>CM072552.1:11842240-12581433 GCA_036898215.1 Platycarya strobilacea
TTAAAAAGAACTTATATTGCTCGGAAAGAGAGCTGCAATAACCTAAGTTAAGATTCAGGGGGTGGGGGCTTGTGTTCCCTTAACTGAAGATCTAATACACTTCATTCTCTTTTATTCTGATATATCTAGGTGGTTCTCTTTTGTGCCTCCTATCTATGGTGATGATGCCTTCTTTTTCTCTATTGTTTTCTTCTCACCAAAAGGTAATTCTCAAACATATGGGGGACATCTAAATAATACAGTCTCGTACCATATCACCAACTCAAGCCATTAAAAATACTAAAATCAAGGATTGATATCCTTGTATGATATGGATGTTGAGGAAAAAAAGAACACATACGATATTTAAGCTCACGACGTATAATGGAGGAGCATCGAAAAATGCAATGCCATTCAACTCAGTACCAGTCCAATTGTGTAAAATTATTTTAGGACCAGAAGCTATCAACAAATGGCCTTGAAGAGACGCTAAAGCGGATATAGCACCCTTCAATTCCTTTGAGTAAACCTCTGAAACCTGAAAAGAAATGATGAAATTAACAAATACGATATTTTTTGGAAGGTAATATTAAAACGATACAATAGCAGAAATACAATAAGGGCCAAATGAAATGAATGCTTTAACACAGGTTGGATAATCTGGGGTAAAAATTGTAACATCACATAGAATTGAACTCAACCAAATTCCAAAGAATATAGTCAACCAATCAAAAGTCTATAGCATCAAAACAAAATACCAAATTTTGGGGATTATCGGTGTTTTTTCCAACAGAAAATAAGAGCACACGCCCTCTTGCAGCAACATCTTCCCCTTGCACATAAGCAGTCCCAATAGCCAAAAGTGTTTCATTCTCTTTGGTAATAGTATTCTGCAATGAGGAACTGAATAAGTAAAAATCGTACTCTAGGCCAAAGAAAAGAGAAACCGATTAAGGAGACACCAGTAAGTTTTTTCAAAATTCATATAATATCCTATCCACATCTTTCCCCACAAAAAAGGCAAAAAAATCAGTTGAAAAAGCAACTAACCAACAATGTAACCACTCGCACAGTTAGAGCATTTTCAGAGCTCTGCATTGGAATTGTAGCCTTAGTTTGCCAAGGGCCACCAGACTTTTCTGGTTCCATAATGCGGACCTCATATTCATCTACTGTATATGTCCGATGCTGCTCATCGGAACCCAAATTATGATTTTCAACCTGATGGCCAACTTCTTGATCAACCAGAGATGAAAGAACTTGATTCAAAGGCTTATGAACCTGATCAAATGAAATTGAAATTGCACAGGTGCTTCAAATAAGCTCCAGAAAAACAAACTCTTACAATTATATTAAGCAAATTATGCTCTGGAAAGAATAAATCAACGCAATTGAATAAAACTTCATAACAATGAACATAAGATTCTAGCTAGCCATGAGTTTTAAGAGAAAGACAGATCTAGCACACTAACGTCCAGATGTCTCAAATAAACAAACTTCTCTACATTTTTTTTTATAAGTAAAAGAAAAATTTTATTGATATAAAAGGCATCACCCAAGCATGTATACGGGTAACAAACTTCTATATCTTCCAGTATGCATTATTAAAAAACAGAAGACAAAACACTTTATGGTGATAGCAAGATGCAAGCTGATGGATCTGGGAGTCAAAAGGACAAGCTAATTGATAATGGAAACTAGAATCTAAAAAATTTATTCATGCAAGCATACTCCAGAATCTAAAAATTTACTCAACAAGAAGTTTTATGATATCACATAAAGTAATATAAAAGATAACCATGCACACACAGACACATGCCAAAGATGTAAAAATATACTCACAGGGACTGAAACTATAAGGGGGTATAAGTTCTTCTCAGCAAAGTAGGTGACCTGATGTGGGGTGCCTTTCAATGGAATCTAACCAAAAGATGAAAATTGTCAATTGCAAAATTGTTGATGTTAATAAATGTGGCTTTGTATATGACAAACAAAATGAAAGAAAATATAAGCACACTTTTTGTACTGGCCAAGAGTTGTCATAGCTTGATACAGATGGAAGTTGGCAAATTTTCAAAATACCCTATAAAGATGAAGCACAAACATAAAACATAAGAATGTGTCGAGCTGATTTTCAAAGACGATAGAAAAGAAAATAGAAAAATAATCTACAGCAGGGACCCATATTGTTCCCAAACCTGTGATGTAACATATATGAGCCCATGATTGCAATTAACATTGTGGAGAACAGTGAAGGCAACAATACATCCGTCGCATAGCTGCCAAAGAAAAAGTGGAGCTTAATAAAAGTAGCACAATAAACATAAAAAATTTGCAAAATCAAAAATGATTGATCCATTTTCTTTTAGGTCTGAAATCTAGGTACCGACCAAGGAGACAAATACACAAGCAACTTTTTGCTCGATGTATAATCTTATAACAAAAGTTAGACAAAATAGAGTCAGAAAGCATCAACTGCTAACAACTTTCTTTTTATATGTAATAAATGCTGACAATTCTTAAATGTGTAGTAAGGAGAGAGTACCATGTAATACTGCTTTCTACTTCTGAAATTCAGGTTTCATATTTGAAGTGATCAAAGTTTAACCCAAGGGCGAATAACAAACTAAATTGATGATTTCTATTGATTTTAAAAAAAAATATATAGACTTGCCCTAATCCTGATCTTGAAGTACCAACAATATCCAAATGAGAACTTTTCAGATGGACCACATTGAGGGCGATTTGAAAATTTCTGGATGCTTCTAAATTAAGAAGTCCAAAAACAAAGGAAGAAAAAACAGCTCTTGGATTCCCCCATAATCCATCCCTTTGTCATTGAATAAACCCAACACTAAAATTCCAAAGATAGTATGGCAGAATTACATATGGAAGAAGTAAAATGTCGTGAGACCAAGCATAAGTTTCTTGAAACATATAACGTAAGTGAAACTGGAGCTCAACAAATCTCTCCCTCCCTCTCTGAAGGATAAATAGAGCCAGAATCTGACCTGTGGATGAACTCGAAGCCGCTCCCTGAATAGCATAAACCATGCTGGTCTTGATCCAGAAAGGAACAAGCCTTGGTGGCCACCAATATTCTTGAAAATGGTAATTCTTTGACATGGCAATCCACTTGGTGTCTCCTCCCTTGCATACGTGTCCAAGGGGACACGGACGAATCTCAAATTTCTAAGTCTAGAAGCACTGATGCTACTCAAACCACCAGAATTCTGTACAGAAGATGAATCTTCAACTCTAGAGTTACTCTCAGCACCTTCATATAAATATGCATGGTAGCAAAGAATTGTTCCATCACTCAATATCCCAAAGAGGAAGGGGCGGCTATGCTGTCCTGCCCATCTCTGCATGGCCAACTCAATAACCTTCATGTTCTGTGTACTTTCTTTCCTGCCTTGGCCAGTAACTTCTTCGAAACTTCTGTTCGTCACTTGAATATCTTTGGCTGGTTCTCGCATAAATGCATCAACGAGGGGATTCCCAGACATAAACTTTTCCGCAGAAAAAACACAATTGAAGTTAGGCACATCTAATATTTCAAGTGCACCACTTTCATAACAAACAACACAAAATATATCACCCTGATCATGTGGTGCACCATCAGCACCATCAATTGCCTCACTTATTCCTGTAGAAAGCCATGCATCAGTACTTGTCTTTCGGAGCCATGGCTCAGGTCCTTTATCATGATACAGTGTACAGGCAGATACAAATTTCTTTGAGGCCTCAAAAGAAGATGGAGTGTACATGGAAACAGTGCAAGTTAAAGGATCTGCACATAAAGAAAAAAAAAGTAGGTTAGCAGCAAAAGGAATGGGAAAAATATTGCACATGTATATCATCAGGAGTCAAGTAGCACCTTCTTAGCAGCAGAAGGCCATAGCATGCTTTAGCAAATTATATTTCATAGACTGATTCTCACAGATACAAACAAACATCAAACTCTGCTATAGTTACATCATGTCACAGTTACCATACTCATATGTATAAAATTTAGCTCATTGAGATGTTCAACTTTCCTACAGATATGTCTGATACAGACATCTGATGATACAGATAATTCTCTATATAACAATATAGTCCCCCTAGCCAAGCCAGAACAGAAAGAAAAGGGCACGATAAACAAAAGCTAGACCATATCCTAAATTAATCAGGAAGTTTAACTGCGTTAGCTAGACCCAAAACGTCAGTTGTTACATTGATCTACATGAACCCATCGTGAATAAAACCATATCAATAAGCAAATAAAACAATATAACAGTTTGAGAAAAACATTGTCAAACATAATGCAAATGCCATGACAAATACTTTTAATAAATGGCTTAATATGTTTTGCTACAAAGAGTGAGCTACACAAAGAATCATTAATATTCAGAGGTATTCATAACTACTGTTACTGAAGAGGCATGACAAAGCATACCTCCAACAAGAAGCCGAATGCTTCCGTCAGTCATTCTCAGTAACACATATGGATCAGCGATAGAGACAGACAGCACAATGGAACTCTCAGAACCAGATTCAGAGTTTGGTACTCCAACATTTAGATCTTGAGTCATAAAAGAACCATCTAAAATCCGAGCACCACGTTCAAAGACCTGGACAACTCGACGCCTGAAAGAGGAAAGTACAAGATAATTCAGATTTTTCTCCATATCAATCTTCACCTAAGGTCATTTCTCTTACTGATGGAGCCCATAACAATGCATAATATAAGTTGATGTCAGTAAATTAAGAAAAAAAAAATCAAGCCCCTTGGAGATTGTTAGAGCAAAGGCTGGCTTGGCATGCCAAGCTTTCATTAACAATGACATCTCATATGCAAAGGCTTGACTGTATTCCATGAATAATATGTAAAGCTGACGGTTTTGTTACTTTAGCACTACAATCTACAATGATCAGGTGAATAGTTCCCACTTCTTGCCAATCTTTTTTTCTTTCCAAATTTCAGATTTTAGACCATTGTACCACCTGAATTCATTCTATAATAGTTTCTCTTCCTCTTGAGTAACTTGTCTTAAATTCCAGATGTGACAGGTGGACAAACTTTAATAATCACAAAAGAGGTAATAAGTTCTAACATATCAAAAACAAATAGTGGCTAACTTGGCCAAGCCAACGCCTAATTTTTTCCACCTTTTTATATAGATCCCATCAAGTATCACACGAACAAATTCCTCATACAAAGGGCCATGGATACTGCACAGGTTCTTGCTAGTTTAATCATACCACAGAAAAATTCTAAGGCCAATAGACAACAGTGTGGCATATTTTAGGAAATCTATATATCTTAAGACCATTTTTAAGCCATGACACAATAAGAGGGGAAATTTAAAAAAAATAATAATAATAATTTAAAAAACATGATGGGAGAATAGATTGAAAACTTGAAATACAGTATAAATGGAGATAACTGAACAATCATAAAAAAGTGCAGCAATTTAGCAATTACAAAAACTAACAGCAACAGAATTACTAATTTAATAAAGATCAATAGAGCTGTGGCAAAAAAGAGACAATTATCTGAATTGCATGTACAAGAACAATCCGCAAATTAAGGCCCTGTTTGCCTCAAAGTAAAATATTTTAGGGATGGATGGAAAAGATTAGTCAACATAACCTAAACATAAAAAAACTGAAAAATGGCCAGGAATCGCCATGGGTCTCTTCGCAAACCCACGACCATTCATGCTTCAAGGAGGATTAGAAAAAGTCGAGAATGAGCCAAAGAGGAGAGACAGAAAGAGCCAGAGAGAAAAGAGAGGGGAAAGAAAGAGACTTTTTTTGGTAAAACCTGAGCGGGCTTGGGCCCAGCCCAGGCCCCACCCCACTCCCAGCTGCATGTGGGTATCCGCCTACATGCCTCCCCTGTCTGCCGAAGGGGTGGGGCAGGGTGGCAGGGCCCAGCCCTACTTTTGGGTCAATACAAATTCTCCGCAGCCACCCACCACCCCTTCGCTAATGAAATCCCCATCCCACAAAACCTATCAAAGCATGTAACGTCTCCCCAGCTTGGGCACTGAGAATCTCCCCCTGCAGCATGAATCACCCTTTCTCTTTGCAACTATCCACTGCCCTCAAGTGTGACTCCAGCCCCACCATTGCAGCCCCTTCCTGACTCTGCCCCTTATGGCATCATTACACCTTGCCATCCAAAATACCCCTCCAGCACCACAAAACTTCACTATGCCCTTTGTAACCTTCCCTTCGCCATGATTTTCTTTTTATTTTTCCTTTTCTTCCCTGAGAAGTCAGATGATTCACTAACCCTAGGATGAATTTGTGGTGATGATGTATGAAAATAATTTTCATGCTGACCCAAAACCCAGAAAGGTTTTCAACATCATTTTTCAAGTCCCCACCAAACAATAGGAAACATGTGGTTCTCCACCATAATATTTTTAACTAAAATGTGAGACTACTAACAAATCAAAAGAAGGTACAATCTGAAATTCACCTCTTGCACCTACTTGCATATTAACAAAGTGACTAAACCAATTAATAAGCGCAAAAATTTAATAAAATTGACTAACTTATCAAATATAATTACCACGCCCAAATACCACGACAATTACAAGAAACACACTGATGAAATGCATGACACTTCCGTGCATTTTAAAATATGCAGATGTATGCAACTGCACGAGCAGACAAATACATAAACAGACTTGAACCTAAAACCAGGAAGATACGAACAGGCTAGGCAAACTGATCAAATTTCAAGGGAAAGAAAAACCTAAAATCATTTTTGGTGGTTCACCTAAAACATTTTTTTAAGGTGATTCAAGGAATGAACTTAGTTGAATAGAACAACCAAAAATAAATTACAAACACTTACCTTCCAAATAAATTCCCTGCAGCAAGTGTTCTCCCTTGCACAAAGTAGTCAACACTTTCAGTAACTTCAGTCAGAAGATCAGCCGTTTCAAGTACCTATGCATCGAATATTGCAGCATCATCACAGCGAAACAAATTGTGACTTGGACAAACTTAACACAGTGATTAACACAAAATCACCACCCCCCCCCCCCCCAAACAACAAATAAGCATATACACACATTGGGAGGGAAAAGTGGTAAAACTGAGTAGACACAAGACAAGTGGGTCCAAGGAAGACTTGCAACCCCGTCTCCCACGGGGAAAAAAAAAGAAAAAATACATTTAGAGGGGTTTTCCGTCATCTTGCTACCAAAATTTGAAAAAAAAAAAATCAAAAAATTGTATAAATTTCATTCATAACTGGCACCTAGACTTTTTACAGGTAAAAATTTTATTGACAGAAGTAGGCAAAAGCCCAAGTACACAGGATGTATACAAGAGAACAACCCCCCATCAAAAAAAAAAAAAGAAGTCTTAAATCCTATGACCTTGTGGATAACTGTGAATGTGTGCATGCGCTTGTGTTGCAAGCTATAGATTATTTGCCATAACAGTTAGGCTTGTAAGAATAATTGTTCAATATGGTATCTAACCATAGGGCCTCTAGTTAACTCTTCGTGACATCCATTACAGTAGACTCTTCTGTCCTATACACAGTTCAACATTGTATGCGTATTATGCGTATAGACAAACATATGTAAATGCATGTGGGCATATTTTCTGTGCCTAACCTAAGTACATGGGAAGTATACAAAAGGATATACCCAACTAACGAAGAGAAGAAGTAAGCACATTTACCATATCAATTTATTCATGGTTCCCAAAATGATGAGACAAAAAATAGTCATTCATATGATTAAATGCTTTTGCATGCATTTAAAGAGATAAATACATACAGACAATAGTTTTTTTATAGGTAATCAAGAAGTTCTATTCATAGAAGTAGGCAAAGCCCAAGTACACCGGAGTATACATGAGAAGCACCTAATTAGAGTTCGCCAAGTTATAAGAGACTTTGCCCAGGTTTATGTGAAAAAGAAGCCTCAAAGAACCCACTTCACAACCACAATACAAAACACATCTCAACAAATTTTTATCCAAACAACTTCCCAGTTTTCCTACCCACTTTCACAAATCCAATTCAAAACACATCTCAAATTTTTTTTCAAGAATTCTAAAAAAATCTCAAAACTTTCACAAAACCAAACATGCCCTGGAACTCTATTATTCTCAAATACCAAGTATTTATGCCTTTGGAAAGAGGGAATTTACTTGGAAATAATGAAAACAGTAAGACATTTAGTTGGGACACACGACAAATATAATTTGCAAAAATAATTTATAACTTCTGTTTAGGATGAAAAGGTAACTGGGTTTACCATTGTCCGAGCCTCAAGACTTATTATCAGATATGCATGATACTCATTATCGTCGGTGGCCAGTTGACCACGAGTGTTCTTGTGGTAGACAGTCCAAATTCCTGTGCAGCCAGGTAGTTCAACCTGCATACAGGTATTGGGCATGTGGTATGAACGTAAAATAACTACCACAGCTTTTAAGGACATTAATAATTGATATTTATTATAAGAAAATCGATAAGTGTCTTATGCTTATGAAAGTTAACATTTTTTAGTAAATAAAGGAAATGAACCAAATTAGGATAGGATCAACTTGTTAACCACAAAAGTAAATTGGGTACTTGTAAAAAAAGTTAAAATATTTTATTAAAGAGAGTGCAGCATGATTAGCTTTATATATGTTTTGTTTAATTTACCAATGACAGTCAACTATTGAAATCAAAAATGAAGTAACTCATGTGGGATCAATGACAACTTGACATCACCAAAAGGTGCTTAATGCACCAACATCCTGGAAAAGTATGCAGCTATATATAATAATCAAGGGATCCTTTTGAAAATGGACCTATATCATTAATTTACCAAGTCTATGCTGAGAATAATACATTTCCAAGGTCTGCTATATCAATAGCTGAGAGAGCTCATAATATATCTAATAAAGTACACTTCACATTATCACATTGCAAAATAATAATACTACTCAAATCACTTTATTCTATCAATTTAGCTGGATTATGTTTTAAGGTACATGATTCGAAGTCGTCTCATTGGGCTCCATAGGAATCATCAATAACAGAGGCAGTAACACGTGCTATGGAAACTCAGAGACAAGAAAAACCTCAGTAATCATTTCTGGGCAAACCGACTGCCGAAGAACAGATAGTGCACCATTCTTTCCATGACCAGAACAACATACCTGAGAAACACACGAGCAATAAGATCAGGACGGTGAAAGTTTTATCCTTTTCCTATTCTTGATTTCTCATTAAGAATTGTACACAGACCTAACCCAATGCCACACCACCCATTACCACTTGAGCCAAAGCCTAACTGGATAAGGAGTTTAGCAAAACATGACAAAGTAGAAGCCTGAAGGCATGATTTTTCTTTTGATTTATATTTTTTAGGTAAAATAAAATTTTCTTGACTAATACTGATTTATATTTTAATGAGCTTAATTCTTTCTGTAAGGAAGTGTACCACATAATCATGAAGAAGGGAACACGTAATACACCAAGTTACTAAACTGACCAGTTCATAGTTACTTTGTTTGGAAACTCCAGTTGCATTTGCATCTGCATTTATCCTTAAACCATAAGAGAAGTCCTTCAAAGGACCAACATTAATCAATGAATCCCTTACAGCAAATGAGAAGGTTTTCTGCACAAAAAGACAACAATATTTTATGTGTATATATATAAATTCTATATAGATAAAACATCGTAAGTACTAGAAACAATACCGTACATATGGATCACAAGTATGGCAGCCTTGTTAACAATGTAAAACAAAGACTCCAGGAGATAATTGTAACTGAATTATCAAAAGACGACAGTTGCAGACAATGACTAGCAATTTGTCTAGCCAACAAGACAAACAAACTAGAATACATCAATGATTATTCACCAAATTTCTAAAATTACTTGAAATTAGCTTAGACCATATTTGTTTAAAAAATAAAAACATTACACTTTCAATCCAAACATCTTTTAAACACCTAAACAAATTTTCCTCTAAAAAAACTATCTAATCATTTGCCTTGGTTTCCATGACAAAAACAAACACAAAATCCAACATGACTTTCATAAAAACCCAGAAAATCTTATTGGTGGATCCCACTACTTTTACAAATCCCAATAATTTTTCTTTTTTATCAGTAAACTACAAAACCCAATAAATATCTAAAAAACTTCTAAAGATATTTTCTACAGGCCCAACCACTTGTACAAATGTCAAAACAAAATAACTCAAAAAATTCCTCAGAGATTTTAAGAAGTTTTCAGGAAAAATATTCAATCCAAAGAAGGCCATGTCTATAACATAAACAGAGAACAGTAAATAGAAGTTCTACAACATTCTGATGGTGGCACAGAGTCAGATGGGTATACAAGGAAGTCAAAAGCACACATACATTACTCTATGGAGCTGAATGATTGGGAAAAGCAGCCCATTTTTCAAAGGTTCTAATTTGAAAGGGTAGGCAAATTATTTAGGAGGTTCCTATGTAGAGATGACCAGCTTCTTTGATTGCAACATTCAGCCACAAGCTTTTAGATCCTAGCATCTGATCTCATAGATGCTTAAATAACCATGGAAGTGGGTCTTAAAATATGATGTTTTACATAACCTTTTCAAACAACAAAGGGATTTGGCTCCCTGTTTGTGTTTTAATAAAAAAATCTCAAATGTAAACTGTTGCACGTTGACATAACGATAGACAACCTGTGTTGAATCTGCATTATTTGGAGCAGAGCCATACAAGGAAATCTCATCACCGCTAACCATATCTTGCAAAGCGTCAGAAGAAGATCTTCGCAATCGCTTTATTGGAGGGGCATCACCTTCAATATCTCCAACCTGTAAAATAATGTTATCTGAAAAGTGACTCCTCAACTTTACTTGAGAAATAACAAAAGAAAGACAAAAACAAATCACAAAAAAAATAAAAAAATATAACAGAGAACTTATTTGAGATTTTCAACGAACCATGAGATCTGAAGTTAAAAAGGAAAATACAATGAAAGATATTGTACATCAGCACCCAAAGTATCAGCGTTCACTGGTCATAGGTTGAGACACAAATTTAGCTAGCACAATCAGATTACGTTGCTCAAAAAGTAAAACATCATTAGGTTGAACCTTCTTGCAACGAGGTAGAAAAGGAAAGTTGGTTTCCAATACAAACCTCTTCCTTTTGACCAGATGACAGTATCGCAGAACCCAATCCACAAGTAAATTGCACAAGCAAACTATCTCCCAACCGGCTGCCCAGAAAAAATAACGAGTTCCCAATTGTTGTAATCCCCTGTAAAAAAATTGATAGATATTCCCAAAACAACAACGATTAAACAGTGAAATTTAGAAAAAACAGAAACAAAATGCTAGATAGTTTAATGCTACTAAGCAATTAGCCTGAAAAGGTCTTAAAATATGTAACCAACCGATGTAAGCACAGAAGCTTTAGATTTTGAAAGATCAAGTCTGTACACAACCCTGTGATTCAAAACAGAAACTTCAGAATTATAGGGATAACACCATTTAATCCAAGAAGAAATTCTTATTTGGCAGTCCATTTAATTTGTATGGGGAGGAAACTTGGGTTTTATACACATTATTTCAGAGCTGCAATTGCACTTATAACAGCATTAGCCATTTTATTTTTTATAATAAACAACCTAACCAAACATGAGTGTCAAACACAAATATTATGGACTGCAGACTAAATCGCATCATGGAAATTTGAGATTCTTTCACTTCAAGGGAAATCAATGCTCACTTTTCAAGCAGCATATACTAAAATGATACAGATGACTGAAAACAAATTGAAATGATGACAACGCCCCTTGATGCAAACTGCAAAGGCTCTCAAAGAAATCAGATGCCGTACCATTTAAAAACACAGAATCTTACAAAAGAGAAACAATGTGCTACCACTTGCATCAGGCCAATTGCAAAAGGCCAAAAAGAAAAGAAGAAAAAGGAGAGGAACAGATAGAACGTGATGACCTACCGGCCATCATAAACCAGGGTCAGTAAGAGCAGTTCCCCAGTTTTTGTAGACACCATGGCCACATCAGTCAATAACCAAGTTGCATTGGAAACATCAAGCTCTACGCTAAAACTTGATCTCGGCATCTCCTGACTGAAATAAAATACAAAGAACTTCAAACATGAGAAAAATTCTTGCATCCAACTCAATTAAGGGGAATTAACATCAATGCCTTTTTTACAAGTAATTGCATGCATTTAAATAATTGCCACACAAAGGAAAATACATTTTGAACCCCAAAACTACCATCAGAAAAGCCCATTCGCCTAGCAACAGGTTATGTAATAAAAGATCGGGTAGAGATAATTAGTTAGAATCTATCCTAGCGTGCTCTAAATCTACAATCAACTAGCTCCTTGCCTCAATTGTCTCCAGAGAGAAGCGTGTTTTTGGAAATTTACACCCACAGGATCTAACCATTAAGATCAATAAAAAACAGTACATGTGGTACAATCGTGACATTCAAATAGAGACTGATGATGCAAAAGATGAAAATGCATTGAAAGTCTGGGGATGCAAATTGTAGTTTCCTCTAGATATCTAAGTCTAGGACAAAGAAGAGAGAAGATTCAAAGACAAGAAAGAAAAAATTAATTTATTTCAAAAGGAGAAAATAAATAGAGGATAAATAAAATTTGCTACCAAACATATTCTGCATCTCCTTTTTTGTATAAGTAACAAATTTTATTGATCAAAGAATGGGCATAACCCAATACAATATTCAAGAGAAAACAACTATCAGCCCTAATTAAGAAGGCGCTATAGAGACAAGAAAATCATATAGGTCCATACCATTGAAGTCAATAGCAATAGCTCAAGTACATAGAGTTCTATAAAACAAAGCTTTAAACTCCTCCAGCAATCTCTCATTGTCTTCAAATGTTCGCTCATTGCGCTCCTATCACAAACACCACATGATGCATACTGGAATCATCTTCCAAACCGCTTTAATCTATTGCATGCCTCGTATATTTGTCCAGCTGGCCAACACTGCTACCATTGTCTCCAGCATAACCCAAGCTAACTCTAGTCTGCTGAATACCTCGTTCCATAATACTCTTGCCATCTCACACTGTATTAGGAGATGGTCCAACGACTCACCCCTTCCTTTACACATGCAACACCAATCAGCTATGATTAACCTATGTTTCCTCAAGTTTTCAGTTGTGAAAATCTTACCCAACAAAGCTATCCACAAGAAAAATGCAGCTTTGGAGGTGCCTTATATGTCTAAAGTCTTCTTCAAGGAAACTAAATATTGGGCTCTTGTGTGAGAGCCTTATAAAAAGAGCAAATCGAGAATACACCTTTCTCTGGGGGTATCCACCACAACCCATCTTCTTGCTAATTGCTCGATTTTATAGAGTACAAAAGGCTATAAAAATCAGCAAAACTACTCATTTCTCAATTTTGTGCCTCTCAGCTAAAATTGATATTCCAATGGGTTTGCCCACCCGATATCCCCATGACTTTCCGGGCTTGTGTCTAAAAAGGTTGAGCCGACTTTGCTCGGATCATTTCTCCATTATGCTTGTTTCTGATGGTATTCTTAGGGGCCGTCGGTATTTCAAGTTTGAAAATATGTGGCTAGTAACAGAGGGTTTTGTTGATAGGATTCGGGATTGGTGGTCATCATATCAGCTCACAGGTACTCCTAGCTTCATTCTTGCAGGTAAGCTAAAAGCATTGAAGCAAGACCTGAAGAAGTGGAACATGGAAGTTTTTGGAGGTATTGACAGGCAGAAAACTACCTTATTGGAAGAGTTACAAGAGGTGGAGGGAGACCCTTCAGAAGAGGCGTTGGAGAGGAAGAGAGTGGTGACGACGGAATTGGAGAGGGTACTATTGATGGAGGAGACCTCGTTGAGACAAAAATCTCGAGCCTTACGGTTAAAAGAAGGTGACAAATGGACTCAATTTTTTCACAAAATAGCTAATTCACATAGGCGCAACAATGTCATCGAGTCGCCACTGCTAGTACTCAAGTTCTATCATCCCCCCAAGAATTAGAGACTTATATTGTGAATTATTATGAGAAATTGCTTGAGGAGCCAACCTCTTGGAGGTCAAAGCTTGATGGGTTGTCTTTTGACTCTATTGATACTCAGAATGCAAGTTGGTTGGAAAGACCGTTTGAAGAAGAAGAGGTTTATAAGGTCATTAAGAGTATGACCAAAGACAAAACGCCTAAGCCGGACGGTTTTTCAATGGGTTTTTTTCAACACTATTGGAAGATAGTGAAAGAGGATATTATGCAGATTTTCTCTAAGCTATATGCTTTTGGAAAGTTTGAGAAATGCCTCAATGCAACCTTCATTGCCCTTATTCCAAAAAAATAGGGGGTGGTTGAAATTGAGAATTTCCGTCCTATAAGATTGATAAGTGGGGTTTACAAGATTATTTCAAAAGTGCTTGCCAATCGACTAAATGTGGTAATGGGACAAATCATCTCTAAATCTCAGAATGTCTTTGTTCGGGGGAGACAGATAATTGATTCAGTGCTCATACTTAACAAGTGCTTAGATCATAGATTGAAGAAAGGTATACCTAGTTTTCTATGCAAAATTGGACATGGAAAAAACATATGATCATGTGAATTGGGATTTTCTCTTCTACATGCTTCGGAGTTGTGGCTTTGGTGATAAGTGGATCTCATGGATTCGACATTATATCACCACTGTCCGTTTTTCAGTATTAGTTAATGGAACATCTGCGGGTTTTTTCAACACTTCTCGTGGACTATGTTAAAGGGACCCTTTATTTCCTTTTCTATTCGTCATTATTATGGAAGCTCTTGGTCGGATGGTGAAGGCAACTGTTGATGGAGGTTTCCTAACAGGATTTTCAGTGGGTAATAACATCAATAGCTTAATCATGATTTCACATCTTTTATTTGCAGACGACGCCATTCTCTTTTGTGATGCAGATCAGAACCATATTCAAGTCTTACGAGCACTCTTGTTATGTTTCGAAGCTATATCGGGGCTAAAGATAAATCTTGATAAATCTGAGATGGTTGCAGTGGGTCAGTTGCCTAGTATCAATGGCCTAGCAGATCTTATGGGTTGCAAAGTGTCCTATTTGCCTATGAAATACTTGAGTCTCCCGCTGGGGGCAACTTTCAAAACTAGAGTTATTTGAAATGGGATCATTGAGAAAGTGGAGAAAAGGTTGGCTGGATGGAAATTGTTGTATCTTTCAAAGGGGAGGCGGCTCACTTTGATTAAAAGTACATTATCTCACCTTCCAACGTACTTTCTATCCCTATTTCCATTGCCTGTAGGGGTGGGGTATAGGATTGAGAAGTTATTTCGGACTTTTTTTGGGGAAGGCTTGGGGGAGGAAACTAAAATCCATCTCGTTAAGTGGAATAAAGTTTGTTCCCCAATATCTAGTGGATGTTTAGGAGTGCAAAATTTGAGAATATTAAATAAAGCACTAATGGGGAAATGGCTTTGTAGATACAATTTGGAGGAAAATTCATTGTGGAAGGAAGTTATTGTTGCTAGATATGGTGAGGCATTGGGGGGTTGGTGTACTAAGACAATGAGGGAGGGGGGGGGGGGGGGGGGCATGAGGTGGGTTCGTGGAAGTATATTAGGCGGGGATGGCAGTGTTTCGAAAATAATATCCGTTTTGTGATGGGTAATGGCTCCAGAATCAAATTTTGACAGGATGTGTGGTGTGGAGAGCGTCCTTTGGAAAGAGTCTTTCCAACTCTTTATAGCATTGTTGTTAACAAGAAGGCGTTGGTGGCGGACTTGCTTGATATGGCTCATGGCATACCCTAGTGGAATATCCTATTCACCAAAGCTAACCATGATTGGGAATTGTCTACTGTTTCAGATTTTTTCGGTCTATTACACTTTGTGGAAAGCATAACCGCATAGGGAGATAGGATACAGTGGCGCTCTGCAGGCAATAAGAAGTTCACTGTTAAGGCTTACTATAAAATGTTGACTTCCCAAGGTAATGCCTTTCCGTGGAAGAGTATATGGAGGACTTGTGCCCCTCCCAAAGTGGCTTTCTTTATGTGGACTGCAGCTCTCGGAAAAATTCTAACCACAGATAACTTACACAAGAGGGGAATCATAGTAATGGATTGGTGCTTTTTATGCAAAAAGCACGGTGAATGAGTAGACCATCTATTACTACAATGTGAGGTGGCAAGAACGTTGTGGAATGGGATATTTAGTAGAGTGGATGTTGCATGAGTTATGCCACCTAAGGTTGTAGATGTGCTAGCGTGTTGGAGGGGTATTCAAGGATGCTCACAAGTAGTAGCAACATGGAAGATGATCACATTGTGCCTGATGGTGTATTTGGTCAGAAAGAAATGCGTGATGCTTTAAAGATAAAGAATGAACAATGGCGGAGCTTGAGAATTATTTCCTGCATACTTTACTTCTTTGGTTTTCAGCCATTGTCCCTAATAGAAGCATTGTGCATGATTTCTTTTCGTTGATGTAGAGCCCTAAGAATGTATTTAGACATTTGCATTTGTATACTCCCCGTGTACTCAGACTATGCCTACTTATATTCATATGAATAAAATTTCTTATTACTTATCAAAAAAAAAGAAATCGTGTTGTAGTTTCTCAATTCATCACACTTGTAGAAATAAGGAAGATGAACAAAAAATAAGTTGGTAGATTAGATAACGTGATCTTGATCAAGGTAATCCTACCACTTTTCTGCATGTCTCTTAACAAGAGTATACAACTATCAATATCAACAACTATTATATGCTTCCTACAAACTAGGACTGCATCCTACACGCTTGCTTGCTAATATAATCGTACTACTTAAGAAAATTAGAACTTTCAATAGTAGAGGGGATGGAGAAGTAGGAAGAACAACCCGAAACCAACCATATTGAAATAGATAAATTACTCGACCACAACCACCCATTTAAGCATTAGGTCACATATTTCATATAGTTTCAATTTACACATGAAACTTGACATACATATCTGAATGAAACAACAAAAGACAGTTTCATTCTAAAGAAGTAGGTGGAATTGGGAGAGAGAAGAGAAAAGCATATTGTCACCTGCTGTCAACAGGAACCGCATAATTGTTCAAAGCCAATGCACATGAGGCTGACTGCACAAAAAGGAGACTGAAATTATTTTACCATGATATGAACTTTTTTATTTTTTTATAAGTCAAATATGGATTTTTTTTAAAAATTGATAAGTAATAGATGAACTTATGGATATCAAAGAACTCATAAAACTCTATTAAAACCTTTTCTGTCAATACACTATTAAAACCTACAAAAGAAATGAGTAGCAGTAACAGTGATAATCTCAACGGCGATAGCAAAGGCGATGATGGTGATCCCAACGCAGCCGGAAATTAGTTAGTGAAACAATACCTGACTATGATAGTGAATAGAATTTGCACCAATCACAAGAACACCACCAATAGGAGATGGGACCGCAAGTAGCTTGTATGCATCATGAGGGAGATTCTAAAAGAAGAGAAAAGGTATAAAAATAAACATAAGATTGGCTTCCAAATACTTAAAAATGCAGTAATCAGGATATATATATATATATATTTATTCAGTTTCAGCCTTGTCTGAGTGCTACAAATTCATGTCATAGAACATTATATTTGGACCAAAGACCATTGACTATCAAGCAAAAACTTACAACGGCTGACCATATAAGGGGATGCTGCTTCATAGATGTGCTGATACTGAGTGCAGCAATCATGCAAGTATGGTGCTTCCAAGACACACGTCCGGCCCAAGTCGGCTCCCGCTCATGAAGTATGACCATCACGGGCTCAATATAACCTATAAAGTATGCCATACCAAGTTTAGAAATTCATCAAAGATCATTTGAAGTCATTTAAAGGAAGCCAAAACCACTAGTATATCTAATATGACCAAAGCTTTTTATATAAAAATGTAACTGCATGAGTCAAGAAAATTATCCACCAAACTGATGAAAATCATAAATAAAAGAAATTAAATGTATAGAAAATATTTTTTTGATTGGCAACAACGT
This sequence comes from Platycarya strobilacea, assembly GCA_036898215.1. Classification (NCBI taxonomy): domain Eukaryota; kingdom Viridiplantae; phylum Streptophyta; class Magnoliopsida; order Fagales; family Juglandaceae; genus Platycarya; species Platycarya strobilacea. The sequence goes on from CM072552.1 coordinate 11,860,264, forward strand.
CCTAACTAATCCTAAGGGTGTACAGGCCCTTGGCAAAAAGTTTGTAACTCAAGGGAAAAATCCCCCCTCCCCCCCCACCCAATCCAATGAACCCTAGACATTTTTTGCACCCAAAGAGATTTGAATTTTTTTTTTTTTTTATAAACGAATTTTCTTAATAAAAGAATGTGCAAAACGCCAATTACAACAAACATATGCCCTATCTAGGTAGGAGCATTAGAAATAAGAAAATCATGTAGGAGATTTAAACCTTAGACCTAGGACATCCCCAAGCCCAAGGCCTTTACCACTTGAGCCAACCCTTAAGGATTAAACGTATAGAAAATATTGCAGACAATCAATTATGATAATATCTAATTGAGATTGATTTTATTTTTTATAAGTTAATCCGTTTTTTATCTTTTTGGAGAAGTGATAAGTAAGTTGACTTTATTAATGATCAAAGAGAATGTTGTCCAAGTAAATAGGGTGTATACATAAGATCACCTAACCTAACAAATAATAAGGAGCAAAACTCCTCGAGATTAGAAACAGAAAAAACCAAAATAAGCCAACATCCAATGTATAAAGGGTATAAATAAATAAAGCTCTAAGTTCCCCCACCATCATTTTGCCATCCTCAAAACTTCCAAACAAACAATAAACTCACTTTTGCCACTTGATGCAATTTATAAAGCCGTAGATTCCAGACCATAATTGGATTGCTAAATTCCAAACAAACAAACAGTAAAGAACTTGCTCAGAGATACGGTACTGCTACATTGTTTTTTTTTTTTATTGGCAACAAAATTTTATTGATCATAAAATAGACCAAGGCCCGAGTATATGGGACATATACAAGAGCATTGCCCATGCATGCTAAATTGTGACATATGTTGGCATGCAGGACCCACATTTTTGGATTATATTTCATGTCAAGAATAAATGTAACAGGCACGACCAATTCCACATACACCATAAAGCGTGTCTGGCTATAAAACAAGATATTTTTCTCCTTCAGATGATAGGTACAAGGGTTCAACAGTCCCAAGACAAACACTCCATCAATCCTCTGCCTTGTGCAGTAGTCTCTTCAGAATCAGACCACTATATAAATGTGCAGTCAAAAAAAAAACAAAATCAATCATCTTTTGTATACCCAGAAGTGTTTCAGTTATTATTCTCCTAGTCTGGTATCTTCAACCTAAACTTTTATTGATAGGTAAGATAAATTATATAAAAACAAATGAAATAGGCATATACAAAATAAGACACAAACCTAAGCCTACATTAATTTAATGTGTTTCAGGTTCCTAGAATGTATTTTATTTTATTTTATTTTTTGAATAGGTAAGAATAAACTTTATTGATAGAAACAAAGTATACCAGTACTATACAAGTAGGTCACGAAATCTAGTTACCACTAGGTACAAATCACAGAAACAAGCAGGTCATGTATTTAGGTGTTTTCTTTTGTATTAATCCCCATTGGTACCAACACAGCCAATGACAACTTTTGCCAAATTCAAGATGTGTCTCATTTAAGTCGCCCATGATTACACAACCTGCAATGATTATGGATTGGCATACACGCTTGCCAAAAAAATAGGGGACTGGCATGCACCCATCCGCATTTTTCTCGGAGAACCATATGCAGCATCAGATATCATTGAATAACCCCAATTTGCATAAGATCACTTGTATCAAAACACTTTATTGAACGTTCTTTTTTTTTTTTTTTTTTTTGGCCTCCCATGGTATTGTTAATTCAATCTTATACTCCTGTCATGATAATTGATCAAGTTAAATTTCCCAGAAGCAACCTATAAGATTGTCCCATAGCAGCTAGAGGGAGGCATTTTTTGTAAATTTACAAGGAATAGAGAATAAACAACAACAATAATAATAATGACATTGAATTGAGAATGACCAATTTAGCTCAAGTAACCAATTAAGAAACAAGAACATTTTTTTTTATAAGAAAGTAAGGTGGCCAATGAAATTCTACCAAGCAAATCTAAAACATACTAATAACATTGTTTTGAATGACCAATTTGGCTAAATTAACCAATTAGAAAACAAGAACATTTTGTGATAAGAAAATAAGGTGGCCGCTGAAATTTCTGCCAGGCAAACAAAAGCATAGTTGCTCAATAACACTTACCATGTACAAATATGAAGTCCTTAACATGCTTCATGTCTAAATCTCGTAAATTGATTAGGTAGGATGACTCAATTCGAGCAGAAACAGCAACACCGGAACCAAAAGCGTCATCATCCCCAACCAAACCAGACCCATCCTGAGAATTTGAATATATCCAAAATTTAGAGAATTTAAAGCTAGGATAAGATCGAAAGTGCTTTCCAGAAAAACCATTTTCTTATTTGGCAATGTCCATTTTAGATAATCCATCAAAACGTCAATTGCTATATGTCATTATAGAGGATGTTAGGTTTTTGAATATTTATTGCCTGTCTTAACATTTACATTTTCAAGTAAGAAATCCATTAAAAGGCACCATAGGAGAACAGCACTTGTCATCCTTACCTTAATTTTACCCAAATTGTCAATATCCATACAGGGTACCAACATAAATCAGATTCTATTAGAAATTACAACTTAATCGACAAAGCTGATGACTTATGTCATATATCAATTCCCTATATCTTGCAAGATTACCTTGCAGTCTTCATAAAAATGTGATATATATACATGCATATGAAAACAGAAGTTTACTATGTTTCTCTAATCTAGTGCATTTAAAACGCTCAAAGAAAAATCACCTTTACTAAGTTGGAACAATAAGGTACAATCCACTAACCAGAATAGAAGATACCCTAGCCTACTTGGATGAAACATCTCAAACATTAATGGACCTACAGTCTCAATGTACAAGCAGTGTATGTGTCATTCTCATGGCCACGTAATCAGCAGAAAAACTGATGCACCACACAGCTACCAATATATCTGGATATTGACACACTACCATTGGAAATATGTAGACCACAATAATATGCACAAAAACAAAGCGATATTCTGGACTATAAGTCTCAAGGATCCAAACAGAAATAATGTCTTGCATTATTATAGTCTAACTCTCTCTCTCTTCTCTAACTTTTTTTCTCCGTACACATGTGATCTCTGGTTTCCTTTAGCATTTTCAAGCCGACATTGATGCTTGTTTTCGTTAAAGTTTTACGGGATTAGTGTGTTATTAAGTGGGTGGCTCTGATGGGAAGTTGTATTGGAATCGAAGTGTTTCATTCTTGCATTTGAAGATGGCCCCTGTAGCATCATTGAGAAAAGTTGGAAGGCAGAGAGAAAGGTGCTGCTGGAAATGCTTCATGCAGTGGCTTGTGAGAGTTTTCGAGGAATGTTTGAGAGGGGGGAGGGGGGGAGAATAAAGAGGTGTACTCGGCCAATAGAGATGGCTATCAAAACTTCATTGCTCAGCGCTGCTCAAACTATAAGGCCGTTTCCTAGAGGTCACTGAGTATAACCAGGGAGGAAGGAGAAATGTGCTTTGTTTTCCTGAAGGGGATGGAGAAAAAAGGGGGAAGAATTGACGGAATGGAGCAAAAGAAGTAAATCTAGGGGAAGGTCTCAGCATGAAGATATTCGCAAGGTGGTAAGGGGGAAAAAGGAGAGGCGCACAGTCGTATATGGAAGTGATTTCCTTGTCGGCTCCGACCCAAAGGAAAGATGAAGTTGGTGCGGTAAAGTCGACCGTTAGAGGCCCACAGCATGAAAGGAAGATGGCTTGGCAGCAGGACACCTCGAGCCATGTTCAAGGCAAGTCTGATGCGTGGGAGCTGCATAGGCTAATCCTGGATGTGTAAGGGCAGCTTCAAGCATTGCAAAGAGACGTGGCTATAGTAGTACGTTTTGTCGGCCTCTTTAAGGAAAGCGATAATTTGGGGGGCATTTTGGGTAATCTACAGGTGGGTAAAAGGCCAAGCATTGTCAATAAGCCTGGGTCGGTTCACCGCGGGGCTCAATTTAAGTTAAGGGTAAAGGGAGGGTGGTTTGGCATAAAGCCCAAGCCCAATCTTAAGCCCAAACTCAATTCAAGAGGCAAAGTAGCACAAGTCCAAGCCATTTGGGGTTTTTTTTTTGGGGGGGGGGGGGGGGGGGGGGGTTCTTCTAGGAATGGGGCCGGACCTTCCCAACCCAAAGCCCACTTCAAGGGCACTAGTAAGGACGAGCCCATGGATGTTGTAGTTGGGCCTACCCAACGAAGGCCCATCGTAGATCGTACGGATGTGGCTTCGTCTAGCAAATCTGGACTCAGGTCGGGTCCTGCCCAGTCCAAGGGAGATGTCAAACCCTACCTGCCTCCTGTAAGCGACAAGTCGCACCTCTTGGATCACGAAGTCGTGCTGGAGACCATGCCATCGACGGAGACATCGGGGTGATACTCAAACGGTGCCGATGGTGCTGGCAATTAACTCCGATGATAGTCCATCGATACAATGTGCTCAAAACACGATTTTTAAATTTGCTAAACGACTTTCAACATATGTGGAGGCACAGATAACGCCGATGAGGGGTGGGGATGAGGTTTCCCCGCTAGCAAATCTACCCATACAGCCCGATGATCTCCTAGAACTAACTGACGACGACTTTAAAGATTTGATGCATTTGGTGGAGGATGAACCTTGCTTTTCAGGATCGCTGCAGGGGTTGGAAGATATTGAGAAGTTCCAAAACCCCAATCCTTTGAGTTACTTTTTCCTAGATTAAAGTTCAGATTGGGTCATGCATATGGTAAAAGGGATTCAACATATGGTGGGTATTATGTGTGTTGGATATGAAGAACAATTCATAGCTTTATTAACAGCCATTGAATCGGGTCACTAGTCTAAGCGTGTGGGGCATCTAAGCAAGTTAAGAAACTTAAACAATTGGAATGGTCTATGAATCCGAAGGGTCTTTGCAATAAGGGAAGGGTAAAAGGAAAGGGGCAGGCCGTTCTCCAATGATTGTGTCTTGGAACGTCCGTGGACTCAGTTGCAAATAAGCGCCTTCGGATATGGAATTTACTTCGAGAGTGGAAAGTGGATATAGTGTGTCTTCAGGAGACACAACTAAAGCTAATTGATAGGAGATTGATACGAAGCTTGTGGAGCGGCACTCATGTCAATTGGGTTTATATGGCGTCTTCAGGGATGTCAGATGGTGTCGTAGTGTTGTGGGATAGGTGGGCGGTGGAAAAAGTAGAGGAGTACATTGGAATATACATGGTAGCAGGTTTGCTTAAATGTGTATGATAATTTTTTGTGGGCTTTTGAAAGTGTTTGTAGTCCAAATCTTGATGCCGACAGATGTCTGCATAGTAACACAGTTGGTAGGAGGTTCCATGGTGTATTGGTGGTGACTTCAACATTGTTAGATTCACAAGTGAAAATTTCGAAAATAGAAGAGCGAGGCATGCTAGTTTGGAATTCTCAAAGTGCATCTTTGACTTGAATTTGGTGGATCTTCTGTTTGCCAGGGGTCCAACTACATGGTCAAATAATTAGACTTGGTCCAAGTTGGATCGTTTCCTTATTTATCCCAAGTTGTAAAGCCCTTTTCCAGATGTGTGGCAAAAGCGTTTAGAACGAATATCTCCGGGTCACTAGCTTATCCTGCTCGATTGTGGAGGACTTTGGAGTGGGCGTCGCTACTTTAAATTCGAAAATATGTTGTTAAAGTCGGAAGATTTTGAGAATAGGGTTCAACCTTATCAGTTCCATGGTTCCCCTAGTTTCATCTTTGCAAGCAAGCTGAAAGCTTTAAAGAGCGAGTTGAAGTTATAGAACACCAAGTCTTCGACAACCTAGGAGAGAATAAGAATGCCATCTTGAGGGATATTCAAGTATTAGAGAGGGTGCAATAGGGTAGGCCACTCACTCAGGAAGAACTAGCGCAGAAGACTTCACTGGTATTAGATCTTGAGCGGGTGATTCTACAAGAAGAAGTATCTTGGCAACAAAAATCAAGGGCATTATGGTTAAAAGGAGACCATAGTAGAAAATTTTTTCATAGAGTTGCAAATTCTCATCGTAAGAATAATAACATTGAGATATTAAGGATTGATGGTATTGAATGCACAAAAGATAGGGTTATTCAAAATCATATTGTCGACTTCTATGAGAACCTACTCACGAAGTAGGAGGATTGGAGGCCTAACCTTGATGGTCTAACCTTTGACACCTTTGACCTAAATGATGTTGCTCGGTTGAAACGGGAAGTCGAGGAAAAAGAGGTGGTCCTTGTAATACAGAAAATGGTTAAACATAACGCACCCAAGCCGGATGGTTACTCTATATGTTTCTTCCAAGAATGTTGAGAGGCGATTAAAGAAAACCTTACGAGGGTGTTTTAGGAACTATTCATGGTCGAAAATTTTGAAAAAAGTCTCAATACCACCTTTCTTGCTCTAATTCCCAAAAAGGTGGGGGCTATGAAAATTAAGGACTTTCGGCCTATTAGCCTAGTGAGCAGAGTTTATAAGATCATTTCAAAAATGCTTGCTAATCGCCTAAGTGAGATCATTGGAAAGATTAGCACTAAACCTCATAATACCTTTGTAAAAGGCAGGCAAATCGTTAATGTGGATCTATGTATTGACAACAAAATAAAAGCAGGAAGTACCAAGAATTTTTGTGCAAGCTAGATATGGAAAAGGCATACGACCACGTTAATTGGGATTTTCTTCTGTATTTACTCGGCAAGTGTGGTTTTGGAGAAAGGTGAAGGTCCTGGATTAGGTGATGTATAACTATTGCAAGATTCTCGATGTTAATCAATGATAGTCCTAAAGGATTCTTTTCGAGCTCTCGTGGTTTAAGATATGGTGATCTGGTATCTCCTTTATTGTTCGTTATAGTTACGGAAGCGCTAATCAAGATGCTCTCGGCCTTGGTGGATAATGGTGTTTTAAATGGGTTTCCAATTGGAACCCCTACAAGGGGCTTTACTAACATCTCATTTGTTGTTTACAGATGACATGTTTGTCCTATGTGAAGCTGATTGAGACCATGTGTAAGCTCTAAAGGCCTTACTTCTTTGTTCTGAAGCAATGTCGAGCTTGAAAGTGAATTACGACAAATCTGAGATGGTGCCGATTGGAAATGTTTGTAATATGCGAGAGTTAACCGAAACTCTCGGATGCAAGATAACTTCATTTCCTATGACATACTTAGGACTTCCTTTGGATTCAGCATCAAGAGCAACTGCAATTTGGGCACAATAATTGAAAAGTGTAGACGAAACTAGTCAGGAGGAAGATGATGTATTTGTCCAAAGAGGGTCGTGTTACTTTGATCAAAAGCACCCTTTCCAATTTACCCACATACTTCTTATCACTTTTTCTTATATCAGCCAAAGTAGCAAGTCAGCTAGAGAAGCTGCAACAAGACTTATTGTATGATAGCTTGGGGGAGAAATTCAAGTACCATCTAGTCAAGTGGGAGACAGTTCGCCATCCTATCTCCAATGGTGGGCTGTGTATCCAAAATTTGAGGATGTTCAACCATGCATTACTTGGCCAGTGATTGTGGAGATATCACCAAAAACCAGAGGCCCTTTAGAAAGTGATGATTGAACATAAATATGGGGAATATGGGGATTTTTTTTTTTTTTGGGGGGTGGGGGGGGGGGGGAGCACTAATGAAGTTAGGAGGGCATATGGGATGGGGGTGTGGAAAAACATAAGAAGTGGGTAGGCGGTATTCATGTGGCACACAAAGCTTCAATTGGGCATCAGTTCTAGAATTAGATTCTAAAAAGACATTTGGTGTGGAGACAACTTAATGATTTGTTCCCCTCCCCCTATCAGATTGCAAGTGACAAGGATTCCAGTGTGGTGAAGGTTGTGGGGTTAGACAAAGGCAAATTCATTGGAACATTAATTTCAACAAAGTAGCGGAGGATTGGGAATTGAATAGTTTTGTAAAATTCTCGAGCCTCATTTATGCTCAAATACCTAACTTCTAGACTGTAGATGGCTTGCGCTAGACCCCTACAAGGAGAGGGATATATACCATCCAATCCTTTTATAAGGTTCTTTCACAAGTACCTTAAACCCAGTTGCCTTAGAGGAAGCTTTGGCACCATTAGGCACTCCCGAAAGTGGCTTTTTTTGTGTGACAATTGAGTTAGGCAAGATTCTCACAACGGACAATCTGAGGAAAAGAAGGATTATCATAGCGGACTAGTGTTGCATGTGTTGTAATAGGGGTGAGTCGGTGAATCATCTTTTCTTACATTGTGAGACAACTACAATTCTTTAGAATGAGGTTTTTAGAAGATTGAATATTGCATGGGTCATGCCGCAAACCGTGGTGGCAGCAATGGCGTGTTGGACATCTATACGAGGCACGAGACAAATTAAAGCTACATGGAAGATGATTCTCATTTGTATTATGTGGTGTCTTTGACGGGAGCGTAACGAGCTAACATTTGAAAACAATGAGAAATCACGTGAGGAGCCGATTTTTTTATTTTTTAGAACTTTATATATTTGGATCATTGTCGTAGACTTTGATGGCATGGACCTTCACAATTTTATTGTTTCTAATGTGCCGATTTGATAGACACTAAGGACTTTGTAATTGGCTTTTGCCCATTTTTTCATTATTAATATACTTTTACTTATCAAAAAATAAAAGTCTCCAAAATCCATTATACCTAAACTTCATAGTTTATTTTTTATCAAAAAAACAAAACATTATTGCTCAATAGGCTTTGCCCAATATACATACATGAGAACAAAACTACATGCCCTAGCTAAGAGGGCCCCATAAAAACAAGAAAATCATGAAAGTCCATACCATTGCAATCAATAGCAATGGACCAAGTACATAGAGTGCTAAAAAAAAAACATTATAAGTTCCGTTATCAATCGCTTCTTGTCTTCGAATGTCTACGCATTTCACTCTTGCCACAAGCACCACATAATACAAATGGGAATCATCTTCCACACTGCTTTAATCTGATACGTGCCTCCAATAGAAGTCCAATTGGCCAGTGCATCCACCACCAACTTCGGCATAACCCAATTATCTCTAACCTACCAAACACCTCATTCCACAAAACTCTAGCTATCTCACAATATAATAGAAGGTAATCTACCGACTCACCCCCACTCTTGCACATACAACACCAATCTGCAATGATAATTCTTCATTTCCTGAAGTTGTCAATATTAAAAATCTTGCTCAAGGACGTTGTCCACACAAAAATATAAATATAAATATGGATTTGGAAGGCGCCTTGTGTCTCCAAAGCCTTCTCCAAGGGAACTGAAGATTTGGCAAATGGGTAAGAGCCTTATAATAGGACCGGACAGAAAAAATAACTTTTCCCACTGATAGCCACCACAACCCGTCTTGCAACAAGTTCGGTCTTACAAAGTATTGGAGACCATAAAGTTCAGCAAAGTTGCTCATCTCCCAATCTTGTGTTACCCTACTAAAGCTGATATTCCAGTGGATTTGCCCATCCGATGTCCCGAGAAAGTCTGCCACTAATTCATCTTTTGCACAAACAATCTGTAAGAGGGTGGGAAATAAGTCCTTAAATGTGTTTTCACCATACCAAATATCTTTCCAAAATTTGATCCTAGAGCCCGTCCCTAACTGGAAACGAATGTGGCGAAGAAACACTCCCAAACCTCTTTTTATATGATTCCATGACCCCACTCCATAAGCACCTCTAGCTTCATGGGCACTCTATCCCCCCAAGTATCTCCATATTTACACGTAATAACTGTCTTCCACAATGCTTCTAGATACTGATGATATCTCCACAAGCATTTCTCAAGTAGTGCCCGGTTGAACATCCATATATTTCTAATACCCAACCCTCCATTAGAAATAGGACGACACATTGTCTCCCATTTGACTAAATAAAACTTGAATTCCTCCCCCAAACCACCCTACAAGAAGTTCCGCTGGAATTCTTCAATTATGCATGCCACACTAGCATGAACAGGGAATGGTAATAAAAAATAAATTGATAGATTAGATAATGTACTCTTAATCAAGGTAAGCCTACCACCTTTCAACAAGTATAATCTCTTACACCCTTCTCAATCATTGTCTCCCATAAAAAGGCAGTACTCGCAGCTATACCCAATGGAAGTCCCAAGCAGGACAAAGGAAGAGAATCTATCTTGCACCCCAACGTGCTGACCATCTACCCTAAGTTGGCACACCACCAATTGAAACCACGACAGATTTGTCAAAGTTCACTTTTACCCTAGAGACCGCTTCCAAACACAAGAGCAATGCCTTCAACGCTCGTACTTGATTTAGATTTGGCTCGCAAAAAATAAGTGTATCATCTACAAAAAGATGGGATATGTTAATGATTCCCCTAGTCCAAGTGCCAACCTAGAAACCCTTCACAAAATCGTTGTGGGCGAAGGCCAATGTCATCCTTCCTAGTCCTTCCATCACAATAACAAATAACGGTGATAGTAGATAGCTTTGACGTAGGCCTCGAAAACTATGGAAGAAACCTGTTGGACTACCCTTTATTAAGACAGAGAATTTCACCATAGAAATACACCAACGGATCTATGATCGCCACCTTTCACCAAAACCACATGATCATGTGCCTTCTCCATGTTAAATTTATAAATGATCCATGTCTTTCCTGCCTTCATTCTACTATCAAAGCATTCATTAGCCATAAGCACCACATCCAAAATTTGCCTACCTTTGACAAAGGTGTTACATGGTTTGGTGATGATCCTCCCCACCACCTCACTAAGTCAATTCGCTAACACCTTAAAGATAAATCTTATACACCCCATTCACTAAACTAATATGATTTTTTTTTTATAAATAAAAATATTATATTTATCAAAAGGAGTAACCAAGTATACTGGATGTATACAAGAAAACACCTATCCCAAACTAGAGAACTCTTAATAAGCTCCAAAACCTCGTAAAAAACTAGCCAAAATACATCAAGCCCGAGTAAGAATGAAACACCCCTCACCAACCTCAACCCAAAAACCCCTCTATGAGAACATCATGTCCTCCATTTAGCCTAATACTCCACCCGAAGCCAAAACACCTTCTAAGAGAACATCATGCCCTCACTTTAGTCTTCCGACTTGAGCTACCGCCAAGAGTGTTGCAATTGATTCTCCAAGAAAGACAATGCAACTCCCTACTTCTTTTAAAACTTGATTTGAAATCACGCGAGTGACTCGCCTCAATCATAATGAGTAGTACTTTAAATTGATCTTCACATCCTCCATGTGAGATTCCCACGACATACTGGATCTCATAGACCTCTTGTCAAACCAAATTTGATGATGATCCAAGGGGAGGAAGAGATACCAAAGAGACAACATCTTCTCTCGAAACACATGTCCAAAACCTTCATCCTCGCAAGCACCAAAGGCAAACCCTTATTCAAATCCCATGCATCCTCAACAACTCCAATGGTACTATCCTCGCAAGTTTCCAATGGCAAACCCTTTAACTCTAACAACTCTATATGAGCCACTTCGACGGACACTACATCTCTTTCAAAACTTGATATTATACCATTATCTTTTAACTCTGACGTGTGAACCATAGTTTTTTCGAGATTGACCAAGGGTTTAATACCGATTATCGGTCTTTTCTGTATCACCAGTGGCGAAAGGCATTCCATAACAGATGTCTCAACACCAATACCCGATGTAGAACCAGCTTCAAATAACCTGCTCTTTCTTTTGACCCGCCACACTCTCTTAGATCTAGTTATAGGGACAAGACCAAATCCAATTTTCCGTGTTCCTTTATCTGAGTTTAGAGGATTCAAGCCTATCCTATGCTTGTTTCTTGTGATCTTGTTGCCTCCAACCGAAGGTAAGTCTATTTTCGAAGATAGGAAAGCAATTGTTGCCTTAAACTCAGCAAGTTGAGTTTTCATCTCTTTTAGTGTTTTGCGCATCACATTAAGCTGATTTTGGGCTTGCATAATCTGCAAACCACTTACACAGTTCCCCTCACTCTGAGACCCCAAAACTTGACCCGTCTTCAAAACTGATGCATATGATGGACTTTGAGACCCCAGTTTCTTGCGATTTTTTTTATTCACATCCATGTTGATATTCTCATGATTGGATGTACTCTTCTGGCTTACCTTCTTTGATCCATCTGCATGAAAGAAAAAAAAACAAATCTACAGCTCTGCGTAGTTCAACAGCAAACTTCTCCCACCCCTGGCCTTCATACCCTTCAGGAATGACTACAACACTCCATTGGCCTCCTCCACCATGTTCAGTGACAGTTAGATATCTGTCATGTACATTAGAGCATCATTGAGCCGTGAATGCGCTATTTCCTTCGCGTAAATGTTTTGAGAATTTTATATCTCTTCCCTCCTGTAAAGCTGCTTCCACCGTGGTCACGAGCCATCTTATACCACTGCTACCCATAACTAGAGACCTCCAAACCCTTCTACTCCTCTCCACAATGTTCAAAGAAAACCTTCATGCTTCTGGTAAAATTTCAAAAGCCTTCGATTCCACCCAAAATTGGACCACCTGCCCCGTGTTAATATCAAAAATATGATAACAAATGCAGGGGCTTCCCAAGCTTCATTTCTGACTTCATGCAGTGATACACTCAGAAGTACTGTGATACCAGATCTGCATCGAAACTGAAGCAACCAAAAAATACGGTCACCAAAAAAAGAACGACGTCGGAATCGTCCCAATAGCCTAGCCGGAGGTAAGCAACTCTCTCTACATGAATGTACGGACCAAAATAGTCGAAATCTCAAAAGTACAACTCACCGGAGGAAGGGCCGATGTCAAACGGCCCTCGGCAAAGACCCTAGGACCCGTCGACCTTGTCTGCGACGGCGGCGAATGGCCACTTGCCGGCTGGGCAGACTTGTTGGTCTCTTTCCGTCAAAGTGAAAAATGGCTATCGAAGGTAAGAAAAGGGTCGCCGGAGAAGGGATCGATGCCGAACGGCTTTCAGCAGAGTCGCCGCGGTCCGTCGACCTAGTCTGTGCCGGCGGTGAGGAGACATGCTGGCTAGGGTTGGCAAACAAGAATTTCGGCGCTAGGGTTTAAGGCCTATGTCAAAAAGTAATATTATTTTTTCCATTACTAAACTAATATGATGATAATCCTTTACCTCAATGGCCCCACCTTTGGAATTAGAGCAAGAAAAGTGGTGCCCAAGCTTCTCTCAAACATGCCAGCAACAAAGAATTCCTGAAACACCTTCATGATGTATTCCTTGACGACATCCCAACATTCTTGAAAGAAATCCAAAGAGAACACATCCGGTCTAGGAGCCTTGTCCTTTACCATTTTCCTAACAACCTCAAACACCTCCTCCTCAAAGGCCCTTTCCATCCGAGTGGCATCACCGGGATCAATGGAGTCAAACACAAGACCATTGAGGGAAGGTCGTCAGCTCATTGGCTCCATTAGTAGTTGCTCATAGAAGCCAACTACATGGTCACAAATAACATATTCTTCCCTACTCTCCAACCCTTCTATTTTCAGCATCTCTATGTTGTTGTTTCTCCTGTGGGAGTTCGCAACTCTAAAAGAATTTCGTGCCTCTATCACCTTCCCTTAGCCACAACGCTCTAGATTTTTGTCGCCAAGATGTCTCTTCTAATCAGATAATTCTCTCAAGTTCTGCTCCCAACTCAGACTTTCAATTTACTTCATCCAGAGTGAGAGATCTAGTCACTTGGAGCCTCCCTAATTCCCGAATCTTCCGCACTTTGTTATGCTTGTTTCACCTAGGTCTCCAAATGATTGTGTTTTCCACAATTTCAAGTCTCTTTCCAAAATTTTTTTTTTTGATAAGCAAAATTTTCAATCTACCTACAAGGATGAAGCTAAGAGTGCCCTATATCTGATAAGAGGACCACCATTGTCTTACCCAGTCAATGAAGCCTTCAGATTTCAGTCACATATTTTCAAACTTGAAATACCAATGACTTCCTATGATATCACCACAATTAAGCAAAACAAGCCAATGATCCAACCCAATCTAGGGCATGCACTTTTGCCAAACCTCAGGGTAATGACTTTCCCAATATGGAGATACAAGGAAGCGATCCAACCGAGACCAAGCATGATTATTCGCCCACGTAGCGGAACCCCCTACTAATGGTAAATCAACCAAGCGCAAGTCAAAAATGCATTTGGAGAACTCTACCATTGCCGGCCGCTCTCTTTTATTACCAGAAGACTCGCTTAGAAACCTGGTGACGTTAACCCAACCCAATATCCATAGGATTTTGAAATCCAACCCCACCCAAAACCCAACCCATTCCCCAACAAATTTATAGATTATGGGAATCCATAGACCTGAAAATGTAATTAATCATTATGGATCTCTGGTATACCAAGTATAACACAAATTGTTCAAAACAATAAACAAAACTCCTGAAGAGATGTGAAAGATAACATTCGTGCCAAGCATAAAAATGTGGTGGTTCCATGGGCCTAATTTCTATACAATGTGAGGACAAAAAAAGGGGAAATAATACAGCATAAGACACAGAAGATCACATCGACAATCCAAATAATCTTTTCATCTATAAACCTAATAATACTTTTTAATTTTATTACATTGTTTGAATTTGTACGCATGACTCATCCTCCAGACCAGTACTAGAAGTCCCATGATACCATGACCAAGTCCAGCACCTGGAACTATGACACTTAAAATCACATGCTAATGTCATGTGTACTTGGACTATGCATAGTTATCATTAATAAAATTCTTATAACCAGATCCAAAGAAAAAAAAAATCACAAGCTAATGGTCAGAGCATTCTCAATAAGCTTCTCTTCACAAATATCTTAAACAAAAAATGCATAAATAAAAATTGATCTATAAATGAAATAAACCAACAAAAAACACTACAAGGATATGACTATATTTCTAAGTGACACAGTATAGGAGACAAAAGAGACCTGAGCAGCCTTAAGTATTATCATTTGCAAATCATAAACAAGAACACCGCCACACCTCCCTTGAGGATCAACCTTTACCAGCGGGCCTCTAGCAAATGATTCTCTACCTCTTTTCAAATAAAGCCATTCTGGACCCTCAAAGCAGTGCATAGAGCTGAAAGCAGGATCAACATACATTACTAGGTATTTACTTACTAATAAAAGGAGGGAGAGAGAGAGAGAGAGAGAGAATTGGTATGTGTGCAGCAAAGTAAAACTGACTTTAACCATACATATTAACACTCCAAAGTGCGCCCACATGCGCACACACGATTTATTTAAAGAATGCATCATTAATGTGCAGAAAAACCTTCGTTCTTTGACTACAAAAGCATGATGTTCAATTGGGGAAAGATAATGGACAGTAACTGTTGAGTTTCCAAACAAAAATCTGGAGAGGATTTTATTTGAGTATGTGTAAACAAAACTAACGACAGAAAATTAAGAAGATCAACATTTACAAAAAAGCTTTAAAAAGTTTTGGGTGGATAAATTAGTTCTGAAAAATCCAATAGGTCACATCCAACAAAAAAATTGAGGCATCTATTAACAGATTTGCTACATCATCTTGTGCCCTTGTTCAATGGTAGAACTTGCACCATATAGAAACAACATTTTAGTTATATACACGAAAAATGCAAATAACTGAATCAAAGCAAACCCAAAAGGAACAAGATAAGGAAATAGATATTTTTTTCCTTTTTCTTTTGGATAGGTGAAGGCACATGAGATACTATATAAAAAAGGCAACATTCAGATGCTCCCACTACTATGCATGTTTGCCTCATACATCACAGATATTACTCAATGACAATAGAAATGTTATTTTGAACATAAATTTTTTAATCTAACATAATCCTTTAACAGAGAATAATTAACTAACAGCGCCTCGCTTATTTTGGTCAACATCCTTCCCACCTCGTACGAAGTCCATGGATTGAATCATCAAACTCCAGAACAGAAATTTTTGCATCTTGAAAGGTTAAAATAATAGAATCTCTCATCCTAGAACCATCACCAACTCCAAGGGGCAATACTGCCATTGATTCCACATTACCATGCAACCTGTAACAAAGCCCAAACCGAGAAACAAAAATATTTAGATTGCAAGTAGGTATCGTACTTATAAAGAATAGAAGATAAAGGACCATTAAAATGTACAAGTAACGATATTCATTTACTTGATGAAGCCTACTAAAAACGGATGCTTAATGAGGGTGCATGTTATAGTGCAATGTAGTCAAATTGGATTGTCGATTATTCATCTCATACCGTTCACTTGAGATAGCGTGTAAACTTTTTTTGATAAGTGAGATAGCGTGTAAACTAAATGGCGACATGTAATAATGCAAGATTTTGGTGCTTTCAGCCAACAAATATCAAAATCAAACAAAATTGGCCCGTCTCTCGGAGTAAGTCTTATCACCCGAACAAAGTCAAAACTGTTCAAAAAATCGATGGAACAGAGCTACATTGCCCTCTAAATAAACAATTTCTTGGAGTTTAGATATAAAGCAAACCTGTAATGGGAAACCAACTCGAGCGAGGACCCGGAGATTCCATCCATGACGCCACCGCGCTTGGTTTCCGAGGAAGACCTTGACTCTCTGCTACCCTCTTCTTGCACTCTAACGACGTACAGCTCGAGAATATTAGCGGCAGTGACGACTAGGTTGGGGACCGGACCGATGCCGCGGCGGTGGGTCCAGTCGGACTCGAGGTCATCGGTCTGGATCGGAGGCATTCGTGGTACGAAATCGGCGCGGGAGTGGGTAATGAACCCAGACGCGCAGTTATCGATCCCGGTGGGCCACTGCATCATCTTGTATGCCGCGAAGCTCATCTTCGTCTACACTAGAGGGAGGGAAACAACGACGTAGAGGAAGTAAGAGGAGAATGGGGTATTAGGGTTTCTCTTCTTTTGAAACGAATGTACTGAGAGCTCTACGTCTTAAACCCTTGTAAGGCATGTATAGTGTGATTGGCGGGAGGATAGGTTGTTTTTTCTTTTTTTTTCTCTTTTCTCTTGTTTGAGGGCCGAGGGAATGCAGTTGCACACCGGCACATCCCTATTTTTTGTTTTTTGAATTTTCTTCGGTGGGCCGGCTGCTGCACATCATTTTTCATCCACCGGTATTTAATGATTGGATTGAGTAGAGACAATTGTATCAAAAATATTTGAGATGAGAAATAAATAAAATATTATTAAAATATTATTTTTTATATTATTATTTTAAGATTTAAAATAATTAAGTTATATATTATATTTTCTATGAAATCTAAAAAGCTTTCAATAATAAGTTACATACTTTTACTCAATCGAGAAAGAGTGGATAAATTTTTCGAATTTCGATCGAAGTCCACTATAATTTCGACTCTGATCAAAGTCGGAATTCAGAATTCGAATTCGAAGTCGAAATTGTTCAAAGTCAGAACCGAAAACTAGCTTGGGTTCCAAGTTTCGACTTCGAACTCGAAATTTCGAAATTCAGAGTCAGAAGTTTCTCTGACTCCAAACTCAAAAAAAAAAAAAGATGGAAAATGACGTCATTTTACATTTGTGTGTATTTGTTAACATTTGTCTAAATGACATCGTTCCATTTAAATAGGAACGGCATCATTTAAGTCCTCGAGTGACCAAAGCTTCAATTTTCTCTTCCTATTTCTCTCATCTCTGCAACTGCACCTCTTAATCTCCACCTCTACTATCTGCGATTCTGCCACGATCTCACCTCTCCACTCCGTTATCATCTGTCACGAACTCATGGCCCACCGCCCACCAATCTATTTTCGAGCTCAATTGGAATTTGGACCGTTGCTAATTAATTTTTCATTTTAGGGGTTTAGTTTTAAAATTAAGGATCTTCATTTAAAAGTGTTATTTTTTTCTTCTTTGATTTTGGATTGTGTTAATTTTTTATTGTATATGTGCTTTTGTAGTGAGGAAAATTTGGAAAGATTGTTGAAATTTATGTGCATGGACAATGAATAGTGTGTGCAAGGTGTTTAAGGGAATGTCATTGTGAAAAAAAATTACATTTCTTACTTTTAGGGAATGTTATTGCGATTCTTAAGCATCAAACATGACCTAAAAGGCTAAAAGTGTAACATTGGGACATAAGTTAAAGTATAGTTCTCGATCTAGATGCTAAAAAGCATTTGGTTAGCTTAACAATTATGATTTAGCACTTGCCAATTTTTTGATATCCTATAAAAATACATTTGTGCTAGTTTGTTGTCTCTTATTGATTGGAAAAAAATTTCTTATTACAGACATTACTTCTTTAAATTCAAGTAAGGCAATAAAGAAAATTACAGTTTTTTTCTTTTTATTTTATTCTTCTGAACGGCTATATACACTTAATGACACATTTTTTTGTTTTGTTTTAAAACCCAATTGTTGGGTTATATACACTTGATGACACATCTTGTACATATGACAGGAGAAGTAAGGGATTTTAAATGATGGGGCAGTATTCTTCACAAAAGTGCTTGTGAGGGGGGGGGGGGAATAAAAGCATAGTTGCATAAGTGAAAAACCATTGATGAGGAATATAGATAAAAACATTCTGACACCTAACAAGAATGGACTGATTTAATGAAGTTACATTGTGTAAATATCACAATCGCACCTACATACGCATGTTTACATACATAAAAGTTAATGTTTAAAACTTAAAGAAACTGGAGCTCTCACTGCACCAAACATCATATGGAAATGGTGATCATATTCTCAATGTTACAATTAAAATAATATAATAAAAGGCAAACTAATATTGTGTTCAATATCACATAGTTATATTAGAAACAACTTTCAATCTAGTGATCATTGGAAAACTTTTGCTTGTGTACTTTTTGGAGCCAGGAAGTCAAAGACAGGTTACATAAAATTGTTATGATGCACTGACCCAATGTATATATATATATATATATATATATATATAATTGCCATTATGCACTTTGATGGATGAAAGGCACTGAAGGTTTGAAGTAGTTTCTAATGAAAACTATAAGCATGTCCGATCATAAGCTTAAAGAATAAACCACTAAATATAAAAGCATACACTGAAGCCTTCTCAAGAGGGGTTCCCTATGGTGGATTAGGATACTTTTCTTTTAGTGCTTGTGTGATCACATATGAATCCAGCATCCACTTCTACTCAAGTTTAATTACAGGAACTTTACCTCCTGGATTAATTTTTAAAAACCTAGATAAGAGAAAATCCAATGATGTTTGCCAAAAACATATAAAAGCACAAATGATGGGGATTGTGAACAATTACAAACGACATTATCAAATTTATTTTGGCTTAAATAATGGGCATTTTCCTTTTGGTGAAGAACAACTTCAAGGTGACAATATGAGTTTATCTTTACTAACATTTTTTTATTATTTATTATACTTGAATTTCAGGCAATATCACTCATAGACCTCTCATATAATGTTAGTAGGACTCTGACTTCATATAAGACTCCGGATGTCAGGACTCTATCGGCATTGGCGTCCCAAGCAATAGCACCGAATCGGACTCGGAGTTAACTACCTAACTCCACTCGAGCACAGACCTTGTGTGCTAGCAATGGATTTCCACTTCCAGTCAACATAAAATTAGAAGCGGAAGATCTTAATCAGTTTATGGTGGAGGAGAAAATGGCTCTTAAGGACGATCCAGCTTAGAATCTGGATGTACTAGTACACCCTGCAACTGCGAGGCCCCCCGTCCATGATCAAATAAAAAAAGATCGTAGACATGAGAATAATTTATGAAGGTTGAGGGTGGGGATCCCGCAAAAGTCACGGGCTGAGTGCAACTACTGTGCTGCTCAAGTTGGGTGTCATTCAAAAAGGAAAGACATCGTTTGTCTATCATTACATCTCAATGGTTGCCAACAGTACCAAATAGCAAAGGGGATAGTGTCAAGAGATTAGTGTTTTATTAATCACCATAGGATAATATGTATGCTACTTGTTTTGTTCATTTGATCTCATTTAATTTTAACTTAAAACTATATTGGATTATAAATTATTAGACGTAGTTGCGAGTGGGTTTAAGACTAATCCTAATTACGAGACCTCTACAACCATTGATGAGACAAGAAACCAAATGAGGAATCTGGTGGTCCCTCAATATAGTGAGAAGGTGTACCGTGAGGCACTTGCAGAGATGGTTATAGAGGATGAGATGCCATTTACCACGATTGACAAGAAAGGGTTCTACAAGTTTTTGAAGCTGTTTGAGTCAAAATTTTCACTGTCATCTGGTTATACAGTGATGCGTGATTACATGAAGAGGTATATGAGGGAGAAGGCAGAGATGAATAAGGTGTTCATCACCACTAGCCAGAAAGTATCATTTACGACCGACACATGAACGTCTATACAGAATATCTCGTATATGTATATCGCAACACACTACATTAATAATGAGTAAAATCTTAAAAGGATAATTATTGGATTTAAAAAAATAGTTGATCATAAGGGTGCATCGATAGGAACAGAGATAGATAATTGTCTGATTGACTAGAGCATCCAAAAATTGTTATGCATTATAGTTGATAATGTCGGTGCCAATGAAACCACTATTGAGTGGTTTACGAGGAATATGAGAGCAAAATACGATGTGATTGAAAATTATCAGTATATCTACTTTCAATGCACTACTCACATACTCAACCTTATTGATGATGCGCTTTTTTGGTTTTGATTTTGTATTTTATATTTTAATATTTTTATGATTAAAGATTAAAAAACTATGATATTTTTTATATTTAATGATAATAGAGTATTTCTTAATGATGAAACAGTTGAAGGGATGAAAAATGTGGATGCTTCCATCAAGAAAGTTTGCAACATTGTGTGGTATGCGAGGGCTTCTCCCCAAAAGCTGCAGAAGTTCAAACAGTAGCAAAACAAGTTGGGGTTGAGTCTTCAAAAATATTGTGCCTAAATGTTTCCATTCAATGGAACTCCACATATCTGATGTTGGATGTGACATTGAAATACCAGAAGGCATTTGAGCGATTAGAGGTTAAGAATAGGGTTTTGAGGTATGTCCTACTAGAGCCTAATGGAATGGGGCCCAGTCCGCCAGACAGTACGGATTAGCAACATGTATCCGAGTTTGTCAGTTTTTTACAGATTTTTTTATGGTATCACTATGTGGGTATTTGGATCTGCATATGCAACGGTAAACATGTGGTTTAGCAAGATCTCAATGATACACCACCACTTGAAAGAAGGTTGTGCTAACTCGAGCAGACTGCTATCTGGTATGGCATTATAGATGCAGTCAAAATATGCTAAATATTGGGGACAAGTTGAGAAAATAAATCGATTATCGTTTATAGCGTTGATCATTGACCCTCGATTGAAGTTGGTGGTAATAAAATGGTGGGCAACTGAAGTTCTCAAGGCAGTGAAGGCAACTGCGTTTATCACAACGCTTAAGACAAATCTAAACAACTTATACTCCCACTACAATGCCAATAGCCAGCCTTCATCCTTAGCAACCGCAGGTAACTCACATTCAAGCTCGAGGTCAGGATCTTGTTCAAATGCTCGTACCCGCTAGGCCAGTGCAGACAGTGTCAGTCGATCCCGAGACTTTAATGTTATGACATCATTTCATGCATAGTCAATGAGAAATCTATTGTAGTATATGAATGAGGTTGAACAATATTTATTGGCAGAAGTCGATGAGCCTAGTGATGAGTTTCAAATCTTGATTTGGTAGAGGGCTAATTCCACTAAATATTCAATCATCTCTCGTATTGTTCGAGATGTACCAGTCATTCCTATCACTATAGTTGCATTTGAGTCGGTGTTTAGTACTGGAGGTCAAGTGTTGGATGCCTATCAGAGTTTATTGGCACCATCAACTGTAGAGGCCCTTATTTGCATGCAAAATTGAATTAGTGATATGCCTTCTGAACTAGAGAGCATTGGCATCAATGTTATCAGTTATAGGCTCTTGAGTCAGGTAAAATTAAATTAATTTATTTACTTATTTTTTTGTAATTAAAGTAACAGAGTATATATAATTATTTAATTATTTCAATGACTGTTTTTTATAATTTCATAAATCTATTTAATTTATATTGTCTATAATTTCACAGATTTACATATCAACCCCGACATAATTGTCGATGACTGATGAACCACATTACAATTGCGTATATTTTTTTAATCTAATTTACGGTTACTTGTTTGGTTCATTTTTATTTTTATTGATAATAATATTTTTTAATTTTATCTTAATCTCAGATTCTCAAGTATGACTAGTCCGACGACAAAGTTATAAAATTACAACTTACAATTTGCTGCAACAGATTTTTTTTAATAACTTCGAATTCAAGTGTGAAGTGTATGCTAGTTGCTATTATGCCGAATGATTTAATTTTTAGTTTGTATGATTATTTGTATTATTCACTTTGGACTATTTTTGTATTAATCTTAGCAATTAGCATTGTAAATTATAATAATATAATTTGTATTATTTGTTTATCAACTTTAACTGTTTATGATTAATTTACTAATTTATTATAAATGTGAAACGGATAAAATACATATAGAAATGGGCTCAATTGGGCAAATTTAGAGTCAGAATGGCTCAATTGGTCCCATTTTGTTTCGAAATGGGCTAATTTTGGCCCATTCCGGTCAAAAGTCACTCTGACTTTCGTTCATAATTTCGATCGATGTTCGGAACTGATCGGAGTCGAACTTTGACTCCATTTAGGAGTCGGAGTCAGAACAAATTTTTGACTCCAACAAGAGTCAGAGTCAGAAACTCCAAACTCTGACATCGTCGGAGTCAAAGCACAGCCTTAATCTTGGCTAAGTTAGATTCACCAGAATTTATGTTTCTTCCTCTTAAAACTTTTTTTTAAAGAGTCGGTATCTCCTGATAAATATTAATATACTATTGGTCAAATTGTTTCTTTAATAATGTTACTAGTAGTCAAGTTTGTGAACTCTTGTGCTCTCCCTGTTGATCTGGTAGGATAATTTAGTAAATTATCATACAAGCTGAAATAAGAATTAAGGAATGCCTCCTTCCCACTTAGTGTATGAACGAAGAAGGGAGCCCACAAGAATGCACCTTCGGCGTTGCTTGTTTCGCCATCAGCACAATTCCGCACCAGCACATCTCCGCCCCTAGCTATTGTTTTGCCAAATCTTGGCTATAAATTCCACTTTTGCTAATTTTGACTAGCCACTTTTTACTACACCAAATAACAAGCTCAACAAATCAATAGTAATTCAATTAAAATATTAATTTTTAACTTTTCATTTATTTTAATTTCAATTTTAATTTGAATATTGATTTGTTATTATAAAATACACATTAGTTTTCTAACTTTCAAATGATTTCTAACAGATAATATTTTGTAACAGTTATATGTTTTAATTGGTCATATATTTCTAACGGCTATATTTCTCCACGATGGTATTTTTTAATAGTCATATTTTTAAATTGTCATATTTTTCTAATAACTATATTTCTCCAATGATTATATTTTTTAACGGTTATATTTTTAACAGTCCTATTTTTCTACTATAAAAGATAACTTTTTCTCAATAATTTCATTCACTTCAACTCTAGTGTCTATTTGAAATCTCTTCTTTTCATTTTCTCTCAATGGATCGGTTTTTTTTGCACAAAATAACACTTATCAACTCAAATTCCAATGACAAACTCAAGATAGCAACACAACTTGTTTTGGAAGAAAAATGATCAAACTCACGCTGTTCTTCTAAACAATCACGTAGATTCATTAGTTGCAATCGATTGCAAGCCCACCAAAATCTTTACCGCAACTATTTTGCTGATTTTCCAATCTACTCTCACAAATACTTTAAAATGAGGTTTCAAATGAGTTATTCACTATTTCTTCGTATTGAAGTTGTGATTAAAGCTCATGAACCTTAATTTGTCCAAAGAAGAGATAGTACCGAAAGGCTTGGTTTTTCTTCCCTTTAAAAATGACAGTTGCTCTGAAGATGCTTGAATATGGTGTATTGGGTGATTTCATTGATGAATATTTGAAGATTGGAGAGACTACTGCAGTAGCAAAGCCTAAAAAAATTTATCAAAGCAGGTGTTTCAATTTTTTCTAAAGAGTACCTATGGAAATCCAACAATGACAATATTATTAGATTGCTCGCAGCTGGTGAAAAACATGGCTTTTCAAGTATGTAGGAGAGCATTGATTGTATGCACTAGAAGTGAAAAAATTGCCCAACTGATTGGCATGGTATGTACTTTAATCATATCCACGAACTGACCATTATTTTAAAAGTAGTGACTTCTTACGATTTATGGATTTGGCATGCTTTTTTGGATGATCGGGATCTCGGAATGATATAAATGTGAGTGACAGATCATTTATATCTCTGACCTTACTCAAGGTCGTACACCGGCTTACTCATACACTACAGTCACAACTATGCAATGGAGGTACTATCTTGTTAATGATATTTATTCACGGTAGGCAACATTTGTTAAAACCATCTCAGCTCCCTAAGGAAACAAGAGAAAATATTTTAATACAACCCAAAAGTTTGTAAGGAAGAATATGGAGCGTGCTTTTGATGTGCTTCAAGCACGATTTGCTATAATTCGTGGACCTTCACGATTTTCTGAACTTGAAACACTCAATTATATTATGATTGGCATACATAATTTTACATAATATGATTATTGAAGATGAATGGGCTGACAACGGAGAAGAAGAGTTTGAGTATGAGCAATTGGCAGAAGCTATAATTGATCCAATGTCAACGGGCCCTATACCTGAGTTTAGCGAATTCATTCAACGCCATCATACTCTTAGGGATAAGAAAATTCATTGTCAACTCCAAGCAAACCTCGTGGAGCACCTATGGTAACAATATAGTGCCTCATAATTTATGATGGCATTTAGGATGTTGATTACACCCATTTGCATTAGTTTATCCAAAGTTCCTTACCCTTATGCATGAATTATTTAATAAGCCATCTTCCGCTTCTCACAGCTGCTTCACCCGCAATCGAGTTCTCGATTTCACCTAGCATAAAAGAGAATCGACTCCCTTGAGTTAATTGTTGGAGAGGAATCAGAAATGGAACCTTTGGTGAGATTCTTCCCCACACCCATTCGGTAGTCTACTTCGGTTACAACACTATTTCCCTTCTGGTGCTATCTCATTAGCAACCGAGTCTTCATTTTCACTTCTTTATGATGAGAGAGCTGACCCCGAATCCAGCTGTTCTTCTAGGGAATCCGTCTTTGATACATCGCTTGCCCGAGGGATTTAAAGTTTATGGTTGTGTGGAAGTATTTATGATTCTAATAATGGTTGTAGTAATGTTGTGTGGTTGTGGTTGTATTATTAAAATCTATGGTTTCATTATGAGTAATAGTTGATAGATAAAATTTATGGTTTCATTGTGAGAAATGGTTGAAGCTTAAAATTTATGGTTTTATTATGAGAAATGGTCGATGGTTGTAAGAATAAAATCTGATATCTAAGACATCAACTAAGTGTTACCCTATAATTCAAAAAAAGCCAACAAACCACAACTTGGAATTAAAGATTCCAAAAATACCACTACAATCCGATATTCAAAATATTAACAAAATGTTACTCCATAATTTAAAAAAAGGCAACAAACCGCAACTTTAAGTTAAAGATTCCAAAAATACCAATACAATCCGATATTCAAAACATCAACTAAGTATTACTCCATGATTAAAAAAATAACAACAAACCATGAGTTGGAGTTAACGACATAAAACACATAGATAGCTTCATTTCCTTAGCATGCACGACTTGCAAGTATTTCCATTTGTCATTGAAGATAATATTTTTGTAACATTGGAGCCATTATGCTTGTATTCATCATCATAATTCTCTCATCTTCTTTCTTTTCTTCACTATTTATTTTCTCTTTCTAAAGACCCACTTCTTCATGCTAAGACTCACTTCCTCTTGCCTAAAAAGCAACATCTTATTGTCTTGATCAGGTGCTTCTTTCATAAGTATAAGTTTACTCTTTCTATCTTCTTTCATCTCACTTAGTACCACAAACGAATCTGAGTTCGTCATTTCTTTTCTCTTTCGTTTCTCTTTTTCTGCCTTACGACCTATTGGTCAATCCAATTTTGAAGATGCTACATGAAAATCCTTATCTTCATCCAAGTTCACTAAATTTGGTATTGAACCATTTGAACTTGGTTTTTTCTTCTTTTTCACTAGTTCCATATGTTTCACCCACTTTGGGTGAAATCGGAACACGCGCCAGCAATGATCAAAGTAAAAATATTTCTTCTTTATTCCTTAGTACACGACCTCTGTCTTACCAATCTACATACATAAGGCACCATGCAACTAAATGTGATGCTCACTTTATATACTTAAGTAAATATATGATACTCAACAAAATTATTATAATGTTGGAAAGAAAGCTTAAAAGGTAGAAAACATACCTTGTTTTGCACATTATATCTATTTAGTTGCATTCTTTCAACTTGTGCCAAGTAACCATAAAACCTATTCACCGCTTGTTGGATCATCAACCACCGGTTCATTAGAGAATTGGAGTTACGTGTAGACTCAAATTTCATATTTTTCTCATAATAATTATGAATTGTTTTCCAAAAGATTTGGTACTTTTGATCTTTTCTATGCACCACATCTATAGAAATTTTAAGCCATTCCTCCACAAGTATCAAATCTTCCTCGTTACTAAAATTATTACCTCATTGTGCTTTACGCCCACTTGGTTCTAGTTCAACCACCAGTTCAACTTGGGGTGAAGAGAATTGTTGTACTTTAATATCATTTGTGGCACCCACCAAAAACTCATCGTTACTTGGGAGATTTGTGTAGTAGGTATCACAGTGAGTGTAGAATGTAGAAAACATACCATGTTGCATCTATTGATCTTAGAGTCTTCAACTAAGAGTTACAATCTTTACAAAAACCCATAAACCAATCTAAGAGTCTTTTGTTAAGCTCCATCAAGCACATAGTTAAAGTTGTCCAGTTGTTTCTTCCTAACTTTTATGTTCTTCTAGATGCAACAAATCCTCCTTGTTGGGTCATGGTCTATTGCATTCCAACAGTATAGCACGTTGCAGCGAGGAGCTAAAGAAGCAACATCCATATATAATGAAGGAAAAACACATTAAGTGGTTTGATTTCCAAAAAAGTAGGCATTGTAGTAGCCACGATGGATAAATCCAACCATAAAGAAGTTATGTTTTGCTCAAACAAAGTTTATTATGTGCTTTCTCGAGCAGGACCATACCAACAAAATTGGAAAACATAGCCATATCAAAAGATAAATCCCTTATTTTGAAAACCAATTTTAAGAGTTTTTCTAACTTACTCATACCTTCCAAGCAATACTGCTGGAGTTAAAATTCTACAAAGCAGTATAGTTATGCAGGCAATTGATTTTAAAGTAGTTGTCAAAATGCCTAAATGCCTAAAAGATTTCAACCAATAAAAGAGGGAAAGGCACAAACATGGAGGCAATTGATTTTAAAATAGTTGTCAATGCCTAAATGAGTTTAGAGCACAGAAGAAAAATCAAAACTTCGAAAGCAACAAGACATAGACCACCATTTCCAAAACTTTGAAAGCAACAAGACATACCTAAATGCTTTTGATTGCACATACCTGCTTCCATTAAAGTTCTAAACCAACACTTCCAATTTAACAAGGCATTTAGACATCATTCTCAACACCCATTACACTTCTCATAAAAATATCAAAAGCTCACTACTTTGTTAACAAAAGACAGAAGCAACCTAAAAAGATTAATCATTCAAACATAAAATAAGAGAAACAAATGCAAAGTACAGCTGTATTAAATAAATTAGTGCAAAGTGCAAAGTTCAACCAAATTTAAGAAGCAGTGAAAGGATTCAAACTAACCAAAACCAAACACACAAAGAGAAAAATCCACATCTTGAACCAAAATCTCCTTAAATTTGAACCAAATCCAAGAGGAAAATTCAAGAACCAAATCTCCACATCTTGAACCACAATCAAACACACAGAGGAAAATCCAAGAGAAGTACAACAAAGAGGAAAATTTGAAAGAACCATGATGATTTTATAACAAAAAAATCCTACTAAATTAGAGGAAGAAAATGGAGAAAGAAAAGATTTAGTGAGTACTTATAGTGGCAACAGGATTTGGCAGCTGCTCCCTTCAATGATTATGGCTCTTTGGCTGGATTCAAAACTGGCGTGCAAATGTGAGAAGTTGAAGTGCCGATGGGATATGTGAATTGGAATGATGTTTTGAACGGGTCCAACCGAACGCGAAAATAAAACAGGGCTGGTCTGGTATGGGAGAGTAAACAAGTGAGAAAAATGAATATTTTAGTCCCAAAAAATAATTTGGCTAGCACTTACCCACTGGCTATATTTGTTGAGCCAAGAGAGATAGATTTATTTTGGCTAGCCACATGTTGAGACTGTTGCAGCTAAGAGCAGAATTAAGATTTGGTGTTTGGGGGCGATCAACAAGGTCTTCGACTTGTTCACATGACCACGTCTTTTTTTTTTTATATTACTCTTCGACTTGTAAACGTCTTTTTTTTTAAGAATCAATTATTCTTAGTTTGCTCATATTTTTTTATATTTTAAAAAAATATAGATCAAGAATAAATCTGAGAAGTACCTAATAAGTAATGATATAAAATTATTAGATTTTTTTTGTATAGTTTATCAATTAACGAATATTTTCAATTAATCTAAAAATCTACAATATCTAACCCAAAATTGAAGACATACAAATTTTGACAATGAAGTTTATTATACTCATTTACCAATAATGTTTTTTACACGAAATTAAAATTCACAGCTAATAATATTGATTCAATACTTTTTTATTAATAATCCATGCACTAATTAAGTGTATCTTAATTCAATGAGAGAATATTATTATATGTGAATAATATTTAACCAAATCCAACATCATTGCAAATTTACTTCAACACAAAAAACAAAAGCCTAAATATAAGTTAAATACTTATGTAGAGAGATTAGAGAACTTATTGATCATTGAAAACATAAAGTCATCAGGATGTGTTGATAGCAAGCTCCAAAGTCCAAGTGCCCAATGGCTTAAAATCTTAAGAGAGACTGTCTGCGATCTTTGGGTGTCTGAGAGATGAAATCCAAGAGTTATAGTTGGGATATCGAGCAAAATAGAGAAATAAAATCTGATAGGAAAACACCGAAATGGCAATAGCTTCTAGTCTTCTCAAAGACTTACCTGCAGACGTACCAACAAAACATGGCAAAGACGCTAGCCAGCAAGATGCTAGACGTATGAACTCCATGAAAGACGCCAGATGACAACAACAACACGGCGTAGACTTATGCCCCCAAGCAAACTGAGGAATCTCAACCTTCCTAGATTTAAAAAATAGATTTTTTTGAAATATAAAAATAAAAATCCATCTTATTTATATATATATATATACACCAACAAGTACTACTGTACTTTTCAAACTTATGGCCACCATTACATTGAAAATGAGTGGGTGGGAACATCTCTTCAATATTGCACGTCAACAATAAATATGACAAAAGCTACTCTATACAACATATAAATATTAATAAACAATCAAATATTGTTAAATTTATTATATTAATGAACAATTCGATATATCTAAGTTGTTGAACTAACATTGCAGATTCTTGATATAACTTGGTCCGTGGAGTTCTCTTCTTTACAGTAGTGCAGAGTTAGCACGTTGAACATGCACCAGTAGCTTCTTACATGTTGAACATGCAACAGGCAGGCTGGCAGTAATACTTTATAGATTTTATTGACTTCGAGTCAAAGTAGAAATGTAAGAAGAGATTAGAGATCCAACGGTACATGACTTGCATTCAATGGTACAAAATGAACTCTGTAGACATTTTCAGGCTTAGGTACCTTGTGGGGGGATAATTTCAGTTCTTGGAGAGGTCAATTTGAGTAAAAAATTTATAGATAGAAGAAAAATTTTACTTACTTATATACTATCTTAATTTTTTTAAAATTTTAGGGGTAGTAGCCACCTCTAGGGTGCATGTAGTTCCACTCTTAGTTCCAACTCTGTTTCAATACCTCCTAACTATTATTTAACTAAATAATTAATTTGTTGAGTCTATTGTAAATGCTTTTAAACCCTTGTATAGTGTGATTGGTGAGAGGATAGGTTCTTTTTTTCTCTTTTTTTTTTTCTTCTAAGGGCCAAGGGGATGTAGTGACGCACTGGTATTTAATGACTAGACCGAGCAAAAGACAATTGCGTCAGAAAATTTTGAGATGAAAAATAAATAAACTATTATTTTTTATTATATAACAATTTCAAAATTTAAAATAATTAAATTATATATCATATTTTGTATGAAAATCTAAAAATCCTTCAATAATAAAATGAATACTTTCACTATACAGGGGCTAAGTTAGATTCAAGAATCAAGAATTTATGTTTTTTCCTTTTTAAACCTTTTTTTAAAGGGTTGATATCTCCTGATAAATATTAACATACTATTGGTTGAATTGTTTCTTCAATAATGTTGCGAGTAGTCAAGTTTACGGACTCTTGCACACTCGTTGTTGATCTAGCAGGGTAGTTTAATAAATTACCATACAAGCTGAAATAAGGAAGCAAGTTTTGCAGTCATCAAAACGAGTCTTTTGACGATCTCGTGCAACATCCCCAATAATGATCTTTGGCTTTTTCTTTTTTGTGAGTCCCTGAGTTTTGCCATGTGATTTCTTCAGTTTTGCTTTTTGCTTACAGACAAAGAACAAGAAAGGGTGAAACCCCCGACTGGATGTTATGGTCCCAATAATTATGTAAGTGAAATGCAATTGATGAATGAATAGAGCAATGGAAGTGGTGAAATGATGCAGGGAATGGATTGAGTAAATTGTAAATGGATAATGCGTGAGTCACGCAGATGCACTTCAAGGGGCACCTTCTTCCAAATTAGGTTCTTACAAATATTTCAGATTCAAAATTTCAAACACTAACTCCCTTCCTTTTACATATACTACCAGCAACTATTAAGGAAATTCAAAGGCCATGGGCAGATCAACACTAAGAACTTAATAAAATAAATATAACCATCAAGTTAGAGGCCCAACACGTATGGCCCACTTAATGGGATCCCTAACAAACTCCCCCTTTTAAAGAACCTTGTCCTCAAGGTTCATTGTCACAAAACAACTTAAACAACTCAATTAAAGTAAAAATTAACAACAAAGTAACAACCCATCATTCAATGTTTAGGTAGTTCTAGAAAATTCAGCTTCTTCCCTTTAGTTCTATCTGTGTCCATATCGGCATGACTCATGCTCCAATACCTTTCCAAGCACTTCATTGAGATCTTTACTACACGAAATAGGGTGAAGATGCTTGATCTCAAAAAGAGCAGTTGCAACAAGTGTTGTTGCTAAGCAAACATCAATCCCCATTGAGCTTATAATTAGAGGCAGTGTAGTAACGAGAGGCACAAAAAGATGATATTGATGCAGCAAAGAGTGTTACACATGATGACTAAGAGGCATCGACTGTCCAGTGCTAGTGAAATTTAGACTTTAAAGCCTTGAATCAGATTGTGCCAGGGAAAATAATTTGAGCTTCTCTAAGAGACTAGACCCATAAGCATTAATTATACCCCTTGCAGACTCATCAACTTTGGCAACAACTAGGTAGGTTTGAAGTTGCCTGAACTTATTATTCCAAACCAAATTCTATTTATTTTTCCATACGAAGCCACAAGAACACCAAAACTTATGACTGGCATGCTAAATAGCACTCTGCAGCTCCTCACCTCAAGCTCTACTGCAACTCCAATACTAAATACATTCCAAGACCCAACATGATTTCCACCCGTTCCTCTATCAAAAGGGTTAAAAACCATCTTAAGAAGCAAATAATCAAACAAGTAGTGAGCAAAAAAATTATTATGCTTCAAATGGTCACAATTTAGACCACTAAGTTTCATTCCACACATCATCAACTGCACTTGTGAAATACCATCCACAATTCCTCTAGTAATTTTACAAAAAAACCTTTAGATCATGAAGAACATTCCAAGAACCCACATAGATATGGCTCACTTTCTCAAATACATCTTTACATCCACTTCAAATCTTTGAGAAAGTAGAAGCAAGAACTACATCAAAGGTCTCCCTTCCCCTATCAAAAGGCTAAAAAATAACTCTTAGCGGCATTACAACAAGCAAAACATAAGAGGAAAATTGCATACCCCTCCGATTTGAAAGTTGTTGCAGGTAGGAACCAAAAAGGGTGTCTTTGAAGAATTTTTTTACACGAGAAGAGCATTGGGTTTTCATGGAGATCAGTTCGTCGAGCACTCTGAAGCACCCGAACCCCTCGGCAACAATAGAGAGCTCAGAGAGTCTTTTTCTTGGTTCAAAAACACCAACGATCTCTTCTTATCGATAACTTCCATTTGATCAATTTCAACTTCAAAGGATTCATGAGCCACTGCTAGGAGTTCTGTATCGACTATGGAGACGTGCGGCTGGTTGGAGGTTGGAGCCACGAGACACAATTTGTGACCATTTATGGCTGTTAAAGCTGCATCAAATCCCAGGGGGTAAACGGGCTCACCGATTAGGGTTTAGGTAGGAATTATTTAGGTATTTTGGGTCGTATTTATGGGATTAACAAGCTCAGTTGGTAAATGGTTGCATATTTCTTTGGGTTGTATTTGGGTTTGGGTGTGGAAGGGAAAGAGAGAAATATGGTTAGGATATATTGTTGATGGAAACGTGTTGAACTCAAGATTTCAAGTCTCGTATTTACGTATAGATTTTGATGATAACAAATAAATTCAAGATTCAAATTCAATTTGTCTACGCATGAACAGAGTTAAACACATCAAGAAATCAAGCATGAGTAAGAAGAATAACAAGTCTACAAATAAAACTCATAGAGTAATTTTGTACATCTCTTGAAATTTGAAATTGGATTAAGATTTAAAATGAATATTTTCTCATAAATTATTAAATTGTATTTTTTACATTTGCATAACTTTATTAAAATATTTAATTTCAAATTTTTTTTCCCACGAAGTATAAAAATTTGAATTTGTAAGATGATTGATTGTTATCTTTGACGAGTGCATGTGTTGTTTGAAAATCTTGAAGGGTGGTTGTATGTTTTTTTGACATATGCAAAAAGAAAATGATTTGGTTTGAAAAATAAATCATACTCATTTTGTTATGTATGAAAAGTAAAATATTAGATTTGATTTTCTTAAAAAATAAATGGAGTTGTCTTTGACAAATATTAAAATGAGATATTTTTATTTGAATTTTTTAAAAAGTGAATAGTGCTCTTATTTGACATGCAAACTTTTTCAAATTTGAATTTAAAGACTCATTTGCCTATAAATAGCTCACTTGAGTTTTGCAACAATCACAATAAGAGCTTATATATCAATTGCTAAATTTTGCATCATTTTTTCAAAACCCTCATTCTCTCTTCTCTAAGTTTTGTGCCTTAATCTTTATTCATTTTGAGAGAGATATAAGTTGCTATATATTATTTTTATCTCGCTCATTGATGAGTGTATTCTGATAATTTACCCATTATCAGCTATTGTATTTATATGAATGTGCGTATAACTCTTGTATGTGTAGAAGGTATTCTACAAAAGGAATAGTTGAATCACCAAGTGTGAGGTGATTGCAAGTGTAGAGGGTGTTCTACACAGATGTTTTGTAGCAATGTTGTTCAAAGGTGTGATAGGTTTATATCTCTACCTAAAGAAGATTGAATAGTGAATTTGGGATCCTCAAGGGATAGCTTGAGGCGACGACGTAGGCAGTGGGGCTGAACCTCGTTAAAAAACTGAGTTTGCTTCTTCTTACCTTTACTCTTTATATTTCCTACTGCTTCGTATTTTATTTATATTTTATATTGTGTATTTGGTTTATAAGTGTTAATTTTTTTATAACTTAATTCATTCTTCCTTTTGTATGAGTCATCTGAGCAACAATTGGTATCAGAGTAATAGCTCTATTATAAGATTAATTATGGTTGAGTTAAGATCATATGACTAACATTGCAGCTACATTTGCTAAAAGTCAATCTAGTAGTCGGTCTCCGCTATTTTATGGAGAAAATTATATTTTCTGGAAAGCTAAAATGAGAATATTTTTTCAATTTTAAGGTCGAGAAATCTGGAAATGTATTGTAAATGGACCAACAAAAATTGTTGATGGAGTAAAGGTCAACAAAGAAGAAGAAGAGTTTGATCGTGAAGATGATAGACTTTATACAGTGAATGTAATGACTATGAATTTACTGTATAATGCTCTCAATAGTAATGAATTTAATAAAATAATGACTTGCAGGACAGTAAAAGAAATTTGAGATAATTTGAAAGTAACTTATGAAGGAACTTTGGAAGTCAAAAAATCAAAAATTTATATTCTTACACATGAATATGAAATGTTTAAAATGATTGATGATGAATCTCTCTCTTCTATGTATACTCGTTTTACTAACATTATAAATAGCTTAACAGCTCTTGGAAAAGTTTATTCTAGTTTGGAAATTATAAGAAAAATTCTCAACTCTCCGCCAAACGTTAGGAATCAAAAGTGACGGCGATTCTTGAAGATAAATATATCAAAAAACTTGAAATAAATGAACTCATCGGGTTACTTATTATTCACGAGTACACATTAAAAAGAGAAGAAGAAAAAGAAGGAAAGCAAAAGAAGAACTTGGCACTCAAAACTGTTCCCCATAAAAGTGAAAGTGATGAAAACGAAAAAAGCGATAACAAAAATAAAAAAAAATTACAATAATTACAAGAAGATTTCAGAGACTCTTAAAAAAAAATAAAGCTCCTCCAAGAAAATCTTTCAAAAAGTTTTCCAACAAAAATACAGATAAAAATGATTTATTAATTTGTTATAAATGTAAAAAGTATGGATATATCAAAACAGATTGTCCCCTGTTAAAGAAAGATCGATACAAAGGCAAAAAAGTAATGAAAGTTACATGGGATGATGATTCAAGTAGCTTAGATAGAGATGCAAGTAATAAAAAATTTGTAAATTTTTGTCTTATGACTAAAGATGGTCTTGAGATAACAAATTTTGAAAATATTGAAAATCCTTCTTATGAAAAATTGCAAAATGTTTTAGAAAAAATATATGATGAATTTGAAAAATTGGGTATCAAGTATACTATTTTGAAAAAGAAAAATTCTTTTTTAACAAATGGATTTGATATTTTAAGAAAAGAAAATATCGATTCAAAACATGAAAATGATGAGTTGAAAAAGAAAGTGACTGATTTAGAAAAGATTGTTGAAACATTTACAAATGGAAAAAAAAAAATTTGAAAAATTTCTTAATAGTCAAATATGTGTTTTTGATAAAGTAGACTTAGAGTACATGCCAAAATAAAAACTCAAACCCTATAAAAATTTCTTTGATAAATCGATTAAATCAAAATCAGATTTTTAAAATTTTTTTCATAAAATAATTTTTTTAAAGAAAAACATTATTACAATCACTCAAAGTTTTTAAATATGTCATATGTTATTTGTAGTTTTTGTAATAGAAATGGTCATAACTATCATGCGTGTCCTATTAGAAGAAAACATACAATGACTATTAAGGTCATATGGGTACCAAAGAATCTTATTTCTTCTAATACTAATAAATAAATGACCCAGAAAACTTGGATACTAAGAATTTTTTTAATTACTTTTGTAGGTATGCATGAAGTCCTCCACAGGTAAAAGTAAATGATTTTTAAATAACGGATACTCAAAATACATGACAGGAAATAAAACTAAATTTATTGACCTCACTTCTAAAGAAGAAGGATGCGTGACATTTGGAGACAATTCAAAAGGAAAGATCATGAGAATGAAGGAAAGATCATCAAGACTTAGTACAAGATGCAACCAAACAGTGGAAACATATGAAAGATTATCCAGTAGAACAAATTCTATGAGAACCTTCACGAGGTGTAAGTACTCGATCATATCTTAGAAATATTTGTAATCACACTGCTTTTCTATCTCAAATTGAATCCAAAAATATTGATGAAACACTTATTGATAAATCATAGATTCTAACTATGCAAGAAGAGCTAAATCAGTTTGAAAGAAATAATGTATAAACACTTATTCCTACACCCAAAAATCATGCTTTTATTAGATCAAAATGAGTTTTTAGAAATAAGAAAGATAAGTCTGGAATCATCACTAGAAACAAGACTCGACTTGTAACTCAAAGTTTCAATCAAGAGGAAGGAATCGATTATGATGAAACGTATGCATCTGATTAGAAGCTATTCGAATGTTACTTGCATATGCATGTTATAAAAATGTCAAATTTTTTCAAATGGATGTTAAAAATGCTTTCTTAAATGGTTTTATAAATGAAGAGGTATATGTTGAGCAACCTCCAGGTTTTGAAAATCATATTTCTCTTAATCATGTTTTTAAGCTTACAAAAGTATTATATGGACTCAAACAAGCTCTTAGAGTTTGGTATGAGAGATTTAGTGGTTTTTTGATTAAAAAAGATTTTTCAAGAGAAAAGATCGATACAACTTTTTTCATCAAATATGAATAAAATGATATTCTTTTAGTTCAAATTTATGTGAATGATATAATATTTGGTGCTACTAATAAAAATATGTGTTAAGATTTTGCTAAAAGTATGTAGGAAGAATTTAAAATGAGCATGATGGGATAACTTAATTTCTTTCTCGGATTGCAAATCAAGTAAGTAAAAAGTGGAACATTTATTAATCAGTCAAAATATATCAAAGAGTTATTTAAAAAGTTTGAGATGGAAGGTGCGAAGGTAATTGAAACACTAATGAGTCCAACCACCAAACTTGATAAAGATGAAAGTGGTAAACCAATTGACTCAAAGGTATATCGATGTATGATTGATAGTTTATTATATTAAACAATTAGTAGACCTGATATTATGTTCAGTGTATGTTTATGCGCATGTTTTCAATCATCTCCAAAGCAATCTCATTTGATTGTAGTCAAGTGTATTTTTAGATATCTTGTCGGTACCATTGACCTAGGTTAAGCACACTTCTTTTGATTTTATTAGTTATTCAGATACAGATTATGCTGGTTGCAAAGTTGATAGAAAAAGTACTAGTGGATTTTAATCTAATGTACAATCATATTCCTATTAAATGTGATAATACTAGTGCTATAAATTTTTCAAAGAACCCAATACAACATTCTAGAACCAAGCATATTGAAATTAGATATCATTTTTTTAGAGATCATATGCAGAAATGTGATATTGTACTAGAATTCACAAGCACACACGATCAATTGACAGATATTTTCACAAAACTCCTACCAAAAGATAGATTATGTATGATTAGAAGAGAAATAGGAATGATGCATATCATAAATATCTGTTGAATATTTTTATTCCATTATCTCAAATGACTTACAAAAACTTGAGATTTCTAGTCTCATCTTTCAACTGCATTTGCTCTTCATAGATCGACATGTTATTCTTATCTAAAAGATTAAATAGTCAAAATGAAAAGGCAAGTAAGGATTTTAGATCCTTATTCTGTTACTTTAACTCTACTATTTTTCTGTTTGACTCATAAATAAGTCGTTGAAGTACAGAAACAGTCTCGCTAAACTTCTCAATTTCGCAAGTTTTGGACTGCAACCGAGCGAAAAAAACAACAATGGATGATGAGTATTGAGTCCCGTGATCCACAAGCTCATAAATGGCATCATAATTTGATTTATTAGCTAAATCAGTCTCTTGTTGCTTCATGGCACCAACGACAGAAACAGAAATAGATTTATCAAGAGAAGCACTGAAGG
Organism: Platycarya strobilacea; assembly: GCA_036898215.1. Classification (NCBI taxonomy): domain Eukaryota; kingdom Viridiplantae; phylum Streptophyta; class Magnoliopsida; order Fagales; family Juglandaceae; genus Platycarya; species Platycarya strobilacea. The sequence continues at coordinate 11,898,121 of CM072552.1, forward strand.
GAAATTGACGAGCCATTAAAAATTTATAGAATGAGAATGTAGGCAAATTGTAAAGATGAGAATAAAATTTGATGCAAATTAGATAAATCTAAGGATTGCTTTTAAAGAGATGAAAATAAAAACAAGACACACTATCATCTTTTCAAATGTTACTTAGTCAAACTTACAAGATATGCTGGATGAGATGGAAGAGATGACTGATTGAGACGATTCTTGGTTCAAATCCAGAAGATTACCAGAAGAAATTTTTTCCACCATTCTGTCGTTTTGGATAAACAAATATTTGATCAATGATGAATGAGAGATTTTTCTTGTGAGTATTCGATGGGCGAAAATGGTCATTTAAACAGGAATCGAAAGCTTTCAAATATCTACAAAATCTCATTTGTCAACAACGTTAAGCGAATTTGAATATCCTTCTGCACCGAATTGCCAAAACTAGGCCTGCAGCCTTTGTCGGACACGGATGACTCCACTTATTCAACTTCAAATCTCTACAACATTTAATTTGTCAACAACATCAAACAGATTTAAATCTCATTTCTCACTGAGACGATAAAGTTAGGCCTCAGCCTTTGTAGCTTTTGTCGGAAACGGGTAGCTCCAATTATTCAACTCTCTACAGTTTCTACTAACTCCCAATTTTATTAAATTATTGGTTATTGCGGGAATAAATCTTACTGAAACCAGTTACAGTTCATTTTTAATGATGTCAAAAGGGGGAGAAGTCTTATACTAGTATTATACTATCCTATTATATATGCTAGAATCATGTCTATATTTTACTTGAAAAACTAACGCATGTTTTCAGGGGGAGTTTAAGTATTACTGCCGGTCGCAGATTTTTACTAAGTATTTGTCATCATCAAAAAGGGGAAGATTGTTGAATCCAAGATTTCAAGTTTCGTATCTACATATATATTTTGATGATAACAAATAAATTCAAGATTCAAACTCAAGTTGTCTACGCATGAAGAGAGCTAAACACATCAAGAAAGCTAAGCACATTAAGAAATCAAGAATGAGTAAGAAGAAGAACAATTCTACAAATAAAACTCATAGAGTAATTTTGTACATCTCTTAAAATTTAAAATTGGATTAAGGTTCAATATTAATATTTTCTCATAAAGTATCAAATTGCATTTTTTACATTTGCATAATTTTATTAAAATATTTAATTTCAATTTTTTTTCCACATAAGCATAAAGATTTGAATTTGTAAGATGATTGATTGTCATCTTTCACATGGGCATGTGTTGTTTGAAAATCTTGAAGGATGGTTGTGTGTTTTTTTGACAAATGCAAAAAATAGATGATTTTATTTGAAAATCTTAAAGGGTAATTGTGTGTTTTTTTAACATATGAAAAAAGAAGATGATTTGGTTTGAAAAATAAATTAAACTCATTTTGTCATGTATGAAAAGTAAAATATTATGTTTGATTTCCTTGAAAAATGAATAGAGTTATATTTGACAAATATAAAAAGGAGATGTTTTTATTTGAATGTTTTAAAAAGTTAATAGTGCTCTTATTTAACATGTGAACTTTTTCAAATTTGAATATAAAGACTCATTTACCTATAAATAGCTCACTTGAGTTTTACAAAAATAACAATAAGAGCTTATACATCAATTTCTAAGTTTTTCATCATTCTTTCAAAGTCCTCATTCTCTCTTTTTTAAGTTTTGTGCCTTAATCCTTATTTAATTTGAAAGAGATATAAGTTGCGCTATATTGTTTTTATCTCATTCATTGAGGAGTGTATTTTGATAACCTACCCACTATCAGCTATTGTATTTGTAAAAGGGTGCGTATAATTTTTGTGTGTGTAGAAAGTGTTCTACACAGGGAATAATTGAATCACTAAGTGTGAGGTGATTGTAAGTGTAGAAGTTGTTTTACACAGATTTTTTGTAGTAGTGTTGCTCAAAGGTATAATAGGTTTTTATCTCTACCTGAAAAAGATTGAATAGTGAATTTTGGATCCTTAAGGGGTGGCTTGAGGTGAAGACGTAGGCAGTGAGGCTAAATCTCGTTAAAATACTGAGTTTGCTTCTTCTTACCCTTACTCTTTATATTTCCTGCTGCTTTGTATTTTATTTATATTTTATATTGTGTATTTGGTTTATAAGTGTTAATTTTTTTTATAACTCGATTCACTCCCCTCTTGTGTTATTCATCTGGGTAACAAAACACATCGATCTCTTTCATTTCCATGTCAGTTTCGATGACCATCATTGTAGTTTCGTTGGGGATTTCGTCTTCGCTGGAGTTCTCTTTGGAAATTTCAGCTAATTCCATTTCAACGTCTGGTGTTTTTTCGTCGATTTCATCCTTCAAGTCTTCTTCATCGTCGTCTTCGCCTAACCTTTCCAATAAACTATATCATAGTCTCTAATTACCCTCCGCCAGTCGGTCAACTAATTCCTTCATCTTCAACACTTTTTCTAAAATCTTATCCATGACAAGATCGTTGGATCTAGATACCAATTGTTATGGTCCCAGTAATTGTGTAAGTGAAATGCAAGGAATTGATGAATGAATACAGCAATGGAAGTGGTGAAATGATGCGGGGAATGGATTGAGTAAAATATAAATGGATAATACTTGAGTCACGCAGATACATTTCGAGGAACACCTTCCTCCAAATTAGGTTCTTATAAATATTTCAGATTCAATATGCCAAACACTAACTCTCTTCCTCTTACATATACTACCAGCAGCTATTAAGAAATACAAAGGCCATGGGCTACACTAAGGATATGGGCCGATCAACACTAAGAACTTAATAAAATAAACCTAACCATCAAGTTAGAGGCCCAACAAGAATGACCCACTTAATGGGATACCTAACACTAGGCAAGCAATTTTTTTTTTGTTTATTTTGTTTAGGGGTTATTGAAACTCAATTATAAATGTTACCTTGAATGTTCGTTCAGTTGTTGATGAGATGTACATAAATTCTCACCAAAAATATACCACATTTATGTATATGTCAAAGGGTCCTGTTGAGTGGTTGAGCAACTTGCCTTTATTCATTAGATGTTGCTAGATTTTTTTTTTAAAACTATTTCAGTTGTATCGAGGGAATGGATTCTTTTCTTTTTACGGGTCAAGTTGTGGCAGAAAGTAAATTTTGTGAAAAAATCAGTTTGTAACGTGTGGCATCACTATTTACCGCACTTTTATAATTGTTTTGATGCTGAATAGATTTCATTCATGGTTTTTTGGCTAATAGGGTCTAAGTCATTATAGCTATGGAGGAAGATAGATATTGTTCAGGACTAATAGAGTATGTTCTTGCGGTGGAATATTAAGGAAGACAGTGGAATGAAATAAGCTGGTATTCACTCTTTTGTGCTTGAAAATGGCATCATAAACAATTGAGGAAACCTTCTGTTTTCAAAAAAAAAAAAATTGTCACAATTCCTGCCTGTGATTGAAAAACACATTACCACGTGGTGGGGGATTGTGTATTGGAGTGTAGCACCGGATCCATGAAGATGTTGTTCTAATCAGAAACTTGACATTGGAGCAGGTATACAGAGTGGGAACTCAAGCCTCTACTTCAGGCAGTCTAAATTCCGTTATCCAACATGCCTTCTTATTTAACTCAGAGTCAGTTGAAAACCCTTGTTCTATCCAACTTTTGGTAGATAAGAAGTGTTATTATCTCCAATTATGTGTAGCTGTGGGCCATTGGTTTTGGCCATGCTTCTGAAATGCAAATGTGGTGGTTGTAGTGACTCTTGAGGATATAATTTCATAATATTAGCTTTATTGTATTCTGTGTCAACAACTAATTAAATTGGGCTCTCTTTTCGCTAGTTGGGGTTCATGAAAAGTAGCTTTCAATAATTTTCTTTAAAATTTATCGAGAACCACTTTATTTTGAAAAACTGGGCTGAAAAATGTTTTTTTGAAAAATGGGCTGAAAAATGCAAGATTGCTAAATTCAGTATCTCTGTTAACACGTATCTCTGTTAACACCTATCACAGATCCATCAACAAATCCATCAACCTAGATATTCGGAACCGTGCTTAAAATTCAGTACCTGGATTTACCGGCACCTCCTACCACTCATCCATCAACCATTACAGCCGGATGGCTTGTCTAGCCCCATTTTGGCAAGCTATCCCCATTTTGGCGTTGCAATGATTGGGACTGAATGTAGTTGGAAAAAATCTGGCTTAAGAGTAGAAGTAGTGGAGCTGACATTTTTTTGTAAAGTGGCTGTTATATTATATTCCATGTACATAGCTTGTATATTTTGAGTTAGACTTGTTGGATTGTGCTTAATGTAAAAGCTCCTCAGACTTGAGTTCAATGTAAAATACTTGCTAAGTACAAGTAACGAAGTTGATATTTTTGTAAAGTGGTTGCTATATTATATTCATTGTATATAACTTTTGTATTTTGAGTTCCAAACTTATTGTATAAATTCTCAATGTATCCATTATATGTTGAGTATTGAATGAATTAGACAATTCTATATTGGAGATTTCGAATGTGATGGATAAGAAACATTAATTTAAATAATCTTTACCTAAGCATATAAATCAAAGACTTTCCCAAAAATAGAAAACCAAGCAGGTGCATGATTTGTAGGGTAATATATCCTTACAACCTTTTGTTGAGGGAACTGATCTTTTCGGGATAATCTTTGTACTTTATCATCTTCCTCAAGTTCCAGACTTGTTAGTTCCAATGGCGTGCTACAGTTAAACTTTTATTTGATAGATATGATTTTTTTTTCTTTTTTCCGTTTCAAACCCTCAACTTATAGGTAGCGGCACTTGAAAAACATATTTGAATGGTGTTGGTACTCTATATTATGTAAAAGTCCATTCAATGTTCTGACTGAAAAAGAAATTTCGCAATCAGCAGAAAAAATTAAAAAAATAAGATATCACTTAGAATCCAGACAAAAGTTAATGTGAGCTCTCGACTTCCATGATTTACATCAAGTTGTAAGGTTTAATTAGTCCTTGACTCCTTATGCTATGTGCTAAAGTCTCTCTTAATGTATGATGGGTTCATCGAGACTAGTTTGAAAGAAGGAAAATACTTGAGCATGGTTCTTAGCCATCCTGCATTCCAGTCAGATCCCTTTATTGCTCTTCATCAATACCTACAAAACACAACAAATTGTAGATGAGAAGCAAGAGAAAATGAGGGAAAATTTTGAGGAAAGAAGAGTAAGGGAAAGAAAATGAAGTCTTTAGATAGACCCCAATCATGGTCATGTGATCTAAAAGATAAGCTTATGCTGTTATGCTTTTGTGAGTCATTGTCTAACCAGTTCAATTTTTCTCTTTCTTTTTGTTGGATCAAGAGTACCATTCAAAGAAAGTTCTAATTTATCATCTGTCTTGAAGTAGACCAAGGCCCTGTATTTGGTAGGATTTTCCATGTCTTAAACTAAACAATTTGTGACTCTTTCTCATTTCATCATACATCTTGCGTGCATTCTTCTTATCAAGCAGCCTTCATTATTTTCTATATCGTTTTCTTAATACAACACGGGAGGAAAGAGAGTAGATTTGTACCATCCTCATACCCAAACAGCCTAATCAACCTAAGTTTATTATAAAATCAAACGCAAAAAGAAGAGAGAGAGAGAGAGAGAGAGACTAAATGGAAGTTCAGGGTTCGTCACGTCACGGGATGGAGGAGAGAAGATGGAGTGGGTTAACTTTCCGTCACGAGATGGAGAAAAGTGTCTCTACAATTGGTGTCTCTGTTCACAAGATGAACTTCAACTTCGTCAAGGAGAGCAAAGCTTCAACCTGGACGAGCTTCAACTTCAAATAACAAAGTTTCTCTTCTCCCTTCAGGCTTCAATCTCAAACGACAGTTTCTCATCTCCATCCAGCTTCCAATCCACACCATTTTATGAGCACTTCTACATACAAGCCTGGCTGCGAACAGTAAAAATACTGTTCATGTGAAAGTGGACTGTACAAGCTAGGCTTGCAAGAATATTTATTCCCATTTTATTTAAGTACTTTCCATGTCAACAAAGAGTGCGCGAGAGTGCGCAAATTTGACTACTTCTAGAAATTTCCTTGTTTCTTTACAAAGTCGAAGAAACCGACTATGAAAGTAAATCGGTCAAATTGACCGAAGAACTTGCAAATTGAGACGTGTGCGGCCTGTCACACTAGTCCTCTTATGCAACTCTGGTTATGCGCAAACTGAGTGGTTTCAGCGAACGCAACAAAGAATGAAAAAAATAAATCTATACAGAAGAATGTACGACCGTTTCAAAAGTTCTATGAATGTTTTACCATCCGAAAGAGAAACTTCTTTAAAACAAATATTGGAAGATTGGTGAAGATAATGCCACTGAGACAGAGATGGAGAGGAAAATTATACGTCAAGGAGAACATCTATCGCTTAAAAGTTAACCAGCCCAAGATTTTGGATTCTGCAAAATTCCTCATTTGAAAATTTGCAACTTTTAAGTTTTAACCACCTTCGGGAAGTTCAGAAAAACATTGGGTATAAATAAGAAATCAATCACAGGAGCAACTTCCTCAATAACAAACTCCGCCTGGAAGCAATGTCTTCAGGAGATGTATGAAAGGTCCAAGCAAGTAGCACTCGTAAAGAAAACCTTTATAAACATCCCTACTTATGGCTCAAAACAAAATCTTCATTGATCTGCACACACAAAAATTTCATTAATATTCGTACGAAGAAGGCTAGCAGCTCGTCAACAAAGTTTTACTACTTACAGATTTGGCAAGCTCTTTGGCTTTCTCATCATCAAAACCAAGAGAGGCCATGATCTTGTGACCTGCTGAATCTTTTTCGGACCAAATTCCAAGGAGCAGATATGAAGTTGTTATCTCGCCATCCTCTCCTGCTTTCACCATTAAAGAATGAAACACATTTGTCACAGGCAGCAAGATACAGATCACAAGGTGTGCTCCAGAGGTTTGGTGTTTGATATAGTACGTGTGCATTACAACTATAACTTCTATGCCATGCAGGTAGATTAAACGAGCCATTTATATGCCTCATAAAGTGAACTTATAAAGACGTGTTATTTAAAAACTCACAACATATGTGACTAAGCATATAGCCCCCAGATGGAGTGGGTTGGCAAAAGGCCCAAAAGGATTACTGCAATCAAGCACTTCCGAAGAAAATTAAAGCGTGACAAAAAAAATGCAGTGTTAGCAAGTCAGTAAAACAAGGTTTAGTGGCTATTGTGAAAGTATATGGCCCTAAATGGAGTGGGTTGGCTAAAGGATTCTTGCAACAAACCCAATGTACAAGCATGCTTTTTTTCTTGGTCCTTTTTATAGGTAACTTTTTTGTTGTTGGAATGGATAGCTTGGATATTTGAACCAAAAAAAAAAAAAACAATTGGCCTGAATATCAAAGATGATAATATCTTCTGTAATTAATTGACTATAAGCTGAGGTTTTGGAATACCTCAGCCTTACCAATGGCCCTTATCACCCCCCTGGTCCTTAATGACATGAGACCCCCCCCCCCCCTTTCTCTCAAATAAAAAAAGAGAAAAAAATATAACTTCTAAGGCAGTAGTCCCTCAAAGAATTAATCCCTGATTACAACTTTCAAATTGATGATTCCAACAAAATTAGATGGCACACAATAGTCTCAGTGAAACATGAATTAAGTCCATAATGTACACCTTGACTCTCTACTGTGATCATAGCAAGCTTGATTAAAGAACACCAAAAAATGAATGAAAATTTGGATTATTTTTTAAATATGTAAACTATACTTAGAATCTTGAAATAAGCAAGCCATCGTCGTACATTATCTATTCTAAAAGAAAAAAAAAATAGTAAATAATTGTATGGTATGTTCAAACTCATTATCAGAAAAATTTAATACCATATAATCATGATATCCAGTCTATCCCAGCAATAAAAGAGAATCCCAGGACTACCTGACTTCAATTTCTCATCAACAGCCCAATCAAGGGCTCTCTGAGCTGGTTCAGTCAGTGGAGGATGCTCAGGGCTGAAATAATACATATCAGATTTTCCTAGTAACTTCACTGTTTCTTCTCGCACCTTAAAAAGTGTAATTCCATTAGCCCTCAAAAACTTTGCAGCTATACTTGTTCCTGTGAGAAGATTATAAAAATAGTAGAGAACAAGAGCCAGGTAAACGATCATCAAAGAACATTTCTAGTTCAGCAAAGCATACGTTATCCAATGATACAGGCACCAGGAAAGTTTACAAAGGAAAGTAATCCCTGGCTTTTAATTCAAGTTCAACCTCTAGCTTCAGCCCCTTTGACTATGTAGTTAGTACAGAGATAATATCAGACCTCTCCACAACCACTAGCCAAACTCGGTCAACCTTTTCAATGCTAAACTCAGACCCGGTCAACCTTTTCAATGCTAAACTCAGACCCAGCTCAGTGTTCTTCGAGTGAAACAAACCAAACTTGACTTTGGCACTCCTGAAACTACTCATTTATCGTTCATGAACGCAAATTATAAAACTTAATTTCCCTCAACTAAGGCTACAATTCGACATCTAGCGAAGAAACTCATCCTCTGACCTCAATCCCGAAGCCAGCTAGTATCACAGCTTGAAAGCAAAATAAAAACTGAAAGCAACCTTAAGAATAGGCCAAAATACTAACCCTCGACCAAAATCCCCATTAGAAGCGCTTCTGTCCCAGTATTCGGATACTTGAGCTTTCTTGCCTCCAGTTTCCCCATAGCAAACGACTTTATAGCCCTCGCAGACCATCTAATCATTGGCCGAAGCCCAAACCGTTAAACCACAAACTAAAGACGCACGCAAATACAAATTTGAAGCTCACTCACTTTGGGGTTTTATCAGAAGACGCCCTTTCTGGTTTCCTGGAAATAAAAAGAGGCAAACAAATCATTTCCACGTATCAATCCCACAAGGTCTATGTGCAATAAATCCAAACATACATACATGCATGCATACATAAATTTATATACATATTCAGGGCATTCGAACATACAAAGTAGGGAGACTAAGGAGCACCGTGGCGATGGCCAGGCGATGCTTCGAAACGAAACGTTGCGAACTCGAGGACCGAATCGACAGCTTCCTTCCAGTGAAAGGGGTCGTTAAATTATGAGGTTTGGGACGCCGGAGAAGAGTGGAAGAAGAATAAGTACAAGAATCGGTATCTGTAGCATTTCTGTGGCAGCCTTGCGAGTTGCAGTATGAGATTATTGGGAGCCCTGAGAGCGTGTGGGAAGCCATTCTGCTTGCCACCCGATGCCTAAACCCTAGCGGATTGGAAGGCCGCTTGTTTTAGAGGAGATTAGGATTGTTTATGGGAAAGGACTGTGCTGGATACAGTCCCCATTGGGGCTTGCGTGCGGACGAATCGGGGCTTTTAGTCATTTCCCCCTCAATTCTTAGAGAGGAATGCTATTCTGCCTCCTCCTCCCAATCTACACTGCACGAAATGTCTTTTATGTTTTTTTCCTTCCGCGGGACTCATTATGTGATTTCACCACTCCTACCTTGTCGTCTGACTCTCAGAAAGCTTAGGATCACCCCCTCTCTTTCATAGGCCTCCGACCCTACCTTCTCCCGACCCACCCAACCCCCCTTTCCCAGGCCCTACCGTTCGACTCTAAAATTTTATTATTGTTAGTTGTTTGTTCGGCATTATTTTCAACTCTAGTTTCGCAAGAGACTCTCCATATGAGCTTGAGTTTGCAATTGGTCAAATAATACAAGGTTGGGACCAAGGATTGTATGGAGTTTGTGCTAGTGAGAAGGGGAAATTAAAAATTCCTTGAAAACTTGGTTATGGGACCAAGGTTCTCCGACCAGTCCAGGCAGTATAACGCTAACATTTGAAACGGAACTTATCACAATAAATGAGAAGACATCAGGTGAAGGAAAGATAAAAAATGCCGAACTATAATTGGAGGAATGGTATCTTATTGTGGTGATTCAAAACAACGTTTTTGCTTTTTTTTTTTTTGATAAAAAAAATTAAGATTTGAATACAAGATTTATTACCGATACAAACCAGAAATTATGATCAATACAAAAAATTATTCCAATGATCACACAAGATTTACCAAAGTTACAAGAAATTCCATGATCAAAACAAGAAAACAAACTAGGATTTCATTGAGTTATTTCCACACACACTTACATTGCATTCATCAATCTCATCACATCCATCCATTATTTCATCATATATTATCCAAAAAATCATACAAACCCATAAGAATCAACATGAATCATCAAAAAAATAACAAAAAAGGAAGTGAAGATCATAAAATTCTTCGATGGTTGCTTCTCGCAACAATTTTGCATCTCCGTTGCAGTTGTTTCTCTTTTGTCTCTCCTCTCTTCTTATCCCCGTCTCTTCTCTCTACTCATTAAATCGGAGAAAATGTAAACTTCCACCTTAAATCAAAGTAAAAGAAAAGGAAAGAAAAAAAAAATGCTAATTATATTCTTCCACCCATGTCAAAGTTGAGAGGGTGAGGGGAAAGACGAGAGAAGGATAGGGGGTGACGAAATTGGGGAGGATTGGGGCGGCGCGGGCCGCGGGCAGGGGGGGTGGTTATGCGAAGAAGGGGAGGTTATGCGAAGAAAGAGTGGGCTACACACATTAATGAAAGAAAAAAAAAAGGAAAAGAAAAAAGAATTCGTACGGTGTACAAGAAAAGGAGGAGGCCGTATAGATTTTCTCATTCTTAGATCCCTCAACATTTGCATCTGTCTTTCCAGAACCATCTCACTCTTGCCTCCAACGTCTCCCTCTCCCACTTCTAAGGCTGTTCATCCAGGCCGGATATTTTTTCGGCTCAGTCTAGAAACCGGATATCCAGAAATCCGGTTCCGGACTCCTACCCGGATTAAATCAAATCCGGAATTCGGATTTTAAAAATCCGGATCAATAGATCCGGATCCGGATATATAAATCCGGATACCAGATTTTACATCCAAAATCGGGTACATATATTTTTCTTTGCTTCTACGGTACTCTCTCTCTCTCTCTCTGCGCGATGCCCTAGCCTCTCATCTCCTCGGTTTTCTCTCATCTGCTCTCTCTCTCTCTCTCTCTCTCTCTCTCTCTCTGCGATGCTCTATGGGTTAGGTTTGGGTAAAAGTTACATATTATGTTCAACGGTTGAGGAGATTCAGAGGCAAATTGAGGGATTCGAACTCGGAGACGAAGTTTCGGACAGAACCAAGAGAGTTAAGATCAAGCGGCATGACAACAATCTCCGACTCGGGACACTCCGATACAATACGAACCTTTGTTTCTTCGACAGCCTTGAGGTTTCGAGCCGGGAGGACCAGCCTCGCCCCTCCCTTGGCCAGAACTCGAGCCGTCTCGGCATCGATCCCTGAAGTAGCGCCTGTGGTGAAAGTTAAAGCCCACAAAAAATAAAAAAAACCAGACGTTAAACGCAAATAGGCCCAGTTCACCGGTTGTGATGAGTCAACGGCCATGAATGTGGGATGTACAAAAAGATTACCTGTGATAATGGCAGTGATGGAGTGCAGATCGGAGCTGTTCTTAGTGACTTGGTCGGCGGTGGACTTGGAGCCATAGCCGCTCGCTCCGACGGAACCTAAGAGGTATTTCAGGGTATCAAGCATTTTTGGTGTTGGGACTATCAGAAGAAAGCAGAACGTGTTGGGCTTATTTCGCAGTGTGGAGTGTCCCCTAAATATTTTTGATAAATATTTTTACAACAAAGTTTTTTACAAAAAAAAGTTGAAAAAAAAAACCCGGTTTAAATCCAGAAACCAGATTTCCAGTTTTTAAAAAACCAGATTGATCCGGATTCAAATCGGATTTCAATCCGGATAAAACCGGGTTGGACTCCAACCCGGTTTTGGACACCCGGTTTCAGTCCGAGTTGACCCGGAATTCCGGTTTGAGCACCGGATGTACAGCTCTACCCACTTCCCTTCCTCCTCCCGCAACAACAAGCTCATTGGCGCAAAATACTTCTGCTCTTGTACGAGTCCACGAACAACAACATAAACGAGACCGAGTTTTGCTCCCCCAAGGACTCGGATGGCCACTTTTGCCGCTACCTAGCCCTGCACGACCCAAATTTTCTTGTCAAATTCGAGTTCTGGCATCGTGCTCATCTCCTCCACCATCGGCTTCATGCTCATTTGGTGGAAAGAAGTTGACGTGTGCGATTCAATTGAGAAAAATTAAGAGTTGATGGGCAACTTCAAAGATATGGTTCGAACAGAGTACGTTTTTAATAGTTGGTTTACTAGCTTGAGTCTGGAAGATATTAAGGCTAAGATAAGAAATGTGTAGTGGGGTATAAGCAACCAATAAAGTTTCACCATTTGTCTTCCAGATTTTTCTAGTTGAAGATAAATTCTTTCACTAAACCCCAATTCCCCAAACCCAAATGCCCAGAGCAGAGAAAAACAATACATCATGCACGAGGATTTGAAATGTTGATCGAATAACAGTTAAGTAATTTGATCTGGATCGTGTGAGAAAGATGCAAATATATACAGTAAACAACTCATGATTTCTAATGTATTGAACTACAAAAATGTTCCTGAACATCTTCAACATCAAGGCTCTTAATTTTTTTTTTTGAAAAGCATCCCAAATTTCAGACACCAATAATCTCGGCAAGAGCACAGCCCGAGTTTGAAATGGTTGAACCGCATCTCATATAATGAGTTCTATGCCAACAAGCTTTGATCAGATGATCTTCAATGCAATATGGCCGTCGCTGAAAGGGAACTCATTTAGGGCTCAGGAGGAAGGGAACTATCACATGAAGGGGATGAAGTTAGGGCTCGGTAGGACAGGGACGGACAAAGCTCGGGAGGGAGGGAACGAACTCATGAGGAAGGGGTAAGGGGAAGTCTGAGGAAGGAGAAAGAAACGGCTGATGCATAATGATTTCAAATTCAAACGATGTCATGCTGAGTTGATTACTCTTAGTGAAACGATTCGTTTAAGCCACATAAGGAGTTGGCGGACAGTCCTCTATTGGAGGACTGCAAACATAATTTTTCTATGGGGATGGACTATAAGCTACCGACAGGTGCAAAACCACTTTGGCCAATAAAACTCTACCATGTAACACATTTAAAATCTACACTCAAGTATACCAGATTATTTGCATCTCTTCCCTCCTTTCTCTCCTCTCTATCTTCCTCTCAGGCAATTGCAATTTCTCCTCCCTCGCATTAAAATACGTTCTCTCTGATTTATTTTTATAAATGAGATAAAATGAAATAAAATAAAGATTAAAAAAATAAAATATTATGATAGGATATTTTTTTAATATTAATTTTATTTCAAAATTTAAAAAAATTTAATTATTTATTTTATTTTATATAAAAATTTTAAAAAATATAATAATAAATTTAAAATAAAATAAAATAAGATATATTTTAAAAATAAACTAGGCCTAAAATACTCTCTAGAACACGTTTTCTCTCTAAAAAACAATGTTCTCTCTCTTTAAATTAGACAAATTAAGCACAAAATTTATTTTTAATTAATGCGTTCTTTCTCTCTCTGCTGCCCAACTGCAACCTTCTCTCTCTTGCTTAAAAATACATTTTACTTGCCATGCCATCGAATAGAGCTCATGCCCATATTTTGCTTTGAAGTTTTGCCACACAAATCAAATAGACGGGATGGAGTTGATCTTGAAGGAGTCAAAAGTACAGGCTCTGCAATAGTATTGTTCTGGCACTTGATTATTTCTAGGCAATACGATGAAGATACTTCAAGGAGGCTTTTACGCATTCGAAAATCAGGATTTTTTTTTTAAATGTTTGAACAAGTCTGAAAGTGATTTCATTTTGTTAGAACTGAAGTTCCTTACGGTAGTTTATTCAATTCTTCTTTGGCCTGGGAATAATGTTGAGGTGGGTGGGTGGGTATTATTTTTATTATTTCTCAACTCCTGTGTTGAATTTGTTTAATTTAGAGAAAAGAGTATAATTTAGAGAGATAACGTTTTTAGAGAGAGAAAGGAAAGCTTACAGTGGATGGGAGAGAGAGAAAGATAGAAGTGAGGAAAGAGGAGCATCAAGCTAGTGATCTAACAGGATTGAGTGTATAGAAATCTATTAAATGTCTTGCGTGGCAGAATTTTATGGACCTAGTGTTAAAAGTAGTTTTGCACCAATCCTGATGGGAGCTTTTTTCATTGTTTATTGAGTAAATCTTGTATCGAGATGGGTTAAAAAACATATTGTACACCAACCCAATGGTATCATGCCATGTAGGCATTTTAGGCAAAGCAAAATTTTACTCACATTCACTCGATCTAAGTTGAATAGCTGAGAACCTTGAAGCCTCTCTCGAAACCCTCCCGTCCCGCCCATGCCCCTCCTTCGATTTGAGCCCCTCTTGCGATCTCCTTGTTACCGACGTCGAACAATGATTCTACTGCATCTCCATTGTCAAACAATAGTCACGATGAACTGCCATCATAATATAAAATAAAAAAGTCCTAAAAATCATCTTCAGTTCGATGATTTCTTCGCTCCAACAAAAACTTTAGGAATTGTCTATCTGCTTCATCTTCTTCTTTCTCTTCCCCTTCAAACTCGTTCAGAATCCTAACCACCTCGTACCTTTTTCATTGTAAAACTTCTAAGCCTCTCCCATGGCTACCATAACTCTAACTCGATTGTAGAAACTGACGTTGGTACAACGATGAAAAAGCCCCTCAAGTCCAAGTTAGCCTGCTTTTTCTTTTGTTGCCTACGCCAAGAGCCTCATGGAACACCTCAAGTCATCTAACATGTTTTTTAAGGTCTCTCTGACTCTGAGTTCACCTCCGTCGAGTCAATCTTCGGTTTCTCCTTTCTACCTATTGAACAAATCACAGATCAGCAACATTGCACCACATCAGCAACCAGCTCAATGAAGACTAAACAAGTTTCCACCATGTCAGCAAGCCATCTAGAAGACCCTAGAATTACCTAGAATCTATTTTTTGTAAAATTATTGTAATACTCTGATTGGTTGTAACAAAGTGGGATGAGAATATTCTAACACACTCTATAAATGATCTCTGTACAACAGCACCCATAACGTGCTCGATGTCGTGTGCAGACCATCTTTGCAATGGCTATCGAATCTCTATATATACCTCAACTGTACATGTCAGAATATATATGAAATCAATATATTTTACAGAGTATTCCCTTATCTTCTTCTACATGGTATCAAAGAAGAACCTTGACTAACGTCTTCTTTTTCTCAATGGCCGGTGAACAATCTCCTCCAACACCTCATTCCTTCTCCAGTAAAGATCACCCTCCCATTTTTCAGATCCCAAATAACTTCTCTCATATTGTCTCTGTTAAGCTTGGAAGGGACAATTTTCTCCTCTGGTGTGCTCAAATCATCCCCTACCTCCATGGCCAAGAACTCTTATCATTTTATTGATGGGTCTTCTCCTCTGCCTCCTCCCATGCTTCACACTTCAACTCCTTCTCCTACCTTTCTCTCTCATTCACCCAATAACCCAGCCTATCTCCAATGGCGTCAAATGGACCAACTTCTACTTAGTGCCCTTCTTTCCTCTCTCACAGAACCTATTCTAGCTCAGGTTATTTCATCTTGCACGTCCAGAGAACTCTGGGTCAATCTCGACTCCATGTTTACATCTCAATCCCAAGCAAAAATTTTCCAAATCTGTCACTAGCTCACCAATATCAAAAAGGGAGCTCTCTCAGATTTCTATTGCAAGGTTCGTCTGCTATCAGATACAATGGTAGCTGCTGGTGAACCTTTGAGAGACTTAGAGGTCGTCTCTTACATTTTGAATGGGCTTAACTCTGAGTTTGAAGTCTTTGTCATTTCTATTTCCACTCGCTCCAATCCTGTTTCCTCTATCAAACTCTTTAATCTACTTCTCACTTTTGAAAGCCGACTCTCTCTCTCACATCGCAACCAGGTTTGCTTCCTATCCCTTCTGTGAACCTCTCAACACCTACTCCAAATCGGTCTCATGGCAACTATCGTAGAGGTCGCAATAGAGGAGGTCGTCTTCCCTTCAGGTCGTCTTCCCTTCCCTTTCAACTCCTCTCAGCAGCAGCAATCAAAGCCCACCTGTCAAGTGTGTAACAAAATGGGCCACATTGCACTTCAGTGTTATTATTGGTTCGACAATGCCTATCAATACTCACCTCCATTCTCCCTGACTGCCAACCACACTATTTCTTAGGCGTCACTTGACAAGCAGTGGTATCTGGATTCTGCTGCTACAAACCATGTCACCTCTGACTTTCAAAATCTTAACATCTCGACTGACACCTGTACTGGTAATGAACAAATCAAGGTTGGCGATGAAAGCGCCCTCCCGATTACTCATTTTGGTGACTCTCTTCTACACTCTTCTCAATCAAACTTCCTTTTATGTGTGCCACAAATTACTAAAAACCTTTTATCTGTCAATGGTTTTTGTTCTGATAATGGAGTCTACTTTGAATTTCATGAATCCTTTTTCTGTGTGAAGGAAAAAACGACGGGAGCAACACTACTCAAAAGCCCCATGCATAATGGACTCTACCTTTTTCCTCCATCCTTCAGCCAGCACTCTTCCCCTCTTGCTTTTGTTGGTGAACGGACAACTATTGGACAATGTCACAACAGACTAGGCCATCCCTCTCTTCGGCTGGTCTCCCACATTCTGCATACAAAGTGTCTGCCATTTGTTCCATTTCAACCAAACTTTTTTTGTAATATTGTCCCCTTGCAAAATGTAGATTCTTATCTTTCAAGAACTTTGTCAATCGGTCCTCTAGACCTTTACATTTGGTTTTTGTTGACATTTGGGGTCCATCCCCTCATCTATCAAGAGACGGTTTCTGCTATTATATTTCTTTCGTAGATGATTATAGTCGTTATACATGGTTTTATCCTCTTGCTTCTAAAGGAGATGCTACATCTACGTTCTTACTCTTTCAAAAATATGTGGAAAGATTGCTAAATGCCAAAATTAAAAATCTTAAAAGTGATTGGGGTGGCGAATTTCGCCCCCTGACACGCATACTCAATGAACAAGGCATTAGGCACCGTCTATCCTGTCCTCACACCCACCAACAAAATGGTGTGGTAGAGCACAAGCACCGTATGTGGAGACAGGTCTTGCTCTCTTAGCTACGGCCTCTCTACCTTTTCAATATTGGGCCGACGCTTTCCAAACCGCTGCTTGCTTAATTAATCTTCTTCCATCACCCTCTCTTAAAAATAAATCACCTCATTTTCTTCTTTATCAGCAAGAACCCGATTACTCTTTTCTCAAAATTTTTGGGTCCGAATGTTTTCCAAATCTTCGTCCCTATAATGCTCACAAAATAAATTTTTGTTCCCTATCTTGTATATTTCTTGGATATAGTCCTATGCACAAGGGTTATAAATGTTTACATCTCCCCACGAATCGTATGTATATATCAAGAGATGTTTTCTTCAATGAGCAATCATTCCCTTATGCATCCAAAACTTCCATTATTCCTCCAACTAACTTAGCCCAAACTCATACTACGTTATCCATCTTCCTTCCTCAACTTTCTAATCTCGTTCCCACTACCTCACCTCAAAGCCCAACTCCTCATCTCAATAATTCTTCGGCCCAACCCACTCCAAACAGCCCAGCTCCTACATCATCTCCCAGCTCTCAAAACTCTCTCGAATCTTCCCAATAAGAAACATCCGACTCACCTTCCTCTACAACTAAACCCCCATCATCACCTTTACCCCAACCCCGATCCCCCATCATAACCCGATCCAAAACAAATTTTTCCCGACCCAAAGTGTTCACCGATGGCCATATTTCATAGTCCCCCACTCACGACACTGCCTCACCACCTCTCTTGTGATCCCAGATGAACCCAAATCATACACTCAAGCTGTTCGTTTCTCAGATTGGCGGCAAGCCATGTCAGATGAGTTCAAGGCTCTTCTCCAAAGTCGCACTTGGTCACTTGTGTTGCCCAAATGATTAACACAAGATGGGGTGAATTGGGTTAGTTTATAAAAATTAGCACTTATAAATCAAATATACAATATAAAATATAAACAGAATATAAAACAGTAAGAAATGTAAAGAGTAGGGTAAGAAAAAATAAACTCAGTATTTTTACAAGTTTCAGCCCCACTGCCTACGTCCTCGCCTCAAGCTACCCCTTAAGAATCCCGAATTCACTAGTCAATCTCCTTTAAGTGGAGATAGAAACCTATTACACTTTTGAGCAGCACCGCTCCAAAGAATCATTGTAGAACACCCTTTACACTTCCAATCACCTCACACTTAGTGATTTAACTATTCCCCGTGTAGAATATCTTCTACACACACAAGGGTTATATACACACTTACAAATACAAGAGTTGATAGTAGGTAGACTATCAAAGTATACTCTTCAATGAGTGAGATGAAAATAATACAGCTCAACCTATATCTCTCTTAAAAAGAATAAGAATTAAGACTCAAAAATTTAGAAAAGAGAGAATGAGAGTTTTGAAAGAATGATGCAAAACTTAACAATAGATGTGTAAGCTCTTGTTGTGATTTTTACAAAATTCAAGTGAGCTATTTATAGGCAAATGAGTATTCAATTTCAAATTTGAAAAGATTCACATGTCAAATAAGAGTATTATTCACTTTTCAAAATATTCAAATAAAAACATTTCATTTTTGCATTTGTCAAAGACAACTCCATTCATTTTTCAAATAAATTAAATCAAATCTTTTACTTTTCATACATGACAAAATGAGCATGATTTATTTTTCAAACCAAATCATATTCTTTTTGCATATGTCAAAAAAACACACAACCACCCTTTAAGATTTTCAAATAAAATCATCTACTTTTTACATTTGTAAAAAAAATACACAACTACTCTTTAAGATTCTCAAACAAAATCATCTACATTTTACATTTGTAAAAAAAAAAAAAAAAACACACACCTCCGTTCAAGACTTTCAAACAAAATATGCATATGTCAAATATGATAATCAATCATCTTATAAATTCAAGTTTTATAAAAAAAAATATAATTTTCGAAATTATTTTGTTTGATGATGTTATGCACATGTGAAAAACATAATTTTCAAAACTAAGACATTTAAAAATGTCTTGCATATGTGAAAAAAGTAATTTGATGTTTTACGAAAAAAAAGAGTAATTTGGAACCTTAATCCAATTTCAAATTTTATCAAGAGATGTACAAAAATAATCTATGAAATTTATTTGTAGACTTGTTCTTTTATACTTGATGTGTGCTTTGCTACATTGCGTAAATAATTTGAGCTTGAGACTTAAATTTATTTGTTATCATCAAAATTTACACGTAGATCCGAAACTTGAAATCTTGGATTAAAAAATCTCCCCCCCTTTTTGATGATGACAAATACTTAGTAGAATTTTGAGACTTGCAGTAATGCTTAAGCTCCCCCTGAGAATATGCGTTAATTTTCAAGTAATAAATAAACATAATTCCAGCATATATAACAGAATTAAAAATCTAAATATTTACGTCTAAAACTTTTCCCCATTTTGGCATCATTAAAAAGGAATCATAATTAATTCAATACGATATATTCCTACAATAACCAATAGATAAATAAAACGGTACGTTAGTAGAGACTGTAGAGAACTCGGTGCATAGCCACACGTGTTCGACAAAACCTGCAAAAGATGGAAGCCTAGTTCTGGCAATTCGGTGCGGAAGGTGATTTTGTAAAGAGTTGAATAATTGAAACCACCCGTGCCCGACAAAACCTGCAAAGGCTGGAGGCGTAACTCTAGCAATTCGGTGTAGAGATTTGATCCGCTTGATGTTGCTGAAAAATGAGATATTATCAGGATTTGTAAGCTTGTCTTGTTCTTATTTCCGTTTCTATAAGAGCAATCCTTAACTTTATCTATTTCGCATCAAATTTTATTTTCATATTTGTAATTTGCTTGCATTCTCATTCTACAAATTTTCAATAGCTCGTCGATTTCCCTTCAGTGCTTCTCTTGATCAAGATTTGAGGTATTCTTCACAGGTCTTAATCTATTTCTGCATCTGTCGTGGGTGCCATGAAGCAACAAGAGACTGATTTAGCTAATAAATCAGATCATGATGCCATTTACGAGTTTGTGAGATTTTGTGAAAATGTCTGCTAATTGATTGTGTGTGCTTGTGAATTCTAGTACAATATCACATTTTTGCACATGATCTCTAAGAAAATGATATATAATTTCAATATGTTTGGTCCTAGAATGTTGTATTGGATTCTTTGAAAGATTTATAGCACTAGTATTATCACATTTAATAGGAATATGATTGTACATAAGTTTAAAATCCTCAAGTTGTTGTTTCATGTAAAGAACTTGAGCACAACAACTGCTTGCAGTAACATATTCTGCCTCAGCAGTAGATAATGCAACAAAATTTTGCTTTTTACTAAACCATGAAACAAGTGCATGACCTAAAAAATGACATGTTCCAATAGTACTTTTTCGATCAACTTTACAACCAACATAATCCGCATCTGAATAACTAATAAGATCAAAATAAGTGTGCTTAGGATACCATAACCCTAGGTCAATGGTACCGGCAAGATATCTAAAAATACGTTTGACTGCAATCAAATGAGATTGCTTTGGAGATGATTGAAAACATGCACATAAACATACACTGAACATAATATCAGGTCTACTAGCTATCAAATAAAATAAACTACCAATCATACCTCGATATACCTTTGAGTCAATTGGCTTACCGCTTTCATCTTTATCAAATTTGGTGGTTGGACTCATTGGTGTTCTAATTACCTTCGCACCTTCCATCTCAAACTTTTTGAGTAACTCTTTGATATATTTTGACTGATTAATGAATGTTTCACTTTTGCTTGCTTGATTTGCAATCCAAGAAAGAAATTAAGTTCTCTCATCATGCTCATTTCAAATTCTTCCTACATGCTCTTAGCAAAATCTTGGCACATATTTTCATTAGTAGCACCAAATATTATATCATCAACATAAATTTGAACTAGAAGAATATCATCCTGTTCATATTTGATGAAAAGAGTTGTATCAATCTTTCCTCTTGAAAAACCTTTTTCAATCAAGAAACCACTAAGCCTCTCATACCAAACTCTAGGTGCTTGTTTGAGTCCATATAATACTTTTGCGAGCTTAAAAATATGATTAGGAGATATATAATTTTCAAAACCTGGAGGTTGCTCAACATATACCTCTTCATTTATAAAACCATTTAAGAAATCACTTTTAACATCCATTTAAAAAAATTTGAAATCTTTATAACATGCATATGTAAGTAACATTCGAATAGCTTCTAATCTTGCTACAGGTGCATACGTTTCATCATAATCAATTCTTTCCTCTTGATTGAAACCTTGGGAAACAAGTCAAGTCTTGTTTCTAGTGATAATTCCAGACTCATCTTTCTTATTTCTAAAAAACCATTTTGTTCCAATAACAACATGATTTTTGGGTCTAGGAACAAGTGTCCATACATTATTTTTTTCAAATTGATTTAGCTCTTCTTGCATAACTAGAATCCATGATTTATCAATAAGTGCTTCATCAATATTTTTGGGTTCAATTTGAGATAGAAAAGCAGTGTGATTACAAATATTTCTAAGAGATGATAGAGTACTTACACCTCGTGAAGGTTTTCCTAGAATTTGTTCCACTGGATGATCTTTCACATGTTTCCACTGTTTGATTGCATCTTGTACTAAATCTTGATGATCTTTCCTGATATCTCCATGTTAGACTTCTTCCATTGTATTCTCTTTGTCGAGATTGAGACTATTTGTGTTATTTGTACCTTCCGATTTTTCATCAGTAGATTTCTTGGAGAGTAGGGGGTTAGATTCATCAAATACTACATGCATAGATTCTTGTACAGTTAAAGTCTTTTTATTGAATACTTTATAAGTTTTACTATTTGTTGAATACCCAAGAAAGATACCTTAATCAGATCTTGCATTAAATTTTCTTAAATTATCTCTGTCATTGAGTATAAAACATTTGCATCCAAATACATGAAAGTAACCAATGTTGGGTTTTTTCTCATTCCAAAGCTCATAAGGGGTTTTATCTAATTTAGACGTTAACATAACTCTATTTATAACATAACATGCAGTACTTACCGCTTCGGCCCAAAAATAACTAGGTAAACTATTTTCATTAAGCATTGTTCTTACCATTTCTTGAAGTGATCTATTTTTCCTCTCTACTACCCCATTTTGTTGAGGAGTTCGAGGAGCAGAGAAATTATGCAGAAAACCATTTTCATCACAAAAAGACTCAATATTTTTATTGACAAACTCTTTCCCCCTGTCATTTCGGAGTTTGAAATAGTATAGTCCTTTTCATTTTGAATTCTCTTGCATAGTTTGGTAAATGCATTATATACCTCATCTTTATGAGCGAGAAATATGACCTAAGTATATCTAGAGAAATCATCAACAATAACAAATGCATAACATTTTCCTCCTAAACTCGCAACTCTGTTTGGTCCAAAAAGATCCATGTGTATTAGTTGCAAAGGTCTAGTAGTGGAAATATGTTTCTTATTTTGAAAGAAGTTTTTGTTTGTTTACCAAACTGACATGCATCACAAATTTTGTCTTTAAAAAAGTTTGCTTTTGGCAAACCTCTCACAAGATCATTTTTTGAAAGTTTGGAAATAAGTTCCATGTTTGCATGACCTAACCTTCTATGCCATAACTAACTATTTTCATATTGATCTGATAAACAAATAGGATCTTGTGAGACAATTTTTTCAAATTCAATTGTATAAACATTATTGTTTCTAAGAGCAATAAAACAAACATTGCAATCATGATTATTCAAAATAATGTACTTATCCTTTTTGAAGGTAACTGTAAATCCTTTATCACATAAAATATTTATACTTAAAATATTATGTTTTAGACCTTCAACAAGTAGAACATCTTCAATTATGAGAGAAGACTTATTACCAACTTTACCTATTCCCATGATCTTCCCTTTTGAATTGTTTCCAAATGTCGCGTGTCCTTCTTCTTTAGAAGTGAGATCAATGAACTTAGTTTTATCTCCTGTCATGTATTTTAAGCATCCGCTATCTAAAAACCATCTTGTTCGGAAGACTTCATGCATACCTACAAAAACAATTAAAATAATTTTTCTTGGTACCCATATTCTTTGGGTCCTTTATTTATTAGTATTAGAATAAATAAGATTTTTTGGTACCCATATGGCCCTAATAGTCATTGTATGTTTTCTTTTAATAGGACAAGCATGATAATTATGACCATTTCTATTGCAAAAATTACAAATAATATGTAATATACTTGAAGAACTTGAGTGATTGTAATAATGTCTTTCTTTGACAAATCTATTTTTAGGAAAAAAATTTTGAAAGTTTGGTTTTGATTTAATGGGTTTATCAAAAAATTTTTTATACGTTTTGAGTTTTTCTTTTGACATGTATCCCAAGCCTACCTTATCAAAAACACATCTTTGATTACCAAGAATTTTTTAGAAATTTCTTTTTCCATTTGTGAAATTTTCAACAATCTTTTCTATATTAGCTACTTTCTTTTTCAGTTCATCATTATCATCTTTTGAAACTATATTTTCTTTTCTTAAAACATTAATTTCATTTATTAAAGAAGAATTTTTCTTTTTCAAAGCGGTATATTTAATACCCAATTTTTCAAATTTTTCATATACCTCTTCCAAAGCATTTTCCAATTCTTCATAAGAGAGATTTTCAAAATTTGTTACCTTAAGATCATTTTTAGCCATAAGACAAAAATTTGCAGATTCTTCATTACTTGTGTCGCTGTCTGAGCTACTTGAATCATCGTCCTATGTAGCTTTCATTGCTTTCTTGCCTTTATATCGATCTTTCTTTAGCAGGGGACAATCTACCTTAATATGTCCTGACTTTTTACATTTATAACAAATTAATGAATCATTTTTACCTGTATCTTTGTTGGAAGATTTTTTGAAAGGTTTCCTTGGAGAAGCTTTATTTTTCAAGGATCTCTTAAATTTTCTTGTGATCATTGCAATCTCTTCGTCATCGCTTTCTTCATCTTCATCGCTTTCACTTTTATGAGGAATGGTTTTGAGTGCCAAGCTCTTCTTTTGCTTTCCTTCTTCTTCTCCTCTTTTTAATGTGTACTCATGGGTAATAAGTAACCCAATGAGTTCATAGATTTCGAGTTTTTTAAGATCTCTAACTTCAAGAATCGTCATTACTTTTGATTCCCAACGTTTTGACAAGGAGTTGAGAATTTTCCTTACTATCTCCAAGCTGGAATAAACTTCACCAAGAGATGTCAAACTATTTATAATATTAGTAAAACAAGTATACATAGAAGAGATAGATTCATCATCATTCATTTTGACATTTCATATTCATGCGTAAGAATATAAATTTTTGATTCTTTGACTTGTGAAGTTCCTTCATAGGTTACTTCTAAGTTGTCCCAAATTTCCTTTGTTGTCCTACAAGTCATTATTCTGTTAAATTCATTACCATTGAGAGCATTATATAGAAAATTCATAGTCATTACATTCACAGTATAAAGTCTATCGTCTTAGCGATCAAAGTCTTCCTCTTCCTTTTTGACCTTTACTCCATCAATAGTTTTTGTTGGAATATAAGGTCCATTTACAATACATTTCCAGATTTCACGACCTTGAAACTGAAGGAATATTCTCATTTTAGCTTTCTAGAAAGTATAATTGTCTCCACAAAATAGCGGAGGCCGACTACTGGATTGACCTTCAGAGAATGTAGCTGCAATGTTAGCCATATAATCTTAACTCAATAGATAATTAATATTTTAATAGAGCCCTTGTTCTGATACCAATTGTTGTCCAGATGACTAATACAAGAGGGGGGGTGAATTGGGTTAGTTTATAAAAATTAGCACTTATAAATCAATACATAATATAAAATATAAACAAAATATAAAGTAGTAAGAAATGTAAAGAATACGGTAAGAAAAAGCAAACTCAGTATTTTTACAAAATTCAGCCCTACTGGCTACGTCCTCGCCTCAAGCTACCCCTTGAGGATCCCGAATTCACTAGTCAATCTCGTTTAGGTGGAGATAGAAACCTATTACATTTTTGAGCAGCACCGCTCCAAAGAATCCGTGTAGAACACCCTCTACACTTCCAATCACCTCACACCTGGTGATTTAACTATTCCCTGTATAGAACACCTTCTACACACACAAGGGTTATACACACCCTCTTACAAATACAAGAGTTGATAGTGGGTAGACTATCAAAGTACACTCTTCAATGAGTGAGATAGAAACAATACAGTTCAACCTATATCTCTCTGAAAAAGAACAAGAATTAAGGCTCAAAACTTTAGAAAAGAGAGAATGAGAGTTTTGAAAGAATGATGCAAAATTTAACAATAGATGTGTAAGCTCTTGTTGTGATTTTTACAAAACTCAAGTGAGCTATTTATAGGCAAATGAGTCTTCAATTTCAAGTTTAAAAAGATTCCCATGTCAAATAAAAGCACTATTTATTTTTCAAAATATTCAAATAAAAACATTTCATTTTTGCATTTGTCAAAGATAACTCCATTCATTTTTCAAAAAAATCAAACCTAATCTTTTACTTTTCATACATGACAAAATGAGCATGATTTATTTTTCAAACCAAATAATCTTCTTTTTGCATATGTCAAAAAAACACACAACCACCCTTTATGATTTTGAAATAAAATCATTTACCTTTTGCATTTGTAAAAAAAACACACAACTACCCTTTAAGATTCTCAAATAAAATCATCTACATTTTGTATTTGTCAAAAAAAAAAAAACACACCACCTCCCTTCAAGACTTTCAAACAAAATATGCACGTCAAATATGATAATCAATCATCTTATAAATTCAAGTTTTTATAAAAAAAAATATAATTTTCGAAATTATTTTGTTTGATGATGTTATGCACATGTGAAAAATATAATTTTCAAAACTAAGACTTTTAAAAATGTCTTGCATATGTGAAAAAAGTAATTTGATATTTTATGAAAAAAAAAATTAATTTGGAACCTTAATCCAATTTTAAATTTTATCAAGAGATATACAAAAATAATCTATGAGTTTCATTTGTAGACTTGTTCTTTTATGCTTGATGTGCGCTTCGCTCCATTGCGTAAATAATTTGAGCTTGAGACTTGAATTTATTTGTTATCATCAAAATCTACACGTAGATACGAAACTTGAAATATTAGATTCAACAACTTGTTCCCCCTCCCCCTTCTTCTAACATTATTGGCTGCAGGTGGGTGTTGCACGAAGTACAAAGCTGACGGAACCATTGATCACCGAAAAGCAAGGCTTGTTGCTAAGGGTTTCTATCAACAGGAAGGTATTGACTACTCTAAAACCTTTAGTCCTATTGTTAAATCCACCACAATTAGGATTGTTCTCTCTCTAGCTGTCTCACATGGTTGGCCTCTTCGTCAGCTAGATATTCAAAATGCCTTCTTACATGGTGATCTTACCGAAAATGTTCACATGTCTTAACCCATAGGATTCGTCCATCCTGAATTCCCTGATTTTGTTTGCTACTTAAAGAAGGCCATTTATGGTCTTAAACAAGCTCCACGACCTTGGTTTGCTAGATTGAGCTCTAAGCTTTCTGAATTTGGTTTCGTTCCTTCTAAGTCTAACCCTTCACTGTTTGTTTACTTTATTAATCCGGTTTTGATGTATGCACTTGTTTATGTGGATGATATTGTCCTCACTAGCTCTGATTCTGTATGCATTGATCAGCTTGTTAGCTTTCTTGCCTCTGTTTTTCCAATTAAAGACTTAGGTCCTCTTTCTTACTTTCTTGGGCTTGAAATCGCACATCTATCCAATGCTATTCATTTGTCACCGCAAAAGTATATCCATGATATACTTTCTCGAACCAATATGCTCACTACCAAAGGAGTTACAACTCTAATGGCAGCTTCCACTCGACTCTCGGCCTCTGATACTCCCACTTTTGATGACCCTACACTCTATAGAAGTATTGTAAGAAGTCTACAATACCTTTCTTTAACTCGTCCTGATATTGCCTTCACTGTCAATAAAATTTGTCAATTTATGCACTATCCAAAGTACACCCATTGGCAAGTTGTTAAGAGACTTCTTCGGTACCTTAAGCAACCATAAATCTTGGTCTTTTTCTCCAAAAATCCTCCTCCACACAGATTCAAGCCTTCTCTGACGCCGATTGGGCAGGCTGTCCAGATGACTGTCGCTCAACCGGTACCTTTTGGGTCTTTCTTGGTAAAAACTTAGTCTCTTGGAGCTCTCGCAAGCAATGTACAATTGCAAGATCAAGCACTGAAGCTGAGTATAAATCCTTAGCTAACACCACTGCTGAATTCATTTGGATCCAATCTCTACTTTAAGAACTTCATATTTTTCTCCATCAAGCACCTTTACTTTGGTGTGACACTTTAGGAGCCACTTACCTTTCAGCCAACCACTGTCCTTCGTTTTCGTACCAAACACATGGAAATAGACTTCCACTTTTTTCTCGACCGAGTGACCAATAAATCACTTCAAGTTGCTTTTCTTCCATCAAATGATGAGTTGGCTAATCTCTTGACAAAAGCTCTTCCTTCTTCTCGGTTTCAAACACTAAGGATGAGCCTCACTGTGTTGGATACACTGCTTGGCTCATGGGGGCATATTGAACAAATCACAAATCAACAACATTGCACCACATCAGCAACCAGCTCAATGAAGACTAAACAAGTTTCCACCATGTCAGCAAGCCATCTAGATGACCCTAGAATTACCTAGAATCTATTTTTGTAAAACTATTGTAATACTCTGATTGGTTGTAACAAAGTGGGATGAGAATATTCTAACACTCTATAAATGATCTCTGCACAACAGCACCCATAACATGCTCGATGTAATGCGCAGACCATCTTTGCAATGGCTGTCAAATCTCCATATATACCTCAATTGTACATATAAGAATATATATGAATTTAATATATTTTCAGAGTATTCTTTATCTTCTTCTACACTGCCAAACCTCCGGTCCATTCTCCAAGAAGGACTCCCCATTGCCCCCGGCTTCCCAAACTGGTGTTCCTTCTCCCCAACAGCTCTATATCCTCCTCGATCTCCCTTCATTGGGAATCCTTAAAAAAGCCTTTTAGAGAAGCTTTTGGTGCAAGTCTTGGGGGGTCGATTGGCCTGATGACACTAACAAAACCTAGCTTTGGCCAAGGAGTTCTTGGATATATGTGGGAGTAAATTTGGTTTTCCTGGAGTGCTTATGTGGCGTGATATTATTGGGTTGATGTAAAACATGTTTTTAAACCCATCCAGATACAAGGTTTACTCAACTATTTGTTTGAAAAATGAATAGCTTTTTGGTGTGGTTTTGATATTGTATAAGATTGAGATGGGTTGAAATAAAATCTTAATAAAAATATTTTAAAATTAAATTATTATTTTAAAATTAAAATATTATTTTTATTTTACTATTTAAAAAAGTTAAATATTTTATTATATTTTATTTAAAAATTTAGAATAATTATAATAATTAGATGAAATTAGGTGAATTGAAATAATTTTTAAAAATAAATGAGATATTATTATTTGAGTACATTAATTTTTTTTGTTTAAGAGGTCTACCTTTGAGCGATCATCTTTTGTTGAGGTATAAACAATCAACAATAAAATTGTGCACATCAACAATTCTAAAGACTCTACAATAAACTCATTACACTATATTTTCTCTTAAAGCTTTTGTTACTTTCTACCAAATGGAGGGTCCCTGGCTCTCTCTCCCCACCCATCTCTCTAAGTTTTTTCTATCTGCTAAACCAAACCCTAAAATCAATCTGTTTCATCAGCCACTAATTCACAACTTTATTCAGGTAACTATTAAGCTCCTTTTTTTTTGTTTTGATTTTTTCTTGGCTAACAATGAGTTCCTCAATTTTGCAAGCTTTGCTTTCTTTTCCAGTCGGTTTTTGGCTGCTCCTTATTTGCTAATGTCTTTAGTTTTTTTTTTTCATCTTTGGCTCCCATTTTTGTTATACTGAGAAATTGAAGGAACAAAAGAAGATGGTAACATAAATTTGAGGTCATTACATTTTCTTGTTGTTGTTGTTGCTACTACAGTCTTTCTTTCACTTTTTGTACAATGAACATCACATTTAATTACTGTGGTTGGTGGATTTTTTGTGTTCATGAAAATTTTTATGAGAGAACATATGATAATATCTTAATAAACAAGCTCCTATAATTGGTATTTAGAAAGTCTCCTCTCGAAGTCGATTGGTTCCGAGGCGATTAAGAGAAGTTTTTTTAGTGCATTCGAGAGTGCGTTTCTACGTGAGTGGTCCCAGAGTGCGGTGCAATGGAAGAGCTTGAAAACATATAGAAATATCTTCGTTGTCTGCAGAGGAGGAGGTGGTCATGGATTTCTCTTCAAGAAATGATGAAGATGTTAACCTAAAAGGTAAACGAAGTCTAATCAGGCAAGTTTGCTTGGATCGAGCAGTAGCAAAAGAGGCTATGGCTAGTGCTATGGGGAAATGGGGGATCAGTATGAAGGCAAGTTTCAGGAAGTTGTGAGAAAGACTTTTGTAATGACATTCATTACCCATGCCGATAAAGATAAAATTTTGGCAATGAGGCCGTGGCTTTTTTACAATGCCTTGTTTGCATTGAGGCCCTATGAGGGTGGTGTGTTGCCTTCTCAAATTACCTTTGAATATGAGATTTTTTGGGTTCAGATACACAACTTACCACTTGGGAAAATGATGGGGGATTATGATTGTTCATTGGCGCATCATTTGAGAGAGTTCTAGATGTAGATACGATGGAAGATTAGGCTGGGGAAAATACCTTCCGGTCTTGGTTAAATGATTTCTTTATAAACCTATTGCATAGGGGAGTTTTGTTAATTTTTTTGGACGAAAATTATGGGTGAACTTTTAGTATGAAAAACTACTAAAATTATGCTTCAAGTGTGGATGCCTTTGGTTGTTGACAAAAGAACCTGACGATTGAGAGGGAGGAAAAGTTAGCAGCATAGTATAATGCATGTGTTGCCCAGATGACTAACACAAGACGGGGGGGGTAAATTGGGTTATAAGAAAATTTAACACTTATAAACCAATGCATAATATAAAATAAAAATAAAATATGAAACATTAAGAAATATAAAGAGTAAGGGCAAGAAGAAGTAAACTCAGTGTAGAACACCTTCTACACATGTAAGAGTTAATACGCACTCTCTTACAGATACAAAAGCTGATAATGAGTGGGTTATCAGAATACACTTCTCAATTAGTGAGATAAAAATAATACAGTGCAACTTATATATTTCTCAAAATGAATAAGGATTGAGGCACAAAACTTAGAAAAGAGAGAATGAGGGTTTTGAAAGAATAATGCAAAACTTAGCAATTGATGTGTAAGCTCTTGTTGTGATTTTTGTAAAACTCAAGTGAGCTATTTATAGACAAATGAGTCTTCACATTCAAATTTGAAAATGTTCATATGTCAAATAAAAGCACTATTCACTTTTTAAAAGATTCAAATAAAATCATTTTCTTTTTATATTTGTTAAAGACAACTCCATTCATTTTTCAAAGAAATAAAACATAATCTTTTACTTTTCATACATGACAAAATGAGTATGATTTATTTTTCAAACCAAATCATCTTCTTTTTGCATATGTCAAAAAAGCACATAACTGCTCTTTAAGATTTTCAAACAAAATCATCTATCTTTTGCATTTGTCAAAAAAACACACAACCACTTTTCAAGATTTTCAAACACATTCAAATTCAAATCTTTATGCATATGTGGAAAAAAAAATTCAAATTTTTATGCATATGTGGAAAAAAAATTTCGAAATTAAATATTTTAATAAAGTTATGCAAATGTAAAAAATTCAATTTGATACTTAAAGAGTAAGGGCAAGAAGAAGTAAACTCAGTATTTTAACGAGGTTCAGCCCCACTGCCTAAGTCCTCGCCTCAAGCTACTCCTTGAGAATCCCAAATTCACTATTCAATCTCCTTCAGGTGGAGTAGAAACCTATTACACATTTGAGCAACACCGCTACAAAGAATCCGTGTAAAACACTCTCTACACTTACAATCACCTCACACTTAGTGATTCAACTATTCCCTATGTAGAACACCTTCTACGCATACAAGGGTTATACACACCCTTTTACAAATACAAAAGCTGATAATGGGTAGATTACCAGAATACACTTATCAATGAGTGAGATAAAAATAATACAGGACAACTTATATATTTCTCAAAATGAATAAGGATTGAGGCACAAAACTTAGAGAAGAGAGAATTAGGACTTTGAAAAAATTAGGGCTTTGAAAGAATGATGCAAAACTTAGCAATTGATGTGTAAGCTCTTGTTATGATTTTTGCAAAACTCAAGTGAGCTATTTATAGGAAAATGAGTCTTCATATTCAAATTTGAAAATGTTCATATGTCAAATAAAAGCACTATTCACTTTTCAAAAAATTCAAATAAAAACATCTCCTTTCTATATTTGTCAAAGACAACGCCATTCATTTTTCAAAGAAATCAAACATAATCTTTTACTTTTCATACATGACAAAATGAGTATGATTTATTTTTCAAACTAAATCATCTTCTTTTTGCATATGTCAAAAAAACAAATAACCATTTTTCAAGATTTTCAAACAAAATCATCTATCTTTTGTATTTGTCAAAAAAATACACAACCACCTTTCAAGATTTTCAAATACATGCATATGTTAAAAATGACAATCAATCATCTTACAAATTCAAATCTTTATGCATATGTGGAAAAAAAAATTTCGAAATTAAATATTTTAATAAAGTTATGCAAATGTAAAAAATGTAATTTGATACTTTATGAGAAAATATTAATTTTGAGCCTTAATCCAATTTCAAATTTTAAGACATGTACAAAATTATTCTATGAGCTTCATTTGTGGACTTGTTCTTCTTCTTGCTCATGCTTGATTTCTTGATATGCTTAGCTCTTTTCATGCATATACAACTTGAGCTTGAGTCTTGAATTTATTTATTATCATCAAAATCTATACGTAGATACGAGACTTGAAACCTTGGGTCTGTAGTATGGCTTCATGCCAAGTCTGGGTATAAAGGGAAGT
The DNA here is from genome assembly GCA_036898215.1 of Platycarya strobilacea. NCBI lineage: Eukaryota > Viridiplantae > Streptophyta > Magnoliopsida > Fagales > Juglandaceae > Platycarya > Platycarya strobilacea. Next base: position 11,930,310 of record CM072552.1, read on the forward strand.
CCTCTTATCCATCAAGTGTTGACAACTTAAGAGGTTGGAGACAGGAAAACAGGCTCCTAGAGGGGGATGAAGGGTTTGTAGGGAGTATCGAGCATGGTGGTCAATCAGAGGTGTCGACGAAAGAATTGCCACCAATTGATAGTGGCTTTGGCAATTGCGACAACAACAAGATTAATGGCATTTTGAATTAGGCAGTTAAGATAGGATCAGTTATGGAATCTGCACGTGGGGATAGGGATAAGGAGTGGAATAGAATTTGAGGAGACTTGATGGGAAAGTTGCAAATACTTTTGATAAAACAGATTCAAATTCTTCTAGAGGGGCATTCTTGGGGCCAGATGGACCTCTCTCTAGCACCAAAGCCCATTACAAGCCTATTTTAATGGAAGAGACCAATACACAACTTCAGTTATGCCCTCAGGATTTAACTGCTACTCACTCCCCATTAGTCTCATGACAACATCAAGGGGAAGCTCCAGACTCAAGCTACTCAAAAGGACTCTGCGAAATGGAAAAGAAGGGCTTAGGCTACAAGTAGGCCTTACTCCTATTTAAATACTTTGTCTGGGCAAAAAAGATTAGTGGATGCGGATGTCGACTTGTCATTTGACTTTGTGGTTAAAAAGAAAGGGAAGTCTACAAAGGCTAGACCTCAATCCTGCCAATCATTATGAAACTCTTAAGTTGAAACTATTGGGGGCTTGAAAACTCCTGAACCCCTTAATGTCTTAGCTTTTTAATCAAGGCAAAAGTTCCCTTTTGAGGTGGGTTTCCTCATGGAAATCAGGTTATGTACTAAATAGGCTCAAATGGTTGCTAGAAAACTTAAATTTGAGGGGTGTATTGTGGTGGAGGTTGTTGGTAGAAGTGGTGGTCTCATGCTTTTATGGAAACATAATGTTGATCTCAACTTGTTGAATTAGTCCTAAAGGAATATTAGTGCCTATATAACCGATGGTTTGGGTAGCAATTGTTGGCCATTAACTTGGTTTTATGGCCATCGGGTAGTTAATCTAAAGAAGAATGGATTTGACTTGTTAACCTCTTTTAGACTTACTGATTTAGGATGGTGTGTGATTGGTGATTATAATGAAATATTGACTCATGATGAAAAGGTGGGGGTGGCAGACAATGATTAGAGGGCTAGATGCAATTATTTAGACAAGTTCTTCATCAAGGTTCCTTATTTGACTTGGGGTGGTGTGGGGCAAAGTCTACTTAGTCTAATAGACAAGAAAATGATTCATTTACCAAGGAGAGACTTAATAGAGTCTTGGCTAAGCATAAATGGATATACCGATTTATTAACTACTAGGTGGACACACTCTATCTGCTCAAATCATAGGCCATTTTTACTTAATTGTGTTAATACAAGCAGGCTATAGGTTGTTGTTTCTAGCAGCTTTAAATATGAGTCAACTTGGAGCTGTAAAGATGGTTGCATAATATTGTGGCATTAGAATGGCAAAAATATATGGGTGGTATGACTTAGTTGGAATCAGTACAAGCAAAACTGGAAGTTTGCATCAAGGGTCTAAAGAAGTGTTGCGGAACCATGGATCAGGATAGACTAAAGGCCATAAAGGACAAGACAGATTCAATTAACTTGTTACAAAGGGATGAGAAGGCTAGTGATATGCATGCTTAGAAACAATTGCACAAAGAGCATGAGTTTTTATTGGAACATGAAAACTTAAAGTGGAAACAAAGAGCTAAGAGACATTGGCTTGAGATGGGGGACTGGAATACAAAATTTTACCATGCATGTGTTAATCAAAGAAGGAAGAAAAACACTATAAAATATATTAGAGATCTCAATGATGTGATCTTAATTGAACACAGTGAAATTGCTCATGGGTTTTGGCAACACATTTCCCAAATCTTTTTGTCTAATGGGCCTTCAAGGGAGAATATTTCTCATTGTTTAAATGAGGTAGATTAGAGAATAACAGATAACATGAGGCAAAGTTTGGAAAGGGAGTTTCTTAATGAAGAAGTTGAGATTGCACTATAGTAGATGTCCCCTTTTAAGGCTCTTGGATCTGATGGCTTTAAGGCTCTTGATTGACATTTGCTTGTTAAAAAGAAGGTTGTTGGAGCTGACATGAGGGAAAGCTTGTGCAATATCTTTGTACAAACTAATTTCTAAAGTTTTAGCTAATAGATTGAATGGGTGCTGTCAATAGTTATTTTTTGGAATCAAAATGCTTTTATTCTAGGTAGGCTTATAACTGATAATAGTATGGTTGCCTGTGATATTTTATACTCTATGCAATCAAGACAAAATGACAGGGTGGTTTGGCTATTAAATTAGATATATCTAAAGCTTATGATAGTGTAATAGGATTACTTAGAGGCAATGTTGCTTAAGCTGAGATTTGGTACTAGATGGACTGGATTACTCATGACTTGTGTCAAAACTATTACTTATTCAGTTAAGCTTATGAGATTCCAGGAGATGCTATATTTCCTTCAAGAGGATTATGCCAAGGGGATCCATTGTCTCCATACTTGTTCCTTATTTATGTAAAGGGGTTGACTTCTTTATTTCAGCAAGCTGAAAGATAAGAAATTATTAGGGGATAATAGTTTCAAGAGGAGGAATGAGAATTAATCATCTTCTCTTTACTGATGATTATGTCATCTTTTTGTCGAGCAAAGCAAGAAGAATGGCTAAATGTGGAACAAATATTGCTAAAGTATGAGTATGCTTCTAGTTAGTCTCTCAACAAACATAAAACCTCTATGTTGTTCAGCAACATCACATAACCTGCTACAAAAAATCATATCATTTAGTCCTTGATTACGCCCAAACTACTACACGATCGTATAGTATTGTTATGGGTGTCAATCCATAAAGAATCAGAAGAAATACTACAAGATACAAACTTAAGGACAAAGATTAAAGGACAATATGACAAGAATCAGAAACTTCTACCTAAAGCATGTAATTAAAGTAAGATTAAGACACGAGCAAAAAGACATAAAAATTCGGAGCTCCATTAATTGAATCCAATATTCTAACTTTTTCAATACAAATTATATACACAATTAAGAATTATTGCACCAGTTCCTAATCGAAAGATATGATAATATATTTTATTTATTTTCTCAAATTTAATTCAAGAATTTATTCTTGCTTTATAAACCACAATTTTTATGTCTACAAATAATAGTGTAGTAGAAGATCACATCAATGACATGAAAAACATGTTTAAGTCACAATCATATATTTATAACCCTATAACTTAACAAAATAAAACTATAGCAAGATTTAATATCAACGAATCAAACATGAGCAAAAAAGTGAACAAACCTATAAGATAAAAATCCTAGAATAATTTTGTACATCTTTGACAAAATTTGAAATTGAATTAAAACTCAAAGTTCTTCTTTTCTTATAAAGTATCAAATTTCATTTTTTGCATATGCATGATATCATTAAAATATTTAGTTTTTGATAATTATAATTTTCACATGTGCATGACATCATTAAAAGTTTAATTTTGAAAATTATATTTTTCACATATACATAACATTATTAAAATTAAAATTTTGAAATTTTGAAATATGATTGATTGTCATCTTTAATATATATATATTTTGTTTGAAAATTTTGAAAAGTGATTGATGCACTTTTAACATATGCAAAAGAAGAGATGAGTTGGTTTGAAAATCTTGAAAAGTGATTGATTCTCTTTTGACATATGCAAAAGGAAGATAATTTAGTTTAGAAAATAAATCATGCTCATTTTATCATATAAGAAAATTAAAAGATTCGGTTTGAATATTTTGAAAAATGAATGAGGTTGTTTTTGACAATTACAAAAATGAGATGTTTTTATTTGAAAATTTTGAAAAGTGATGAATGGTCCTTTCTGACATGTGAATATTTTTAAATTTGAAATTGAAGTCTCATATACTTATAAATAGCTCAATTTAGATCCTCAAAATTACAACAAAAGCTTACACACATCAATTTCTAAGTTTTGTAACATTTATTCAAAACTGTCAATCTCTTTTCTTTAAATATTGAACCTTAAGCCTTGTTTAGTTTAAGAGAGATATAATTTGCGTTGTATTGTTCTTATTTCACTCATTAAGGAGTATATTTTGATAATGTATCCACTATTAGCTCTTGTATCAGTAAGAATGTGCGTATAACCCTTGTATGTATAGAAGATGTTCTACACAAGGAATAATTAAATCACCTGTAAGGTAATTGTAAGTGTAAAGGGTGTTCTACACAGATTCTTTATATCGGTGTTGCTCAAATATGTAATAGATTTCTATCTCCACATAAAGAAGATTGAATAGTAACTTTGGAAATCCTTAAGGGGTAATTCGAGGCAAGGACATAGGCAAGATGGCTGAATCTCGCTAACATACTGAGTTTGCTTCTCTCTTACTCTTACTACTTAATATTTTTTGTTACTTCGTATTTTGTTTATATTTTATATTGTGTACTTGATTTATAATTGCTAATTTTTTAATATAACTTAATTCATCCCCACTATTGTGTTAGTTATTTGGACAACAAATATAATTGTATCAAACTTATAATATCCAAAACAAATAAATAATTTAATCCTAAAATTTTAAACAATAAAACTTAATTTATGAATTGAAATAAAGTCAAAATATTTTCACCAATCAATTTCCACCCTAGGCTTTATCCAAGTTCTACTTCTCCATGGAAGAACTAAGAACCTAAAAGAGTATTTTTTGTTGTCTTCATAACTAAGCCATGTATCCTCTCCCACTTTTCAATTTTGCACTAATGATATGCTTATATATGGTGGTAGGAAATAAATCCTAAAATTTTCATGATTCCTGCAAAAAAAAAAAAAAGCTTAAATTTTAGGATTCAACTTGGTAACCACGTACGTACTTCAGAAGTTCAAATTTGGAAATCCTTATTTGATACAAATTTGTAGTTCTTTAAGATACGTTTCTAACGCATAAAGAATATCATTAATTGGATGTAAAAGTGAAAAGTTATGATTAAAATATTAAGGTATATCCAAACTATCTCCTAACGCATTTTGAAGTTGGACTTCTTGTCGTTCCTTTTGTGACTTCTCTTCCTTTTTTCTTGATCCAAATTACTATCAAGTCCCATCATCAATCTTATTTGAAAATTCTCATGCTTGTTGAAAATTCTTAGATTATTCTAACATCTTGCCCACTTAGAAGTCCTTTGAATTTGACTGAGCATTGACTTGCTCTTTTATAGACTCTGAAATTAAATATAAGAAGTGCTTAAAAGTATCCTAAAGTAAATAAAAGCTCAATTAAAGAATAAATATTAATTCTTATAATTTTTATTTACATTTTAACAACTTACGCTTGGTTTATTTTTATAAATGAGATGGGATAAGATAAGATGAGATAAAAGTTAAAAAAAAGAATAAAATATTATTGTAATATATTTTTTAATATAAGTTTTGTCTTGAAATTTAAAAAGTTGAATTATTTTATTTTATTTTATATAAAGATTTGAAAAAGTGTAATGATTAGTTTGAGATGAGATGAAATGATTTGTGAAAACAAACAGGCCTTAATATAATAATATGGATTTAGGTTGCATTTTCTTACACTCATCACACTCCCAAACTTGCTTATTGCTAGTCCCAAACTGGCTTAAGTATTGATCATTTACTTCAATGACCTGGTCATTCCTGGGATCTTCTATTTCTACCTCCTCATTTTCTAAAAATGTTTTAAAATAAATGGGCCAATCCACCTAGACCAAAGTTTTCCTAAGTACTTGTGAAGTCTAAAATCATATAAGTATATTCAATCATTAGGCTTAAATGTCTTTTTGAGAATACTTTTATGATGAAATGCTTTCATTTTAATCTTATAGATTTTAAAGTTCTCATAACCATAATTTCTTAACTCCTCTAACTCGATCAATTAAAATTTTCTAAGTTTACTTGCCTCTCCTAGGTCAAAATTAAAATGCGTAATGGCCCAGTAAGCTCAATGCTCTAGCTCTACAGGTAGGTGATAAGGCTTTCTAAAAACAAGCTTATAAAGTAACATACTTAAGGGAGTTTTGAAAGTTATACGATAAGCCCAAAGTATATCAACTAATCTTATATACCAATCTTTGCAATCATAATTTATTGTTTAATCTAGGATTTGCTTAATTTCTCTATTGGCAAGTTCTACCTGTCCATCTGTCTAAAGATGGTAGACAGTAGAAATTTTATGAACAACTCCATATTTTTTCATCAAAGTCTCTAATGAACGGTTGCAAAAGTGTGTGTCCCGATCACTAACGATAGCACGTGGTGTACTAAATCAAGACAATACATTTTCTTTAAGAAATTTGATTACCTTCTTATTATCATTGCTCCAAAAAACTATTCTCTCTACCCATTTTGACACATAATTTATTATCACAATAATATATTGGTATCCAAAAAATGGAAATGGTCCCATGAAACCAATGCCTCAACAATAAAAAATTTCAATCACTAAAATCAAGTTTAAGGACATCATACTATAAAGGGACAAAACTCCTAACTTTTGACACATTTCGCATGAGAGACAATATATGCCTGCATCATTAAACAAAGTGGGCCAATAAAATTCACTATAGAATTCTTACTGCAATTTTTTTCATTGAAAAATGGCCTCCACAAGTTTGAGAATGACAAAATATTATGATGCTAGCAATCTCCTCATCAGAGATGTAATGCCTTATAATTTGGTCATAGCAACATTTGAAAAGAAAATGGTCATTCCAATAATAAATTACGTACCTCAATCATAAACTTCCTCTTGTCTTGTGCGCCCAAATTCACTGGTATCTCACCTGCAGTCAAATAATTCATAATATGAAGAACCCATGGTAAAGAGGAAATAGAGAATAAATGTCCATCTGGAAAATCATCCCTAATTGGCATGTAGTCGGTGGTGTTCTCAAATGTGAGTCTCGAGAGATGGCCGGTTATTACGTTTTTCACTATTTTCTTAGAGCACTTTTGTTGGATTATCCAAAACGAAAGGACAAATTTAGCCAATGTAAGAGGAGTTTGGCTTTTGACAATTACATTTACATAAATCTCCACATTGTATTAGCTATTTTTTTCATTATATAATAATAAAATAAAATAAAAATAATTTGACTTTGACTATTCACATTAAATCTCTATATTGGAGTATCCATTTATTCATTATATAATAAGTAATAAGTAATTAATAAATATTTAATTTATTTTATTTTATTGTATTTTACCATTTTATCTATTATATGTTAATTAATAATCATATGCTAATTAAATTATGTGTTAAAAAAATTAATTAGTAATAATATCCTATTTAAATTAAATTACTAATTAATAATTAAAAAAATCTACTTAATAAAATAAACATTTGTATGAATATAGACTTTTTTTTTTATTTACATTGATTTCCAAAAACAATTAATAAAATAAACATTTGTATGAATAAAAGAGAGAAAAAGATATTGAAATAGACATTTAACCAATATAAAGTGATTGTCAAATATGGAGGAAATTTTGGCAATACTGTAATTAAAGTCCAAAACCTTTGGACTTTAGCCAATACAATGGATTTAGCATTTAGCTAATCCAATGAGAGTGCCCTTATCATTGATAGTGATTTTAAATTCCTGCAAAAGTAAAATCTACCGTATTAATCATGCCTTAGCATCCTTCTTTATTCTAGATACTTAAGGGTTGATAAAAGAACCACTCACAAGAAAAATCTCTCATTCCCCATTGATCAAGTATCTGTTTATCCAAAACGACAGAATGACAAAGAAAATTTATTCTGGTAATCTTCTGGATTTGAACCAAGAACCATCTCAATCAGTCATCTCTCTTATCTCATCCAGCATATCTTATAAGTTTGACTAAATAAGATTTGAAGAGATGATAGTGTGTCTTATTCTTATTTCCGTCTCTATAAGAGCAATCCTTAGTTTTATCTAATTTGCATTAAATCTTCTTCTCATTTTTACAATTCGTCTGCATTCTCATTCTATAAATTTTTAATGGCTCATTAATTTCCCTTCAGTACTTTTCGTGATCAATCTATTTCTACTTCTATCGTAGGTGCCATAAAGTAACAAGAGACTGATTTAGCTAATAAATCAGATCATGATGCCATTTATGAGCTTGTGGGTCTCGGGAATCAATACTCATCATCCATTGTTGCTTTTTCCGCTCTATTGCAGTCCAAAATTCACAAAATTGAGAAGTTTAGCGAGACTGTCTCTATACTTCAACGATTTGCTTATGAGTCAAATAGAAAAATAATAGAGTTAAATCAACAAAATAAGGATTTAAAATCCTTACTTGCCTCTTCATTTCGACTGCCTAATCATTTAGATGAGAATAACATGTTGATTGATGAAGAGCAAATGCAGTTGAAAGATGAGGTTAGAAATCTCAAGTTTTTGTAAGTCATTTGAGATAATGGAATAAAAATGTTTAAAATATATTCATGACATGCATCATTCCTATTCTCTTCTAATAATGCATAATCTATCTTCTGGTAGGAATTTTGTGAAAATATCCGCCAACTGATCATGTGTGCTTGTGAATTCTAGTATAATATCACCTTTCTGTACATGATCTTTAAGAAAATGATATCTAATTTCAATATGCTTAGTTGTAGAATGTTGTATTGGTTTAAAAGATTTATAACACTTGTATTATCACATTTGATTGGAATGTGATTGTATATAAATTTAAAATCCTCAAGTTGTTGTTTCATAGAAAGAACTTGAGCACAACAACTGCCTGCAGCAACATACTCTGCCTCAGCAGTAGATAATGCAACAGAATTTTGCTTTTTACTAAACCATGAAACGAGTGCATGACCTATAAAATGACATGTTCCACTAGTACTTTTTCAATCAACTTTGCAACCAGCATAATCTGCATCTGAATAACTAATAAGATCGAAATAAGTGTGCTTAAGATACCATAACCCTAGGTCAATGGTACTGACAAGATATCTAAAAGTACGCTTGACTGCAATCAAATGAGATTGCTTTGGAGATGTTTAAAAATGTGCACATAAACATACACTGAACATAATATCAGGTCTCCTAACTGTCAAATATAATAAATTATCAATCATACATCGATATACCTTTGAGTCAACTGGTTTATCGTTTTCATCTTTATCAAGTTTGGTGGTTGGACTCATTGGTGTTCCAATTACCTTCGCACCTTCTATCTCAAACTTTTTGAGTAACTCTTTGATATATTTTGACTGATTAATAAATATTCCACTTTTTGTTTGCTTGATTTGAAATCCAAGAAAGAAATTAAGTTCTTCCATCTTGCTCATTTCAAATTCTTCCTGCATATTCTTAACAAAATTTTGGCACATATTTTTATTAGTAGCACAAAATAATATATCATTCACATAAATTTAAACTAGAAGAATATCATCCTATTCATATTTGATGAAAAGAATTGTATCAATCTTTTTTCTTGAAAAATCTTTTTCAATCCAAAAACCATTAAACCTTTCATACCAAACTTTAGGAGCTTGTTTGAGTCCTTATAATACTTTTGTGAGCTTAAAAATATTATTAGGAGAAATATGATTTTCAAAATCTGGAGGTTGCTCAACATATACCTCTTCATTTATAAAACCATTTAAGAAAACACTTTTAACATCCATTTAAAAAAGTTTAAAATTTATATAACATGCATATGCAAGTAACATTCGAATAGCTTCTAATCTTGCGACAGGTGCAAACGTTTCATCATAATCGATTCCTTCCTGTTGATTGAAAGATTGGGCTACATGTTGAACCTTGTTTCTAATGATGATTCCAAACTCATCCATTTAAAACTCATTTTGTTTCAATAACATCATGATTTTTGGGTCTCGGAACAAGTATCCATACATTATTTCTTTCAAATTGATTTAGCTCTTCTTGCATAGCTAGAATCCATGATTCATGTATAAGTGCTTCATCAAAATTTTTGGGTTCAATTTGAGATAGAAAAACAGTGTGATTACAAATTTTCTAAAAGATGATCGAGTACTTACACCTCGTGAAGGTTCTCCTAGAATTTGTTCTACTAGATGATCTTTTACAAGTTTCCACTATTTGGTTGCATCTTGTATTAAGTCTTGATAATCTTTCCTGATGTCTCCATGTTGGATTTCTTCCATTGTATTCTCTTTGTTGAGATTGAGACTATTTGTGTTATTTGTACCTTTTAATTCTTCATCAATAGATTTCTTGGAGAGTAAATGGTTAGATTCATCAAATATTACATGCATAGATTTTTGTACAGTCAAAATTTTTTTATTGAATATTCTATAAGTTTTACTATTTGTTAAATACCCAAGAAAGATATATTCATCAGATTTTGCATCAAATTTTCATAAATTATCTCTATTATTGAGTATAAAATATTTGCATCCAAATATATGAAAGTAACCAATGTTGGACTTTTTATCATTTCAAAACTCATAAGGGGTTTTATTTAAATTAGACCTCAACATAACTTTATCTATAACATAACATGCAATACTTATTGTTTTGGCCCCAAAAACAACTAGGTAAACTATTCTCATTAAGCATTGTTCTTGCCATTTCTTGAAGAGATCTATTTTTCCTCTCTACTATTCCATTTTATTTTAGGAGTTCGAGGAGTAGAGAAATTATGCAGAAAACTATTTTCATCACAAAAAAATTCAATATCTTTATTAACAAACAAATAGCATCTTGTAAGGCAATTTCTTCAAATTCGATTGTATATACATTATTGTTTCTAAGAGTAATAAAACAAACATTGCAATCATGATTATTCAAAATAATGTACTTATCATTTTTTAAAGTAACTGTAAATCTTTTATCACATAATTGACTTATACTCAAAAAATTATGTTTTAAACCATCAACAAGTAGAACATCTTCAATTATGAGAGAATACTTCTTACCAACTTTACTTATTTCCATAATATTCCCTTTTGAACTGTCTCTAAATGTCACGTGTCCTTCTTCTTTAGAAGTGAGATCAATAAATTTAGTTTTGTCTCTTGTCATGTGTCTTAAGTATCCGTTGTCTAAAAACTATTTACTTTTACCTGTAGAAGAGTTCATGCATACCTACAAAAGCAATTAAAAAAATTCTTGATACCTAAGTCCTTTGCGTCATTTATTTATTAGTATTAGAAGAAACAAGATTCTTTGGTACCCATATAGCCCTAATAGTCATTGTATGTTATCTTCTAATAGGGCAAGCATGATAATTATGACTATTTCTATTACAAAAATTACAAATAACATGTGTTATATTTGAAAATCTTGAGTGATAATATTTTTCTTTAAAAAAGTTATTTTTATGAAAAGAATTTTGAAAATCTGATTTTGATTTAGTCGGTTTATCAAAGAAATTTGTATAGGGTTTGAAATTTTCTTTTGGCATGTATCCCAAACCTACTTTATTAAAAACACATATTTGACTTCCAAGAAGTTTTTCAAAATTTCTTTTTCCATTTGTAAAGTTTTCAATAATATTTTCTAAATCAGTCATTTTTTTTTCAGCTCATCATTTTCATCTTTTGAAATTATGTTTTTTTTTCTTAAAACATCAATTTCATTTGTTAAAAAAGAATTTTTCTTTTTCAAAGCGGTATACTTGATACCCAATTTTTCAAATTCTTCATATACATCTTCCAAAACATTTTACAATTTTTCATAAGAAGGATTTTCAATATTTTCAAAATTTGTTACCTCAAAATCATCTTTAGCCATAAGACAAAAATTTGCAGTTTCTTCATTACTTGCGTTGCTGTCTGAGCTACTTGAATCATCATTCCATGTAACTTTCATTGCTTTCTTGCCTTTGTATCAATCTTTTTTTAGCATGGGACGATCTGCTTTAATATGTCCTAACTTTTTGCATTTATAACAAGTTAATGAGTCGTTTTTACCTATATCTTTGTTGGAAAACTTTTTGAAATATTTTCTTGGAGGAGTTTTATTTTTCTTTAAGAATTTCTGAAATCTTCTTGTGATCATTGCATTTTCTTCATCTTTGTTATTGCTTTTCTCGTTTTCATCGCTTTCACTTTCATGAGGAACAGTTTTAAGTGTCAAGTTCTTCTTTTGCTTCCCTTCTTCTCCTCCTCTTTTTAATGTGTACTCGTGAATAACAAATGACCCAATGAGTTCATTTACTTCGAGTTTTTTGAGATGTTTAGTTTCAAGAATCGCCGTCATTTTTTATTTCCAACGTTTTGGAAGAGAGTTGAGAATTTTTCTTATTATCTCTAAGTTAGAATAAACTTTTTCAAGAGCTTTTAAGCTATTTATAATATTAGTAAAACGAGTATACATAGAAGAAATAAATTCATCATCAATCATTTTAAACATTTCATATTCATGCAAAAGAATATAAAATTTTTATTCTTTAACTTGTGAAATTCTTTCATAAGTTACTTCCAAATTATCCCAGATTTCTTTTACTGTTCTGCAGGTCATTATTCTGTTAAATTCATTGCCATTGAAAGAAATATATAGAAGATTCATAGCCATTACATTCACTGTATAAAGTCTATCATCTTCATGATCAAACTCTTTTTCGTCCTTACCTTTACTCCATCAACAATTTTTGTTGGAATATAAGGCCCAGTTACAATACATTTCCAGATTTCTTGACCTTGAGACTGGAGAAATACCCTCATTTTAACTTTTCAGAAAGTATAATTGTCTCCACAAAATAGCGGAGGTCGACTACTGGATTAACTTTCAGCGAATGTAGCTGCAATGTTAGCCATATGATTTTTACCCAACAGATAATTAATCTTATAATAAAGCTTTTGCTTTGATACCAATTATTACCCAAATGACTAACACAAGAAGGGGAGTGAATTGGGTTATATTAAAAAATTAAAACTTATAAATCAAATATACAATATAAAATATAAAGAGAATATAAAGCAAAATGAAATATAAAGAGTAAGGGTAAGAAGAAACAAACTCAGTATTTTAACGAGGTTCAGCCCCACTACCTACGTCCTTACCTCAAGCTACCCCTTGAGGATCCCAAATTCACTATTCAATCTCTTTCAGGTGGAGATAGAAACCTATTATACTTTTGAGTAACACCGCTACAAAGAATCTGTGTAGAACACCCTATACACTTGCAATCACCTCACACTTGATGATTCAACTATTTCCTGTGTAGAACACCTTCTACACACACAAGGGTTATACGCACCCTCTTACAAATACAAAAGCTGATAGTGGGTAGGTTATCAGAATACACTTCTCAATGGGTGAGATAAAAACAATACAGTGCAACTTTTATCTTTCTCACAATAAACAAGGATTAATACACTCTTGTTGTTATTTTTGCAAAACTCAAGTGAGTTATTTATAGGCAAATGAGTCTTCATATTCAAATTTGAAAAGGTTCACATGTCAAATAAGATCATTATTCACTTTTCAAAAGATTCAAATAAAAACATCTCCTTTTTTTATTTGTCAAAGACAACTCCATTCATTTTTCAAAAAAATCAAACCTAATATTTTACTTTTCATACATGAAAAAATGAGCATGATTTATTTTTCAAACAAAATCATCTTCTTTTTGCATATGTAAAAAAAAACACACAACCACTTTTCAAGATTTTCAAACAAAATCATCTATTTTTTGCATTTGTCAAAATTACACAACCACCCTTCAAAATTTTCGAACAAAATCATCTATCTTTTGCATTTGTTAAAAAATACACAACCACCTTTTAAGATTTTCAAACAACACATGCACATGTTAAAGATGATAAACAATCATCTTACAAATTTAAATCTTTATGCATATGTGGAAAAAAATTTCGAAATTAAATATTTTAATAAAGTTATGCAAATGTAAAAAATGCAATTTGATGTTTTATGAGAAAATATAAATTTTGAGTTTTAATCCAATTTCAAATTTTAAGAGATATACAAAATTACTTTATTCATTTGTAGATTTGATATTCTTTTTGTTCAATATTTGATTTCTTGATGTGTTTAGCTCTCTTCATGCGTAGATAACTTGAGCTTGAATTTTGAATTTATTTGTTATCATCAAAATCTATACGTAGATACGAGATTTGAAACCTTGAGTTCTACACCTATTTATCAAAGTGAGATTAGGGCATAGTTGCACTAATAAAAAAGCAAGAAAATTTTTGACTTTCATCAATTGGATCCAATATTCTAAATTTTTCAATACAAATTATATACACAATTAAGAATTTTTGCACCAAATTCATAATCGGAAGATATGACAACATATTTCATCTATTTTCTCAAATTTAATTCTAAAATTCATTCTCGCTTTACAAACAACAGTTTTCATTTACCAAAAGAAATATTAGATTTAAGGACAACCCTATGTCCACAAATAATGGTGCAATAGAAGATCATATCAATAGCATGAAAAACATGTTTAAGTCACAATATATTCATAATCTTATAGCTTAGCAAAATCAAACTATAGCAAGATTTATTTCAAACTTATAATATCCAAAACAAATAAAGAATTGAATCTAGAATTTTAAACAATACAACTTAATCCATGAATTGAAATAAAGTTAAAAGTATTTTTATCAATTAATTTTCACCTTAGGCTTTATCTAAGGTTTAGTTCTCTATGGAAGAACTAAGAAAATAAAAGAGTATTTTTTTTTTATATTTAGAACTAAGCCGACTATCCTCTCCCCCTCGTCAATTTCTTGCTAATGATATGTTTATATAGAGTAGGAAAGAAACCCTAATATCTTCATGATTCCTGCAAAAAAAAAAAAACCTAAATTTTAGGACTTAGTTTGGAAGTCACGGACGTGCTTCAGGAGTTTAAATTATGAAATTATTATTAGATAGAAACTTATAGCCCTTTAAGAAAGATTTCCAATGCATCAAAAGTCGCATGAATCAAATGTAGGAGTGGAAAGTTATGATTAAAACACTAAAGTATGTCCAGACCATCTCCTAACACATTTCAAACTTGGACTTCTTGCAGTTTCCTTTTGTGATTTCTCTTTTTTTTTTTTTTTTGTTTCTTGATCCAAATTACTCTCAAATCCCATCATCATCCTTGTGAAGAGTCCTATGCTCATTGAAAGTTCTTAAGTTATTCCAACGTCTTGCCCACTTGAAAGTCCTTTGAATTTGACTACGTTTTGACTTGCTATTTTATAGACCCTGAAATTAAACATAAAAGCTGCTTAGTAGTATCCTAGAGTAAATAGAAACTCAACTCAAGAATACACATTAAGTTCTTTGATTTATATTCACATTTTATCATTTTAATTTAATAATAGAATATTTAAAATATACTTTTGTATTGTGACGCTCCCAACTCCCACTTATAGAAATACGAGAATCGAGGCGTCAGCATGCTGACAACACGGGTCACTCACTCCCAATGTCAAGTGCTAAGTGTGTGAACACGTGACACGCACAAATAAAAGTAACAGATAATTGAAGTCAATATCTATAGTATCAGAATTTTTAGAAATATTTTATAAAATAGTTTAACACAGATTCTCCAACAAGAGATTTAATACAGTCATCTCAAAGATAAAACATAAAGATACATAATTATCAAAAATGAGAATAACAATTCTCAAGATAATAAATTATAATACCATAATTCAACAGTAGAGCCACCTCCTCAGGCTAGCCTCCTCGACATCTGCATCCAAAAATTTATGACGCCAAAAATGACATCGCAAGTAAGTACAGCCCAAACAAACCACAAGATCAAAATACATTCACACAACAACAAAACACATGAACGTGACACCATATGCATGAAGTTCAAAATCTTTCTCAAAATAAATAAAATAAACACATGCCAAAATCCCATTTGGTCCAAGATAAATTCCAATAAAAACATTCATCATTTTCCCAGAAAATGATACACGTAAATCCTTTAAAACCAAAACCATTTTCCCAAAAAATGGTCCAAGTAAAACCAATAATCAAAACCCGCCACATTTTCTCAGAAAATGGCCTAAACATTCATTTTATTAACCGGATGTACCATGATTTCCCCTAAAGACCATCCACATACCCTGATTCTCATCATCACATCGAAAGGAATGACCATGCATGTGACTTCGAAACGGGCAATGCCTAGCTAACCGTACCCAGCATGTACCATGACCAGGCATCCCCTAGCCCCCGCTAGCAGAGGAGCCACGAAGTCGGCACGAGAGCATTACCATCCCGTCCGATCCTGTCATCGCCCGGCGACAACCTAAGAGACGTCACTCAGTATATTCCGCTCTCGAGTGACCAGAGGAGCTCCAGCGAGATAATGCACCATCCTGAATTGGCGTCGTGATATACACACACCTAAAAGCTATTAACACATGAAAATCCAGTTTCCATTTCCAACACATGAATATGCATGCATTATGCAATGTATACGACATCACATAAAATAACCAACAACAACTAAATTTCAACACCAACCAACACATAGATGTTAATACAAAAATATATTTAAATCTTAAAATTTAGTTGGAAAATACTTACAGTGGGTAAAATCCAGCTCATTAAACAAGTGTTGATTCACAGCGCTTATAGCGGTCACTTCATATGCTGGCTAAGATGCTCGGTTTGATACCAAAATTTAGAAAAATACTCATTGAAATGTGGAGAATCTCATGAAGGTAGTAGTGAAGCGGTGCAACCACTAGAAGGTGGCGAATCGGACTCAAAATGGGTGGAAATTCATTTTTGAGTTTGAGGTTGTACAAGGAATGTAAGGCCGTGGATGGGGAAACTGAGTTAGAGGGGTGGTCGGCTGAGGTGGGGGAACATTTTGGTGGTGGAGGTGAGACCAACGGTGGTCGGACGGTGGCGTGGCGAAGGGAGACCTGTTTGAAGACTCATTTCGGGTTTAAGGTGAAAATGTGGGGTTGGAGGTCTCCGGAGCTAGCTGGAAGTTCATCGATGGGTGGGGAACCTGGTGGAGGTGGTCGACACCAACCAACAACAACTAAATTTCAACACCAACCAACACATAGATGTTAATACAAAAATATATTTAAATCTTAAAATTCATTTAGAAAATACTTACAGTGGGTAAAATCCAGCTCATTGAACAAGCGTCGATTCACAACGCTTATAGCGGTTACTTCGTACGCTGGCTAAGATACTCGGTTTGATACCAAAATTTAGAAAAATACTCATTGAAATGTGAGGAATCTCATGAAGGTGGTGGTGAAGCGGTGCAACCACTAGAAGGTGGAAAATCGGACTTAAAATGGGTGGAAACTCATTTTTGAGTTTGAGGTTGTACAAAGAATGTGAGGCCGTGGATGGGGAAACTGAGTTAGAGGGGTGGTCGGCTGAGGTGGGGGAACATTTTGGTGGTGGAGGTGAGACCAACGGTGGTCGAACGGTGGCGCGGCGAATGGAGACCTGTTTGAAGACCCATTTCGGGTTTAAGGTGAAAAGGTGGGGTTGGAGGTCTCCGGAGCTAGCTGAAAGTTCACCGATGGGTGGCCGATGGTCGAAGGCCAAGGTGGCCGATGGTGGCACTAGAAAATTTAGGAAAATAACCCATTTCGGGTTTTAGGCTCACGCACAGGATAGGGGGCTGCTGGAAGTGTACCACCGGTGCAGGGGAGCTCACCGGAGGGTGGGGGGTTCAGGTGGAAGGGCGGTGGCAGTCATGGATGGCACACAGCGACGCTAGAGGAAGAGGGAAGAACGAACGGAAATGGGGAAGGATGGGGTTGTGTAGGCTTGGCGGGCAGGCGGGCAGGCGAGGGGGGGGGGAGCAGGGGAAGAAAAGAAAAAGAAAAAGAAAGAAGAAAAAGAGAAAAGAAAAAGGAAGGGAAAGAAAAAAATGAAGACTAATTAGAAATAGAGTACAATAAAATAAATAAAACCAACTGAAAATGCTATAATTCAATATCAATAAAATAAAATATTTAAAACCTAACAATAAAATAAATTAAGCCAAAACACAATTTAATTACAATACAATAATTAATATAAAGAAAGCACATCAATAAAATTACATAATAAAATAAAAGAATTTAATTCCAATCATTAAGATATTACCTCACATTAAAATTAATAAGAAAAGCAACGTAACTCAATATTTCAACATAAAAACAACGTAAAATTAATATTAATTAACTAATAGCTCAAATAATAATTTTAAATAAATAAAACACAACCAATAATATCATTAAAATAAATTAAAATAATCAACAATAAGAATAAAGACAATACCTAAAAATACATGAAATTTGAGATCTCACATGTACACTCATCAGTCCTCGAATGGGGTGGCCAGTGGGAATTACAACAAATATTTAGGCTTACCTACTGTAATTGGAAGGTCCAAATACAATACCTTTCAAGATTTAAAATAAAAGATTTGGAGATGGATATGCAGATGGAAATATGTCTAAATGTCAACAGCAGGTAAAGAAATAAAAAGTGTGCTTCAAGCTATCCTAGCGTATACTATGAATGTTTTCAAGTTTCCATTTGCTCTTTTAAAGGAGATTGTAGCTATGTTAGCCCAATTTTGGTGGAATCACAACAAATCTGAGAGGGGAGGAGGCCATTGGCAAAGCTGGGAGAAGTTGGGTCAGGTGAAAGACAAAAAGGGGTCTTGGGTTTAGAAACTTACTCAGTTTTAATAAAACTTTGCTAGCAAAACAACTATGGAGACTTTTGCAAGAACCAACTTCCTTAGTAGCTCAGATTTTTAAGCACAAATACTACAGAAGAATTTCTCTACTTGAGTCAAAAATTGGATCCTCTCCTTCACACATTTGAAGTATTTAGTCCTCTTTGGACTTAATAAGGGCAGGTTCTGTGTGGAGGATTGAAAATGGGGAGAATATCCAAATTTGGCAACCTAGAACATCCTCTTATAAGGTGCAAAACCCTCTTAATTTATTAGATTATGACAGCAAAGTTGCAGATTTGCTTGACTTGGAAAACAACACCTGGAAAACAAATTTGATTGAGGCAGTATTTGATCCAACAAATGTTAAGTTAACTTGTAGCTTACCAATTAGTATCAGGGGTGCAATTTATAAGTTAATGTGGGTAAAGTCCTCAAAAGGAACTTGCACTGTTAAGAGTGCATATTTTGTGGATACTGATTTAAAGAGATAGATTGGTGGGCAGACTTCTAAAGAGGTTAATGGAGAGGTTAAGTGGAAGAAACTATGACAGCTATAGGTTCCAGGCAAGTTGAAACAGTTCATTGGAAGGCACTCAATGACATCTTACCTACAATAACCATGTTGGCAAAGAAAAAGATTGTTGCAGACGGTTATTGTCCAGTTTGTATTCATGAAGAAGAAACTATATTGCATGTCCTTTGGACTTGTCCTGCTGCAGTAGAAATTTGGGGTGAATCTGTTAGTCCAGTCAGGAAATGGCATTCAACTTATGAAGATTTCCTTGTGCTATGGAGAGATCTGTTTTAGAGATTGGAACCTCATCAATTAGATCAAGTTGCTGCTGTGATGTATAAATTGTGGAACAGAACAAACCGATAGGTTTTCTAACAGAAATTTCAAAATCCTGATACTTTATATAAGTCCGCGGTGGCTGACATGAATGTGTATAAAGAGGTGGTCCAATTTCAAAGGCAACACCACGCAGGGGATGTAGTACAGGTCCAAGAAGTTGATAGGGGTTTATGGGCACCATTTGTGGATCCCTATTTCAAGTGTTTTTTATGCGGCATTAAGTCTACTGACGACTCTATGGGGATGGGTATTTGTCTCAAGAGATTGTAAGGGTGATCCTGAAGTTATCTTAGCTGCTCCTATACGATATGTATCTTCTGTGTTCCATGCAGAATGCTATGCATTGCTTCAAGCTTTGCAACCGTGTCAAGAGTTGGGATTTCATCAAGTGATTTTTCAAGGGGATGCCAAAGGTGATTGACAACATCCATGGTACAAGTGCAGATTGCTCATGGAATAGACAACTGGTCGAGGACATGGTTAAGCACATCTTCTTAAATCACATGAGCTGGAAGTTAGCGTTTACTAAAATGAATGGCAACAAGGTAGCTCATACTGCTGCACAAAGATCTAAGTGAAGGCTGCATGGATTGAGGAAAGACCACGGGAGGTTATGCATGTAATTTTGAGTGACAAAGCTTGTATTGAGTCTTGATGATTAATGACATCAGCTATTCTTTAAAAAATAAACAAACAAGTTCCTAAGCAAATTATAAAACTTGTAACAAATAAGTTCTGTTGCTTAGAATTGTGAGGGGAGGAGCTCTGCCGGAAAGAAGAGCTTCGCCGAAAATGGAGCAGAGCCACTCGTGTTCTGCCAATATTGCAAATGGAATTGTGACGAATGGGATATATGTAAACAAAGTTAGTGAAGGGTACCTGAAATGAGCTATGAGATTCTTTGTCCTTGGTTCTTCCGTTTTGTTTAAATGGAGATCTGCATCTAGCATGGGATGCATTTAGATCTCTTCTCTCTCTCTCTCTCTCTGTTTTTTAATTAATATAAATGGTCTTGTGAGGGGGGCATCGCAATTTGGAGTTAGCTGCTATGAGGAGGCAGCATCTTTTTCCCGTGGGAAGGGATGCAAGGGATGAATTGGAATTCCCATGATATGCGACCACACGAAACTTATTGTGTGACGTCTGTGTCACTCTCATATTGGGGGCTGCTATTTAGGGATTATAAGACCAACCGATAATAAGATTTTCTCTTTGTTTAATAGTTATAGAATTAACTGTCAATAAAATTATATATATATTTTAATTTTTTTTTTCAAAGTTAATAATGTTAACAAATAAATAAATAAATATTTTCACTAATGTACGCCCAAAGATTTGTTTTTTATGTTGTTCTATGTGCCCCTTTCGAACCATCATTTCGCGTGAAAAATTCAATTCTTAGCAATTATTTGCAATGTTAATATTTTAATGCCATTGAAATTTTTTAAATTTTGTCTCTTCATTTTAATCGTTCATATATATTTTTATTTTAATATCTTTATTTATTAGTTAAGAAAATAACTATTAGTATATTAATATATTTTTATATTTTTTAAAAAGATTTACAAATATTACAAAAACATAAATTATTAAATTGGAAAAAACAAAAAATTGAGTTTTCCTAAAAGGCACTCACAACAGTCATTGCTGGGCGGCAGTCTAACATCACCCTTTATGTAAAATTATACATTCATCCCATGCATCTGATAAAAATTATCGATTTTCATTTTTTTTAATTATTAAAAATTTTCAAATGAGTTAAAATGATTTTAAAAATGCTTAAAAAAGTAGACAAATAAAAAATTACATTTTGTATTTCTCGGTAGAAACTTACAAGATCACCTATCGGTGGCTTTAACAATTCTTATATTTTATGAAAAATAATATTTACAGTTGTCGGTCACAAACACCACATAAATATTTTGAAAAAATAGTTAATAAATATGAGACGACATAAAATAAAATAAAAAAACCTTCGAACAGAGACGTAAAATGAGCTTCCATCTACCGAAACTCTCATTTCTCCTTCTCTCCTATCTGCACTCAAATCTCGAAAGCCTTCCAGGCTACCTCGCTTTCTCTCCCTCTCCTTCCTCCATCCATACTAGACGCCGAGAAGCCCTATGATTGACAAACAGTAGACGCTGACAATTAAAGCCTCTTTAGTCTCTTCTCTTCTCCTACTTTTGTTGTTCAAGCTTTGCTATTTTCTGGATGTTTTATCAAATGTTCAAGCTTTGCTGAACGCTGGATGACAAGCTTTGGTTTTGGATTTGCACATGATCTAGTCCATATCGATTTGCACACGATCTGGTCCTGCAAACATATTGACTTCTACTATTTTGTTGGCTCTCAATAAAAAAGTTTTTTGGTATTTGTATAATAAGCATATATTCTGGAATTTTTTTTAATTCCTCAATCTTTGGAGTACGCAATTCAGGTAATACTTTATCATTTGAAAGTTTTGATAAAATCTTTGCCATTTGATTGGCACTACTTTACGAAGGGATGAGATAAATCCAACTTTTATTTTGTCCTTAAGTTCTTCAATTTATCAAATACCGTTCTTGATACTGCTCCATATGAGATGAATTCTTTATCTTTTTTTTTTTTTTTATCTTTACTAAACTCTTATGGTAAGAGGAGAAGTGAAAGAATATCTACCGTTTGTCAATCGTGAGTTAAGTCTTTCAGGATTTGAGTACAGTCATGGGGAGGGAGGGACATTCGAAGAAGGAAAGGGAGAGTTTTGGTGGATGCGTGCTTATTTCAGGTCTCTCTAGAATGCATACGTGTCGCTTTTTTTATTGGTTGGTGTGAATATTATTTTTACACCCTTCCAATCCGAAGTGCAACTCCAGGAAAAAAATAGACAATGATTTACTTTTATATAAACTATGTCTAATCAAATCACGTGGCACGTAGATTACATAAATTATTTCCCTTTAATTTTTCTCCTGGTTTTTTTATTATTTTAATTATAACATGTCCAATTGGATCGCGTGGCAAAACAATCAAATTGTGCCGCATAAAATTAAATTGGCTTAGATTACTTCCTTCCTCTATTTTATTATTCACAATCCCTACTATTTCAGGTGATTTATAAAATTAAATTGCCCAAATAACTAATATAAGAGGGTGGTGAATTAAATTATATTATAAAAATTAACATTTATAAATCAAATACACAATATAAAATATAAACAGAATATATAGCAGCAAGAAATGTAAAGAGTGGAGTAAGAAGAAGAAAACTCAGTATTTTTACAAGGTTCAACCCCATTGCCTACGTTTTCGCCTCAATCTAGCCATTGAGAATCCCAAATTCACTATTCAATCTCTTTTAGGTGGAAATAAAAACCTATTACACTTTTGAGCAGCACCACTGTAAAGAATCTGTGTAGAACACCATCTACACTTCCAATCACCTCACACTTGGTGATTCAACTATTTCCTGTGTAGAACACTTTCTACACACACAAGAGTTATACGTACCCTCTTATTGATACAAGAGTTGATAGTGGGTAGACTATCAAAATGCACTCCTCAATAAGTGAGATAGAAACAATATAGTGCAATCTATATCTCTCTAAAAAAAAAAAGAATTAGGGCTCAAATTTTAGAAAATAGAGAATGAGAGTTTTAAAAGAATGATGCAAAACTTAATAATAGATGTGTAAATTCTTATTGTAATTTTTGCAAAACTCAAGTGAGCTATTTATAGGCAAATGAGTTTTCAATTTTAAATTTGAAAAGATTCACATATCAAATAAGAGCACTATTCACTTTTCAAAAAATTCAAATAAAAACATTTCTTTTTTGCATTTATAAAAAACAACTCCATTCATTTTTCAAAGAAATCAAACCTAATATTTTACTTTTCATACATGACAAAATGAGTATGATTTATTTTTCAAACCAAATCATTTTCTTTTTGTATATGTCAAAAAAACACACAACCACCCTTTAAGATTTTCAAATAAAATCATCTACCTTTTACATTTGTCAAAAAAATACACCACCCCCCTTTAAGACTTTCAAACAAAATATGCACATATCGAATATGATAATCAATCATCTTATAAATTTAAATTTTTATATAAAAAATATAATTTTTAAAATTATTTTATTTGATGATGTTATGCACATGTGAAAAACATAATTTTCAAAATTAAGACATTTAAAAATATCTTGCATATGTGAAAAAAGTAATTTGATATTTTATGAGAAAAAAATAATAATTTGGAACCTTAATCCAATTTCGAATTTTATCAAGAAATGTACAAAAATAATTTATGAGCTTCATTTGTAGACTTATTCTTTTATGCTTGATGTGTACTTCGCTCCATTGCATAAATAATTTGAGTTTAAGACTTGAATTTATTTATTATCATCAAAATCTACACGTAGATACGAAATTTGAAACCTTAGATTCAACAATCTTCCCTTTTCGATGATGGCAAATACTTATTATGATTTTGAGACTTGTAGTAATGCTTAAACTCCCCCTGAGAATATGCGTTAGTTTTTCAAGTAATAGATAAACATAATTCCAACATATATAACAAAGTTAAAAATCTAAATATTTACGTCTAAAACTTCTCCCTCTTTTGGCATCATTAAAAAGGAATTATAATTAGCTCAATAAGATATCTTCCTACAATAACCAATAGACAAATAAAACGGTGCGTTAGTAGAGACTGTAGAGAATTCGGTGCGGAGTCACGCGTGTTCGACAAAAACTGCAAAGGTTGATGCCTAACTCCCGTGTCCGACAAAAACTGTAAAGGGTGGAGGCCTAACTCTGTCAATTCGATGCGGAAGGAGATTCAAATTTGCTTGATGTTATTGACAAATAAGATACGTAGAGATTTGAAGGTTTTATGTTTCTGTTTAAATAACCATTTTCACCCATCGAATGCTAAAACAAATCTCACATTGCTCATTGATCAAGTATCTGCTTATCCAAAATGATAGAATGGCGGAGAAAATTTTGTCTAATAATCTTCCAGATTTGAATCAGGAACCATCTCAACCAGTCATTTTATCTCCTGAGGTTGTCAACATCATGATAGAAGCAGATATGCATTTTTCTGGTAGGACTGATTCTGAGGTTGTTGCAGCATCAAGAACTCTCAGTGCTCAATATGCTGCCTTTGTTACGACCATATCTCGGAGATTACTAGCAAGGGTTTAAGGTTGCAAATGAGGTTGATCGACTTAACAATCAAATATATGTTCTGCATCAAAAGCTTGCAAATAAAGGTAAAAAGAATAAGAGGTTAAAACAAGAAAATAAAGATTTGACGAAATTAGCTCGTGTTCTGAAACTTCGAATAGAGGAATCGGAACGAGTGAGACTTCAAGCATAGAGTCAACATCAGCAGATAATGACAGCGTTTCACGAGAGAAAAATGGACAATTGTAATTAATATCGCTGGCTTAGTTCGGTAACTTTTGACAATATGCATCTGGCATATCTTATAAGCTTAACTAAGTAAGATTTGAAGAGATGACAGTTTGTCTTCTACTTATTTCCATCTTTATAAAAATAATCCTTAGTTTTATCTAATATGCATTAAATCTTCTTTCTCATTTCTGTAGTTCATCTTCATTCTCTTTTTACAAAATTTCAATGGCTCGTCAATTTTCCTTCAGTGCTTCTCGTGATCAAGATATGAGGTATTCTTCACCTCAAACTATTTTTGCATCTATTGTAGGCACCATGAAGTAACAAAATACTGATTTGGCTAATAAATCAGATCATGATGCCATTTATGAGCATGTGAGTCTCGAAACTCGATACTCATCGTCCATTGTCGCTTTTTCCGCTCGGTTGCAGTCTAAAACCCGTTAGATAGAGAAGCTTAATGAGAAGATCGATATTTTTCAACGACTTGTTCAAGAGTCTAACAGAAAAATAGTAGACTTAACGCAACTGAATAAGGATATAAAATCATTGTTTGCCTATTCATTTCGATTGCCTAATCCTTTAGATAAGGATGGCATGATGATCTATGAGAAGCAAATGTAATTGAATGATGAGGCTAAACGTCTCAAGTTTCTGTAGGTCATTTGAGATAATGGAATAAAATATCTAGCAGATATTCATGGAATGCATCATTTCTATTTTTCTTCTAATCATGCATAATCTATCTTCTGGTAAGGGTTTTGTAAAAATGTCTGTCAATTGATCGTGTGTGCTTGTGAATTCTAGTACAATATCATCTTTCCGCACATGATCTCTAAGAAAATGATATCTAATTTCAATATATTTGGTCCTAGAATGTTATATTGGATTCTTTAAAAGATTTATACCATTAGTATTATCATATTTAATAGGAATATAATTGTACATAAGTTTAAAATCCTCAAGTTGTTGCTTCATGTAAAGAACTTGAGCACAACAACTACCTGCAGCAAAATATTCTACCTCAACAATAAATAATGCAACAGAATTTTGCTTTTTACTAAACCATGAAACAAGTACATGACCTAAAAAATGACATGGTCCACTAGTACTTTTTCGATCAACTTTGCAACCAACATAATCCTTATCTGAATAACTAATAAGATCGAAAGAAGTGTGCTTAGGATACCATAACCCTAGGTTAATGGTACCGGCAAGATATCTAAAAATACACTTGACTGCAATCAAATGAGATTGCTTTGGAGATGATTGAAAACGTGCACGTAAACATACACTGAACATAATATCAGGTCTACTAGCTGTCAAATATAATAAACTATCAATCATACCTCGATATACATTTGAGTCAACTGGCTTACCACTTTCATCTTTATCAAGTTTGGTGGTTAGACTCATTGGTGTTCCAATTACCTTCGCACCTTCCATCTCAAACTTTTTGAATAACTCTTTAATATATTTTGACTGATTAATAAGTGTTCCACTTTTTGCTTGCTTGGTTTGCAATCCAAGAAAGAAATTAATTTCTCCCATCATGCTCATTTCAAATTCTTCCTGTATACTCTTAACAAAATCTTGGCACATATTTTCATTAGAAGCACCAAATATTATATCATCAACATAAATTTGAACTAAAAGAATATCATCCTATTCATATTTGATGAAAAGAGTTGTATCGATCTTTCCTCTTGAAAAACCTTTTTCGATCAAGAAACCACTAAGCCTCTCATACCAAGCTCTAGATGCTTGTTTGAGTCCATATAATACTCTTGATTGAAACATTGGGTTACAAGTCGAGCTTTGTTTCTAAGGAAGATTCCAGACTCATCTTTCTTATTTCTAAAAACCCATTTTGTTCCAATAACAGCATGATTTTTGGGTTTAGGAACAAGTGTCCATACATTATTTCTTTCAAATTGATTTAGCTTTTCTTGCATAGCTAGAAACCATGATTCATCAATAAGTGTTTCATCAATATTTTTTGGTTCAATTTGAGATATAAAAGTAGTGTGATTACAAATATTTCTAAGAAATGATCGAGTTCTTACACCTCGTGAAGGTTCTCCTAGAAACCACATATTTCCACTGTTTGGTTGCATCTTGTACTAAGTCTTAATAATTTTTCCTGATATCTCCATGTTGGATTTCTTCTATTGTATTCTCTTTGTCGAGATTAAGACTATTTGTGTTATTTGTACCTTCTGATTTTTCATCAATAGATTTTTTAGAGAGTAGAGGGTTAGATTCATCAAATACTACATGCATAAATTCTTGTACAGTCAAAGTCTTTTTATTGAATACTCTATAAGCTTTACTATTTGCTGAATATCCAAGAAAGATACCTTCATCAGATTTTGTATCAAACTTTCCTAAATTATCTTTGTTATTGAATATAAAACATTTGCATCCAAATACATGAAAGTAACCAATGTTGGACTTTTTCTCATTCCAAAGCTCATAAGGGATTTTATCTAATTTAGACCTTAACATAACATGCAGTATTTACTGCTTCGGCCCAAAAATAACTAGGTAAACTATTTTCATTAGTATTGTTCTTGCCATTTTTTGAAAAGATCTATTCTTCCTCTCTACTACCCCATTTTCTTGAGAAGTTCGAGGAGTAGAGAAATTATGCAGAAAATCATTTTCATCACAAAAGACTCAATATCTTTATTGACAAACTATTTCCCCCTATCACATTGGATGTTTGAAATAGTACCCTTTTCATTTTGAATTTTTTTGCATAGCTTGGTAAAGGTATTATGTACCTTATCTTTATGAACGAGAAAGATGACCCAAGTATATCTAGAGAAATCATCAACAATAACAAATGCATAACATTTTCCTTCCAGACTCGCAACTCTGTTTAGTCCAAAAAGGTCTATGTGTATTAGTTGTAAAGGTCTAGTAGTGGAAATATGTTTCTTAATTTTGAAAGAAATTTTTGTTTGTTTACCAAACTGGCATGCATCACAGATTTTGTTTTTAAAAAAAGTTTGTTTTTGGCAATCCTCTTACAAGATTATTTTTTGAAAGTTTGGAAATAAGTTCAATGTTTGCATGACCTAACCTTCTATGCCATAACCAACTATTTTCATATTGAGCTGATAAACAAATAGTATCTTGTGAGATAATTTCTTCAAATTCAATTGTATAAACATTATTGTTTCTAAGAGTAATAAAACAAACATTGCAATCATGATTATTCAAAATAATGCACTTATCCTTTTTGAAGGTAACTATAAATTCTTTTATCACATAATTGACTTATATTTAAAAGATTATGTTTTCCTTCAACAAGTAGAACATCTTCAATTATGAGAGAAGACTTATTACCAATTTTACCTATTCCCACGATCTTCCCTTTTGAATTGTCTCCAAATGTCACGTATCCTTCTTCTTTAGGAATAAGATTAATGAACTTAATTTTATCTCCTGTTATGTGTCTTAAGCATCTGCTATCTAAAAACCATCTTGTTTTACTTATGGAAGACTTCATACATACCTACAAAAACAATTAAAATAATTTTTCTTGGTACCCATATTCTTTGAGTTCTTTATTTATTAGTATTAGAAGAAATAAGATTCTTTGGTACCCATATGACCCTAATAGTCATTGTATGTTTTCTTCTAATAAGACAAGCATGATAGTTATGATCATTGCTATTGTAAAAATTACAAATAACATGTAACATAGTTGAAGAACTTGAGTGAGTATAATAATATCTTTCTTTGACAAATCTATTTTTAAGAAAAGAATTTTGAAAATCTGGTTTTGATTTAATGGGTTTATCAAAATTTTTTTTATAGGATTTGAGTTTTTCTTTTGACATGTATCTCAAGCCTACCTTATTAAAAACACATATTTGATTACCAAGAAATTTTTCGAAATTTCTTTTTCTATTTGTGAAATTTTCAACAATCTTTTCTAAATCAGCTCTTTTTTTTTTCAGTTCATCATTGTCATCTTTTGAAATTATATTTTCTTTTCTTAAAACATCAATTTCATTTATTAATATTAAAGAAGAATTTTTCTTTTTCAAAACGGTATACTTAATATCCAATTTTTTAAATTCCTCATATACATTTTTCAAAGTATTTTGCAATGCTTCGTAAGAGAGATTTTCAAGATTTATTACCTCAAGATCATCTTTAGCCATAAGACAAAGATTTGCAGATTCTTCATTACTTGCGTCGCTATCTGAGCTACTTGAATCATCATCCCATGTCGCTTTCATTGCTTTCTTGCCTTTGTATCGATCTTTCTTTAGCAGGGGACAATCTGCCTTGATATGTCCTGACTTTTTACATTTATAATAAATTAATAAATCATTTTTACCTGTATCTTTGTTGGAAGATTTTTTGAAATATTTCCTTGAAAAAACTTTATTTTTCAAGAATCTCTTAAATCTTCTTGTGATCATTGCAATTTCTTCGTCATCGCTTTCTTCATCTTCATCGCTTTCACTTTCATGAGGAATAGCTTTAAGTGCCAAGCTCTTCTTTTACTTTCCTTCTTCTTCTCATCTTTTCAATGTGTACTCATGGGTAATAAGTGACTTGATGAATTCATTTACTTCAAGGTTTTTAAGATCCTTAACTTCAAGAATCGCCATTACTTTTGATTCCCAACGTTTTGGTAAGGAGTTGAGAATTTTCCTTACTATCTCTAAGCTGGAATAAACTTTACCAAGAGATATCAAACTATTTATAATATTAGTAAGATAAGTATACATAGAAAAGATAGATTCATCATCATTCATTTTGAACATTTCATATTCATGCGTAAGAATATAAATTTTTGATTATTTGACTTGCGAAGTTCCTTTATAGGTTACTTCCAAGTTGTCCCAAATTTCTTTTACTTTCCTGCAAGTCATTATTCTATTAAATTCATTACCATTGAGAGCATTATATAGAAAATTCATAACCACTACATTTAAAGTATAAAGTCTATCATCTTCGCGATCAAATTCTTCCTCTTCCTTTTTGACTTTTACTCCATCAACAGTTTTTGTTGGAATATAAGACCCATTTACAATACATTTCCAGATTTCTCGACCTTGAGACTGAAAAAATATTCTCATTTTAGCTTTTCAGAAAGTATAATTATCTCCATAAAATAGCGGAAGTCGACTACTAGATTGACCTTCAGCGAAAGTAGCTACAATATTAGTGATATGATCTTAACTCAACAGATAGTTAATCTTATAACAGAGCCCTTACTCTGATACCAATTGTTACCTAGATGACTAATACAAGAGGGGGTGAATTGGGTTATATTATAAAAATTAACATTTATAAATCAAATACATAATATAAAATATAAACAGAATATATAGCAACAAGAAATGTAAAGAGTAGGGTAAAAAGAAGCAAACTCAGTATTTTTACGAGGTTCAGCCCCACTGCCTATGTCCTCGCCTCAAGCTACCTCTTGAAGATCCCAAAATTCACTATTCAATCTCTTTAGGTGGAGATAGAAACCTATTATACTTTTGAGCAGTACCGCTCCAAAGAATCCATGTAGAATACTCTCTACACTTCCATTCACCTCACACTTGGTGATTCAACTATTCCTTGTGTAGAACACCTTCTACACACACAAGAGTTATACGCACCCTCTTACTGATATAAGAGTTGATAGTTGGTAAACTATCAAAGTACACTCTTCAATGAGTGAGATAGAAACAATACAGTACAATCTATATCTTTCTAAAAAAGAACAAGAATTAAGATTTAAAACTTTAGAAAATAGAGAATGAGAACTTTATAAGAATGATGCAAAACTTAATAATAGATGTGTAAGCTCTTATTATAATTTTTGGAAAACTCAAATGAGCTATTTATAGGTAAATGAGTCTTTAATTTCAAATTTGAAAAGATTCACATATTAAAAAAGAGCGCTATTCACTTTTCAAAAAATTCAAATAAAAACATTTCCTTTTTGCATTTGTCAAAGACAACTCCATTCATTTTTTAAAGAAATTAAACCTAATCTTTTGCTTTTTATACATGACAAAATGAGCATGATTTATTTTTCAAACCAAATCATCTTCTTTTTGCATGTCAAAAAAATACACAACCACTTTTTAAGATTTTCAAACAAAATCATCTACCTTTTACATTTGGCAAAAAAACACACCACCCCCCTTCAAGACTTTCAAACAAAATATGCACATATCAAATATGATAATCAATTATCTTATAAATTTAATTTTTTATATAAAAAATATAATTTTCGAAATTATTTTGTTTGATGATGTTATGCACATGTAAAAAAACATAATTTTTAAAACTAAGACATTTAAAAACGTCTTGCATATGTGAAAAAAGTAATTTGATGTTTTATGAGAAAAAAAGAGTAATTTAGAACCTTAATCCAATTTCGAATTTTATCAAGAGATGTACAAAAATAATCTATGAGCTTCATTTGTAAATTTGTTCTTTTATACTTGATGTGCGCTTCACTCCATTGCGTAAATAATTTGAGTTTAAGACTTAAATTTATTTGTTATCATCAAAATCTACACGTAGATACGAAATTTGAAATCTTGGATTCAACACATCCCTTCTCTCATCTCGAATTGAAAACATCCAAAATAAATATGTTGGTAAGTCTTTTGGATTGACTTTTCTTTTTATCTTTCATTGTTCTTTATTTCTTATAATTTTCCATTCTTTTTCATCCTTAAGATCAACTGCAAACAAAAATTGTTTTCGACAATAATGTGCCAAATCTATAGCTTCTTTGTTTTATAATTGAAAGGTAAGTAGAGATCTCATGTCAAATGAGATGCTAAAAATGGGACAACAACTAGAGTATTTGCAAGCTGGGATTTATGCCGTATGGGAGTACTTCTTCTATGGAAGAACTTTTATCTTTGTTGATCATTATTACAACATATTGAACATTTTCTACAAGTAAATTTTTGATGATAAGTTTAGTCATTAACGGAAGTTACTTGATAAAACTAATGATGCAGGTTGTTAAGAAGAAAGGTAAAAGTTCCAACTTGGGGAAGGAGATGGAGAGGGAGGGTATAAGAACTAGAGAGATGGAGCTCTAGGCAGCAAAATAGAAAAACAGCGAAGCCTAATGTTGACGGATAAGAAGAATGAAAATGAATTCCCCAAAAACTGTGTACTGTTCATTAATGAATTGTGAGATATATACAACAAAAATATAACCGCCTAACAACTTGCTCTAATAATCTTATGACATCTGTAAATGCAAATACAAATGAAATACAGGTGAAATGTAATCAAAATACAATTTGGAAGGTGCGACAACAAAGATAGCATAGAACCAATTCAAGTATTTTCTAAACGGCATGTCGTTTGGCCAGTGTCTTCTAACACCACCCCACAAAGTTGAGAGTAGAGATAACTACTCCCATCTTGGAGAGATGGGAATACAACAAATGAGAGGATAAAGTTTTAGTAAGAATATCAGCCAACTGATTATTAGAATACATATGAGAAGTATAAATAATTCTAGCTTGAATTTGATCTCGAATAAGGTGACAATCAAGCTCTATATGCTTGGTTTGTTCATGAAACACCGGGTTGGCAACAATGTGAAGTACAGCTTGATTATCACAATGTAGAAGAGCAGCATGAGGATGAGAAACACCAAGGTCTTGAAGCAAATACTGTAGCCATAGTAACTCAGAACAAGTAGTAGCCATAGACCTGTATTCCACTTCAGCAAAAGATTTGGAAACCACATTTTGTTTCTTGGACTTCCAAGAGACTAATGAATCACCAAGAAATATGCAATAACTTATGGTTGACCTACGAGAATCCTGGCAAGAGGCCCAATTGGAGTCACAATATGCATAGAGCTGAAAAGAGGATGATGAAGAGAGCAAAATTTCTTATGCAGGAGCTGCTTTAATATATCTTAGAACCTTATAAGCAGCTGCCAAATGAGTGGAAGAGGGTTTATCCATGAATTGACTCAACAATTGCACAACAAAAGAGAGATCTGGTCGAGAGATGGTCAAGTACACGAGTCGGCCAATCAATCTCCTATAGGTGCAGGGTTCTTTGAGGGGGACTCCTTCTATTTTACTTAACTTAAAATTCTAAACAAGATGAAGTTTAAGAGAGGTACAACCAAGCATTCTAGAATTTGCCAAAATATCTAATGCATATTTTCTTTGAGAAATATGAATGCCTTTGGAAGATCTAGCAATCTCCAAACCAAGAAAATATCTAAGGCAGCCAAGGTCCTTAATTTGAACTTATTATGAAGAAAAGTTCTAATGGGATCATTGGAAGCTTGAGAATCACTTGCAAGTAAGATATCATTTGCATAAACTAATAAGGCAATGAAAGAAGAACCATCTTGTTTTGTGAATAAACTATAATCAGCTTTTGATTGGATAAACCCATATTCAAGAAGAGATGAGGTAACCTTGAAATTCCATTGTCTTAAGGCTTGTTTAAGGCCATAAATGCTCTTAAGAAATTTACGAACTTGATTTGGTTGCCCCTTAGTGTACCCAGGTGGTTTCTTCATATAAATCTCCTCTTGTAAATCACTATTAAGGAATACATTGTTGACATCGAAATGATGCAAATGTCATCCTTTGATGGATGCAATAGCAAGAAGACCTCTCACAGTAACTAACTTAGCAACAGAAGACAATGTCTCATGGAAGTCTATGCCCTCTTTTTGTGTGTATCCTTTCACTACTAATCTTACCTTAAGTCTCTCAACAGATCAATCAAACTTAAATTTAATTTTGTAAACATACTTACAATCAATGGCCTCTTTTCCAGGTGGTAATTCAATGAGTGTCCAGGTCTAGTTATTTTTCAGTGCTTCAATCTCAGCTTCCATAGCCTTACACCAACCAAGATTCTTCAAGGCTTGTTTGTAAGAATGAGGCTCAGTTTGGACAGAAATGGAAGTAGTAAAAGCTAAAAAATGAGGATTAAATTTATGATAAGATAAGCAATTTTTTTGTAAGGGAAAAGACTTACCACTCATAGTAGGTGCATTCCAGGAAATTGATTGTGCAGGATGATCAAGCATGATTTGTGAACAATAATAATCTTGGAGATATTGTGGTGTTGTCCGAACCCTTGTAGACCTTCTAAGACAAGTGGGGAATGATTTATAGGAGTAGGTGACGTGAAAGAATTAGTAGGAAGTGGTGGGGATGGGATTGAAGTATGGGATGATGTAGAAGGTGCATGTGGTGGAGGAGAAGAAGATGGAGTAATGGCTGTGGGAGAAGGGTCAGAACTGGGTGAATAAAAATGAGGATGAAAAATAGGTAGAGGTAAATGTTAAGAAGAAGAAGTGGAGAAGGGTGATGATGTTTGGTGGAAAGGAAAAATGGACTTATGAAAAATTACATCTCTTGAAATGAAAATGGTGTGTGTGGATAGGTCCAATAATTTGTATCCTTTGGTGCCAAAAGGGTAGCCTAAAAAGACACACCTACGACCTCTAGGGTCAAATTTTTGTCTAGCATGGGAAAGAGTGGCTGCAAAGCATAAAGAGCCAAAAACCTTCATGTGAGCATATTGTGGTTTCTTATTAAAAAGGATCTCAAAATGAGTTTTATTTTGTAAAATGGAGGTGGGAAGTCGATTTATGATGTAAGTGGCTATTAAAATACAGTCACTCCAGTTTGTGAGGGGCAAATTTGATTAGAATTGCAAAGCTCTAGCCACATTAAGCAAGTGTTGGTGCTTCCTCTCAACAATGTCATTTGTTGAGGGGTTTGCACACAACTTGTATGATGGATTATACCTTTTTTCATTGAAAAAATTGGTCATACAAAACTTAGCACCATTGTCACTTCTTAATATTTTAATTTTGAGTCCAAATTGTGTTTCCACCAAATTATAGAAAGAAGTAATGCAGGTTCTAGTATTGGCTTTGGAATTGAGCAAGTAAACCCACGTGGATCGGGAGAAATCATCCATTATGGTTAAGAAATAGCGTGAGCCATTATATGCAATTGTAGGGTGAGGTCCCCATAAGTCACAATGGATTAATTCAAAAATTCAAGATGAAGTATGAGCACTATGTGGAAAAGAGAGTCTATGAAACTTGGCAAGGGGAAAAACAACACCATAATTTGCATTAATAGTAGTAAAATGCTTGCTTACAATAGGATCAGAAATTATTTGTAACCTAGAAAATGGTGAATGGCCTATGCAAAAATGCTATAGGTCAGTTTGAGTAACATCATTGACCAAGGAAGTGTGTGCAGTAAAAGGCGTGTGAGCTAAAAGAGATTGAACAAGTGCTGAAAGGGAGACATCTGAACAAATGAAATGGTATAAAGCATGCTTGAGCTCACCCTTATCAATCGTTTTCCAATAAAGTAGGTTCTGTATGAAGCAGTGTTCAGAAAAAAACAGCAAGCAATAGGTTAGACTATGAGTCAATTTTATGGCAGAAATTAAATTAAAAGAGAATGATGGGATGCAGAGAACATCCCTTAAGGTGATGGCAGTGGTTAACTGAACATTAACAATATGTGTGACAGGGGCTAAACTTCCATTTGGAAGCTTAATAGAATAGGTGACAATGGAAGTAATGATGGTAAAAAAGGAGGGGCTGCAAACCATGTGGTCTGTGGCACCCATGTCTAATATCCAACTCGAGAAACAATGAGAAAAAGTGTTGTGTGTGTATGTGTAGAAAAGCAAGAAGATATACCATATATTTTGGAAGCATGAACAGATGAACAAGAAAGAGGAGTTGGTGATCCAGAGTGGGAAACAAAGGTTGTGATTGAAGAATCCTTGGGTTGTAGCAAGAACATCAGCTGCTAGTATTGATGCTTGGTCAAACTAACCCTGTCATCACCAAAACTATCCATCGCAGGATGTGAAGCCTAATTGGCAAGTATCACAGATTGGGGCTGCTGGTTGGCATGTAACTTGTGGTTGGGTGGGTAACTATTTAATTTGTAACACTTCTCAACAGAATGGCCAGTGAGGTTATAGTGGGAACAAACTAGGGCAACAACATTGCCAAGATTAAAATAGGTTTCCATCAAGTGGCCAAAAATTTTACAATGATTGCAATATGGCCGATCCTTCTTAGGGTTCTGGTTTTGTTTGGGCGGGTATTTGGTTGGGGGAAAAGATTTCTTCACAGCAAGAGCCATGGTCTCAATAGAGGGTATAATAGGATTCATCTGAGAATGGCGTTCTTGTTGCTGAATAAGGGAAATGACCTTGGTTACGGGTCGAAAGGGATCCATCAACATAATTTGGTCTCTAATGGGAGAATATGATTCATTAAGTCCCATCAAAAACTGAAGAACACTATCTCATTGATAACGATCCATAAGAATTTTCAAAGTACCACAAGTACAAGTAGGAAAAGGATCGTAAATTGAAAGTTCATCCCGGAGTGATTTTAACTTACCTTAGTTTAAATACTGACAGAATTACAGTCTTGAAACAAGTTGGCTAAATCCCTCTTTAGCTGAAAAATCCGTGGACCGTTTTGCTTGGAAAAGCGATCTTACAGGTCTTGCCAAATGTCCTTAGCATTATTGACAAAAGCCATAGATGATTTTAGGGAGGGCTAATGGAGTTCTAGATCCAGGAAACAACCATATCATTGCACCTCTCCCATAAATCAAGTAACGGATTTGTGGGAGAGATGGGTTTTAATAGAGTACCCGAAGTGAAGCCAATCTTGTTTTTGGCTCTAAGGGCACGTCGCATGGCTCTTGACCATGTGGTGTAATTATCGGTGGTTAAAAACTCAAGAACAAGGGTAATGGTCGGACTGTCACTATGGTCAAGGCGAAAAGGGTTTGTGGGATCGTTGAGATTGGGGTATGAAGGAAGGGTTTGTGTATGGAGATGGGAATTAGGATTCGGAGATGGGGGCAGATTAGGGTTAGGAGAATTGAGGATGGAAGGATTGAGGCGTGGTGAGTTCGGTGGGGTTTCAAGAGTGGCGTTTTCCATTGGGATTGCTTCTCAAAGGCTCGATACCATGTAAGAACCAGAGAGATGGAGCTCTGGGCAGCAAAATAGAAAAACAGAGAAGCCTACTGTTGACGAACAAGAAGGATGAAAATGAATTCTCCAAAAATTGTGTACTGTTCATTAATAAATTGTGAAATATATACAACAAAAATATAACCACCTAACAACTTGCTCTAATAATCTTATGACATGTGTAAATACAAATACAAATAAAATACAGTTGAAATGTAATTAAAATACAATTTGGAAGGTGCGACAACATAGATAGCAGAGAACATTTCATATATTTTCTAAATGGCATGTCGTTTGTCTAGTGTCTTCTAACAGAGGGAGAGAGAGAGAGAGAGAGAGAGAGAGAGAGAGAGAGAGAGAGAGAATGAATGAATATAGAAAGAGCAGGATACAAATAACATGGGTTTTGGCATGCTAGAAAGAGAGAGAGAGAGAGGGAGAATTTGGATTTATTTTGATATATGACCAAGTTTGGGGAGTGAGATTAGATGAAGATTTTGTAAATAGTAAAGTAAGATAATTTAAATTGAATATTTTTTAGATTTTGTAAAAAGAGAGAAAAAAAAGTTGAATAAAAAATATTGTAAAATTAAAATATTGTAAAAATGTAGTTTTATAATATTATTTTTATTTAAAGATTTGAAAAATAAATGTTTTTTATTTTTTATTTGAAAGTTTAAAAAAGTTATAATAATTGGTTTATGAATTTTATATTTAAATTATATTTAAAAATAAAATAAAATAAGATTATATGAAAATTTTTTGTCTCATTTTAAACTCCCAAACATAATAACTATGCTAGGCTACATACGTGTCGGTGTCACGGTCACGCTCTCATTGGAAGGTGTAAATCTTATTTATGCACCACGTCTGATTTCTAGGAGCTCTCTTTATAAAAATACGACACCTCTTTGGTGAATGTTGCCCGTCAATTGAAGGAAGTAGAGAGTAGAAACTGTTGCATTTCGAAAAAGAGTAGTGATAGGGGTATACTTTTTTTATTATTTATTTATAATTTTTAATGTATTTAATTTTTTTATCAGTTTTTAAGTATTTTTTAACATTCTTAATCATTAAAAAATAAAAATAAAAATAAAAAATATATAACTTTATTAATATTCACATTCTTAATTACTAAGTAAAATTAAAAATTAAAAAAATTAAATACAAAAAAAATTATAAAATAGTTGTAGATCTATCATTTTTTCTCGAAGAATAAAGATGAGTTTATTGTGAGTTTTCTTTATTTTAAAAATTAATTAAATTATAGCTACATTATGTTTACAAATCTTAGATTTTATTTAAAATTATATATATAAGGATTTGACTATTATTGTCACAATATTTTTATTTATGAAATTTAACCAAACATTGGTGGAAAGACCGTCACATAAAAACTCTTGATAATGTTTTTAAGTTGGTTTGGATAATAAGTTGAGATAAAAATTGAAAGTTAAATAAAATATTATTTTTTAATTTTATTATTATTTTAAAATTTTAAAAAATTAAATTATTTATTATATTTTATATAAAAATTTGAAATTTTTTAATAATAAAATAAAATAAGGTGAGATGAGATTATCTCTCAATCCAAACAATACAAATAAAAGAATAAGAAAAAATATACACGAGGCTAATTTGATATATTTTTTTATAAATAATAAAAGATGAGTATTGCTAAATATAAGCTACACATGCTCTGGAAGAATCTTAAAAAATAAAAAAGTAAAACCTACTTAGAAAAAATGTATTTTTTAACCTTTTTTTTTTAAAAAAAAAATTTAAGTCTTATGTGACTTTGATTGTAACACGTAATCGAAAACAATCGAATTATATGACAAAAAACCTAACTCTTGGGTACCATATTTCTCAAAACTTAAATGGGGAAGTTAATTTCCAACTAAAGATCGGATTCGAGAAACTTATGAATAAGATTTGTCAATGATGCATTCTTCCATAGTCTATCACACATTAAGATGACAATTTCTTATAGCTTGTCACTCTCAAAAAGAGATATAGCACTTAGACTAAATAGCATATATATCTTAGATAATACAAATCCCAATATCAAACATGTCTTTGATCTCTTCTAACTATCCAAAGTGCTTAAAACATAATATTATCAAAAAGTATATAAAATAAAAATGATAAACAATCTTTAGGCAATTCAAACCAACACTTTTGACTTTTTTTTAGCACTTTGAATGACTTATTTTTGTAAGGAAGAAACTACTCAACGCTCTCATTCTTACCGTTTGATGTGGTCATGACACGTAGAGGATGATGTGATTAAAAAAATAAAAATTAGAGAAAAAGAAACTCGTCTCCAAGCTACCGAAACTAGACATCCGAACCAAACCCACTTGAGTAAAACATATAAAAGCG
This sequence comes from Platycarya strobilacea, assembly GCA_036898215.1. Classification (NCBI taxonomy): domain Eukaryota; kingdom Viridiplantae; phylum Streptophyta; class Magnoliopsida; order Fagales; family Juglandaceae; genus Platycarya; species Platycarya strobilacea. The sequence continues at coordinate 11,969,638 of CM072552.1, forward strand.
TAAATAATTTGGTCCAATCTGAAAAAAATATAGATTGATTTTATTTGGTCCAATTTTTTTTATTCTAAATTAAGCTGAACTCCTATTTGATCCATATCAGTCCGGTCTAATTTGATCCATGGGTGATCCGATTCAGTTTAGGAACACCTGATATGATTTAATAAATTAAATTTAATCCAAAATCTTGTAATGATGAAAAATAATTTTTAGTCCAAATTTAATTATTTTAAGCTAATTTATGTATTTATTACAGAGTTAAGCCAAATAATATTAAAAAAGAAACTTACTCTCAAAACAATTGGCAAAAAAAAAAGTCTAAATTAAAAAGTAAAAAATATTATTACATTAGTATATTATAAATTTATATGTTAGTAAGTAACGATAAATTACTAATAATATATTAAATAATAATAATACACTTATTACTTATAAGTTATTACTAATACTCTATGAAAAATACTATGACTCTATAATTTATATTTTTATACTACAACTAGTCAATTACTATAAATTATAATATATTAATATTATAAGATTATATATTATATATTAATATATTATACTATCACTTTTAATCTATATTAATATTAATATTATAATTTATATACTATTATTTATATATATAAATTAAAAAAAAAAGTCATTCAATCCGGTCCGATCTGATCCAAGGAGGAATTGTTTAGGACCAGGATCAAACCAAATTTCACTCGGTCTGATCCGATCTATGCGGTCCGGTTCGATTCGGTCTTCTTATACCCCTAGACATAAACATTGTTCGGGTTTTTTTTTTAAGTTCATTTTAATTCAATTTATTTTATCTAATTTAATTATTATAATTGTTGAACCCAATGTTTTAAATCTTGTATCTACGTATAAATTTTGATGATAACAAATAAATTCAAAACTCAAGCTCAATTTGTCTACGCATAAAGGAAGTTAAGCACATCAAGAAATCAAGTATGAGCGAGAAGAATAACAAGTCTACAAATGAAGTTTATTGAGTAATTTTGTACATCTCTTGATAAAATTTGAAATTGGATTAAGGCTCAAAATTAATATTCTCTTATAAAGTATAAAATTTCTTTTTTCACATGTGCATGACATCATCAAAAGGTTTAATTTCGAAAATTATATTTTACATGTGCATGACATATGCATGACATCATTAAAAGTTTTAATTTCAAAAATTATATTTTACATGTGCATGATATTATTAAAAGTTTTAATTTTGAAAATTATATTTTACATGTGCATGACATGTGCATGACATATGCAATGACATCATCAAAATGTTTAAATTCAAAAATAATATTTTACATGTGCTTAACATATGCAATGATATCATCATATATTTGAATTTTGAATTTGAAACATGATTGAGTGTCATCTTTTGACATGTGCATGTGTTATTTGAATTTTTTGAAATATGAATGATATTGTCTTGAAAAGAAATGATTTTATTTGAATATTTTGAAATATAAATGATATTTTTAAATTTCTAAAATTTGAAATTGAAGACTCATTTGCCTATAAATATCTCACTTGAGTTTTGCAAAATCACAACAACAAGAACCTACACATCAATGGTAAAACTTTGCATCATTCTTTCAAAACCTTCATTCTCTATTCTTTAACTTTTGTGCCTTAATCCATATTTATTTTGAGATATATAGGTTGCGTTGTATTGTTCTTATTTTACTCATTGAGTAGTGTACTTTGATAATCTACCCACTATTAACTCTTGTATTAGTAAGAATGTGCGTATAACCCTTATGTGTATAGAATGTATTCTACACAGAGAATAGTTGAATTATCAAGTGTGAGGTGATTGCAAGTGTAGAGGGTCTTCTACACAAAATCTTTGTAGTGGTGTTGCTCAAAGATGTAAAAGATTTATATCTCCACCTGAAGAAATTGAATAATAAATTTGGAAATTCTCAAAAGGTAACTTGAGGCGAGGACGTAGAGTGAGGTTGAATCTCGTTAAAATACTGAATTTGCTTTTTTTTGCCCTTACTTTTTATATTTCTTGCTGCTTCGTATTTTGTTTATATTTTATATTGTGTATTTGGTTTATAAATGTTAATTTTTTTTAATATAACTCAATTCACCCACTTTCTTATGTTAGACATTTGGGTAACAATTGCTATCAGAGTAAGGGCTCTGTTATAAGATTAATTATCTATTAAATTAAGATCATATGGCTAACATTGCTGCTACATTCGCTGAAAGACAATCTAATAGTCAACCTCCGCTATTTTATAAAGATAATTATACTGTCTGAAAAGTTAAAATAAGAATATTTCTTCAATCTCAAAGTTGAAAAATCTAGAAATATATTATAAATGATTTTTATATTTCAACTGGTGGAGTAAAGGTCAACAAGGAATAAGAAAATTTTGATCGTGAAGATGATAGACTTTATACAGTGAATGTAATGACTATGAATTTTCTGTATAATACTCTCAATGACAATGAATTTAACAGAATAATAACTTGCTAGACAACAATGAAAATCTGGGATAATTTGGAAGTAACTTATGAAAGAATTTCGCAAGTCAAAAAATCAAAAATTTATATTTTTACGTATGAATATGAAATGTTTAAAATGAATGATGATGAATCTATTTCTTCTATATATACTCGTTTCACTAATATTATAAATAGTTTGACAGCTTTTGATAAAATTTATTCTAACTTGGAGATGTAAGAAAAATTCTCAATTCTCTGCCAAAAAGTTGTGAATCATAAGTGATGACGATTCTTGAAGATAGAGATCTTAAAAAACTTGAAGTAAATGAACTCATTGAGTCACTTATTACTCATGAGTACACATTGAAAAGAGTAGAAGAAGAAGGAAAGCAAAATAAGAGCTTGACACTCAAAACTCTTTCCCATAAAATTGAAAGCGATGAAAATGAAGAAAACGATAACAAAGATGAAGAAAGTGCAATGATCACAGAAGATTTAATAAGTTCTTAAAAAATAAAGTTCTTCTAAGGAAATCTTTTAAAAAGTTTTCCAATAAAGATATAGGTAAAAATAATTTATTAATTTGTTATAAATGTAAAAATTCTGGACATATCAAAGCAGATTGTCCCCTGCTAAGGAAAGATCGATATAAAAGGAAGAAAGCAATGAAAGTTATATGTGATGATAATTCAAGTAATTCAGACAGCGACGCAAGTAATGAAAAATCTGTAAATCTTTATCTTATGGCTAAAGATGATCTTGAGGTAACAAATATTGAAAATTCTTCTTATGAAAAATTGCAAAATGTTTTGGAAGAGATATATGAGAAACTTGAAAAATTGTGTATCAAGTATACTGTTTTGAAAAAGAAAAATTCCTTTTTAACAAATGAAATCGATGTTTTAAAAAAAGAAAATATAGTTTCAAAAGATGAAAATGTTGGGCTGAAAAAAAAAAGTGGCTGATTTAGAAAAAATTGTTGAAAACTTTATAAATAGAAAAAAAAATTTTGAAAAATTTCTTGGTAATCAAAGATGTGTTTTTTATAAGGTAGACTTGAGATACATGCTGAAAGAAAAATTCAAACCCTATAAAATTTTTTTGATAAATCAACTATATCAAAATCAGATTTTCAAAATTTTTTTCATAAAAATAAATTTTTTTTTAAAAAAAAAATTATTACAATTACTCAATTTTTTCAAATATGTCACGTGTTTTTGTAATTTTTACAATAGAAATAGTTATAACTATCATGCTTATCCTATTAGAAGAAAACATACAATAACTATTAAGGTCATATGAGTACTAAAGAATTTTGTTTCTTTTAATACTAATTAATAAATGACCCAAAGAACTTGGGAGCCAAGTAAAATTATTTTGATTATTTTTGTAGATATGCATTAAGTCTTCCATGAGTAAAAGTAAATAGTTTTTAGATAGCAGATGTTCAAGACATATGATAGAAGACAAAACTAAATTTATTAACCTCACATCTAAAGAAGATGGACACGTGACATTTGTAAACAATTCAAAAGGGAAGATAATGAGAATATGTAAAGTTGGTTCGGAGTCTTCTCTTATAATTGAAGATATTCTATTTGTTGATGATTTAAAGTATAATCTTTCGAGTATATGTCAATTATACGATAAAAGATTTACAGTTACTTTTAAAAAAGATAAGTGCATTATTTTGAATAATCATGATTGCAATATTTGTTTTATTACATCTAGAAATAATAATGTTTATATAATCGAGTTTAAAGAAATTGATTTATAAGATGCTATTTATTTATCAGCTCTACATGAAAATAGTTGCTTATGGCATAGAAGGTTAGGTCATGCAAACATGAAACTTATTTCTAAACTTCCAAAAATGATATTGTGAGAGGTTTGCCAAAAGCAAACTTTTTTAAAGACAAAATCTGTGATGCATGCTAGTTTGGTAAACAAATAAAAACTTTTTTCAAAATCAAGAAACATATTTCCACTAATAGACCTTTACAACTAATACACATGGACTTTTTTGGACCAAACAGAGTTTCAAGTCTGAGAGGAAAATATTATGTATTTGTTATTATTGATGATTTCTCTAGATATACTTGGGTCATCTTTCTCGCTCATAAAGATGAGGTAAATAATACTTTTACTAAGTTATGCAAGGGAATTCAAAATGAAAATGACTATACTATTTCAAACATCCGAAGTGACGAGGCGAAAGAGTTTGTCAATAGAGATATTCAATCTTTTGTGATGAAAATAGTTTGTGCATTTCTCTAGTTCTCAAACTCCTCAACAAAATGGGATAGTAGAGAAGAAGAATAGATTTTTCAAGAAATGGCAAGAACAATACTTAATGAGAATAGTTTACCTAGTTATTTTTAGGTCGAAACGGTAAGAACTACATGTTATATTATAAATAGAGTTATATTAAGTTCTAAATTAGATAAAATCCCTTACGATATTTGGAATAAGAAAAAACCCAACATTGGTTACTTTCATGTATTTGGATGCAAATATTTTATTCTTAATGACATAGATAATTTAGGAAAGTTTGATGCAAAATCTGATGAATGTATCTTTCTTGGGTATTTTACAAATAGTAAAGCTTATAGAGTATTCAATAAAAAGACTTTGACTGTACAAGAATCTATGCATATAGTATTTGATGAATCTAACTCTCTACTCTCTAAGAAATCTATTGATGAAGAAACAAAAGGTACAAATAACACAAATAGTCTCAATATCAATAAAGAGAATACAATGGAAGAAATCTAACATGGAGACATCAGGAAAGATCATTACGACTTAGTACAAGATGCAACCAAACAGTGAAAACATGTGAAAGATCATCTAGTAGAACAAATTTTAGGAGAACTTTTACGAGGTGTAAGTACTCGATCATCTCTTAGAAATATTTGCAATCACACTACTTTTCTATCTCATATTGAACCCAAAAATATTGATGAAACACTGCTTAATGAATCATGCATTTTAGTTATGCAAGAAGAGCTAAATCAATTTGAAAAAAATAATATTTGGACACTTGTTCCTAAACCCAAAAATCATACTGTTATTGGAACAAAATGAGTTTTTAGAAATAATAAAGATGAGTCCGGAATTATCACTAGAAATAAGGTTCGATTTGTAACCCAAAGTTTCAACTAAGAGGAATGAATCGATTATGATGAGACATATGCACCAGTTGCAAGATTAGAAACTATTCGAATGTTATTTGCATATGCTTGTTATAAAAATTTCAAGTTTTTTCAAATTAATGTTAAAAGTGTTTTCTTAAATGGTTTTATAAATGAAGAGGTATATGTTGAGCAACTTCAAAGTTTAGAAAATCATCTCTCCTAATCATGTTTTTAAGCTCATAAAAGTATTATATGGACTCAAACAAGCTGCTAGAGTTTGGTATGAGAGGTTTAATGATTTTTTTGATTAAAAAATATTTTTTAAGAGGAAAGATCGATACAACTCTTTTCATCAAATATGAACATGGTGATATTCTTCTAATTTAAATTTATGTAGATGATATAATATTTGGTGCTACTAATGAAAATATATGCCAAAATTTTGCTAAGAGTATGCAGGAATAATTTGAAATGAGCATGATGAGAGAACTTAATTTCTTTCTTAAATTGCAAATCAAGCAAGCATAAGGTTGAACAGTTAATCAGTCAAAATATATTAAAAAGTTATTCAAAAAGGTTGAGATGGAATGTGCGAAGATAATTGGAACACCAATGAGTCCAACCACCAAACTTGATAATGATGAAAACGATAACCCAGTTGACTTAAAGGTATATCAATGTATGATTAGTAGTTTATTATATTTAACAACTAGTAGACCTGATATTATACTCAGTGTATGTTTATGTGCACATTTTCAATTATCTTCAAAGTAATCTCATTTGATTGTAGTCAAGTATAATCTTAGATATCTTGTCGGTATTATTGACCTAGGGTTATGGTATCCTAACACACTTCTTTCGATTTTATCAGTTATTTAAATGCAGATTATGCTAGTTGCAAAGTTAATCAAAAAAGTATTAGTGGAACATGTTATTTTTTAGGTCATGCACTTGTTTCTGGTTTAGTAAAAAGTAAAATTCTATTGAATTATCTACTGCTGAGGCAAAGTATGTTGCTGCAATAGTTGTTGTGCTCAAGTTCTCTATATGAAGTAACAACTTGAGGATTTTAAACTTATGTACAATCATATTCCAATCAAATGTTATAATACAAGTACTATACATCTTTCAAAAAACCCAATACAACATTCTAGGACTAAATATATTGAAATTATATATCGTTTTCTTAGAGATCATGTTTAGAATTGTGATATTGTATTAGAATTCACAAGTATACATGATCAATTGGCGGACATTTTCACAAAATCTCTAACAGAAAATAGATTATGCATGATTAGAAGAGAAATAGGAATGATGCATGCCATGAATATCTGTTGAATATTTTTATTCTATTATCTCAAATGACTTACAAAAACTTGAGACTTCTAGCCTCATCTTCCAACTGCATTTGCTCTTCATAGATCAACATATTTTTCTCGTCTAAAGGATTAGGTATTCGAAATGAAGAAGTAAGTAATGATTTTAAATTCCTTTTTAGTTACTTTAACTATACTATTTTTCTGTTTGACTTATAAACAAGTCGTTGAAGTACACAGACAGTTTCGCTAAGCTTTTCAATTTTGCTAGTTTTGGACTACAACCGAGCGAAAAAAGCAACAATGGATGATGAGTATCGAGTTTCGAAATCCACAAGCTCATATATGACGTTATGATCTGATTTATTAATCAAATCAGTTTATTGTTACTTCATGACACCTATGACAGATGTAGAAATAGAATGAAATTGAAGTGAATAATGCCTCATATCTTAATCACGAAAAGTACTGAAGAGAAATTGATGAGTCATTAAAAATTTGTAAAATGAGAATGCAGGTTAACTGCAAAGATGAAATGAATATTTGATGCAAAATAAATAAACCTAACGATTGCTCTTATAGAGACAAAAATAAGAATAAGTTAAACTATCATCTCTTCAAATCTTACTTAGTCAAACTTATAAGATATCGATGAGACGGTTGAGATGACTGATTGAGATGATTATTGGTTCAAATCCGGAAGATTACCAGAAGAAATTTTTTCCGACATTCTATCATTTTGGATAAATAGATACCTGATTAATGAGTAATGTAAGATCTTTCTTGGAGTATCCGATGAGTGAAAATGGTCATTTAAACAATTCAAAACTTTCAAATCTTGGTAATATCTCATTTGTCAATAACATCAAATGGATTTTAAATCTCTGCACCGAGACGATAGAGCTAGACCTCAGTCTTTGCAGCTTTTGTCGAAAATATATGGCTCCAATTATTCAACTATAAATCTTTGCAACATCTAATTTGTCAACAATATCAAGTAAATCTGAGTCTTCTTCTGCACCGAGATGATACAGTTTATACTAACGCACCATTTTTTTGTTTATTGATTATTGCAGGGATATACTTTAATGATACTAATTATGATTCATTTTTAATGATGTCAAAAAGGGAATAAGTTACATACTACTTGAGTTAGTAATCCTGTTATATATGCTAAATAATGTTTGTTTATTACTTGAAAAACTAATGCATATTCTTAGAGGAGTTTAAATATTGCTGCAAGGCGTAAATTTCTATGAAGTATTTGTCATCATAAAAAAAATGGAGATTGTTGAACCCAATGTTTCAAGTCTCGTATTTACGTATAGATTTTGATGATAACAAATAAATTCAAAACTCAAGCTCAAGTTGTCTATGCATGAAGGGAGCTAAGCATATTAACAAATCAAGCATGAGCGAGAAAATGAACAAATCTACAAATGAAGCTCATAGAGTAATTTTGTATATCTCTTGATAAAATTTGAAATTAGATTAAAACTCAAAATTAATCTACTCTTACAAAGCATAAAATTTCGGTTTTCACATATGCATGACATTATGAAAATGTTTAATTTTGAAAATTATATTTTACATGTGCATGACATATGCACGACATCATTAAAAACTTTAATTTTAAAAATTATATTTACATGTACATGACATCATTAGAAGTTTTAATTTCGAAAATTATATTTTACATGTACTTAATATCAAAGTTTTGAATACCGTATCGATGTCAGTACCGGTCAAGGCATTGGAATGAAATATTTCGATACCGGTACCGTTTCGTGTACTGTTTCGGAATAGTCTATTTATAAAAAAATTATATATATAAATACAGATATAAATTATATTTCAAAAAAATAGTCAATATATGAATAGATTATATATATAAATATATATATATATACACACACATATATATATAATCTAGTCTAAATTGAGGTAAAAAAAAGTAAAAAATAAAATAAAATAAAATTCGGTACAGCTAGTATTTGGCCGATACGATACAGGCAGTATACTTGTACTGCCCAAGTGACTGGTACGGCATGTACCGGCCAATACGGTATGGTACCAAAAACATTGCTTGACATATGCAATGACATCATCATATATTTAAATTTTGAATTTGAAAGATAATTGAGTGTAATTTTTTGACATGTGCATATGTTGTTTGAATTTTTTGAAACATGAATAATATTGTCTTGAAAAGATATGCTTTTCTTTAAATATTTTGAAATATAAATGATGTTTTCAAATTTGTTAAGATTTGAAATTGAAGACTCATTTGCCTATAAATAGCTCACTTGAGTTTTACAAAATTACAACAACAAGAGTCTACACAGCAATTACAAAATTTTGCATCATTCTTTCAAAGCTCCCATTCTCGCTTCTCTAACTTTTGTGCCTTAATCTTTATTCATTTTTAGAGAGATATATGTTGCGCTGTATGATTCTTATTTCAGTCATTGAGTAGTGTATTTTGATAATCTACCTACTATCAGCTCTTGTATCAGTAAAAGGGTGCGTATAGCCCTTATGTGTGTAAAAAGTATTTTACATAAGGAATAGTTGAATTACCAAATGTGAGGTGATTGCAAGTATAGATGGTGTTCTACACGGATTCTTTGAAGCAGTGTTGCTCAAAGGTGTAAAATGTTTCTATTTCCACCTAAAAGAGATTGAATAGTGAATTTGAGAATTCTCAATGGGTAGTTTAAGATAAGGATGTAGATAGTGTGACTGAATCTCGTTAAAATACTAAATTTGCTTCTTCTTGCCCTTCTTCTTTATGTTTCCTACTGCTTCGTATTTTATTTATATTTTATATTGTGTATTTGGTTTATAAATGTTAATTTTTTTTTAATATAACTCAATTCAACTCCCTTATTGTGTTAGTCATATGAGCAACAATAATTTTTTAAATTTTATATGAAATATAATAAATAATTTAATTTTTCAAATCTTAAAATAAAAATAATATTAAAAAAATTATTTTATTAATATTTTATTTAACTTTCAATTTTTATCTCAACTTAACTCAATTCACCTAAAAATACATACCAGGCGAGAAAAATTCCAAAAATCACTAACAATAATCTACTAAGAATATTGGCATTGGCTCCATAAAAAATTAATGCATATGTAAATTTGATGTATTTACTTAAAAAAAAATCTTGCACTAGATCCATCAAATAAAACTATAGAAAACTTTGAATTAGAATAATCACTCATCTTCTTTCATATTTAAAAATGCATTATTCACAAGTCAAACTTATTATTTAATAATTTTTAGTCAATAACTGTATCCTTCTCTATCTTAAGTCAAATTAAATCAAACTTTTAGAAGATAAATTAAATATTGTCTCAATGATATTTCAGATCCATTAACGATTTTCGATCACATCATATTAATTAATAATGATTGATAGCGTAAGTTTTATATTAATTTGTAAAATGTAATTTTAAAAAAATTAAATTGATTATATTTTCTAGTGGAAGACTAATCATGTTATTCACACTTCCAATTCTCTCTTTACACTTATTAATCTTGATTTAAAAATAACAATATAAATAACATCATAAAAGCTATTTAAGAAATTGGGTTAGAAATAATATTGACATAAATTTTAATGTAGTTGTGAAGTTTGGTTAAAAATAATATTGGCATAAATTTTGATGTTAAATAAATAAATTGTAAATATATTTGTTAGTTTCATAAATTGTATATATAATTGTTTGGTACAAAAAAAGCTAGCAAAATATGTTTGTTAGGTAATTAGGTTGAAGAAAAAATTAGTTGAAAAATAATAATTTAAGTACTAAATTAAATTATTAATATACATATAATTAGTGTAATTTTGGGCTCTTTGTGTTGACTTTTTTTTGGTTGAAGAACTACTACCATAAATTTCTTTTTTCGGTAACTGTTCAAATTACAAAAATGTTGTTGTATGTACTTCGGCATGAGGGAACTTCAACAAAAGATGAATTTGCGGGACTTTCTTCCGTCGGCATCGAGCGCAAATGGGGGAAGGAGAGGGAGCTTCGACTTCGGGTGTTTTAGCTTCCGTGAGTGTTGCAGTTGAGGGATGGAGAGGGGAGAAAAAAGAAGGGGAAGATATTTTGAGGTGTATACAATTGTATTGAGAATTTTTATGAAATGCCTATGACACTATGTGTTATTATTTTATTGGTTAGGTGTAAAAATGGGTTTCAAGTCTATCCGTCATCCGGTTCGAAGCTTTTTCCTTATTAATTCGTTGATTCGGGTTTGGTGTGTGGGGGAGTGTGCTCTGTAAAGGAGGTTGCCATAAGGTGTTTGAAGAAACTGACCAAGCTTGTTAAATTTCTCAATGCCAAGTCATTTGAAGTTAGGGAAATGGCATTAGAGGCACTCTCCTGCATGATCTTGCTGCCCAAAAATCGAAAGAGGTTTGTGAAGGATGGCCAGAATGTTGAGTTACTGTTGGAGATGCTTAACTCTTAGGAAGGACATTCTAATAGCAGAAGTCTTTTTTTTTCCATGCTAATGCCATTATCAAGCTGCAAGAGTGCCAAAAGAATGTGAATTCTGGGTATCTAAGAAATATAGAGGAACTTGCACAAGTAGGAGTGGTCCACCGAAATAATTCTAAGAAAAACAAGAAATAAAAAATCTAGACCAATGATAAACAAGAAAGAAATAAAAAAAATTAGGGTGCGAAAATGGGTGCAAAACGAAGCCAGAAATGAAGAAAAAAAAAGTCTTTAGCCATAAATGGGTGCGGAAATCGCGGGAAGTATATGAAAAAGAAAATGAAAGAAATGTCATAGTGACATGTGCACCTCACGCGGGACTCAAAAATGGAATGTAAGAGTAGTAGCTGTAGCCAGGGGTGGAACTAGGATTTGGTGTTTGTGGAAGCGATCAATTTAAAATTTTATCTTCAAATTAAGCTCCGCGACGATCTTTCATAGATTAAAATTCTTCCATTATCATCTCTAAAGTGAAATTCTTGACAATTTCTTTTTTAATATAAATTAGCAAATAATCTGCAAGAAACTAATCTTCCATTCGAGTTCTCAATCTAGTTTTTATAAGTTTCACTGCAGAAAATGCTCGTTTAGTAGTAGTAGTAGAAACTGGAAGAGTTAAGACTAGATGAATTAACCTGTCAATCAAATAATAAATTTTTGACTTTTTTGAAATTGCTAATCCTCTACATAATTCAGATAATGTAAACATATCTTAAAAATCTGTATGCATCAAGATATCAAGCTTATAGTATTGCAATTAAATTCTCAAAAGGAAATTTTCTTATTTAGTAAAATCCTGTGGATAAAACTTCTCAGCCAATTTGCATATGTCATCAATATTAAATGATTTGTATACACCTTTAGGATTTAAAGCAGGACTACGAATAAGAAGTTCCATTGCTTGGTCATTAAATCTATTATTCAATTCTAGCAACTGGAAGTCTATTGTAGTAGTAAATATATCAATCCTAAAATGATCTCAATTGTTGTCCTTTCAATTTGACGACGAGATTTTCCTCGAGTATATTGGTCATTCATATCAGTAATATCACTTTGGTATTTTTCATAAAATTATTTAACATCAATAAGCAAAGACTCCCACTCATCATCTATTAACTTTTGAATGAGTACTTTTGTAGTTGAAACTAGGCTCATGGCATTCACAATATCTTGAGAATTTTGTTGTAAAGATTGACAAAGTGCATTAGTAATTCCCATTATTTTTTTCATTATATGTAATATCAAAATAAATTTAAAAGATGTCAATATCATGTAAGCCCCTTCAGCATCACCACGTTGAGAATAATTTGATCCATCATTTGAGATAGTACTTATTACTGTGCAAGTAGCATCGAACATCCTCATCAAGTTACATATAGATTAAAAATGAGATCTTCATCTAGTATCTGTAGCCCTTTGTAGTGTACCAATTTGATTAACCCATTTTCTAGTCTCAATCTCATTGAAAGCAATCAAACTTTTAATTACAATAGTTTGAGTAGCTTGTAATTTATCATTACGTTTAGAAGAACCAACAACAATATTAATAATAGATATCAAATGAACAAAGAATTAATGAACATGTTTGGCTTCTTTAAAAGCTGCAACCAAGGCTAATTGTAGTTTTTGAGCCCAACAATGTATATAATATGCATAGGGACAATCTTTGAGAAATAAAACTTGTAGTCCATTTCATTCACCACACATATTACTTTCTCCATCATTTCCCTGATCTCGAATATTATCAACTTGAATGTTGTAACGAGAAAGTAGAGCACATATCTCATTCTTTAGAGTTAGTGACATAGTATCCTTGACATGCACAATATCAAAAAATCGTTCTCTAATAAAACCATCTTTATCAACAAATCTCAAAATGATAGCTATTTGTTCTCTTTTAGACTCATCCAGAGCTTCGTCAACAAGAATACAAAATCTGGCATCTCCGATTTATTCGTAAATCACATTTCACACTTTATTTGCAAATATATGCAAAATTTCCTTCTGAATTTTGGGTGATGTATATTTGGCATTCTGTGGAGCATTTTCCAGGATAACTTCTTTATCTTGATTATTATAATTTTTTAGAAACATTATCAATTCAATAAAGTTAGCATGATTTTTTAATTCAGAGCTTTTATCATGACCTCTAAATGCACATGCTTGGAATGTCAACCATCAAACACTATCTATTGAAGTTTTGAGCCGTAATCGATTATTTTCCATCTCTTGTGATACTTGTTTTTCAACTAGCTTATCAATATGTCTTGAATGATTCATTAAATCCTCACAACATTTCAAGGCATTTTTATGTAGTGAATTTGAATTTTTTTCCCACATGTCCTATTAAAGGACAATTCATTCAATCATTCACTTTTTTTCGCGCCGCCGTCCGGCCATCGTGAGTCTCACCTCCACCACTAAAACGTTCCGTCACCTTAGCCAACCACCTTTCTAGCTCAGTTTCCCCATTTACGGCCCCACCTTCCTTGTACAACCCCAAACTCGAAAATGAGTTTCCACCCATTTTAAGCACGATCCGCCACTTTCCGGTAGTTGCACCACCTCACCACCACCTTCATGAGATTTCCCATCCTCCAATGATTATTTTCCTAAATTTTGGTGTCAAACTGAGCATCTTAGCCAACGTACGAAATGACCACTATGAGCGCTGTGGATCAGCGCTTGTTCGATGATATATGGTTTTACCCGTTGTAAGTATTTTCCAAATAAAATTTAAGATTTAAATATATTTTTGTATTAACAAGTTTGTGTTTGGTTGATGTTGGGATTTGTTGGTTGTTGGATATTCTTGTGTATTGTCGTAAATATTGCCTTGTGTAATTGCACGCATGTTCATGTGTTGGATTTGAAAACTGGGTTTTCATTGGTTAATGGCTTTTGGGTGCGTGTGTATCACGACCCCAAGCCGGGATGAGGCACTATCCTGGTGGAGCTCATTTGGTCATTCAAGAGCGGAATATACTGAGTGATGTCCCCTGGGTTGCAGTCGGGGTCGGGCGACGACAGGATCGAACGAGATGGTAACGCTCTCGTGCCAACGTCGTGGCTCCTCTACTGGCGGGGGCTAAGGAATACCTGGTCATGGTACGTGCTGGGCGCGTTTAGCTAGGCATCACACGTTCTGAAGTCACATGAGTGGTCATTACCTACGGTGTGATGATGAGAACCAGGGTATGCGGATGGTCCTTAGGCGAGATCAGGGTGCATACGGTTAATAAAATGGATGTTGGGTCATTTTCTGGAAAAATGATGAATTTTGATTTTTGGTTTTACATGGATAATTTTCTAGGAAAATGACTGTGGTTTTAATGGATTTACGTGTATCATTTTCTGGGAAAATGATTGATATTTTTATTGGAGTTTATTTTGGAACAAAATGAGATTTTGGCGAAAGATGATTTTTGAGTTTCATGCATATGGTATCATATTCATGCATTTTATTGTTGTATGAATATATTTTATATCTTATAGTTTGTTTATGTTATACTTGTCTGCGATGCCATTTTTGGCGTCGTAGAATTTGGATGCAGATGTCGAGGAGGCTAGCCTGAGGAGGCTGCTCCGCTGTTGAAATTTGGTATAAAATTTATTATCTTGGAAACTGTTTTCCCCTTTTTATAAATACGTATATTTATGATTTGTTTTTCAGATGACTGTATTAAATCTCTTGTTGGAGATTTTGAGTAAACTAATTTGTATTATTTTAAAATTCTTGTACTTAGTAATTGACTAAATTTGTCTGTTGTGCTGTTTTATTCTACATTGTTGCTTTGTACACACACTTAGCACTTGTCGTTGGGGTGTGTGACCCAAGTTGTCAGTATCTTGATGCCTCGATTCCCGTATTCTTTTAAGAAAAATTTGGGGACGTCACAAGTGGTATCATAGCAGTTCAGCTCTGGGTAAATCCGCACGTTACCTAGGGACTGTACCAGAAAAATGTTTGTTTTAAATTTGTTTGTTTTTTTTTGTTTTGTTATTTTACTTTATTTTATTATTTTAATCGTTTTCAAAGTTATTCCTACTAAGTTTTAATGTCTTCTGTTTATTATTTCCAAATTTACCTTAGTTCTGGATGGTTGGTTTGCTTTACTTTATTTCATTTTAATAGTTGTTCATTAAAAGTAATTTTGGGGTAGTCGTTAAGATTATAATTATTTGATTTTATTTAGTTAAGTTGTTGAGCATTTATTTATTTCTATATATGCCTTTGTTTTGTTTAAATTGAAATTTGGTCTTTCGGATTAGATTATTATGTTATATCATTCAATTTATTGAATTCTATATTTTAAATAATTATATTATGGAATCTCTTGTTTTAAAGTTATTATTTTGTTGTGAGTTATTCTGTTTTATTAAGCTTTTGTGCAGTTATCATATGGATTTGGTTTTGGCGACTTGTTAGTATTTATTCATTAACTTATTTATTTATTTATTTTACTAAGGTATATTTCTTTCAAAGGTTTTAAGTCTTGGAGATTTTTACAATAGATCTTTTTAGAGTCGGATTTTGAGGAGAATTCTAAAATTCTATTTTGTCGTTTTAGTTTCTCACTCACCTTTTTAATCCAACCTCCTTGTTTTATTTAATAAAAGCTTTTGGTGATTTTGTTTTTATTAAGGGAAGTGGACTTGTTTTGTTGAATAGCTGGCATTTATGTATTTATTTATTTATTAGATCTTTTCTCCCTTTTTGTTTTTATATAATATTTATATGAATTACTTAAGTCTTATTTGGTGTTTGGGTATATTATTATATCTTTGTGAGATGGATTTGTTTTGATAATTATTGGTATTTATGTAAGTGTGCTTCTTTATTGATGTTTTATATGCTATTTATGTGTATTACCTATGAGTTACTGAGTGTTTGAGTTTTTAAGTTCTAATTTTATTTTCGGAAGATTGTTGGAATTGTATTCTAGATGGACCATTCTTATGAGTGTGGAATCCTTGCCATTAATATATTGTTATGGAATCTGTTTTAAGAATATTTGGGTTGGTTTGGGAATGTATAGAGATTGTGGTGTAATAGTTGTGTGTGTAAATTTTAGAGAGTACGTGTCATTGTTTTAATTTTGGCTTGTAAGAAGTTGTTTTGTTAGGTGTTGATTGTTGATTTAAGGAGATGGTATTAAATTCAGGAAATCTAAGCGTTAGGCTTTTGGGTGAGTTGATTGAGGTGTACAATTTAAGATTGATATTTGATGAATTTAATAGTTGTCTTTATCGAGATATTTTAAGAAATTAGTTGTGACGAGGTCACATGGGAATTTAAATATTTAAGGCTAATCCATCTCTTGGGCATTGAAAGTCTGGTTGGAGAACTATTTGTACCGTGGTTATCTTACTATTAATTTAAGTAGAATTAATAAGACTTTTATGTGATGTACGTTGAAACTTAGATGTCAACCATAGTAGTATAATCAGAAATATGATATATATTAAAACTTTAGGATTTGGAAGTATGGTATAGGATTTTCTGTTAATAGGTGTTGAGCCAGCTTCTACTCAATGATGATAATTTATGAGGACTAAATTTTATGCATTTAGTGAGTTATTAGAGTGCGCGCGAAAGCGTAATGTTTTGCGATGTAGTTGGAGGTTTAAGTTTTATGATGGTTTTGAGGAACTAGTGGTGACTTGAAATTTGAGTTGGTACTTGTAAGTGGATATTTATCTTTTAATTGAGTAAATTAGGTTTATTGATGGTTTAGTTGGGAAGTTAAACTTGAGAGTTATTTGTGGGTGGCACAATTTGTTATATGGAGTTATTGAACATTAAAATTTTGAGAGATTGTACTAAAGTCTTTGTACATATGGAGATTTCGGACTATATTGCTACCTTAGGAGTTCTAGGGATGAAATGCTATTTGGAGACTATACGGTTATGATGAAATGACATCCGTTTGTGTTTGAGAAAAATAATTGATTTTGTAAATTGTTTGAAGTAAGTGTTGAGTGGTATGGTAGATGAGTTATTAGGGTTCATGTTGTTGCAGTTGAGCAAATTTCGAGGAAGAAATTTATTTTAAGGGGAGAGAATGTGAGATCCTAGATTACATGTATTTTTACGTATTGATTTATTCTTATTGTTGATTGTTTTAATTTATTTTAATAATATCATTGGTTGTGTTTTATTTGTTTAAAATTATGATTTGAACTATTAATTAGTTCGTATTAGTTTTACATTGTTTTTATGTTTAAATATTGAGTTACGTTGCTTTTCTTATTAATTTTAAAGTGAGGTAATTATTTTAACATTTGAAATTAAATTCTTTTATTTTATTATGTGATTTTAATTGATATGTTTTCTTTATATTAATTATTATTTTGTAATTAAATTGCGCTTTGGTTTAATTTATTTTATTGTTGGATTTTGAATATTTTATTTTATTTATATTGATTGTAGCATTTTCAGTTGGCATTTATTTAATTTATTGTACTATTTTTCTAGTTAGGTTTTATTTCTTTTTCTCATTTCTCATTTTTCTTCTTTTCTTTTCTTTCTTTTTCTTCTTATTTCCCCTACTTTTTCCCCCCAGTCGTGCGACCCCTCCCCCTCCCTTGTTCT
The DNA here is from genome assembly GCA_036898215.1 of Platycarya strobilacea. Lineage (NCBI taxonomy): Eukaryota > Viridiplantae > Streptophyta > Magnoliopsida > Fagales > Juglandaceae > Platycarya > Platycarya strobilacea. Next base: position 11,987,676 of record CM072552.1, read on the forward strand.
TCTCTTCCTCGTCGTTTCTCCTTTCTCCACCCAGCGCCATCTTGTGTCGCCCCAGCCCAAACCTACCTTACACGTCGGCGAGCCTCCCCTACCCTCAGTGTGCTTCTTGGCAGCCTCACCTCCCCCACGCTGCCTCCTACCCGAAAATGGGCTTCATGGGTTTTTTTCAATTTTTCGGCACCACAACCGGCTACCTTGGCCTCCGACCACTCTGACCTTGTTCCCCACTCTCCATCGACCCTCCAGTCACCTCCAGCGACCCTCCAGCTCCCCTTTCTCCTCCACCCGAAATGGGTCTCTAAACGTATTTATCTTTGCCGCGTCGCCGTTCAGCCACCATGAGTATCACCTCCACCACCAAAACGTTCCCCCACCTCAGTCGACCACCTCCTAACTCAGTTTCCTTATCCACAGCCCCACCTTCCTTGTACAACCCCAAACTTGAAAATGGATTTCCACCCCCATCCTAACTTGGGATAATGTCCCAAGTCGAGATGAGACATTATCCTGGTGGAGCTCCTCTGGTCACTCAGGAGCGGAATATACTGAGTGATATCCCTTAGGTTGTCGTCGGGTGATGACGGGGTCAGACGGGATGGTAATGCTCTCGTGCCGACTCCGTGGCTCTTCTGCTGGCGGGGGCTATGGGATGCCTAGTCATGATACGTGCTGGACGCGGTTAGCTAGATATCGCCCGTTTCAAAGTCACATACGTGGTCATTACCTACGGTGTGATGATGAGAGTTAGGGTGTACAGATGGTCCCTAGAGGAGATCATAGTGCATACGGTTAATAAAATAGATGCTAATGCCATTTTCTCTAAAAATGGTGGGTTTTGATTATTGGTTTTACATGGACCATTTTTTGGAAAAATGGTTGTGATTTTAATAGATTTACGTGTATCATTTTCTAGAAAAATGATGAATATTTTTATTGGAGTTTATTTTAGGCCAAAATGAGATTTTGGTGTGCGTGGTTTATTATTAAATTTTGTGAAAGATGATTTTTGAGTTTCATGCATATGGTATCATATTCATGCATTTTGTTGTTGTATGAATATATTTTATATCTTATGGTTTATGTTGAACTCAAGGTTTCAAGTTTCGTGTAAATCTACACATGGATTTTGATGATAACAAATGAATTCAAAGAATAAAGGAGTCTCAAGCTCAAGTTGTCCACGCAATATAATCAAGCACATCAAGGAAGCAAGCATGAGCAAGAAGGGAATAAGTTCACATTATAATCATAGAGGTATTTTGTAAATCTCTTAAAAATTTGAAATTAGGATTAAGGTTCAAAATTAATATTTTATCATAAAACATTAAAATACATTTTCCACATGTGCATGAATATTTTGAAAATTAAATTTAAAAATTTTGAAAAATGATTGATTGTCATCTTTCACATGTGCATGACATGATTAAAGGTTTGAATTTTGAAAATATTAAAATGATTGATTGTCATCTTTCACATGTGCATGACATGATTAAGGTTTAAACTTTGAAAATATTAAGATGATTGATTGTCATCTTTCACATGTGCATGTTTTATTTGAATATTTTCAAAAGTGATAGATGCCTTTTTTGACTTATGCAAAAGGTAGATGTCTTTGTTTGTAAATTTTGAAAAGTAAAGTGTGCTCCTTTTGTCATATGCAAAAAGTAAAAGATTAGATTTGAAATTTTTGAAAAGTAAAGTATGCTCCTTTTGTCATATGCAAAAAGTAAAAGATTAGATTTGAAAGTTTTGAAAATTAAAGTGTGCTCCTTTTGTCACATGCAAAAAATAAAAAGTTTAGGTTTAAAATTTTTGAAAAGTAAATGATGATATCTTTGACATGTTAATCTTTTTAAATTTGAATATGAAGTCTCATATGCCTATAAACAGATCATTTGAGAGCTTCACATTCACAACACCAAGAGCATACAACATTTATTCAAAGTTTTCATTCTCTCTTCTCTAATCATTGAGCCTTAACCCTTGTTTATTTTGAAAGATATAGTTTGTACTGTATTGTTTTTATTTCACTCATTGAGGAGTGTTTTCTGATAACCTACCCACTATCAATTTTTGTATCAGTAAAAGGATGTGTATAACCCTTGTGTGTGTAGAAGGTGTTCTACACGGGGAATAGTTAAATCACCAAGTGTGAGGTGATTGGAAGTGTAGAAGGTGTTCTACACGGGGAATAGTTAAATCACCAAGTGTGAGGTGATTAGAAGTGTAGAGGGTGTTCTACACGGATTCTTTGGAGCGGTGCTGCTCAAAGGTGTAATAGGTTTATATCTCCACCTAAAGGAGATTGAATAGTGGATTTGGGGATTTTCAAGGGGTAGCTTGAGGCGAGGACGTAGGCAGTGGGGCCGAACCTCGTTAACATACTGAGTTTGCTTCTCTCTTACCTTTACTCTTTATATTTATTACTGTTTCATATTTTGTTTATATTTTATATTGTATACTTGATTTATAATTGTTAATTTTTTAATACAACTCAATTCACCCCCCCTCTTGTGTTAGTCATCTGGGCAACAATTGGTATCAGATCTAGAGCTCTGTTATAAGATTAACTATCTTTTGAGTTAAGATCTTATGGCTAACATTGCAGCTTCATTTGGTGAAGGTCAATCTAGCAGTCGGCCTCCACTCTTTTGCGACGACAATTACTCATTCTGGAAAGTTAGAATGAGAATATTTCTTCAGGCTCAAGGTCGAGAAATCTAGAAATGCATTGTAAATGGACCTTATATTCTAACAAAAGTAGTTGATGGAGTAAAGGTCAAAAAGGAAGAAGAAGAGTTTGATCGTAAAGACGATAGACTTTACACTTTGAATTTAACTGTTATGAATTTATTATTTAATGCTCTAAATAGTAATGAGTTTAATAGAGTAATGACTTGCACTACAGCAAAGAAAATTTGGGATAACTTGGAAGTTACTTATGAAGGAACTTCTCAAGTCAAGGAATCAAAAATTTATATTCTTACTCATGAATATGAAATGTTTAAGATGAATGATGATGAATCTATTTCTAGTATGTACACTCGTTTTACTAACATCATAAATAGCTTGACAGCTCTTGGAAAAATTTATTTCAAAGTGGAGATAGTAAGAAAAATTCTCAACTCTCTACCAAAACGTTGGGAATCAAAAGTGACAGCGATTTTTGAAGTTAGAGACCTCAAGAAACTCGAAGTAAATGAACTCATCGGGTCACTTATCACCCATGAGTACACATTGAAAAGAGGAGAAGAAGAAGAAGGAAACCCAAAGAAGAGTTTGGCACTTAAAGCTGTTCCATATGAAAGTAAAAGTGATGAAGATGAGGAAAATGACGACAAAGATGAAGAAGTTGCGATGAGAACAAGAAGAATTCAGAGGTTCTTAAAGAAAAATAAAACTCCTCCAAGAAAATCCTTCAAAAAGTTTTTCAAGAAAAATTCAAGTAAAAATGAAACTTTAATTTGTTATAAATGCAATAAGCCTGGTCATATCAAGTCAGATTGTCCTCTGCTAAGGAAAAATCGAAACAAAGGCAAAAAGGCAATGAAAGCTACATGGGATGATGATTCAAGTAGCTCAAATAGTGAAGTAAGCAATGGAAAATCAGCAAATCTTTGTCTTATGGCTAAAGATGATATTGAGGTAACAAATCTTGATAATATTGAAGATCCTTCATATGAAGAATTGCAAAATGTTTTAGAAGAGGTATATGAGGAATTTGAAAAATTGGGTATCAAGTATGCTGCTTTAAAAAAGAAAAATTCTTCTTTAACAAAAGAAATTGATATTTTAAGAAAAGAAAGTATTATTTTGAAAGATGAAAATCTTGAGTTGAAGAAAAAGAAAACTGATCTAGAAAATATTATTGAAAACTTTACGAATGGAAAAAGAAATTTTAAAAAATTTCTTGGTAGTCAAAGATGTATTTTTGATAAGGCAAACTTGGGATATAAGTCAAAACAAAAATACAAATCTTATAAAAACTTCTTTGATAATGCTTCTACATCAAAGTCCAATATTCAAAATTCTTTTCATAAAAATAATTTTGTTAAAAAAGGATACTATTATAATCACTCAAGTTCTTCATATATGTCACATGCTATTTGCAATTTTTGTAATAGAAATGGTCATAATTATCTTGCTTGTCCTATTAGAAGAAAACATACAATGACTATTAGGGCCATATGGGTACCTAAACATCTTGTTTCTTCTAATACTAATAAATAAAGGACCCAAAAAACTTGGGTACCAAGAATTGTTTTTAATTGCTTTTGTAGGTATGCATGAAGTATTCTACATGTAAAAATAAATGATTTTTAGATAGTGGATGTTTAAGACAAATGACGGGAGACAAGACTAAGTTCTTTGATCTTAAATCTAAAGAAGAAGGACACATGACATTTGGAGACAACTTGAAAGGGAAGATCGTGGGAATAGGTAAAATATGTTGAGCAACCTCCGGGTTTTGAAAATCATATTTCTCAAAATAATGTTTTGAAACTCACAAAGTACTATATGGACTCAAACAAGCTCCTAGAGCGTGGTACGAGAGATTTAGTGGTTTCTTGATTAAAAAAGTCTTTTCAAGAGGAAAAATTGATACAACTCTTTTCATTAAATACAAAAATGATGATATTCTTTTGATTCAGATTTATGTTGATGATATAATATTCGGTGCTACTAATGACAATATGTACCAAGTTTTTGCTAAGACTATGCAGGAAGAATTTGAAATGAGCATGATGGGGGAGCTTACATTCTTTCTCGGATTGCAAATTAAGCAAGCAAAAAGTGGGACATTCATCAATCAATCGAAATATATTAAGGAATTGCTAAAGAAGTTTGGGATGGAAGGTGCTAAGGAAACTGGAACACCAATGAGCCCATCCACTAAACTTGATAAAGATGAAATCGGTAAACCAGTTGACTCGAAGGTATATCGAGGTATGATTGGTAGCTTATTATATTTGACAGCCAGTAGACCAGATATTATGTTTAGTGTGTGCTTATGTCCACGCTTTCAATCATCTCCAAAAAAATCACATTTAACTGCAGTTAAGCGCATTTTTAGATATTTTAGTGGTACAATTAACTTAGGGTTATGGTACCCTAAGCACACATCTTTCGATCTAATCAGCTACACAGATGCAGATTATGCTGGCTGTAAAATAGATCGAAAAAGCACTAGTGGAGCATGTCACGTCTTAGGTCATGCACTAGTTTCTTGGTTTAGTAAAAAAATAAAATTCTGTTGCACTATCTACTGTTGAGGCAGAATATGTTGCTGCGCGTAGTTATTGTGCTCAAGTTCTTTACATGAAGCAACAACTTGAAGATTTTAAACTCATGTATAATCACATTCCAATCAAATGTGATAATACAAGGCTATAAATCTTTAAAAAAAAAACTCAATACAACATTCTAGAATTAAGCATATTGAAATAAGATATCATTTTTTTCGAGATCATGTGCAGAAATGTAATATTGTACTAGAGTTCACAAACACACACGATCAGTTAGCAGATATATTCACAAAACCTTTACCAGAAGATAGATTATGTATGATTAGAAGAGAAATAGGTATGATGCATGTTATGAATATCTCTTAAAAGATAGATCAGAGTTCATAAAAATAGAGAGATATTTTTTTTAAATACTTTTACATAAACTTGAGATTCTTAGCCTCATGTTTGAGACGCTCATTCTTTTCATACAGTATCATGTCATCCCTATCCATGGGAACTGGCAAGCGGAATGAAAAATCCAATAGAGATTTCAACTGTTTATTCTTCTGCTGAAGGATTCCTTCCCTTGTGTGAGACTCTTGAACAATTCGTTGCAGTACAACAATTTGTTCTTTAAGCTTTTCAACCTCATGATTTTTGACTTGTAGCCGCTGGGAAAAAGCAACAATAGAGGATGAGTAGTGAGTCTCGATACTCATCAAGTCGTAGATAGCATCGGAGTCTGGCTTATTAGCCAAACTATTATTCTCTTGCTGCAACATGGCGCCAATGGTAGCTGCAGGAAGGACATGAGATTGAGATGTAGAATACCTCATGGATGGATCTAGAGGGATGTTAGAAGAATGAGCCATTGAGAAAAGAATTGAAAACTTAAAGCGAAAATATTGAAGAAATGCAGATGAGTTATAGAGATGAGAATAAGATTTGATGCAAATCAGATGAACTTTAAAACTGATTTTATAGAGATAGCATAAAGAACAAGACAAATTATTATCTCTTCAAATCTTATTAGTCAAAAGAAATACATGATATGCTGGACACGCATTGTCAAAAGTTTTCTTACTAGAAAAACGGTTCTCTGCTCCTATCATGGCATTGACGGCCTTAGGAGAGAAGATTGATGGTTGATGCGTCAAGGGTTCCTGATTCAAGTTTGGAACATTAGTGGAAGAGAATTGTTCGGCCATTCTATCGTTATGAAAAAACAGAACTTAGGTCAATAAGCGATGTTTTTTTTTTGGTATCCGATAGGTGAAAATGATTTTTTTTATAGAAACTCAGAGCCTTCAATCCCGTTTGTCAACAACATCAGGCGATTGTTTAAATCTTCAGCCGCACTAAATTCATAGAGTTAGGCCTCGAGGCTTTGCAGCACTTGGAGTCACGGATGGCTTCCTTTTTTTTTTTTCAAGTATCTACAGTGTCTATTAACGCACCATTTTCTTCAGTCTATTTACTTGCTGCCGATCCTTTTTAATGATGCTAAAAGGGGGAGAAGTTTTAGACTAGAACATTAACATTGTTTAATTGCTAAACTTATTATATATACTTGGAATTATATTTATATTTTTGCTTGAAAAACTAACGCACATTCCCAGGGAGAGTTTAAGTATTAATACAGGCTTTAGGTTCTATCAAGCATTTGTCATCATCAAAAAGGGAGAGATTGTTGAATTCAATGTTTCAAGTTTCGTGTAAATCTACACATGGATTTTGATGATAACAAATGAATTCAAAGAATAAAGGAGTCTCAAGCTCAAGTTGTCCACACAATATAATTAAGCACATTAAGGAAGCAAGCATGAGCAAGAAGGGAACAAGTTCACATTAAAATCATAGAGTAATTTTATAAATCTCTTAAAAATTTGAAATTAGGATTAAGGTTCAAAATTAATATTTTATCATAAAGCATTAAAATACATTTTCCACATGTGCATGAATATTTTGAAAATTAAATTTGAAAATTTTGAAAGATGATTGATTGTCATCTTTCACATGTGCATGACATGATTAAATGTTTGAATTTTGAAAATATTAAGATGATTGATTGTCATCTTTCACATGTGTATGACATGATTAAATGTTTGAATTTTGAAAATATTATTGATTGTCATCTTTCACACGTGCATGTTTTATTTGAATATTTTCAAAAGTGATAGATGCTTTTCTTGACTTATGCAAAAGGTAGATGTCTTTGTTTGAAAATTTTGAAAAGTAAAGTGTGCTCCTTTTGTCATATGCAAAAAGTAAAAGATTAGATTTGAAATTTTTGAAAAGTAAAGTGTGCTCCTTTTGTCATATGCAAAAAGTAAAAGATTAGATTTAAAATTTTTGAAAAGTAAAGTGTGCTCCTTTTGTCACGTGCAAAAAGTAAAAAGATTAGGTTTGAAATTTTTGAAAAGTGAATGATGATGTCTTTGACATGTGAATCTTTTTAAATTTGAATATGAAGTCTCATATGCCTATAAATAGATCATTTGAGAGCTTTACATTCACAACACCAAGAGCATATAACATTCATTCAAAATTTTCATTCTCTCTTCTCTAATCATTGAGCCTTAACCCTTGTTTATTTTGAGAGATATAGTTTGTGCTGTATTATTTTTATTTCACTCATTGAGAAGTGTTTTCTGATAACCTACCCACTATCAATTTTTGTATTAGTAAAAGGGTGTGTATAACCCTTGTGTGTGTAGAAGGTGTTCTACACGGGGAATAGTTAAATCATCAAGTGTGAGGTGATTGGAAGTGTAGAAGGTGTTCTACATAGGGAATAGTTAAATCACTAAGTGTGAGGTGATTGGAAGTGTAGAGGGTGTTCTACACGGATTCTTTGGAGCGGTGCTGCTCAAATGTGTAATAGGTTTCTATCTCCACCTAAAGGAAATTGAATAGTGGATTTGGGGATTTTCAAGGGGTAGCCTGAGGCGAGGATGTAGGCAGTGGGGCCGAACCTCGTTAACATACTGAGTTTGCTTCTCTCTTACCTTTACTCTTTATATTTATTACTGTTTCATATTTTGTTTATATTTTATATTGTATACTTGATTTATAATTGTTAATTTTTTAATACAACTCAATTCACCCACCTCTTGTATTATTCATCTGGGCAACAGTTTATTTAGGTTATACTTACCTGCGATGCCATTTTTGGCGTCGTAGAATTTGGATGCAGATGTCGAGGAGGCTAGCCTGAGGAGGCGGCTCCACTGTTAAAGTTTGGTATAAAATTTATTATCTTGGAAACTATTTTCTCTTTTTTATAAATACGTATATTTGTGATTTGTCTTTCAGATGACTGTATTAAATCTTCTGTTGGAGAATTTGAGTAAACTGATTTGTATTATTTAAAAATTTTGATACTTAGTAATAGACTAAATTTGTCCGTTGTGTCGTTTTATTCTACACTGTTGCTTTGTACACATACTTAATACTTGTCGTTAGGGTGTATGACCTAAGTTGTCAACATCTTAACGTCTCAATTCCCATATTCTTTTAAGGAGAATTTGGGGGCGTCACACTTACGGTGAAAGTGATTCGATCTGTCGTCATGCTAAGACACTCGACGGTGAAGACGATTTGATCTACAGTCGTGGTTAAAACTAAGATTTATAAAAATAAGAATGAAAATATGAAATTAAAATTTTCACGAAAATATACATCATGACACGAAAAGTATGCACCTGTGTCCACTGAGTCCTTTTTGTAAAAAGGTGCACCATTCAAATGTATATAATGCATAAGTTATGTACGAGTCATAATTAATAAGTCTTATGGTCATATTATGTACATTTACATGTTATTTGTGGATACTGTCATTGCTTTGTTATGTTACCTGTGCACTTACTGTCAAAGTCTCACTATTTTATTTCTATTTATCATTCCTTATGGAATGATAGACGTTATTGCGGGAATAAATGAATTATCACCCCACATGTCACAAGAGATTTTGAGGTGTTCTGAGAGTCTTACAGAATACTTCTCTTTTGATGAAATGATCCATTCAGTATGTGGTCAATTGTTGATAGTAAGATTATAAAGAAGCCGAAGAAGAACCTCTGTGGGTAAAAATAATAATTGTATGTTCGTTCTTGGAAGCATCGAATAGTGATGTGTAATGATGAGAAACTAGTACAGTATGTTTTATATTTTATAAGATTATGAGTTCTTACTATAACTTACCATATGATAATAGCAAAAAATTAGATTTCTTTGCTGGATTTTTGAAATTGACTTTATTCCGTTACGGCAAATTTTGCATATTGTTAGTAAGTTAGGCGCATGCACATATTTTTCGGCATGAACAAAAAGGAATATAGCCTAATGTTATAAGTCACGACGCTTCAATTTACGTTAGATTCTATACGTAAATTGGAGACGTTACATTCTCTATCTTTTCTTCAATAGAAGTTGAATGGTTGGCAATGGGTAAAGATACGAGTCATCGGTGTTGGGTGATGATAGAGATGGTTGTCGTTGGCGACACTCGAGGGTGCTGGACGACGAGAGGGAGGGGGCGTGGCACCTTGTGGGAGCGAAATGGATTCAAAAATGAAATAGGGTCGTTCAAATGGTTTCATGAGGAAAAAAAAAGGACAACCACGTAATGAGTGCATTGTGTGCACTCTACAATGGAATAATTCTAAGGAGAATCCAATATTTGAGAGCGAAAAATGAGGGGGAGAAGCCACACTCAGTGCACTCCCCCTCACATGAACAGTGTTATGACAGTGCATGACACTGTTCATGTGAGGGGGAGTGACCTGAGTGTGGCTACTTCCCAGCATTGCTCTTTGAGAGCACTTAGACTACGCATGACGTGACATCATGTGAAATGACAAATTTCTCCCTACAAAGCCCCCTCACTTGGAGACCCCTCAGAATTCAAAATCCCTAAGCGAAAATCCTTAGCAATACTCAGAATGAAATCCCTTGATTTCACTTACACAAAACTCTTCTTCGAAGAAAACTCTTAATTTCAAAAACTCTTCTTCTTCACAATCGATTTTGAAGATTTTGAAAACCCTCAGCGAAATCCCTTCTTCTTCCCCTCGATTTCTATAGATGTTGTTTGCCGTTCTTCGATGCATTTCTTATTCTTCTTCTCTTTGATTCACTCAGTCCCCTCACCATCTCTGTGATTTTCCCTCCCTTCATTCGTTTACACTGTGATTTTTTTCCAGATGTGATTTTTCCCATCTCAATCCCGCAACCCTGCGATTCATTTAAGACCCGTATTGGTGTGAGTCCAGACAGTAAGAAAGCGTGTCCAGAGATCTACGGGAGAGGTAATCTTTTTCAAACCGACCCCTTCTTACTCCTTGTTTCTCTGTGATGCTAGGGTTTAGGAATACATTCCTTTTTCTTTTTTGTGTCGAGTCCTCTATTTTTATTTCTGTGGTTTATATATATTAGCTGTAAATTAACTAGGATTTTGGTTCAGGGTGATGGAGTTTGGTTCTGTAAATTAATGGAATTTAGTTATGGGTGATATTTATCTCACCACACACGCACACACACTTCGGTTTCATGGTTTTCAATTTCATCTTCGTGTGATAGTAACCAGGGAAGGTGGGTAGAAATAGCTTGGTTTATTTCATTTACCTTTCACTTTGACCATGTTGAGTTCCATTACTAGAGTTATGATTTTGTTTGCTTTGGAATCTTTTGGTGCTTCAGCGTTTCGAAGAATATTTTGGGCTCGTTGGAATCGAAGAGATGTAAGATTTATTGACCGGTTTAGACCATTGGAAGGAGGTATATTGTTTTTACTTGATAATGCAATATTCTTCTTTTTGAATTTCTGAGCTCTGAATTTTCTAGTACAATGGGTGGAAGTAGATGGAAGAAGAAACAGCTCAAGATCACCAGCCAAAATCGTTCAAACTAAGGATAGAGGTAAGTGTAGTGGGAGTGAATTGATTGTGAAAACTGCAACCTAACTTGCATTGCTTCTACTTATAACTTTGGTAATTAAATTGCATTGTAACAAAGAGAAAGACTGAAGGAAAAAGAACTTAATAAGTTTTTTGCTTTACTAGCATATATGCAGCCAAAGGGGTTTTATTCTTTATGGTCTTTATTTATATTGGTCTTTGTGTTGGTTATCTCAGTGCTTTATAAAGCCTCCAGTGAAGGAGAACACAAGGGCAATAGACTTGAAGCTTTTATAGTGATCTGCGAGTAGTAGAACATGCTGAGTTTGAAATCAAAACAGTGCTGTTTCCAAACAGATTAGCCCCAAATTATGAAAAGTAGAGGGTTTGTGTACACGAATATGGATGTTTTTGTATTGGGTTGTGTCTGTTGTGATTTTTCTAGTTGGTTTGGATCAAATATGTAAATAGCTAGAAGCATAGTGTCAAAATCAAATATGTAATTTTTTATGGTTGGTTCAGATCAACAGAGGGAAGAATCGTATCAAAATCACTTTAATATTTGTATTGAACAAGCCTTTGGTCTTGATGTGAGTTTTTGTCTCAATTTAGCTTGCACAAGATATTTATACTTTTTCATCTAAATAAATGGTTCCTTAGCTAAAAAATCAGCAACATAACTGCTTGCATTCCTCTTATTCATCAGGCCATCCTCACATAAAGCGAACTAAAGATTTGTAAAGTGGAGGAATAAATATTCACTAACTTCATTCAAGTCATCAAGCCAAAATGGAAATGGATGCCACAGTCGGCAGTTTAATAAACAAAGTCAAACAAAAGAACGAAGAAAAAAGCTTGTACAAGTAAAGCAATATCGTGGTTATTGGTGGGCAATATTTTCATGCTAAAATTGTCACAATTCAGCCGGCTGAATTCATACTTTCAAGATGAAATGTTCTGAGTATAATTTAGAGATCTTGACTCTTAGATGCAACATCCTTCAAACTACAAAGTGCAAATTTACAACCACAATTTGATAAAAACTACAAATTTCAACATTCTTCAAGCTTCAAATGACAAATTACACTTTCTACAAATTACTCCACAACCACATTTTGATGAAAACATTAGAGTCTGAAATGATAAGATGCAAATTAATCTTCATAATTCATTGTAACTTTTGCTACACCCTTTGAAATTGTTCATTTGTCTTTGCTTCCAATCTTGTCAAAATCCAATCCTGGGTTGAAACCAGATCTGAAAAATGGCAGAGTAAATTACTGAAATGCTTTAGCCCAAGGAATAATTTCACAACTTCGAAGTTTTAAAGTTAATAGCCTACACAAGAATATTACCATAAGAAAAGTATGTATTAAAACAAAATAGAATATTTTACATGCTAGGGTGACATGTAGTTATACGACATTGCCTAACAATATTGTAGGGTGCGAGTAAGGGCCTTGTGGCTAAATTACTGTAGAAAAATGGATGATTTGAATGACAGTGCCAAAAAGTATTTCAAGGTCTGATTAAGCACTTCGGCATCATCCACATGGGAAAGAAGGATATAATGTGGGTCTCAAAACCATTATAGTTAAGCATATGAAAAATATTTGATACAATTGATGCAAATGTGGGAAAACAGTGAATACTAATATGCACTTCTATGTTTTGTTAATGAATGGAGAAACAAAGGATGTTTGCAAATTTTTCACCAGAAGATATAATGAATGCCAAGAAAAAGAAAACTGAAGTGAGGCATAAGACACTTTTGCACATTGGCCATAAGTTACAGCATAATACGTAGTAGTCCTGGGTAATTACAACTTTATACCAAACCAAAATGAAGCATTATTGCACAAAATATGCATGTTGATACCAAAAATGGAACTAAAACCAAAATGTGAAACTATTCTAATCAAAAGACTAACTATTGGAATACAGGTGTTTGACTATATATTAGCGGCAAGCTTTGCATAGGCATTGAGTATCATCTAAAAATAATTGATCCACAAGTATCTCAACCAATCCATTTGTAGACACTACACGTTTAAGCGGAACTTCATGGCAGGCAAGGTTTCCAACTAAAGACTTTTTGAGACAATACATTTTGGGCCGGTTAAATGGGAGGTGTAAACTGTAAATGGTATAAAATCTTTCATAAATTCTTCTGAGATGGATTAAAGCATGGGCTCTCAATATTCACATATGCACCTTATTTTTACATTCCAACTAACGTGTGGGCATTCACTTCATCAATAATAATAGATATTTTGGTTCTTTTATGTTTTGAAACTCTCTGCTAGGTGACAGAGTCAGTGTTAGTGTTTTAGAAGACCTCAGTTTTGTAATTTTCTCTGTTTTACACATGGTTATTATAAGCAAGTGTTGGTAGAACTCTATGCATATGCTAGTGTAAGGCACCTCTCTCATGCAAAAGCCGCATGTGCTAAGACCATACTTTTTCCTCCTTTTTGGCTTATGGCTAGAAAATATTCCCATTGTACAAAAGTCAACGCAAAATGTAAGGGGAAAAAAAAGAGCTACTAGTCACTTAGAGTTCATGAAAATTGCTCATGCTTACAAGGGGAAGGGAAAAGCATTGGGATGCATGAAAACACGAGAAAGGGAAAAACACTCATGCTTACAAGTTTCTCAAAGATCGTGCAATTGAATACTAGAAAAGAGCAGTGATTATTAGTTGGATGGTGAGTTTGAATTTATCTAATACAAACAAGTAAATTCTAAATGTAAGGACCTTGGGCACGAATTTCATGTCTAAAAGGAAATGGAGAGACAAAAAAGAAGAAAGAAATCCTCAGGCATTTGACTTGTGTAGTCTGAGGGGCCTTGCAAACAGATAAATAACAGTGAACATGATAAAAAGTGACACTTTGAAATATTAATGAATAAACCATTACGAAAGGGGATTTCAAGTTTACATTCTTCTAGAAATAATTGTGGTATACAGTAAAGAGTCAATCTGAACAGAAATAGATTAATTAGCTCTGCTTTGCTTCCAGCCATTCAACAAATTGTCCAGGATCAATGGCCAAGCAAGGTTAGGATCATAATTACTAAGGTCTGGAAAACTTATCTGCATGAAAGTGGTAGCACTGCTAGTCAGAGTTTAAAATGATAAAATGGGGAGGCCCTATTGGAAACCAACATCAATGGATAGATCTTCAAGCAATTCCACCAATATGTTGCAACTGATATGGTTTCAAATGAATATAAAATTTCTCCCCCTATGAAAAGAAAACCCTCACCCCCATGTGGCAAGCTCCCTTCGAAGAAAAGTCATTTTCATAGCATTATTCCATGGGTTTTAATGCCAAAGTGAAAAAATGACAGATGCCTAAAGAATGTGCCAGTGACAAACTTGCACAATTTCCAAGAAACACAAAACACTGATTAGAAAAGTTGGGTGGGAAGGCTCATCAATTCTAAACATGCCAGTGGCCATAGGTTAACTGCCTATTTGCTTATAATATTTGGGAAAAATCACACTACAACTAGGATAGAGAATTCTATGCACAAGAAGACAGTCGCATCACATGAAAGAAAACTGAGGTACAAGAAATAGTGGAATATTTTGCCCACTAAGTTCTGAAATTATTTGTTAAAAGTGATTCCATATCTATTACTTTTAAATGCAAAAATAATAAAAATCGCATGCTTGCTTCATAGAAGTCATAGAACAGTTGAACAAGTTTTAACTAGCAAAGTGAAGAGACAACATAGCTAATAAATTAACAAATAGAAAACAACTGTTACCAAGCATAACTTACTTATGGAGGAGGATCTTTGTCGGGTGGAGCTGACCAGATGGACAGCATCGCAGCGTGACGCTGGGCAGATGGAGGGCGATGCGGGTTTTGCTTGGCGAGGGGTCTTCGCGGGATTTCATTTGGGTTTGCTTCGCTCAATCAGCTGGCGTGGTGATGGGCAGACGGAAGAGCGTCGCGAGGTGGTGTTGAACATAAAGAAGGCATCGCCGGGTGGCGCTGGGTAGATGAAGATGTAAGCGAGGGAGGAAGTGTTTCACGGGGCAAATTTCGAATGAGGAATCTGAAAATTTGAAACCGATCTTCACATGTAACAAAACATGTATTTTGGTTAAAAAACTGAAAAATACCAGAAGCATTGTGAGTGCACTATGTGCACTTGCTACAATGGATACTTTATAGAAGGACTCATCTACAATGTCTATTCCGTAGAATAATTCGTGCCAGATCACAAAAAAACAATCTCATTGGATTATCTAAACTTATTATTCAAAAAGTATAAATTTACATATTTATCAAAAAAATTTAATCATATTTAAACAAAAGTGGAGAGATAAAAGTGAGAAAATGAAATAAAAATATTTTTTATGAATATAAAATTAAAATTTTATTCAACAAATCGATTGTTAGACAAAATTTTAGTTTTGTAATTCACAAAAGGTTTTTTATTTTTTTTATTTTCTATTTTTCTCTCTCTATTTTTATTTAAATATGATCAAAATTTTTAAATAAATATATAAATTTAAATTTTTTAAAAGATAACTTTAAACCTTCGCTCAGAATGAATGTCTTTTTATCCTTCAACGAGAATTTCTCACTGTGTCGTAATTTCATTGTTAGTTTAGGGATAGACTACGTGGCAAATAATTATTGGAGGCTGTTTAGGTTTTTTTTTTCTAAAACGAGACCGACGGGAAGACTTTTTTCCTAAATTTGAAATTCAAATTCTTCTACGTTCCGTAGATATCATCTCATCGTTAAAGAGAAAATCAAAACAAAAAATCCCATTCAACGGTCCCTTTTGCTCAAACGGCTACTTCTCTCGCTCTGTGAAAAAACTTTCCATTCTCGACACACTTCCCTAGGAAACACGTTTTCTTCTCATCCAAACAATTTAGCATATCCAAGGAAGGGCTGTTTCAATTGCAGTTATGGTAGGGGATAGAGAACTAATATCTTTGGGTTTCAGTCTATCATTTAATTTTCCCTTTTCTTCTCGTTCCCTGGTTTTGTTGCAAACAGTTGGCGCTTTTCTTCTCCTCGATTGACCTTTAGAGTTGTAATTTCTAAGTACTTTTGGGTATGTTACTTCTCTTGGCAGGCGCAGTTTCTTAATATGTCTAATCCTCGAACTGATCCACTTCTGCAAGTGGAAACAACATGTGGATCCCTTCTATATGAACTTCAGGTTCTTTGGGAGTTTTTCAATATGCAATGTCTTTTTTTCTTCCCTTTTGCTTCTGTTACAATTACTAACTCGTTTTTAAATTGACTTGTGCATATAATTCGCTAAAAGTGGTTTCTCTTTCCCGTTTACTTTAAAATCAGATTATTTGGGATGAAGTTGGTGAATCAGTTGCTGATAGGGATAAAATGCTCCTTGAGCTTGAAAAAGAATGTTTAGAAGTATACAGGAGAAAGGTAGATATTGCAAATCGATCTAGAGCTCAGCTACGCCAGGCAATAGCTGATGCTGAAGCAGAATTGGCTGCCATCTGTTCTGCAATTGGGGAGCGACCTGTACATATTAGGCAGGTCTGCAATGATGAGTATACAATTTGATTGGCTCTGCTATTTTGTGAATGACTATATGTGTGGTTACTAATGTTTGCTTGTTTTCTGACAAAAAATGTTCTCGAAGAAATTACAAACAGTTTTTTTAACTTTGATTAACCAAAAGGTAAAAGCAATGGGCATAAGTAATAAGTTAAATGAACTTCTTTAAAAGTTGTGAGAAACTATGAAAACATAAATTAGAATTGGATTTGTACCTTGAAGCAGTATCAAATGTTTATTTTAGCTTGCTTGTACTCATTAAGATGACTATTACAACTATTGATGTTGTAAAATATAGGTTCAGAAAATGACAAGTGAAGTTGGACTTTGGGTTTGATAATTTATAACGTGACAAAATTTTTTGTGTACCAAATAGAAACTTAGAAAGAAGAACATGCAAATTATTGTCAAGTATTACAACATGGAGGAAGAAACTTGTACACTATGTGTGTGTGTGTTTATTTAATCTGACCCATTATTGGGAAATATGAATTTTCTTTCTCTACCTTTTCAAGTTGGGATTATAGCTAATCAATTTAACCCTCCCGGAGGGCCTTCTTTTTCCAGTCTGTTCAAAATACTGGAAGCTTGAAGGAAGAGCTCAGTAGAATTCTTCCACAATTGGAGGAGATGCGGAAAAGGAAATCTGAGAGAAGAAATCAATTCCTAGAAGTCCAAGAGCAGATACAGAAGATCTCAAACGAGATCTATGGTTCCACTGAGTATATTTCATCCATGTTGGTAGTGGATGAAAGTGATTTGTCTTTGAGAAAGCTTGAGGAGTTGCACAGAGAGCTGCATGAACTTCAAAAGGAGAAGGTTGAGTTATATTTCATTATTTTCTCATTCCCATTTCATTTATGTTGCTATTGTTGCGCTAGTGGATGGTGCTCTTTAATTACTGGCCATACTCCTTGATCTTTTCCTTTCTGTAGAGTGATCGTTTGAGGCAGGTTCAGGAACATGTGTGTGCCCTGAATTCGCATTGCTCAGTGCTTGGTGTGGATTCTAAGAAGATACTAACTGAAGTTCATCCAAGTTTACGAGACTCTGAAAGGTCCAAGAATATAAGTAATGGTACAATTGAGCAGTTGGCTGCTGCGACACAAAAATTGCGGGAGGTTAAGCTACAGAGAATGCAGAGGGTAAATAATGGTTGAAATTACCATGGAGTATATTATATTTAAAACATTTCTTTTTCCTTGACTGATAGGAGCAATCTTTATATGCTTTTGGCAGCTCCAAGATCTTGCAACTACCATGTTGGAGCTCTGGAATTTGATGGATACACCAATGGAAGAGCAACAAATGTTTCAGAATGTTACTTGTAACGTAGCTGCTTCAGAACATGAAATAACTGAACCAAATTCTCTCTCCATGGACTTCATTAATCACGTGAGTAATTTATATTTAAATGGCATTGGATATGATTTTTGTTTATTGGTTTGTCTGGGTGGGAAAAGAAGTAGATGGATTTGCTTCAGAATTTATAAACAAGCAAATCATGCAGGTTGAGGCTGAAGTATCTCGGTTGGAAGAGTTCAAGTCAAGCAAAATGAAAGAGCTTCTTCTGAAGAAGAGGTCAGAGCTAGAGGAGTTCTGTAGAAAGACGCATATGGTTCCAGAAGTAGATAGCACAATGGAAGATGTCATTGACGCGATAGAATCTGGTATATGTCTTGATGATTGTTTTGATCACGCTGATGCTTATACTGAGTATTTCATGTCTGTACCATCTGTCTTGATGCAGGAGTTGTGGACCCTGCTTCTGTCCTTGAGCAAATTGAGCTTCAGATTGCTAATGTTAAAGAGGAAGCTTTTAGCAGGAAAGAACTACTCGAAAAGGTTGAGAAATGGTTGACTGCATCTGATGAGGAGAGTTGGCTTGAAGAGTATAATAGGGTGAACCACTTAACTACTTTTACCATCTATTTATATTCGATATTGTTTCTCTGCATCTACATCCTTCTGCTTAATGTATCACTTTTTGGTGGTCCAGGATGTGAACCGATACAATGCTGGAAGAGGTGCTCATCTTACTCTCAAGCGTGCTGAGAAGGCTCGCTCTTTGGTTAACAAACTTCCAGGTATACACTGATCATATAGGTCTTAATTAGGTATGGGGCTCTCTTAAAGAAGCAAACATGACAAGAGCAAACTGAATCTTGAGTTTGCAGTTATGTCAGTTCATGGACTAAAATTATTTTAGTGGTCTCTAAAACTGGGATTAATTAATTTGGCGGTTTTGATTCAAGTTTTGATTCCTCAGGTTATTAGTTTGCTCAAGAAGCAAAAGATATTATATATATATATATATATTTCATAATAGTTATTTTCTTTTTACTCATTTGATTTGTTATTTTCTGTTGATTGTCTTGTTCAGCTTCCTTTTTATGACCACCTATTCCTGCTGTTTATTTACTTAGCCAGTTCTTTCCCCAGCATACTTTGCTGGTATAATTGTTTTTCTGTTATGGTTTGCATACAGCAATGGTTGATGCGTTGGCTTCAAAAACCCTGGCATGGGAGAAGGAAAGAGGCATTGAGTTCACATATGATGGTGTAAGTACCATCTCTGAAGGTGATGAGTGTTTAATTTGTTAGTCTCACTCGACAACTTATTGAAATGGTTAGCTGTAATCTGCTGCTGCCTAGGTCCGTCTCTTATCTATGCTTGAAGGGTATAGTTTAGTGCGGCAAGAGAAAGAACAAGAACGTCGTAGGCAGCGGGTATGGATCTATGTCATTGCCCTATCACATGCCTACTGAAATTTTATCTGACTGTTTGACTGTCTGTGGAATTAAATTTCTGTTTCAGGACCAGAAGAGACTTCAGGGACAGCTGATTGCAGAACAAGAGGCACTTTATGGGTCAAAACCCAGCCCTTCAAAGACCCAGGGTGTAAAAAAAGCACCCAGGATGTCAACCGGAGGTGCATGCAATAAAAGAATTTCACTTGGAGGAACAATGCTTCACACTCCCAAACCTGATCCACTTCAATCTGCGAAAGCTACTCCTCACTCACGTTCCATTAGGAAATATGACCGGATGCACCAAAATCATGACCAACTTAATCCTCAATATGATGGCATTTCTGCTTTATCTGCAGGCAGGTTCTTATACTTCACTTTATGAGGAATAGATGCACATTTATATTCTTCCCCAAGAACTTGGTAATGATGCTCTGTGTGTGTATGAATAATTTATGCTTATCCTTTGTTTTGTATGTTTTATGGTACCATCGAAACTCAGTTAGATTGTTTGTTGGAATGTTTGTCTTATTTCCTTTTTTCATCATTACTGTGCAGGTAGGAGAGGCTTGGATGTTGCCGGTCTCCCTGTAAAAAAGCACTCATTTGGAAATGGAAATGTTTGCGAAGGAGAGTCACCCATGATGCGGAAACCATTTTCACCCATCATCTCCACAGCACCATCGAAGGCCAGCATGGCAAACTTGTTGGATGATCCAAACATGACTCGCAGCGAGAAGATGCAGAAGACACTTCCAACCAAGAATCTGCAATTCAATACTCCCTCCAAGACAACTTCAATGGGAGATGAAGAGAACAAAACGCCAAAGTCATTGCTGATTGGTGTCCCCACAACACCTTCAACTGTGTCAGTTCCGATGCAGACAGCCCGGACTCCGGCTCCTCCACTACTGGTCTCTTTCGGAGCCAAGGTAGTCGAGCTGATTCCAGAAGAAATTGAATATTCATTCGAGGAAAGGAGAGCTGGTTTTGTGCTTCCTAAAACACACATTAGGCCAATAATAATGCAAGTATGATATGCTCTTAGGTGGACTTGAATGAATATGTTTTAGCATGCTTTTAGATCAGATATCTTCTCTTCTTTTTGGTGTTTTTCGATGGGCCAAGTCAATTGTAATTGGCTTTTCGGATTAGTGTACATTGTTTACGAGTACTGAAAATTGAACTCGTCCTCTTCTGTTTGACGTGACCACCTACCAGCTTTGTCTGTTCAGGTGGTTTGTTGTGGTTGTGGACTTGGTCGCGTCGAGAGAGAGAGAGAGAGAGATGCATTAATCTCATCCATGCAGTTCCAGTTGTTTTGGGACACTAATATCTGAATTATTTTCTAATTGAAACAAATGAATGATAGGTGTAGGTAATCCTCTTTGAACGAAAATAAACTTTTTGTTTAAGAAAAAAAAGTAAGGAAAAAAAAAATGAAGAACATGTAGTTACTGTGGCATTGGCAGTAGATTCCTCAAAAGGAGTGGGTATTTAGCTCCAAGTTAAATTTCTTTAGTCAAAACTTTAATTTAGCTGAAAAACAATGAAGTTGTCAGTAATTCTAGAGCAATGGCTATAACATTAACTTTACAGGCTTACAGCTTTAAAATATCTCATTTTTAAGCTTTTAAATATATAATTGAGAATCTCATATTTAAAATTAAAAAAAATTCTACGCAAATTATTAAATCATTCTTTTGTTACGGACGTGAACCATTTCCTTAACCAGAATTTATACTTTGAATTTTGCAATTAAAATAATAACAATTAATTAAATTCACAGTATTAAACATATTTAATTTAATATGTTTAAATTTTCATTTTCAACTTTATTTATTTCTTCTCTATTTTTGCCTGTAAAACTCTTGAACTCAACTATCACTTTTTCAAGAATTTTTGTTCTTAAAATTGGGATTTTCCTTGCGATTCTCGCAATCTTTTTGTGAAATTCGGCGCCACCATTGAATTCCTCTGCATTCTTTTTGCGATGGTGGAGAATTAAGCTACAGAGCTCTGTTTGTCACACAGAGCAAACCCAGCAGTGGAAACTGTAGTCTTGGACTTTCACCTCTTTGCCCTCGAACGAGGGTTTTAGGTTTTTGAGAAGGTTTTTAAAAGACCGAAGTTCATGCATTCGTTTTCCCATTCTCGGTTCTTTAAGTTAGGAAAGTTTGAGTCTTTAATGGGTAGGTTTCGGTGTGTTTAGGGTTTTTAGGGCTTTAAGCTTTTGGGAGGTTTCTGGGTTTGTTTTCTGTTTTTAATTATTATATATCTATGGAGGAGAAAGAGAGCTCTGGTTCTGGGGTTGGCGTGAAAGTTGATTTGGTCCCAGAGAGCTACCGGATAGGCCCAGGGACCGTAAATCCGACCCAATTAGGCGAGGGGCCCACAATGGCAGCTACGGCTGCCTCGCCGGTGAGTGTGGCGACGCCCGGTACGGGAATGAAGAAGAAGAGGGGCAGGCCAAGGAAGTATGGTCCCGCTGGTGCCGTCTCGCAGGCATTGTCTCCGATGCCGATTTCATCCTCGATACCAATTACCGGGGAGTTCTCAGCTTGGAAACGGGGTACGGGGAGTCCCATCGAATCCGTCAAGAAGTTACATAATAAGCACGAGTATCAAAGCTCAGGTAATTAACGGTTTGTTAAGAAGTATTTTGGCTGAATATTAATACGGTTCGTGTTCTCGCTATTTGAATGTTATTATTATCGTTTTTAAGAATCATGAATTCTGAAAAAGAATCTTGACTTCTAGAAACAGTTGGCTTTGTTTTTACTGTTACATTTGAGATCATGATCTGTTGTGATGGTTACTTGGTAGTTGGTCGGAAAGAGGCATAGCTGTCTGAAATTCCGTGACAAGGTTGTTAGTCACTCTTGATCAACATCAAAGTGGAAAATCAACGCCAGTGGCTACTGGTTTGGTTTTGTGGTGAATGATTGATGGTCGGATTGGAATCGAGTTGTGCGGTGGAATTTAGGAGGATATGTTTTAAATTTGGCGTCTGGGAGTGGACCCTCATCTCAGATTCCTCGTCAGATCTGGAATTAATTTTAGCGGTAAGAGGGGTTGGGTTTTGTTGGGGTTGCCGTAAAACAAGGGAAGTTCTCTCCTTTGACTAGAATATTACAGTTCTTGCCTTTTCCGAGGGGAAGATAGCTTAGGTGAGAAAACAAGCTTCCAGGTTGTTGAATAGGTGAATTTCAATACTTAGCCAATGTGACCGATATTGAACTGGTCTTCACTTAGTAATCAAATTATAATGACCGACTCAATTACATAATGTTTAAAAAATCACACTAACTTGTCTGAACTACGAAGGAAGTGGGGATTGAAGAAAGAGAAAAGGTTTATACAACCATGAATTGAGTAACCGTCACGCAACCACTTTGAATAAAAGTGAAAAAAATATGGGACTCACATAAAAAAATTAACTTTTAAATAGTAGATCCCACTCATTTTCAAAGTGGTTATGCAGTGTTTACTCACCTCATAGTTGTATGTAGCATTAATCTTGAAGAAAAGCCCAGACAAAGATTAAATTTTGGGAAATAATAGGGGATTGCCACGTAGCAGTTAGCGGAAAAGATGACAAATGGGAAAGATTTATTTTTGAATAAATGCAATATATGATTTGCCTTTTCTGAACCATACTTCAAAGATTGGGTTATAATTCAACTGAAAACAATTATACTTATAAAAAAAAAATTAAACTGAAAACAATTAATATAATTTCTGGCCTAGTACTTATCAAAAGGAAAAATCAGTGCATTCTGAAATTAGCTTCTTGAAAGGGTTAATTCAGGTACTAACTTGAGTTTAAACGTAAAACTGATTTGAAAGCTATAACTAATTGAAATGGAGACTACTGTTTGTATAATGACCAGTATACCCCCACAAAATTAAGTGAACAATTTTAAACTTCTTATTAATCATGAGTTTTAAATCATCCACATGTTATCTGGACCAGATGCTTCTTAGAATCTATTATAATATCCTATTGGGTATTTCAACTGGGAACTAGAATTGATGGGACTCTAGGTCGAAAATCTTTGATAAATGATGGTCAATTTCAAAACCATTCTTATTTACCAAAAGAAAAAATTCAAAATTTTCTGTGAGGTACCAACTGTAGCCAGCTGAATGATTAGGAAAGAGAGAGGTAGGAAAAATTAAATCTTTTTTTATCTTTATTTTTTCCTAGCTTATTTGTGGCTGGTCTTCTCACTTTCAATTTTTCATTGGATTAGTTTGTGAAACATTTCTCCAGGCTTACTTATATCTTATTCTGTGTTCCGTTCATTAGACTTTTTAAATTGTGATCCTATCATTTAGCCAACTTCATCGGATTGATAACTAACTGAGCGACCCATTTGTTTCTTAATCAAATTGCTTCATCAGATTGATAACTAAATGAGATACTCATTTGCTTTTTAATCACATTTGAAATGAAAATGAAGAAGTAATTTTTTATGAGTAAAAATGGAAACATAATTTGGTCAGCTGCTATTTTTGGATTTTTTTTTATGTGAATAATGATCCAGATTTGATTAATAAGAAAATGAGCAATCCATTGTGGCTTTACTGATTTTTTTCAGCATTTTGTATTGTAGGTGAAAGAATTGCATACTCTGTCGGTGCAAATTTTACTCCCCATGTGATCACCGTTAATGTTGGTGAGGTATGCCCTGACAAATATATGTGAAATGAAGCCTGGTGTTGGTCGCTAAATGTCCAATTTCCAATGATCGATTTCATCGTTAGGGATTTGTTGGACTGGGTTCTAAATATTGTTTTGTGCCAGCTAGCTTGTTTGAAATGGGAGGTCTTATCAATGGCATGAAGTTTCTCATTCCTAGACACATGGATATATAGCTAATGTAGAAACTGTTGCCAACACTGTTACAAAATGCTTATGAAAATTTATGACATCAAGCTTGTGCAATCCCTGTGTGTGTGTGTGTGTGAACCCTAGAAGTGAGATGATTGATAATTCCTTATTTGAAATATTTTCATGGTCACTTTGTCTGCTACTCTGCAAGTATTTAGTGTTAATTTATCTTGGAATTCTCTACATTTCCTAACTACAAGAAGGTTGTTACAGGATGTTACAATGAAGGTTATGTCCTTCTCCCGACAAGAATCCCGTGCTATATGTATTCTTTCAGCAAATGGTGCAATTTCAAATGTTACACTTCGGCAACCTATTTCTCTAGGAGGTACTTTAACATATGAGGTATGGCCCTATATCCAAGTTCCAAGTGATTTGGTATGAGTTGTATGCAATGTTTGAAGTACTAATGGATGCGTTTATATGCAGTTCCATTCGAGCACCTATTTTGTGAATGCTGACTTATATCTTGAATTTCAGTGTTTTTTTTTTTTGATAGGTGAATTTTCAGTGTTTTTCCATGATTACTGTATTTTTGTTGATGTGCATGAGCACCACATTATTGATATATTTAAGCCACTAGGCATGACTTTCATAATGTTTGGCACTTGGATTGTGAGCTGGATGTGTCACCAGACACATGTTGTGTGCACCACCATATACCCAAATTGTGGCTGTGTGGTAATCATGGCATGTACTGTCTCATTTAGAACTAAACACAGTTAAAAGCCAAATGCAAGACCATCTTACGTATACCTCACTGTTACTGCAGTTTCAATAGGCAATTAAAGAGTATGTAGTTGCTTTTTGGAGCCTTTTTCTTAAGTAAGAAGAGAATTTATTAATATCAGAATAGGCGTAGGCCAAGTATACAGAAAGTATACAAGAGAATACTTATAGTTAGGAAATAGAAATGGGTACAAGGAAACCATGAAAATTGAGGCCATTAAAATCTATAATAATGGCCCGCATAAATCAAGTCTTCAAGAAAAAAGTTCCTAGATTCTTCCAAAGAGCGCTCCAATCCTCAAACTTCGGTCATTCCTTTCCCTCTAAATGCACCAAACTGCTGATGAGAGCTTTTTTTTTTTCCTTCTTTTTTAAGTAAAAGTAAAATCTTATTGATAGGAAAAGGCGTAGCCCAAGTAGACAAGGAGTATATATCGAATATGCCTAATTACCACTAAGCACTAGTGAGAGAAACTAGCAAATCACGAAAATTGTCCTCATTACAAGTAATGGCCAAAGCCGAAGAGAGTAAAGTAATATAAAAAAATCTCTTCAGCTCATCCAAAGAATGTTCCCTGTCTTCAAAGCTCCTTTTGTTTCTCTCCATCCACAAACACCACATAATGCAATGAGGGATCATTCTCCACACAACAGAATGTGGACATTTCCCCTAATAATTGTCCAGCACTTAAATATGTCTATAACTCTTCTAGGCATAATCTCTGCCACCCAGTTCGTTTAAGGATCTCATTCATAAACACCAGGCCACTTCACAATTGAAGAAAAGATGATCCACTAATTCGCTATCTTTCTTGGCCAAAAGGCATCAATCCACAATGATAAGACCACTTTTCTTATCCTCACCTGTAATCTTCTGAAAATTTGATGCAAATTAGACATTGTTGGTACTCTCACCCTTGTCTTCTTATGTTATTCAACTGCTCTTCAAGTTATATCGATCACAGTTCGTGGGTCAAATTTTGTTTATTGGTTGGGTTTGAAAATGTACATATAGTTATGTCACTTCAAGACTTGGACGTGGATATGGGGAAAGAGTTGCCAAACCTATGCTGCTCTTGTGACTATTATCAACTCAATATAGTCATATTCACCATGCAATTTGTCTCCATGGGTTTATGTGAAAATTTTGAATTCACTTTCTTTAGTAAAGCAAAATCATAGTCTGGAAGGGTTTTCCATATGTAGCCCAATCTTGTGAACTTACTATATGATTAGAAATGGCTTATCTGATGATCCTTTTTTTTTTTTTTTTTTTCTATCAGCAGTTTATCTGGTAATCCTTGATAATCTTTGGTTTAGAATTTTTTATTTTTTTCCCTTTCCGGATAAGGTATAGAACTCGTTTAAAAGACACTGATCATCCATTGAGCTCGCTAATCCAAAGGCCACATGCAGGGGGTGGAACTGTGTTGGCTTCCCAAAATTCCAAAAAAGCCCTAAAAATTAACTTTTTAAAGATCTTTTTTATAAGATAGGCTTTAAAAAACTAATTTTGCCCCCATAAAAGATAATTTTTATGTCTCTGACCCCCACCCCAAAGTTATATATTGTAGTTCCACCCCTGGCCATAAGTGCATTTTATATGCCGACATGGTTTAATATAGGGGGGGCTGCATTGAAGTTATTAAATTTCTAGACCTGGCTTATAAAGTCTTTCCCGACCTCTTCCAAAAATGAGAAGATCTCTCTCTCTCTCTCTCTCTTTCTCTCTCCAACTTAGCCATTATCTACTTCTGCTCCAGCTCATTAAGGTCAGATTTGAACAATATCTTTTGTATAATGAAGATCGCGACTGCCTCAAGGCTTTTCTTTTCATGTAATCTAGGCAATTCACTTGGGAATTTTTTGGCAAAATTTCCGTTTCACGGAGATGGTATTTATGCCTGTTATATATATATATATTATAATTGAAAACAATAACAAGGATATGCTCCACCTTGAGATATTCTGTAACTGAAAGACTTGTATATTCCCATTGTTCACTTAAGCCACTGCTTTCTCTCGGTGAACTGAGTTGCATGCCTAAGCCTAAGTTTGTTGTCAATCAAAAGACTGGACACAATACTCATGGGAAATAAGTCATCCTCGGTGCATACAGCAATACATCATTCCCCGGTCTTTTAATGAAAGTCATCCCCCTGGGCCCCGGGGTGCCTTTCAGTTTTTTACTTTGGTTAGCTTATCAACATCAATGTAGCATAGTGGTATTTCACTCTCCTCCTTTTGAAGGTGGAGGTCTCATGTTCACATGCGACGGGGGCTGGATTAGTCTATTAGAGATTGTTATAATTTCCTTTCTCATCACACCATCAAGCTTTTCTGGTTATTTTACAGGGTCGATTTGAGATACTTTCTTTGTCTGGATCATTTATGCCTGCTGAGAATGGAAGGACGAAAAGTAGATCTGGTGGGATGAGTGTCTCTTTGGCTGGAGCAGATGGTCGAGTGGTTGGGGGAGGACTTGCTGGTTTGTTAGTGGCTGCTGGCCCTGTGCAGGTACAATTGTTTCTTTTTTATGTGGCCCTATGACAGCTTATGAATTTGTCACTCATGCATGTACATAGCACATATGTATGTAGGTATCCATGTTTACTTACTTCTCCTTTTTTAAGCAAGATACAGGGTATTAGTAGAAAATAAAAGTACAAAAGGAGCAGGTGTGGAATGCTAACAAACCCCCGAATCCAGTCAAAACATTTCAAGAAATAAACACTAAAGATCCAAAATGCTCTAGGTGCTATAATTTCTTCATGAAAAGGCCAAGAAGAGTTCCATCTTGATGGCAATTTATGAAGTAGTCTGAAAATTGGACTGCTGATAATTGTCTGCTGCAGATGAGATCTATAGTGTACGAGGCATTAACAAGGATTGCGAGGAGGTGGACAATAGAGAGAACCACTGCAACATTTTTTTTTCTTGCTTTGATAGGTAATCAAGAAGTTTTATTCATAGAAATAGGCACAACCCAAGTATACAGAGAGTTTATATGGGAAGTAGCTAGGTAAAGTTTACAATCGAAAAGAGAAAGTCATGGACATTTAGTCCATTACAAACAATGACCCCTGCCTCCAGCATTAATTAAGGATGTCAGAATGGACTCTTGAAGGGAGATCTGGACAACGTAGGATGGGGCTGTCAGGGATCCTCTCACATCTGTTGATGGCTGGTTGGCAGGCAACTCATAGTAGATCAGGTTGATTGAGGGGGGCATGGGTGGCAGAGAGGGAAGGGCAGTGGTAGATCTACCTTCAAAACTGCCGCTGAAAATGGGAAGAATAAAATTAGAGAGAGAGAGAGAGAGAGAGAGAGAGAGAGAGAGGAGAGAAGAGATAACAGAGTGGAAGAGAAGGGGAAGGGTGGAAGGTAGGAGCTTTCCCTTCTTACGGGGTATTCAACATGGAGGATGCTCAGTGTTTATTTCAGATAGTTTCAGGAAAGGGCACATATGAATCTGTTTGTGTATATGAAATAATTTTCCCATACCCCGAACCCCCTTAAAAAAATTTTAAAAAAAGTTTTAAGGCTGTGTTCAGATGCAGATGCACCTATCTTACTGCCTTAACTCCACTTTTGGAGGTGATCTCAGCTGATTTGTGAATAATAGTATTTTGTGGGTTTCATTGAGATGTGTTTCAGGGGATGTTGGGTAATAATTCTCATTCTATCTTATTCCATCTCATCTCATTTTATTTCATTCTCAACTATCACTCAAACACAAACACTTTCAAACTAATCATTATAACTCTTCCAAACTTTCAAAGAAAAAATAAATAAAAAATTCAACTTTTTTAAATTCTAAAACAAAAATTAGATTCTAACAATATTTCAAATTTATAATTTTTTATTCAACTTTTTCTCTCATCTTTCCCAAAATTTAGAAAATATTTAACTCAAACTATCTTATTACCATTCCCAAACTATTTTATTGCTATTCACATAATTCTCATCATCTTTGTCCTCAAGCATCCCCTATAATGTAAATAATTTGAGATATGTGTTTTCAAGTATGAAGTAGGTTAGTTATCAAAAAAAATGTATGAAGTAGGTTGAGATGATTCAATTTTTTATGAGAAATTGAAAAAATATTGGGGTCCCATTAATAAATGAGTTGAGATTACTTTGACAACCAAATATGGCAAAAGAGTGGTGTTTTGATTCTTTGGTACCGTCTAAATGCATCAGGTTATTGTGGGCAGTTTTCTACCGGGGCACCAGCAAGAACAGAAGAAGCCCAAGAAGCATAGAATTGACTTACATCAACTATGATCCCTATTAATGCTAATCCTCTTTACTGAAGAAACAAACGGAGTCCATGAAAGAGAGGCCTGTTTTCACATCTTCTACTGTCTTTCATGGAGAAAATTCAGCTTCTCTTAAGCCACATTCAGGGCTTTAGGAGCTTGGCTGATGACACAACTTCTACGTCAAAGGCCCCAGCTGAGTGATTTGCAAGGTTTCTTGTTGATCATGTTCACTCCTTGTACCCTAATTGTCTTAATTTTTTTTTTTCCTGAACCCTACAACATTTAGGCTCACTCATATTTGTTTGACACCGGTATAAATTTGATCGCCATTTGCTGAGAACAAATTGGGATTCGATATAATGTTGGTTTTAACACCCACGGGTCACAGGTCTCAGGTCACAACTCACAAGTCTACTCTCTATAGTTATTAGGTAGGACTTCTAATGATTAATGTGCCTGTTGTCATAATGTATTTTCTTCATAATGTATTTGCTAGTGTTGTCTACTCATTGTTGTAACATTTATAGATGGATGAAACCTGGTATCTCATTGTATTTTTCTGATTTAGTTCTTTGAATCTAATATTGAATTTTAAGTTAATGTTGTCGTGTGTTTCAGCGATCTGTATTTGTTAAAAGTTTATTGTGTTGGGTTCAAATATTGTATCAGTTTTGGGCAACAAGTTATGCAGAATTTCCGTTTTAAGGGGTATTCTGCTTTAACACAAAAATTCAATTGCGCGAAATCCCTGCAGTGATAGAAGTTTCTTCTGCATAGCCATTATAAACGTGGAACTGTTGGAGTGTTTTGGATTGAAAATTTGAATCGACTAGTCATTCAAAGGGAAACGCCCCAAGACGGTGGAGCCTGCTGGGTAGAGACAACTTGCTAATTTACCAATAATTACGCTGATAATTAGCTACCTATCCATTCATGACTTAAGACTTGATGTCCAAACCCTCTTCTTTCTCGTCTTTCTAGGAGTTTAAGTCTTTCTAGGAGTTTAAAGTTAAATAAGGGAAGAAAAAAAAAAATTAAAAAAAGGGAGTTTGAAATTGCGCACAAAACTAATTTTTTTTAACATGAACGAGCATGACATGACCTAAACTTCAATTGCGCCTTTGTAAAAAAGATGTGAAAACAAAAGAAATTGTTAGGAAACTGTTAAGTAAATAAGGATAGTAGATTGAGGGCTATTTCTGATGTGCAGCAGTGTGAATAAAAGGTTTCGAGTCTGTTTATTACTTATAAGTGGACGTCGTCGTTTTAATTAGTAATATGTTGTAAGTTGAGTAAATTGTAAGTAGTTGATCTTGTTTGTGAGTAACGACATTGTCGTTAAGTGGAGAAGTGAATGGAAGATGCATCGTTTAATCTTCTTCCTTTGAAGCTTTATATTCATGCAGAGGTAATTCAGTATATAAGTTTCATCATTTGGGAATGAGACCAACCAACTATGGAATTGCTTGCTTAACTCTTCTCTCGCTCTCTTTCTCTCTTACCTCCTTGTGACAATTGTCAAAAAGTTTTTTCTGTTCGATATAAGGGTCCACTACAATTGGTATCCAGAGCCAGTATAATGGCTGAGACTCGCTCAATGACAAAAGCTGTCAACTAGGTTTGTGTGATGCAGGAAAGGCAGCGAAAACAAATCGAAGATACTATATCAATATTGTTTCAGCAGCAGGAAGCAGCTAGGCTTGAAAGGGAGACCAATATTTTGCAACAAATATCCAAGATTTCTAATGGGTTGAATAATGGAGAACATGATGCAAGAAATAACCAAGAAAATGGAAATCAGCACAGGAATGAAGATTTTTGTGTCGAAGATATGGGGGAAAACCAAGTACGTGATGTTGGTGATGGGTCTTGATTAAGGGAATCAAGATTGATTTCCCAAGGTTTTTTGGCAAGAACCCGACGGCATGGGTTTATAAGGCTAACCAATACTTTGATTTTCATCAAATTCCAGCTAATCAAAAGATTTTTTTGGCTTCTTTCCATATAGATGATGAAGCCCTCATTTGGTTTCAAGATGCCTGTGAGGCTAGTCCATTTTCTTCTTGGGAAGATTTTTCTAAGGTTATTCAAGTGAGATTTGGAACTGCAGCGTATGATGATCCAATTGAGTCTTTAACAAGACTGAGACAAATACATTCTGTTACTTCTTACAAAGCAGAATTTGAAATGATCTCCAATAGAGTTAAGGGGGTTTCGGATGTTAATAAATTGAGTTGTTTCCTAAGTGGATTGAAGGATGAGATTAGATACCAAGTGAAGAAGCTTAATCCTACTTCGTTGAACCAAGCTTTTGCTTTAGCAAAAATGCACGAACAACATGTGTGGGCCTTAAGAAGAGCGTGGAACAATAACGCTAGTGAAAGTGCTCTTCAAAATGGGGGAATGTCGAAGGGATTACTTACGAATAAGCTACCATATCAGAGGATTTCTGATAAAGAAATGCAAGATAGAAGAAAAAAAGGTTTATGCTTCTTTTGTGATGAAAAATATTATCAAGGGCACAAGTGCAATAAGCCAATTATATATCTTTTAGAATGTATGGATTTTCTTGGTGATGAAATGAATGAATACCAAGAACGTGAAGAATGTTACGAAGAACAACAACAAATGGGGGATATTGCTTCAATTTCTTTGCAATCCATTATTGGTACTCCTCATCCTAGAACTATTAGGATTTTGGGGCACATTAATGGCAAGAAAGTGGTGATTTTGATAGACACGGGTAGCACTCACAATTTTGTAGATGTGTCTGTAGCAGAGAAGTGTGCCTTACCAATTCAAACAAACCAGTCTATGAAGTTCGAGTAGCTAATGGTCAGGTGATTAGTAGCAAAGGCAGTATACCCAATGTTGCAATTCAGATGCAAGGGGTAAATTGTGTAGCTAATTTTTACACTCTTGAATTGGGTGGCTGTGATGTTGTAATGGGTGTACAATGGATGCATTCATTAGGCAACATACAGTTAAATTTTCCTAAGTTGAGAATGGAATTTGTTTTTAATAACAAGAAAGTAGTGTTAAAAGGGTTGCCTTCCCCTCAATCTGAATTGGTGGACAACAAGGAAATGACAAGAATTTCTAAGGTAGGATCCAAAGGATTCTGGTTGCATTTGATGAATGTAGAAGGATAAAAGAAACAGTAGCTATTACATCCTTCAATTGCAGAATTGTTGGACAAGTATTCGGGCATTTTTTAGGAACCCAGAGGTTTACCTCGTCACAGGTCTCGGGATCATCAGATTTTATTGAAAAATGAAGCTGTACCTATTTGTTTAAAGCCCTACAGATATCCTCATTGTCAAAAAGCAGAAATTGAGGCAATTGTGGCTGACTTGTTGAAGTCTGGTGTGATCAGACTAAGCCAATCACCCTTTTCATCACCTGTCTTATTGGTTTGAAAATCAGATGGCTCTTGGAGGATGTGTATGGATTATAGGATGCTCAATGATACCACTATAAAAGATAAGTATCCAATTCCTGTTATTGATGAATTACTTGATGAGTTGTTTGGTTCATTTGTTTTTTCTAAACTAGACTTGAGATCAGGCTATCATCAAATAAGAATGAGATCCCAAGATGTTCCTAAAACAGCTTTTATAACACATGGGGGACATTATGAGTTCCTTGTCATGCCCTTTGGACTTACAAATGCTCCTTCAACATTCTAAGCTCTTATGAATGATATTTTTAAGCAATTTTTGAAGAAGTTTGTAATTGTTTTTTTTTTATGACATAGTTGTCTACAGCATCAATTTAAAGTCTCATTTGACACATTTAGCTACTGTTTTAGATGTTTTATAGCAACATCAATTGTATGCTAAGAAATCAAACTGTCATTTTTCTTGTAGTGAAATTGAATATGTGGGTCATTTGATATCCAAGGAGGGAGTGGAGGCAGATTTGAGAAAGTTAGAGGCTATGCTTAAATGGACAATTCCAAAAAAATCAAAACTTTAAGAGGTTTTTTGGGATTAACTGGCTATTACAGAAAGTTTATCAGAAATTATGGTCACATTGCAGCCCCATTAACTTCATTTTTGAAGAAGAATATCTTTGTGTGGAATGATGAAGCTTTAGCAGCTTTTGAATCATTGAAAGCAGCCGTGATGAACCCTCCAGTCTTAGCATTACCAGATTTCAGTCAAAAGTTTATAATAGAGTGTGATGGGTATGGTGTTGGGATCGGAGTTGTTTTGATGCAAAATCAGAGACCTTTAGCATTTTTGAGTCAAGCTTTGAAGGGTAGGAGTCTTTCTCTTTCCACATATGAGAAAGAATTGTTTGTTGTGGTGTTGGCTGTCAAAAAATAGAGGCCATATCTTTTAGACTCAGTTTTTGTTATAAAAACAAATCATTTGAGTTTGAAATATTTGCTAGAATAGAGAATAGGTATTGTTGCACAGCAGAGGTGGATTTCAAAAATTTTGGGTTATGAGTTTACAATTGAATACAAGAAAGGGGTTGAAAACAAGATTTTTGATGCCTTGTCTCGGAGGGATGTTGTCGAAGAAGAGATGTCAGCAACTTATACATTATCTTACCCTACTCTTTTATGGCTAGAAGAATTAAAGAAAGCCTATGCAGCAGATTCGGTAGTCCAGCAGAAAATAGCCATTGTTAATGATTCTAATGTGATTCAATCCAAGTATTCTATGAAGCATGGAGGGTTGTTTAGAAAAGGCAAGATTTATATGCCTAATTCTCAAAAGTTGAAGACTAAACTATTACACTTTGTACATGCTAATGCATCAGCTGGCCATTCTGGTTTTTTGAAATCATTATAGAGAGCTCGATATGATTTCTTTGGCTTGGTTTGAAGAAAGATGTGAGGAAGTATATCAAAGAATGTGATATATGTCAAAGAAATAAGATTGAGAATATTCATCCCCCTGGTTTACTACAACCAT
The DNA here is from genome assembly GCA_036898215.1 of Platycarya strobilacea. Classification (NCBI taxonomy): domain Eukaryota; kingdom Viridiplantae; phylum Streptophyta; class Magnoliopsida; order Fagales; family Juglandaceae; genus Platycarya; species Platycarya strobilacea. The sequence continues at coordinate 12,021,935 of CM072552.1, forward strand.
TGCTACCTCCTCAAGTAATTTGGACAGAATTGTCCATGGACTTTATAGAGGGTCTTCCACTATCTAGGGGCTATTCAGTTATTATGATAGTGGTAGATAGACTTTCAAAATATTCTCATTTTATGCCTCTGAAACATCCCTTCACAGCAACTAAAGCGGCATTGTTATTTTTTGACCATGTTTTCAAATTACATGGAATGCCTATTACTATAGTCTCGAATAGAGGAGTAGTTTTTACTATTTCTTTTTGGAAGGAGCTTTTCAGGTTGCAAAGAGTCACATTGTCTTACTCGTTGGCTTATCATCCTCAAAATGATGGCCAAATAGAGATAGTAAACAAATGTTTGGAGCATTTTTTGATGAGTTTTTCATCTGACAAACCGAGATTATGAGTAGACTGGTTAATACTTGCAGAATGGTGGTATTATACATCATTTCACACTTTATCTAAGTTGACCCCCTATGAAGTGGTTTATGGTAGACCCCCTACCAAGTTACAATGCTTTATACCTGGTATTATTGCTAACCTAGCTGTGGAAGAAGTGTTGAAGACACAAGAAGAAATTTTATCCACCCTTAAGCTGAATTTAATTGCTGCACAGGAAAGGATGAAACACCAGGCTGACAAGCAGAGGACTGAGAGGCAATTTGAAGTGGGAGATTAGGTTTTCTTGAGACTTCAACCATATAGACAACAGTCATTAGTAGCAAAGAAAAATCTCAAGTTGCCACCAAAATTTTATGGACCTTTTCAAGTGATTGAGAAGGTAGGACAGGTTGTATATAAACTGGATTTTCCTCAAGATTCATCTATACATCCAGTTTTTCATATATCTCGTCTTTAAAAGAAAGTGGGTCAGTTGGTATTGCCCTTGTCAACTTTACCTCCAGTTGATAGTAGAGAAGAATTAGTGCCGAAACCAGAAGTTGTATTACAAAGGAGAATCAGGAAAGCCAATAATAGGCCATTAGTTAAATTGTTGATTCAATGGAAAGGAGCTGATGCAAAAAATGCAACTTGGGAGCCTTATTGGAAAATTCAAAAAATGTTTCCCTACCTTGAGGGCAAGGTTTTTGAAGGGGAGGGATATGTTAGGAGACTATTAAGTAAATAGGGATAGCAGATTGAGGACTGTTTCTGATGTGCAGCAATGTGAATAAAAGGTTACAAGTTTGTTTGTTAGTTAGAAGTGGACGTCGTCATTTCAATTTGTGATATGTTGTAAGTTGAGTAAACTATAAGTAGTTGGTCTTGTTTGTGAGTAACGACATTGTCGTTAAGTGGAGAAGTGAATGGAAGATTAAACGTATCGTTTAATCTTCTTCCTTCGAAGCTTTATATTCATGCAGAGGTAATTCAGTATAAAAGCTCCATCAGTTGGGAACAAGCCCAACTATGGAATTGCTTGCTTAACTCTTCTCTTGCTCTCTATGTCTCTCTCTCTCTCTCTCTCTCTCTCTCTTACCTCCTTGCGACAATTGTCCGAAAGTTTTCTTTGTTCTATATAAGGGTCCACTACAGAAACGTCCTTAAACTCCAAAACATTAGAAATAGAAGTCTGATCTTATGTTCTTATACAAAAAGCAAATAATATCTTTTTTATCAATACTTAACCGCACTACAGACTAATAAAATTGGATCCCACCACTCTAGAAAACATTCTCTCCACCTCTCTCCAAGCAAAATTCTTCTCTATAGATCCTCCCCCTTCTCACAACCACCTCGCATTGGCATCGAGCCCTCCCCCCACCCTATCTCGCAACCCTTCACCCATAGACCCTATTGAGGCAAACCCATCCCACTAGAAATTCTTCTGCTCCATTTTCCAGTAGAATTCTGCTCCGCGGACCCTCCCCCCTTTCGTAACCACCTCGCATCGATGTCAAACCATCCCCCCCACCACCACCTCGCACAGTTATGTTGGACACTGCTGAGGGGAGGGTGGTGATGGACACTGTTGAAGCAAATGAATTGTTGTGGACGACGGTGAAACTTTATTACTATGAACGACTGTGTAACTTCACGACTATGGACTCAAGAGGGAACAATGTGAATGTTGGGTGACAGACGATGTACAGAGATAGTGAAATTTCGGAATTATTGGGTGCTTTGATTTTATGTTTTTTAGAGTAGACTTGCTGACATGATGCTCTTTGATTGTGAGGCTGTTAAATGCCAAAAACTAGCCGAACCATTCCAAAGAGGAACTACAAAAGATAGACTCACGCCATTAATCAGTAGAAAGCAAAACTCAGTTGGGAAAGGGTTACCATTGGCACCAACGATCCGAGTTGACCAACTGTGCTATAGCCATTAGAAGTCTCGACGCAAGCGACGTTCCTTTCGCTTAAAACTATTAAACTCAAGAAAAGCAAGAAAAAACCTTGAGAACTATGAAAAATAGAGACATTCCAACAAACAAAAAGATACTGCAGAAGAATAGGAGTAGAAAAATGAGACGTCTCGTACCATGGAACAATTTTGTTGAGCACGTATGCATGAGTTAGGGTCATACTAACACCTAGATCTAGATCTCGTTTGTTTTTACAATTGAGATAAAATGAGTTAAGATAAAAATTGAAAATTGAATAAAATAATCTAACAATATATATTTTTAATAATACTTTTATTTTGAGATCTGAAAAAGTTAAATGATTTATTTTATTGTATATAAAATTTTAAGAAAGTTATAATGATTAAATAAGATGAAATGAATTGAAAAGTTTATAAAAACAAACGAGGCAAGCCTATGAAAAAATAGAGCCTTCTTGCGTACTTAATGACAATCCCAAATGGAAGATGTGTGTGTATAAATTTATATATATATATATATTAGTTTAGAATATCCAAATCTGACTGGGAAAGTAAGCATTACTCGTCTTAGTTTGTATTTTCTATGTGTTTGACAAGAAGATGAGGGATGGAAAAGATAGATTTGCTGCTTTTGGAAAAGTCGGGTTGTTGGATATACGTATTCTACAACTTTGATGTATTGGCTGTTGAGGTCTCTCCTATGTTGCTATATTTAAGATGATAGATGCTGTGTACTTTTCTAATTATATAGCAACTTCCAATCTTTATTTATTTCCTCATCCATTTTTCTAGCCTAGAAATAATGGTAGAAATTGAAGCTATGAAGAAGAGGATGTTGTCAAGATTGAGAGAGATTGGGGAGCCAAAAAGGACAACCAAGTCGATCGAGTATGAGAAAATCAATTAGTGCTCGTTGTAGAGAAAACCCGAAGACAAAGAAGAACACGATGGCAGGTCGATCCATGTATACCGGCCACCCAACTTGCCTCAATTGTTCAAGAACAATTCTATACATTATACTACTATTTCACTTGCATCCCATTAAATTAGATGTGATACATTTATCACTATTGAATAATCATTTATTACATATACTTTATTATCCAATGATGGTGAATGTAGCACATTTTACTTAGTGTAATGCAAGTAGAATGGTATTGTGGTGTATAACATTACTTATTGTTCAATGATAGATTCCATACAATACTGGTGATGGCAGAATCTCTATATCCGAAAGGCTTTGCCATAAATTGGATTAAGTGGATTAAGTGGATTAATTCCAACTCTTGCTTCCATTCATGTGATTATCAATACATGCTTGAAACAATATCTGGGCATTAGCTCATTAATTGTCATCACTTCCTAAAACTACATCTGGGTATTAGCAAATTTATAGAACAACAATGGTCAGAAAGGTTTTTTTTCTTATTATTTTTTAAATCCAAATGACCCTCAATATATTTCATCTTTCAAAACTTGAACCAGTACAATTTGAATCCTTACTAACTCATAAAGAAATACACTAGACAAAAATAAACGAGTTTCTTATTATTTTTTAAATTAAAATCTGCTCATGATCAACAGTTTGAGCATATTTAGCAAGCAAATGCGCTACACTATTTCCTCCTCTTAGTGAATTGAATTTTTCAGGCTCCTTTTCCTTGTAGCACAAATTTGATATCTTCAATAATATTCTAGGAGAAAGGTCATCGACCTCATTATTGATCGCATTGACCCCTACTTGGGCATCCCTTTCAAATGTCACTTTATTAAAACTTAGATTATTACACAAATCAACTGCATGCCAAAGAGAAATAGTTTCTACTAGAGCAACTGTGGGAACAGTAGGTGCTTTATAGCTAGCATATGCTAGTACTTCCCCTTGATCATTTCTCAATATAACCGATATCCCTATGCACTACATGCAGAGGGAGGCATACCACTTTGCCTTCATGTATTCGGTGTTGGTCGAGTCCACCCTTGGTTTTTTCTTGGGTTGACAGTGACTTCTTCTTGTAGGTCAAAATCCTCCAACTTGCCCTTCATTTGAGCTTTCGGGAAGTCCTCAATTATTGCTTTTGCTGTACTAATCACTAGGTCAGGACCTATGAACTTGTCTTAAAAAATAAATGAGTTTCTTTTGAGCCATAATGATCTTAATACAGCTACCACGAGCTCAAGCTCCTCAACTTGTAATTTTCACAAGCTTATTCCAGAAACACATGAAAGTTGTCTTTTGCACTAGTCCATTTTTGAATAGTTGGATCTGCATAGCTACCCACATATCTCTTACAGCTAGGCAGGACCTCATCACGTGCATTGAAAATTCCTCCCCCAAGCCACATATAGGGCAGGCAACACTTGTCACCACTTTCTACTTCCACAAATTTCTTTTGGTAGCTAGAAGATCATTAGCCAATTTTCAAAGGAAAATTTTGACCGCCTTTGGTAGAGGTGTAAACAGTTTGGTCCGGCAAAGCAATGGACCAATTTTACTTGGTCCATCATTTTCATCATTTTGAACTGGACCGAACTCGACACTGGTCCAATTCGGTCTGGTCCGATCTAAGGGGGTCCATACATATATATTATAATTTATTCTATACTACAACTCTTATAATATAAATTTATAATAATTATATATTAGTATTATAAATTTATATATTATAGTTATACATTAGTACATAGTTATATATATATGTATATATTAGTACTTATATATTATATATTATAGTTATACATTAGTATTAATAATTTATATGTTAGTACTTATATACTATATAATATAGTTATACATTAAAGAATATATATATATATATTATTAAAATTAAAGAGTCCTATTCGGTTCGGTCCGGTCCGATCTAGGAGGAGAAATTCATTGGACCTGGACCAGACCGAATAGTGTTTGGTGCTACATTTTTTGGACCGGACCAGACCATATCAAAATTTGGCCAGGTCCGGTCCATCGGTCTGGACGGAATTCCTTATGCTCCTAGCCTCTGGTATATTAAGACCCCAAATCTTGTGCTGCCTTGTATCTTTATCCAGTGCTAAGGAAGTCTCCCCCTTTTGAGCTTTCTTTCTTCCCTGTGCCACATAGTAGCCACTTTTAACTGAAAAAATGCCCCTACTAGAAGGCCCCAATATTAGTTTGTCTTCCCTGCCAAGTTTGCTCAAAGGAATGCTCAAAATCTAGTCTGCTTCTTCCTAGGAAAATGCCTCCCTTACAAGCTCTTCATTCCACTTGTTCTTAGGTTAATATATCATAACACTAACTTTTGCCTTATTGTCCAAAAGCCTAACTGGAGGTTGCACCTTAAAAGGTGAAGTGTTTATCCATTTATGACCCCAAACACTAATACTCTTGCCTCTCCATTTCAAGCTTTCTTTCAACAGATACAAAGAACCCAAAATGCTCCTCCATATCAGTGAAGGGTTGGTACCCAATTTAGCATCCATCACATGCTTTTTCTTGAAGTACTTCTCTCTATAGATGACAACTGCTAGGAAGTTGGAATATTGCAAGAATCTCCATGCCTGCTTTGTAAGAAGGGCTAAGTTAAAGCTATCAAAAGATCACAAAAATTGATTTCACCTTTTTGCTTTTGGGTCCCCATTTTCTCCTAACTTTGCCACTGAATTTTCTTGTCCCCTGTAGCATTTCTACACTAGAATCTCGACAACATGCTAGAGATTTCAAAACATAAATTTTTTGGGAGTTTAAACACATTCATAGTGTAAATTGGCATAGCTTGTAGAATTGTTTTAATCATAACTCCTCTCCCTGCCATTGACATGAATTTGTTTTTCCAGCCACCTACTTTTTGCCAAATCTATTTTTGATGCCTTCGAATGTGTTATATCTTGATCCACATGCTATTGAGCCTCCTTCTCTCAAGGTTAAGTTTCTGACCTATGGCTTTGTATTTGAGCTAAATAAATGGAAGTTTTTTCTCTATTTAGAAACAATATCGAGGCCCTTTCATACACCTTTAATAATTGCATCAACTTTCTCCATTCCTCAATTTTAGCCTTCCCAAAAAGAACACAATCATCTACAAAAAGCAGGTGATTGATCATAGTCCCTCCTCTTGCCAAAGTAACTCCATTGATCATCCCTTTTGCATCAGAAACATTTAGCAGATTATTCAACCCCTCGACACAAAAGATAAAGAAATAAGGAGAGATTAGATTCCCTTGTCTAAGGCCTCTTGATGGAGAGAGTTTGTGTCATGGCTGGCCATTAATTAGCACTAAACATGATACTATGGAAACACAACTCTTGATAAGCTTTGTCCACTTCTCACAGAATCCTAACTTCTTCATTATTGCTTTAAGAAAACACTACTCAAGTTAGATATGTCACAAACCTTTGACATATCTAACTTTATAGTCATAAAAGCATTATCTCCCTTAAATGTGGTCTTCATAGAATGTAGAGCCTCATATGCTACCATAATATTGTTTGTGATTAGTCTTTCAGGAATAAAAGCACTTTGAGTAAGGGATATTATCATTTCCAGCACCTTCTTGAGCCGATTAGTAATAGCTTTTGGACAATTTTATAGACCACCTTACATAAAGAAATATGTTTATACTCACTCACTGCTTTGGGAATCTTCATTTTGGGGATGACAGCTATGTATGTGTAATTTTGGGATTCGTCAATAATACCTCCATTTAAGAATGTTAAAGTTGTTGCATAGACTTTTTTATCTACCACTAGCCAGTAGGTTTGGTAGAAGCAAACTCCTAGCCCATCAGGTTTAGGTGCCTTCAAAGAGGCCATTTGATTAATTGCATCCTCAATTTCCTTTTTGATAAAAGGTTTGGACAGCTACTCATTTGTGTCTTGTGTTACTCAAGGTTCCACATCCTGCAAACAGTCAACCTTAGATAAATTAGATGACTTAAAAAGCTGCTAGAAAGAACCATTGAAGGCATCCTGAATTGCCTTTGAATCTTTCACTAAGCTCCCCTGCCCATTTAGGACTTGTGAAATCCTGTTTTCCTCTTCCTTTGACTAGCACAAGCATGAAATACCTTATGTTTTGATCTCAATGCTTAACCAACTTTATTTAGCTCGTTGTCTCCGTTTTAACTCCTCTTGTTCAAGAAGAAGATTAATCTCTTTTTGCATCTCCCTGATTTCTATAATGTTATGGCTAATTTCCTCTTGTTGCAACAGTTTTAGTCTTGTTGTTTTAGCTGAGATTTCTTAGTCTTTATTCCCTTTTAAACCCTTGCTCCACCTTCTCAATGCTTCTTGCCATCTAATAATTGACCCCTTTAGGGATTTAGAAGGTTCAACGTGTAGGATTGGTTGCTTCCACCCCTCTTTCACCACCCTCTTACAATCTGTCTCTATGGCCCACCATGCTTCATACTTAAAGCTTCTGATTCCTCGAAGGCTAGGCATTTCAATTTGATGGAAACTCAAAAGGACTGGCCTATGATTAGAACTCCTGGCAGCAAGAACCTGCATATTGATTTCCTTTTGTGCATTAATCCAACACTGACTAGCTACCACCCTATCAAACCTTTCTTTTGTGAAGGAAGTATCCCCATGCCTAATGTATATTTGTCTCCTTTCCACCCAAGATTAAAAAAAAAATGTCTCATTCCTCTAAAGCATTTCTGAACTGGTTCAAAAGGAAGTATGCCTAGGCTTGCCACCTTTATTCTCATCTTGAGTGAGGATCTCATTGAAGTTACCGATGCCACACCACCATTTATTTCCACTAGGTTTAAATGAGATTAACGGGTTCTATGCTTCTTTTGTCTTGCCTCTTTTGGGGTGGCCATAAAAGCCAATAAGCGACCATTGTTTCCTTCCATTTGTATTACAGAACCATGCATTGTTGTGCCTCTGAGTATAGTTCAATATTTCCACCATTCGTTCCTTTTTCCAAATTAATACCAGGCCATCCCAAAACCACTCCAAAACATCCTTCCATCTGCAATCTTCTTATTCTTTCAAGTTGTTTAGGTTTTAGCCTGGTCTCCATCAGAAAGACCACACTTGGCTACTTTTCCTCTACTAAAGAGTGGTCATAAAAGCCAATAAGCCATCGTTGTTTCTTTCCATTTGTATTATAAAACCATGTAATGATATGCCTCTAAATATAGTTCAATATTTCCACAATTCCTTAATCTTTCCTGTATAATACCAAGCCATCCCCTTTTCCATTCAATTCCACTCCAAAACATCCTTCTATTTGCAATCTTCTTCTTATTCTTTCAAGTTGTTTAGGTTTTAGCCTGGTCTCCATTAGAAAGACCACAATCGATTGCTTTTCCTTGACTAAGGAGTAGAGGTCTTGAACTGTCTGAGAATTGTCAAGCACTCGATAGTTCCAGTTGAAGATTTTCATGATGTTGGGCAAGGATGCTCAATAGCCTTTGCCAATCCTTCATGTGATGTAATGGTTTGACCTTCCATTTTCAACTTTAATTTCTTTTTTCCTTGCCTCTCATATGCTACTTCTAGTCCTTCCTCACCAAGTCTTTTAATCAATCCAACTTGAGTCACCAGAGCCCTTCCATTTGTTGTACTTTGAGCTCTTCTTTTCCATGATCTACTCTTCTTTACAGTATCTTTTAAGGCCTCCTCTTTCTCTGCAAGTTCATTACTCTCCAATCTAGCAAGACCTTCAAGCTCACCAGAGGCAGAATTAGTTTGCACCTCCCTTAGCTCTTCACACCCTCCATCATTCCATTTTTCAGCCCTTTCTAGGTTTTGGTTTACACCTTTGTCCTCAGTGCCAAACCTCCCATACTTTCTTGCCTTCCCTTGATAGTAGAGTTCCCCTTCCTCAACTTCTGCTCTCCAAGACCCCTCATTCTGCTTCCTTCATTGAAACTATAGCTGTTTCTTTTTCCTCCCACTATTTTTCTCTTAGATAGGCCCCAAATTGCTCATCTCTCCCCTTTTGCTCCTCCCGCTAGTTTTTTTTCCTCAGTACAGCCAATAGAGTCATAGATGATTCAACCACATGAAAAATAAAAGAAGGGAAGTTTCTCATACATGAACTAGATCCATAAACTGCGCCCCTTAACTGATACAGTTTTGCCCATCGCCAATGGTTTTGTTAAATCCATTTCAATTTGAACCCTCAAGTAGTTCCCTCACCCGTTATCATCTCCCTGAACATCAATATATCCCACCTTACCCAATGTATTACCCACTTGCTCTCCCTTCTTTTTTGTTATCACAATCAGGGGTAGGTTGTACATATGCACCCAGAGGACTTCATGGTCAAAGCTCATCATCATGGGAGGGGTGAAACCATTAAACTGTTTGAGCACCAAAAGCCTTCTTCTTATCAACATGGTTCGCAAAGGTGATGACATAAACGTTCTTCACCACCTCGACCAACGTTACCGCCCTGCTAAGCCTCTATACTTTGTCCATTATTGATCCAACACCCTAGAGCTTATTTTTCTTTCCATCCATAACTTTTTGACTAAACTTCTCTCACCTGTGTTCCTTATTTTTTCAGGTATGTCATCATCGAGCTCGACTTGCAAGCTCTCCTCATCAGTTAGCCTTAACTTTTCCCAATGTATTTCCAAGTTTTCCATCATGTTCCACCATCTTCCTTCCTAATTTTTGCAAAAAAAACAAAGCTACCGTCCAAGAGCCACCATGTACCACCCCTATCTACCAAAGCCTGACAGAGAAGGATGTCTACTACATTGCTGCCAGCCCACCAAAAACCGTTAGAATCTTCCTTGGGTGCGGTGCCCCCACTCCTCCCCTCTCTTCCCACTAGCGAGAAAGAAAGAGAAGACTTTTGTTCCCCATTACAGGACAAACATACTCTCCTTCTCTGTAATGGTCAGAAAGTTTGATCAATGACTGTCTAACATTAATACTTGCATATCAAAAATACATTAATTAAAATGAAGAAAAATTAGAGCCAAACTACACATGTAGCTATTTCATTTGGCCCAACAATATACAAATAAACAAATCTTCTTTATCTCTAGTTGCATAAGGAATGTGAAGACAAACTTTTATTCTTGTCTGAATACAACCAAAATAGGAATTGATGAAGAACAGTGCTTTCCGATGCTGCATTGGAAATCTGGCAAGTTGATTGAAGCATTGTATAAGAAAAGGAAGCACTTGCCAAAACTAAAATTGAATGTAGACAACAATTCAATCTGCCTCATGGCCCAACATCTCTGCAGTTAGTTCTCTCCATTCAATTTCTTCTCCAATTCATCATGATTCCCATTTATGAGACTACAGTATGAAAAAATTTACTAAATCTGCAATATATTAAATTCTCAAACTCAATGAGAACTCAAAGGCAGCCGAGCTCAAAATTGTAACCTGACTTTGGTAAGAAGCTATCCATGTAGGAACTATTGAAAAAAAGCGATTTCTACCACAGCAATAAGGATGAATATAAAATAATCAACAACATATCAGCTTCAAGATTTGCAAGTTTCAGCAACTTTCTGGAGCCGTTCTATAACTATAGGAATATCCTCTTCCGATAAAGTAGTAAAGCAACATCTGAACCATCCTGGTTCTATGAAGTGAAAAGTAGACCCAGGAGTTACATTGATCTTAGCAATATTCAACAGCATTTCCCATAACTCAAGTTCCCCTTTCTCACTATAGGAGGGAATTTATTTACTCATGTTAGCCCAACAATAGAAACCAGTGCAACTCATTGCACACTTGATCCCTAATTGTTTCAAACCTGCAACAAACAAATCATGCATTTTCCGTATCCTCTTTTTGCTAGTATTAATATATGTCAGGGTGAATCTGGTATCTGAAAGCATTAAATTTAGTAGCCTCTAGGTTGGAGCAGGAACTGAAGAAAACCTTGCTAACCTTTTAGCAGAAACCAAAACAGTGTCATTAAAAGAATAGATCACCCCAACTCTAAATCCAGGAAGAGCGAGATCTTTCGACAGACCATATACTATATGAATTCTTGTTTTATCAATATTATCCGAGTTGAGAAGCTCAACCATGCTTAAGAGCTCCTCAGTTCCATACACAGACCCCAAATATACTTCATCCGATATAATATGGATATTCTTCTCTTGGGAAAAGTCTAAAATATTGTCAAGTGTTTCCCGAGGTAGCAAGTTGCCAATAGGATTGCCAAGATTGGAGAGGAGAATCCCACAAACTTTTACTCCTTGTTTTCTTGCTTGATTAAATGCTTGATCAAGAGATGTGATACTTATAATGAAGTTGTCAGTGTTGCGACAGTGAACTGGTATTAATTCCACTCCAGTGCGCCATCTTATATCCCTGTCAAAGTTGTAGATTATTTATTAACTAGCTTCCACAATAGATTTGAGCATAGAAAACTCAGAGCAGGGGGAGGGGTTTGGTTTATTTGTTGATTCAAGAGTAGATCTTATTCACTGATATCTATTTTCACAAATGTGATATTACCCAGAATAATAAGGTGGGTACAAGAAATGCATTTCATGGGTCTGCTAGACAGACACAAAGAATCTCAAGAGCAGGAGTAGCCCCACAGGTCAACACCATCTGTGAAGGGTCAAATGAGACTGCTGGTCCCATGACTTGAGACATGAAACCTGCCATTGCTTGCAACATACAGAAAAAATCATATTAATAAGAGAGAAATACTTTAGCCACATCACAAACTTCAGAGAATTCATAAGATTAATTAAATATATTATCCACACCAGATGCCATTATAAACAAGAAACTGGTTCTTTACCATTCAAATCTACCTAGACTAAGATTCTAACTCCAAAATAAAACTTCACTCCTGCAGATGCCAGCTAGCTGGGTGGAAGTCTTCCAGTGCTATTACCAGAGACCTGTAATCCAATCCCCTACTTTCACCCATGGGTCAGAAAGGTTTATCGTAGGGAAAGGGTTTACCTCATGCAGACCAGGCATTGGACCAAAACAAATTCACTCTCGTCTCAACCAGAATAGTGGACTTCAATTTTCCGTTTCTATCTTTCCCTTTTTTTTTTGGCATGTGAAGGGCATAGGAATGGCTAAATCAGCAAAACAGGGGAATGTTTTTCCATCCAAATACAAAACACGTATATTAATGGAGTACTCTCGGGCTATGTTTGGGCATCAAACCCATCTCAATCTATCTCAAACCAATCATTGATGAGACTCACTACTATTCAAACATCCCATAAAAAGTTACCATGTCTCAACCTACTTCATACATTCAAACACATCTCAATGAGAATTATAAAACACTGTGAATCAGATCAACTCACATTATTTGAGATCACCCCAGCACCCAAATGCAGCATTAAATTCATTCTCTAAAATCTATTAGTTTCTTTTTAAACCTTCTATTACAAAATTCTAGACAGCTTTTAATGCAGATTCAAGCAAAACACTGACAATGATAACGATTGTACTAAAAACTTAAAGAAAAAAAAAAGAAATAGATAAAATGGCTTAAATTCACAATGAACAAATTCAAACTAATTAAATGCTGATACCAATCATCACTTAACAAAGAACATTTGATTGTCTCACACTCATTTACTACTGAAGCCAAAATAGCATTAGTTACAACGATCCGAAAAGTAAAATCTTCACTTTTCTTTGTTTATAATGAATAGTGGTATAAGGTTTTATCACTTTTAACTCCATTAATCCATCGAAAGGTTGGTACGCCGCGATTCCACTAATACTCAAATCACCGCCGTCACTTCTTATTACTGAATCCTTCAAGTTCTCCGAAAACCATTTCTCAATTAAATCAAAACAGAGCTACAGTCATCCAAAAAGGAAAAACATGAATTAACATAAAACCAAACCATCAAAATATAAAAGTAGACGGAGTTGTTAAAAAAATAAACCAAACGAGCAAAAAATGAACTCTATTTTCCGTCAACCCGAGCTGGATAACCCCATCCGGATTATCGAGCTTGTCATAAGATCCTTCAAAACCTTATCCAAACCGATATAATATGGTGAGTCGTTCGATTTTGCAATCGAGCTCGCCCTAGATGAGACCCGGACCTGGCCTATGGACCCGTGGCTCGACAAGTTGCACCTAAGAGCGTTCGAGCTCAGTGAGGTAAGGAGAGGACTGAGACGGCGAAATATGGTTCGAATCGGACTTAGGAGAATGGTGCCGTTTAACGTAGAGCTGGAGGAAGTAGAACAGCGCGCAGGGGATGAGAGAGCCCAAAATAAGGCCTTCTCGGCCTTGAACTACGCCTTGTAAAGGCACTATGAGGCGCATGGCAGTGGACCTGGCAGATTTTGGGTTCGCGGTCTGGACGGCCTGCCGGAAATGGATGCAGCCTCGGGTGGTCAGTCGGAGTGGAAAGTTTGCTTGTTTTTGGTAGATGAGCCGGGTTTGAATTTAAAAATGAAACTCATTTCAATTTATTTTTATTTTATTATTATATTTTTTAATTTTTTTATATAAAAATATAGTTTTTAATATAATTTTTTAAAATTTTAATATATCTTTTCTAAATTTCAAATCAAAATTTTTAAATTTTTAAATAATAATAATATTAAAAAATAAATTAAATCTATATCAATTGATCTCATTTTCAAATTCAAACAAGATCGAAATGTGGATGACACAATGAGACAGGTTTTTTAATGTTTCGCACAAATTATAATTTTAGTTAATTTTATTATTATAATTTTTTTTATAAAATTTAATAAATAATTTATTTTTTTAATTTAATTTATTTTTTTGAATTTTAAAAAAATAATAATAATAAATAATATTTTATTTAATTTTTAACTTTTGTTTAAAATCATATAATCTGAAAGTAATATGATTCTAAAATTAGATACTCTTATCCCACTTCAACTAGAACATATTCTGGTATATTTAATCTCATTTAAACATTTAAATTTTATAAATACAAGTAATATTTTTAATTATTATAAATTTTTAAATTTTTAAATAAAATATAAGAAATAATTCAATTTTTAAAAAAATTTTAAAACAAAAATTATATTAAAAATTAAATTTTAACAATATTTTAATTTTATAATGTTTTTATCCAACATTTTCTCCTTCATTTTTCAAAATCCTATAGAATATCTTAATTCAATCTATTTTACTATTACTTTCAAACTTCTCTTCCTATAAACGATGCCTAACGGTACCCACTTATTTTACAAGTATTTGAAAAAAGATAATGATACACTTAGGGTTTAATTGATCCGATCCAGGATCATGGATTGAAAATTTCGATCAATCTATTTTCTAAAATCAAACCAAATTAGTTATCCTTAAATACTAGACTGAACCATTAGCTATCAGTTTGGTTGTCCAATCCGATTCGGTCCATATAAGTTAGGAATATTTTTTTCTTTTTTTCTATTTTTGATATATAAATTAATATAAAAAATTAATTAAATTAGTAAAATCAAAATTAAGTGAGCTCTTTAATGTAGATTATGTAACTATTAAAAAAATAATTAATTACAATTATATTTATGACGTTAATGTTATTAACTTAGTAATTTAGTAGTGTGTATTTACATATAATAATATATATTATCATATGATTCATCGTATGATATATTAGTTAATTGATAGCTTATATTATTTTATATAATATATTGTCAATAGTGATTAATTGAATGAAATTACATAATTAATTTATACAACTATTATATAAATAGCACATTATATATAATATTTAAAAGATTTATATGTAAGCGATTGAGATAGTTTTGGTTTGTTTAGGTCCAAAAAAATCACACCCCAAAATGGGATCGAAAACCAAATTTTAGAGGCACCATGCTCAGAGATTGAGTAAGTTGAATTTAGTTAGGTACAAGTCAAAAAGTTTTCACCCTACAATTCTTTTACAACTATTTTACCATCCACTTCAAACTAGTTAATGTAATTATGCCATCTCATTTAAAAGTATTTTCAACTTTACATAAACACTTTTCATTTTAAATAGAGTTATAAATAGTTGTAAACTAGTTGTAAGTTTATCATTAGGATATTTTGTTGTTGGTCTTTTTGGATCTTCTCTATTAATTTTTTTTATTGATTTTTAAATCAAGTTTTATCTATCTCTAATAAAAGAGCAAGTTTAAACCTTATCTCGTTATGACTCATGTGATGTCTCGGATAAAAATGCTCCTTATACATATTTCATATTGTATTGAAATGCCCTTGCCATATATCCAAATGACTAAAATATCCCTACAACAAATTGAATCAGACAGAAGCAACCCTGCTCTAAATTAAACCAATTGATGATAACTACAAATCTCCAAAATCATCTTCATCTTCTCTCGCACTCTGCACTCTATTTATCCTATTCTTGTTCTTTATTCTTCTGTTCTTTCTCTTCTCTTTCTACTTCAGTCTTCTTCTTTAGAGAAATCCTAGAGCATATTTATTCATCAACCATGGTGCAAACCATTGCAAAGATGGACAACTACATTGACATTATTGAATCTGACCACAGTCCGCAATGCGGCCTGAGGCTATGACAAAGATGAAAATATAGAAAGATAACTAGAAATATCTTCACTTTTGCACCAAAGACCCACAACATTGTTGTTGTCATGGGTTTGAGATGAAGATTTATGGTGGATATCTCTAGCGTCGGTTTGATAGTCTGAGATGGTAATATTTTTTTTTTAGGGGTATTAGAGGAGCTATTACTATTTGCGAGAGCTCCCAATGAGTAAAGGCCACGGTTTTCAAGAATGTAATAGACCAAAATTCTCATCTCATGAGTGAAAAATACTTTTGCCCACCCTAGACTGCAAACACATTTACTTTTGTGCCCTTCCCACCCCCCTCCCCTCCCCTCTTGCGAAACAAGCACTTCACAAACATTACTTTTTTTTTTTTTTTTACTTTGGCTATCAAGCGACAAAAGCTATCGAGAACAATTTTTGAGCATGTAATAGACCAAAATGCTCATCTCACAGTTGAGAAATATTGTTACACCTTAGGCTGCAAGCACAATAAATCCCCCCCCTGGGGCCGCGAAACAAACACTTCACAAACAACACTTTGTTTTTTCTAATCCTTGCTTTGATATAAGCACTTGTTACTCGCCTAGATAAGATACCTTCTCCTTGCCCTAGGATGCGAGCACTTTTGCTCGATCAATTTTGAGTAATCTTTGCTCACCATGAGATTGAGGATAGAGGTGGCTTATATTTTTATCATACCAAACATAGTATCTGTGCCTCACCTGCCTTCCTAGATGTTGAGTACTTTGCTTGCATTGAGCAGAATGCTCCCCCCCCCCCCCCTCCCCCTCCCCTATTGGGGTGCAAGATCATTTCAATATTTATTTGAATAATCACCCCTAAGTTCACTTTTCTATCTTATTTTCATTTTTTGGCCTACTTTCATTTTTTAGTCCAACCTTCATTTTCTAACTCAAGTTCATTTTTTCATCCTACCTCATTTTTTTGGACTTCTATTTTTCGATAAAGTTTAATTTTTCTTCCAGGTTTTTTTTTTTTTTTGTCCTACCTTTGTTTTTTTGACTTATTTGCATTTTCTGGCCCTATCTTTTTTTTTTTTTTGTTGAAGCTTCTTTTTCCATCAAATCTTCATTTTATACTTGACTATATTTTTCTATCCTACATTCATGTTTAGTCCAAGTTTAATTTTTCTATTATGAAACGAACACTTTTTCTTGCTACTCATTGATGAATGCTTTTAGCCTCTGACCGAACTCTCATGCTATTTTGCAATGCTCACTCGAGCGTGAACTACATATGATCATCCTAAGGTTAGAGCAATTTTTGTTTGCTTGTGTACAAACACGCTTTACTCACATCAAGGTTTGGGAACTCCTTGGTTGCCTCTGGGTTTAAGCATTGTTTACTTGCCTAAGGTGCAAACACACCCGTGCAAGCACTCCTTGCTCCTCTCAAGATGTGAGCATTCTTCGCTTGCCGAAATTAGAACATTTTTCGTCTATTTTTTTTTTAAAAAAACCACTTAGTTTTTGTTCAAACTTTAAATAATTTTAATAAAATGAGACAAACACATGATTTGTCCTACTAGTAACTCATAAAAAATGGAATAATATTTATTCTTTTATTAAATAGTGCACAAATTGTTGCCTACTAAATAATAATGCTTAGCAGGTCTCTAACAAGTGGTATCAATGAGCCTATGATCCTTACATAGAAAACACATACAACAACCAAACAATAATCCAACAACTCAATAATTCAGAAAACCCATACAATCCGCATCTAGAAAATCAATAACCCAAAAATTTCACTCATCCCATACCCAGAAAATCAGACCATAAACTTCCTTCACCATTCCAATACCAACACATTAGCCAAATGGCCACCAAGAAACTATATTACATCCCTACCAAGCCATCTAAATACATTTACAATGAATTCATGCCAATCCAATCACCATGGTTGAAAGTACCAGGTCCAAACAACCAAATGAATGTACCTAGAAATAATTAGCTAAACACCATCAAAGTCTAGCAAACCTAAGTCTAGCAGACCTCCACCAACGCATGGATGAAATGACTGACATGATAAGGTCAATCCTGGAGTCCAACCAATAGATGGTTCAAAGGGTTAATGCATGGGATCGTGACTTGCAGGTCCAGGTTAGGAGCAACAATAGGATCCAAGACTTAGAGGCCCAAAATGAGAACACAAGAGACTAGCATCCAATAAGACCCTCACAAATGGAGTTAAGTTAGACTTTCCTATTTTTGATGGAAATAATCCAAATGAATGGGTTTATAAGTGAAATCAGTATTTTGACTTTCATCAAGCAAGTGGTGCTCATTGTTTACTCATGGCATCATATCATATGAGAGAGGAGGCACTCATATGATTGCTTAGGCCTTACCGCCTCAGTGTTAGGTCTAATTCTTAAGTTTTTAATTATTGATGAATTTCTGATGAATTGAGGCTTGAGTTATGAATTGCTAGGTTTAATTATTGATGGTAATTCTTAGGTTAAGCGTATTGTGTTTCTGATGAATTGAGCTATGAATTGCTGGTTGAATTTCTGATGAGTTGAGCTATGAATTCCTAGGTTGAGTTTCTAATGAATTGAGCTATGAATTGCTTGTTGACATCGTTATTAAGAGAAATAAAGTATTGTGTTTTGATTTAATGTTTTGTGGCTAATTCAGTGCTTTGTGGATGGTTGATTCAATGCTTTGTGGGTTCCATTTATGCTTTTTGTAGGGTATGATAGCTGGCCTCCGAATAATATTGTGCTCAATAATCAATATTGTGCTTTGTTTGTTTAAATTAGTTGGGATTGTTAATTAATTGTGAATTAAAATTTTCACATGTTAGATGGATTCTTTGTCATCTCGAATTTATCTTGACAATGATAAACAAATACCTAATCTAGAATAGACCAAAACACCCAACCTTCAAGTGCCCATTATAGTAGTACTTATCCACTTTCTAGGAAACGGAAGGGGAAAGAGCCATCACTCGTTTGCGACCATTTTGAAAAAGTTGAGAGTTGTCCTATTGACGAATCTAAGGCTATGTGTATATATTGTGGCAAGATTTATCCTTCCATTTTAAGAGGAACATGACTTCAATTATGAAGGCCCACCTAGAGGCATGTCCAACAAATCCTCATTGATGTGGGCCTCTAGATAAATATAAAAAATATTAACGGGTGAGGCAACAACCTAAGAGGGGATTTGAAGAAAGTGAATTTGGAGCGATGATGAATCTTGTAACCCACAAATATAGTGAAGAGACAGTAAGATTGACCATTGCAAATATGATGATTATTGATTAATTACCATTTAGAATTGTTGAAGGGCAAAGATTTAGGAAGGTATTTTGGTTGATTGAACCAAGATTTAAAATGTCATGTCGTGTCACAATTGTAAGAGATTGTATGAACTTGTTTATGATTTAAAAACAAAGTTTAAGAAATTGTTTACAGAAAGGGCCATGGGAGTTTTATTAATTGCAGATACATGAACATCGATACAAAGTTTGAATTATATGTGCCTAGCTGCTCATTTTATTGATAAAGATTGGAAATTGTAAAAGAAAATTATTAATTTTTGTTTGATCCCTAATCATCAAGGGGACACAATTAGGAGATATATTGAGTAGTGCCTCCTTGATTGGAGGATATATAAGATATATTATTGTGACTGTTGATAATGCTAGCTTCAATGATAATGCAATTGACTATTTAAAGCATTTTTTGATGGGGAATGTGTTAGGAGGGAAGTACATGCATTTGAGGTGTTGTGTACATATTTTAAATCTTGTCGTGAATAAGGGTTTAAACGAGTACAACTACATCATCACAATAGCTAGAATGCGGTTAGATATGTGCGCTCATCCCTGCTAGATTAGAAAAGTTTAAGAAATATCCAGAAAAAAAAATTTGACTGTAAGAAAATGTTGTGATGTGCAACCCCGATGGAATTCAACTTACTTAATGTTAAATGCAGTTGAGAGATTTGAGAAGGCTTTTAGACAGATGAAGAGTGAGGATTACGACTTTCTCTCTTACTTTAACGATGACCAAATTGGATGTCCTAGAGTTGAGGAGTGGGAGACAATACGGATTTTTATGATATTTTTTAAGATGTTTTATGATGCCACTTGTCGATTTTCTGAATCCCTTCATGTCACGACAAATACAAGTTTTGTGGAGATTTTTATGCTAAAACAAATTTGGTTAGGCTGAGTGAGGCTCCCAGAGAGTGTTTGAAGACCATGACCATAAGCATGATAATGAAATATGATAAGTATTGGGGTTCATTGGATAAAATAAACTTGTTGCTGTTGATTGTTGTTGTGTTTGATCCTTGAAATAAGTTAGGACTTCTCACTTTGAATTTGAGGAAAATGCATGATGAGACTCAAGCTAAGGGGTTGGTGTCTAGTGTGAAACAATTACTATCAGATTTATACGACGAGTATAATACTACATTTGGTTCTACCTCAACAAGCCGAGAACATATGCCCGCTCCAACTTCTACACCCTCAAAAGAACGTGAAGAAAGTTATGAGTCACAATTGATGTGGGAGCGGTATTAGGAAGGTTCAGAGACACTCAGTCCATTTTTTTATGTGGGAGTGGTATTAGGTTTAGGTTCAGGTTCTATCATAAGTCACAATTTCTAAAGCAGAGATGGATCGATATTTATTAAATGATTGTGAGACACTTAGACTATTTTTTGATTTGTTGGTCTAGTGGAAAATTAATGAGAATAATTATCTTATACTTGTGAGGATTGTATGAGATTTGTTAGCCATATTTGTTTCTATTGTAGCCTCGGAGTCAGCATTTAGTACAAGAGGGCGTGTACTTGATCATTTTCGGAGTTTATTAATATTCGAGACACTTATTTGTACTCAGAATTAGTTGCGACATCCATCAGTACCAATTGATATTCGAGAGGCCGTGGATAATGTGGAGAGTTTTGTGGTAAAATCTAGTAATGTTTTTTCTCATTCAATATACATTTATTTTTATAAATTAATTTAATTTATTTTTCATTATCCAAATTTATTAATATTTTTCATTTCTTTATAGAGTTGGGAGCACACTTAGGCATTACAAGTATTAAAGATTGAAGAACTGAAAATGGAAAGACTCTCTTTGGCTTTTTGACATAATTTTAATTTTATGTGTTAGTTGCTTGCTTATTACTTAAAATAATTTGTGTTCAATGTGTTGATTTGTATTTGTAATTTGTAATGTGTAATTATATTAAACATCTACTTATCTAGTGGATTATGGGATATTTTTATTGTTTACTTTAGTAGTTAGAACTTAGAACTTAGTAATTATTATCTTATTGGTTAGTAGTTACTAGCTAGTTTTATTGTTCTATTTATTAATTACTAGTTTTATTTTTTTTGGTAATGAATTTTAAAAATATAAAAAGAAAAGTTTTCAATGTTGTGAATATTGACTAATAGAATAAATGAGTAAACAAAAATCCCAACAAAAATAATGAATACAAGCTGAAGGTCCAAACCAAAGGTACCACCGACATCTAACTTCCGCTAACATAGACGTCGATGCTGACTCAACACCGCCCCATGAAGTTGGTGGCAGTCGGTAGAACAAGGCGTCCAAGTGGTCGATGCATCGGTTTGGAGGCAAAACCAAACTGTTGTTGGTAGTTTTCAGCCCTCACCATGTGTATGGAAGGGAAGATTGAGGGTGAACTAATGGTCATTTTAGTGGGTTCAGGAAGCACCCACAGCTTCCCTAATCCAACAATGGCTTCCAAAATAAGGTTGAAAGTTAACCCTACAACACAGTTGTATGTATCTGTAGCAAATGGGAAAGTCTGCAGTTCTGGATATTGTGAGGCAACCCTCATAAAAGTACAAGGTATACCTATTCTTGACCCCTCTTTATATTCTTGAGTTGGGAGGTGCGATGTGGTGTTTGGGGCAAATTAGCTAGCCAATTTGGGGGACATTGTGTGAAATTTCTCCAAGCTGTCCATAGTGTTTGGGAAAAATAAGAAAAAGTTGTGTGGGCTTAAAATGCAATCCCTTACCTTGGGAGGAAACACTAAAACGATGTTGGCATTTATTAGTAAGGAAAAATGAATGTTGTTGCAAACTGTAGCCCAAGAATTGGCTTAGGCAATGCTGAACTAGAAGAATTGTTGAATGAGTCCAAGGTGGTTTTTAATGAGCCACAAGGGTTACCTGCCCCAGAAAACATGATCACCGAATAACTCTTAAAGAGGGAACACAACCCATCTCCACTAGGTTTTATTGATACCACTTTTACCAGAAATCAAAAATTGAAAAACTAATGGTTGACTTGCTGAAAAATTGGGTGGTTAGGCCCAGTTCCAGCCCTTTTTCTTCCTTGATATTACTAATACATAAGACAAAATTGGGGGTGGAGATTATGCATGGATTATCGCGCACTTAACCATAAAACAATGAAAAATAAGTTTCCTATACAAAATTAGGGCGGTACCCAAGGATCTGGCCAAAACAACGTTTAGAACTCATGATGACCACTATGAGTTCTTAGTGATACCCTTTGGGCTCACTAATGCCCTGTCCACTTTTCAAGGACTTACCAATAGCATTTTCAGATCACTATTGAAGCGCTTTGTTCTAGTATTTTTTTTATGACATATTGGTGTATAAAAAGACTTGGAAAGCCCACTTAGACCACTTGAGACAGGTGTATAGCTGCTACAATTACATATGTTGTTTGCAAAGAAATTTAAGTGTAAGACTCCAGTTCTTTTCCCCGGTCCGGAGAGTTATCTCTTATCACTTGATAATCAACTTTAAACAGGCTAAAGTGTTCTCAAACTTCAATCATTTACTTCCAAAGTCTCCAAATTAAACATAAATCTCCAATATAAAAATATTAATCAGATTCTCTACATATTTATCCAAGAGAACAAACTTCTTCCTATGTCTAAAGATAGAGAAACATCTCAACTGAAATAAGGTTTACAAAATTCTTTGTAATCATCTAGCATAATCTAAGAACCAACTGCGAAAATAAAATAACACAACATCTTTTATGTTCAAAGTGAACTCTCAATTGCTAACCACATTAATCTTGTCTAGAAACTATCACTGATCATCAATTGACCCATCAAACTCATCTGAAAAATATTATGAAGATAAGATGTGAGTTATCAACAATTCAGTAAGCAAAATGCATATGCTAGTACGTAAACATGAGCATTAATAATTTCATATGCAAAATAAAAACATTTACTTTTAGAGTATAGAAGCCAAACTTTTACTTTCGAAATATAGAAACAAACTTGTTACAAAACGTCTAAGTGAAACTTTCAAAAATCATTCTTATTCAAAAATCATATGTCATATAAAATCTTAAATCATATTAAAACATAATACCATATTTAACTTCCATAGTAGGGTTGTGCCACATTTATAACCCATGATTAGGTTATATATACCATATTTAATTCTCGTGGTATAATTGTACCACATTTATAACCCATGGTCAGGCCATATATAATATCATATTAAACTCTCGTGGTAGGGTTGTGCTACATTTATAACCTATGATCAAGTCATATATAATATTATATATAACCCCCATGATAAGATTGTATCATATTTATAATTCATAGTCAGGCCACATATCCACTATTATTATTCTGGTTGGGCTATATCCATTATTCTTATTTATGGTTGGGCCGTATCCACTATTATCACCCATGATAGAGCCATATAAAAAATAAAATAGAATATCAGAATGTCACATCATCTAAAAAACAAATATTAGACATCTTGAGATCCTTTCACATATTTGAAATAATAGAATCAAAGTTAGTTTCTTTTATTATAGCAAAACTTTTACCACTCATAAATTAGAGCCTTTTCATTTAATTAAAACAACACCTTTCCAAAGACACTTATTCGTTCTCTTTTAGTTTGGAAACATAATGTCCAAAATTCAATTTATGTCTACACCAGTCATGACATAACAATACTTTCTCTTATCATAATTCATGTATATGCAAAATAATCATCTAAGGTTGTTTTCGGATTTTCTTTTCAAATACAGATATGCATTTCCAAAACCAACCTCATTTTATTTTTTTTTATGCAAAACTAGTATATGAATCCCACTTATCCGACTTCCGTGTATTATTTTTGTCTCGAGTTTGAACTCTAATGGTATCACCACCTAAATCAGGAAAATATTTATAGCTCTTAGTTAATCTATATACTCCTAAAGTCAAATACTCAAGAACAAAAATATTAATTAAATCAAACAATACAAAAGTCACTTATCCACTACCCCAAGTAACTTATTAAATAAATCTTAAAAATCATCAAATCCACCATATTAGCATGGATAAACTCCAAATACAACTCACATATATCATAAACAACCCACCAAAAACACTGGATAGCCACATAACTACAAATTATCATAACTTGTGTGGCTTCATAATAACTCAACATTTCATTATTTCTTCCCCCTTCCAATAACTAATAAAAATTCAAAGCAGCCCATAGGCCATTCCAAATAGTCAAATTGATTCAGAAACATTTCCTCCTCCATCCACCACACAATCAATTCAAAATACTACCATGTGACCCTTAGAAGAAAATAACAAGATTACCAACTCCAACTCTATAAATCCTTGAAGCATATACATCATTTTCTCCTAAACCCTTAATGCAACAAATTTTCAAAAATAAAACAGTAAAATCACAAAACCCGAAATTTGAATTTCCTTACCCAAATTCCATCACTATGAAAGAATGAAGACGAATGTATAATAAGGTTGTTTAAGGTTAAACCCGATGCCCAATGTTCAATATTTCCTACTGAGACCCAACAGTTGCTACACAATGAAAACACCCAAAGAAATTCACAAAACTGTTGGACGCCAAGAGAAAAAGAGAGGGAGAGAAAGAGTGGCTCACCGATGTGCTCAACTTGTCGACGGTAAAGATACTCCAAGACCCATGAAATCACTGCAGCATAAGAGGTGAACCAAAGAAAATTCAAAAAAGGGGTAAGTCTGTGAAAGTGAGATTCTGCCGAGAAAAAGATTTTCGATATGAAAAGCCAACTAGAAAACTAAAGAGACATGTGAGAGAGTGAGAATCATCGTCTGAGATTTTTGGAGATGATGAATAGAAAAAGAAAAACTGTTTGGGAGAGATCAGATTTGGAGAAAGAAGAGGACTTACCGCAAAACAATGTTGTTTGCCCTCTTCATGTGTGTTGGCGCGGGCTGGGTTTTGTATAGAATGGGCTATGCTTTGGCTCAAGTATTACACGAAGTGCCGATTCAGGATTTTAGATGTTGATTATTTAGGCCACATCATTTCAGGCCAAGGGGTCAAGGTTGACCCATAAAAAACCAGATCTATACTTGATTGGCCCATCCTTAAGACACTCAAGGCATTGAGAGGATTCTTGAGGTTAACAAGTTACTACCGAAAGTTTATTAAGAATTATGGGTTGTTAGCAGCCCCACTCACCAATTTGTTAAGAGAAAATACATTTTTTCTTTATTCCAAGAAATTGAATAACCCTTTTGGCTTTGAAGGAAGCAATCACTCAACCTCCCATCCTTAAACTTTCAAGTTTTGGTAAGCCCTTTATGGTGTAATGCGATGCTAATG
Organism: Platycarya strobilacea; assembly: GCA_036898215.1. NCBI lineage: Eukaryota > Viridiplantae > Streptophyta > Magnoliopsida > Fagales > Juglandaceae > Platycarya > Platycarya strobilacea. Next base: position 12,047,353 of record CM072552.1, read on the forward strand.
GGAAAGGCATTGGGGCTATCCTAATGCAATTACGACAACTCATAGCTTTTTTAAGAAAAATGTTGAAGGGATGAGCCTTAAAGGGCTACTTGTAGTGCTATGCAGTGTTCAAATCCACTGGATGAAGCCAATGGTTGCCACTAGCAGAGTGGTGGTACAATTGTGCCTACCACTCTTCTACAAAAATATCCCCTTTCAAGGCTCTTCCTATCCCAAGGCTCCTATACTACATCTCGGGAGCCTCAGCTAACATAACAATGGATCAGCTTTTAGAAAGCAGATCACAGATGCTCAATAACTTGAGAAATAACCTCATAGTAGCCAGGAACCAAATGAAAATATATGAGGATAAACAAAGGGCTGAGCGAGAATTTAATATGGATGACTAGGTATACGTTTGCCTCCAACCTTATCGCCAAAGGTCCATGATGGCATGCCAGAATGTGAAACTTGCTCCTCGCTTTTATGGACCCTTCAAGGTGTTGTAGAGACTCAATACAATGGTTTACCGCCTTGAGCTACCATCTTTCTCCTTGGTCCATCCCATTTTCCACGTGTCTTGTTTAAAGAGAAAGTTTGGGACACAAATCCAACCTCTAGCAACGCTACCACCCACTAATAGTGACGGGGAAGTTCTTCCCAAACCAGAAGTAGTGATTGAATGCCACATGAGGCAGTGTGGAGACCGTGTCATGGTCGAGGGTTCTTGTCAAGTGGGTGGGTATGCCAGACTCAGAAAATTCATGGAAAAACCTCTAGAAGCTCAAGACCTTGTATCCAAACCTTGTGGACTAGGTTTTGTAAGAGGGGGGAGCTTATTACAGGGCTCAAGTTCTGAGATTGAAGAATGTTAAAGGTGAAAACTTTAGAGACCTGAGGAATGGATGCAGCAAAAAAAATTGGAAAAAATGAAAGTCTGGAATTGAGAAAGATCTGGATCGTGTTTTAGCCCACAGCAAAACGCACCACTTGGAGTTGTAGCTTAAACGACTTTGCACTAGTAATAGCCATATGACATAGTTAAATAAAATGACACAGTTCCTTTAGTTGTACTAAACTATACAATCTGATGGTTAGTTACAATAAGGGTATTTTTGTATTTTTCTAAGTGGCTGGTTATACTCCACGCCAGAGAGGAGTTTATCTCATATCTAAACTTTGTGATTTCTATTTTGGATTTCATCTATGGAGGAAGTGGGTGGCCTTAAACACACCCCAGCGTGACTATTCCATTTTCATCTTCCTTATTTCATTCACTGTTCATCACTATTTACTCCATCCATTGTTTTATATTCAATTTAGCAGGTCCCTAACATAATCTTCATGCCAATTTTCCCATACTCACTCCCGCATTTTCGTTCTCTTCCTTCCTTCCCTTTCTCTTCCTTTCTCTTAAGCCCGAGAATCCCATTATCTGATCTTATCTCCCACACTTTGTGCATACTACATTGTTGATATCAAAATAACAATGTTCTCTCTCTCTCTCTCTCTCTCTCTCTCTCCTCTCCCTTTGTTTGTCTCCGTCTCCCCCTTTCTTCATACGAATTTGGGATTGTAGTGGAAAGCATCTAGAAGGGATGGCAGGCTAGAAGATCGGAAAGAGGTGCAATGGAGTGTGTATGGAGTGCATCTTAATTTAACACGAAGAGAAGGCACAATCGACAAATTTTAGGAAAGAGGAGAGAACTAAATCGTCTACAACTAGTGCTTCCCAAGATTTTTGTTGTTCTTTGTCTTCCATAGTTGATCTCTTTCCAATCTTCCAAAGCTAATTCGAATATGAGTGTATATGAAAAATGTGTAGTGTATAAGAAGTGCATCTTGAATATGTTAAATTCTTAATTTTCATTAGAGTTTGTCTTGTATATCGAGTTCAAAGAGGAGTAGTTTGAAAACGTGGAGTGCATCTTGAATTTGCTGGGTTTGGTTCCCCAACTTAGCTGAATTGCCTCTGCTTTAGAGTGATTTTGGAAACCAAACGTCCAGACCCAATTAGTTTTTATAGAGTTCAATTATGAACTCAAGTATAGGCCCCACATGAAGGTCACATCCAGCTTACTTTTTAATACAAATATTGTATTTTTTTTTTCCTTATTTTTTAGGTTTGTGTCGCTTTAAGGGATCATACTGATATATTAACAGTAATAAAAGTGGTGGGATCCAATATTTTTACTTTTTCTTTTAAATATATTTAAACTCATATCAACATTTAAATACACTTAAAATTTATCTAAAGTGATACTCACAAAACTCACTCAATCATCTCAATTCACTATTATTTATAAAAAATTTGGATCAATTCAGTTCATCTTTACATTCAAATGTAATCTAATTTTCAATTTAAAAGTTGAATTCTTAATTAATATATGGCACTTTTTTACAAAATGTTAAAAGGTTATTAAAAAATATATAATATTATATTATTTTTTTAAATTTAAAATGAAAATGAATAGTCTAATGTGGACTAATTTCTTCAATAACTTTGACTTTAGCTGAAACCTCAACTTGAAACCTCAACTTTAACCCAAATTTTAGACTTTACACATATTCCTACAAAATCATTCGCACTGTAGAATATCGAAAGAACCAACACATCTGTCCAAACATACAAAACCCTATGAGAAATGAAGAAATAAGTCGGGTTGGCTGATGCTAAGATTGACCCTACTTGAATTGGCCTCTTTCTATCAGCAGAAGTGTTAGAACTACGGGAATTTGAAACCCACTATGTCCAATAAATGTTACTTTTTTAGGGAGGGAGGGGATGCTTATGTACCCATGATGTATTATTTACCTCACCATTCAACCCAAACTCTACAGAAAAGTCCATGTATTTTTGGACCAACATGTAACTATCTTAAAAAAACAACCACCATATTTTCCTCGTACTGGAGTGGCGCTTTTGTGAAAGGTGTAGCAAGTCACCTTCCTCGGATTTTGAATTTGCAGGAGCGTATCCCCTTTCACGTCATTTACAAGAAGACAAACACGTCCTCCGGCTGCAACTTGGAAAGATTCGTTCACGGAGTCGTAAAGAAGAGGGAACGCACGAAATAACTCTCGTAGGGCCAATTTTCCCGAGAAAAAAGAAAAATAAAAACAAAAACAAAAACAAGTTGGCTTTCTGGCCAAACCAGTCACTCGTCTGTGTCTTTTGAATTTCAAAAAGCTTGAATTGCTGTGGGATCTTCATGTTTACAATCACGTCAAGCTGACAAACAAACGGTAAAATAAACGTAAAAGCCAAATTTGATAAGACGTTGGATGATATTACGTGGTAGTAGTCGTACTGGACCATCGGCGCACGAAATCCATCTGTTCTTGTGCTCCTGCTGTAACGGTGGGAAACATTCAAACATCATTGGACCTTCATAACGCATTATGACTTCTTTTTTTTGAATAACGCATTACGTATTGAGGTATTTTAATAGAATAAGTCAAATTTATTTTATCATAAGAATAATTTTACAATCTAATTAATCATATTAAATTATATCAATTTATAACTTGTAGCTCCAAAAAATATCTCATTTAATCTACCTCTTCAACCTTTGGTATTCACTTCAAGATTATACAATATTTATATTATCTGTGGAAATCATTTTTCTTAAATGACACTACAACATTTCATAACTTTTGCGGTGAGCATAATTCACCACAAATACGAAGTAAATTGCGGTAAAAATGCTTCAGCCACATTTATTTGCTCGCAGGTCAAATGCCGAAAACTAAGCGTGACATGTGCTCTGTTTGTCTCCGCAATGACAACGCTGAGAATGAACTAGCTATTCACGACGTTCTTCTCGCCGACAAAGCCATCAATGGCAACTGCTGCAATTGATGGCTCCTAAAGTCAATTTAAGCGCCGACAATCCAATATCTAGCTCGGCGACGTCAAAACCACAAGAAGTTCAAATCTCGACACTTACACCATCGTTAATGATCTGTGATTCAAATTTCTGGATGTTGAGATTTTCCCCCGGAATGACTCTTTTGCATGTTTCTTAGATTCAATTTTTTTGGTACAGACTTTTTAATCGTGTTTCCACCAGCCATTAGATTTTTTATCAGATAATGATTTGAAGAGTTAAATACTAGAACCAGATACGGAGGAGTTAAATATTTCTTAGTTTGGTAACTTTGGGTTAAGCGAAGAGTTAAATATATATTTGGTAAATTTTGTATCTTGCTACTAGATGTTCGATGGTTCCTTTGCACCATATTTCTTAGCTTAATAACAACTACTTAGCTTAATAACAACTACTTTGAGAAAACAGAGAGTAAAAAGCTTGCTGGAAATGTATATGGAGACTAAGCGAAATGGTCTACCAATTTGACAATAGAGAGTAAAAAGCTTGCTGGAAAACAGAGTACTCTAGGAGACAGAGTAAAAAGCTTGCTGGAAAACAGAGTATTCTAGGAGACAAATAGAGAATAAACGAAAGGGCCTACCAATTTGACAAAGTCTAAGCCAAAAGGAAAATGGTTAACCTTCAGATATCCAGCAAACTTTTGTAAAAACAGATACAAAGGAGCTAGTCGATTCTTCTCAGTTTATCTCAGCACTTTGGAAATAACAGGGAAGATCAAGATACAAAAGCAGTACACGTTCATTTTCAAGCCCCTGTAATGATGTATATACTGCCTCATTCCTAAAAGCAGTACACTACAAGCCCCTGTAGTGGACCCACGTCCCTTTATGGCAGCACAATAAACCATTTTTTTGCTGCGTTTTTTCATGCCTGAACATATGACAGCGGGACTAGATCGCAGCAACAAATTCCACTAACCGCGAGCATTGAAATCGTCGCACTGGCCTTCTTCATTTACAGCAGTTAAATTTGCTACGACCAAAATTCACCACAAATAAGTTTGTGATTAACTGCGCCTCTGTTGCTGGTCGCAAATTATGCAATGGGAACCATAAAGCCATCCAACTGCAGCCAACTAACCTCGCCACAAGTTAAAACGCAGCAAATGACAGTATGTGTTGTAGTGTGAGTTTATTGATCATGTGCATCATAAACTTAACTATAAACAAGATTCACCCAAGTAGATGGTATTAAGTACGCAAGGATTGTCTAGAGGATATACTAGACTCGACAAGCTATTTCTTTTGCACTACAAAAACTCATTAGAAGGTTTTAAATTATAATTCTCCGTCGGAGTTTCGACATATTGTTTAAGTTATATTATATTCAATATATTAGTTATAGGAAATTACAACAATCACAAAAAAATTCTCACAAAAAATAAATATACAAATTTATATAATTTTATATGATATTGTTATATCTATTTTTTAATAGAAATAATTTTATAAAATAATGTATCAGATTAAAATACGTCAATATATGAATTTTTTTTAAGAATTTTTTTTTATATATTTATCTCACTTAATCATCAAGAATATACAATAGAATTCAAAGTGATTTGAACGTGGTCTGCCTCTAAAACTAAAGAAGAAATTAACATAGCAATTAATATACTGTCTAAATTATGTTTATAAATTCACCTAATTTATATGATGTAGTGAGTTTGTACTGGTGCACAACTTGTAGCATGATGCGCATCTCAACTCGATATTGACCCGTGGGTTATTGAAACAGTCGAAGTCGGACCCCCGATACTTCAAAATTTGGGCGCTATAAAAAGCCCGCTCCGTCATCTTCCTCTGCGTCTCATCCGCTCACTTCCATGCCTCGTTAACACCAATCGAAATTATCGCCGCTCGCTCCGACACTGATTTTCCCTTGGAATATTAAGGGTTTTTCTTAATCAGAACGTTCCTCGAATAACTCTTTTTCTCCATCTCTATGTAGAAATTATATCGCGGATAATAATACTCATGGCAGAGAGATTTGCCGGGAAAATTAGAGGGAGAGAAAGGCTTTGATGAAGGTTTGAAGGGAATGACACGGTACTTTCTTTGTCATTCTCTGATAAAGAGGGATAGAATGAAGGAAAATCTTTGAATCAATGTTGTTTTTTGGTTCGTTCTCTTGAAGTTGTAAAGCCAGACCTTTCTTTCTCATTTTTGGCGACGGTTACCGAGGAAAACAGAAAAGAGAAAAATACAGGAGAAAGGAACTATATGCATCTACATTAGAAATCGAGTGGAACTTACAGTATCAATGGCTTTCCTTGGTTCTTTGCCTGACACATAGTTCGGAGAGTGTGGAATTGTAGCGTAAGCGATAGAGAAATGGACGACGACATGGAGGAGTTTGTTATGGAACAGCTTGTGTCTTCTGCGGAAATCGATCCTGATTACGAGTTCGATGCATCCCGGTTTTATGATTTCACTCTGCCGGAGACTGATATGGAGGCCAGAGAAGCCGAGCGCTGGTTTGAATTAGCAAAAAGTTATCCGCCTTCGCGTAAGCATTTCCGCAGCATGTCCTTTATGGCTGGTTATACTCCTTACAAGTTACACGTGATATGGTTGATTTTCTGTTTTTTTATATAAATGATAAAGATATCTGATATCTCATTGCAATTTATATTTGTAGAAATTAGTTCACATTTTGCAAATTCAATGTCAGTTGTGTATCTGAATACCTCATACGGTCTAACTCCATTCTTTTCTAATTAACCGTCTCAATGATTAATTTCCAGCTTTCGTTCTAAAGTTGAAATGGGGAAAAAACCTTGCTGTAGAAAGTACAAACACCTCTGCTCAATTCAAAAATGACGAAAACATGGATTCCACTGGAAATGGCTCTGAGGGCTGCATGGGTTCTGAAGTCTCTGCAACAGAAGAGGTTAACAGAGGTAACATTTTACTGAATCATTTGATATTGTTTTTTCCTGCACTTATTTTTCGTTATAACTTATAAATGAATCAATGATGGTATTAGTATCATCCACTCATTTTCCGTCTTTGAGAGAAACTTGAGCAGTTTCATGCCGAGCGTGGTTCTGAAATTCTGGACTGCAATCATAAGATAAATAAATGGACCATTTTGATATGTGTCTATTTGGTAATTATTTGTTTTATCTTCTCTTTTCGAATTGCCAATAATCTGAAAATATGTTTGATAAATAATTAGTGCTATAGGGGACTGCCGATAGTAAGTGATAATGACAACTAATGGAGATTGGGTGCTATTAAGCCTCTCTAACACTCAACACTTTTTTTTTTATATGAGGTTACAAGGCAGTTATCAGTTAAGTAATAAAACAACAATGAAGATAACCAAATGGGTCCCTTTGGTCTATCCATCTCATTTGTTCAATTTTTTTTACTATAGAATTTGTGCATTGTAATGAGTAAGCTTTTGTCGACAAATGATTGCGGAAATATATAATTAATTGATTCACCTTATATGTAACAGTGCCCAGTATTGTCAATTCTGAATCTGGTTTGCCCTTGATGCTTTGCATAGACCAATATTTCCTGTTCTTCATTCATTTATTGTGTTAACAACCCTTTCATGTTTCTTATTGTTGTTCCATATGTTTATCCTTGTTGTGCAACTAATGACAAATTCATATCCTTAGGTTTTGTATTTTATCAGATGGCAGAAACACGTCCAAAAGCTAAAACAAAGTCCCCGGTCAAGTCAACTTTAGTAAGGAGTTCAACTCTAATGAAACCAACAGCAAGTCACTTGGCCAAGCAGAATACACCTCAAGAAGTTCATTCCCCACGTTTTTTTAGAAGGTACTGGTTATTTCCTAAATACATTTTTGACTGGTGGTGTTTTTTCACTAATTGGAGCGTTACCCAATTGAACCTTTCACCAAAGATTAGTAAATGAGATTGTGTATATTCAATGTTATAGATGACGTCAAAGTACTGATTCTCATGGTTTTGGCACTTTTAATATTTTGCATTTTCGAGAAACTTTTCTTCATGAATGTATAGGTTCCAGAAGAAGTTAGAACACATTGATGGAAAGAGTCCAGGGACTTCTTGGGTAATTGACAACCAAGCTACCAAAAGACAAAAGTTGGAAATCGGTTACTTACAGAAGGTGCAGTAGAGTTTGTTAATTTGGTATTCAATGCCTTATGATTTGTTTGTTACTGTTGTCATAGTCATGACTTCTGGAACATTTTTGTATACATAAACGTCTTTCAACCTGAAAAGAAGAAAATTATACTTTAGATGTCCTTTTTCAGTCCATAATAGAAGAAACCAAATGTTGAGAGTTATTAATATCGATACTGTTAAAATATACTAATCACAAGTGGATACTTCAGTTTGGATCGAGCTTGGGAGATTTGTCCACCTATCACTTTATAAAAGCAGGTCCTTAAGTTTCAAAATAAAAAAATGTAGACAATATGTTTCAAAGTTTGTATTGAGAGTTACCCGCCAGGTGCAGCCTACTGGTGAAACGGCAAACTTGGGTGGGCCGTGAGATCATATATTTATAGCTTATTCCGTAAAGGTTTGAGTCCGAAGTGTTCAGCCTAGGTTATGTTTCATGTTATCCAAGAAAGTGTATATTGAGAATTGCTTTAGAGTGGTAGAATTTGTGCATGGGGATTATATGAATTATCACCTGCATGGGGATTATATGAATCACCACCTAGAAGATGCATATGTGAGGGCTGGGGAGATACATTTTTTCTTGTTTCTCACCATTTTTGTCAAGAATTGAAGAAATTGGAGTAATTTTACTTTTGGTAGTAAGTTTTTATATTAAGAAAAAGTGCAAATAAATATATACAGACTATTAATCTATTTATGATAACAAATATGTGTATGGTATAATTTTATAATTACAAATTTGTGTCTAATTTCCTAAAATTGCGTTGCTGAGAATATGAAAGATATCTTTACTTAATTTGTGGGATTGATGCTGTCAATACGCATCCTCAAGTTGGCACATGGAGATCCGTAATGGCCAACTTGCTGAGAAAATGATGGAAGGGATCCTTGCCTAAGGCTTTGGTGAATATGTCGGCAATTTGCTCATGATAGGAGGTGTGGACGACAGTGAGAAGTTCGGACCGAATTTTATCGCAAATGATGGACAGTCAATTTCAATATATTTGGTTCATTCATGGAACAAGGGATTGTGAGCGTTGTGAAGCACATATTGATTGTCACAATATAGGCTCGTAGGCTCGGAGTGGGAGTCACCAAGATTAGTGAGAAGTAGTTTCAACCAAGTGAGTTCACATGTGGTAACGGCCATGGCGCGATATTTGGCTTTGGTGGATGAACGGGCGACTGTAGTTTGTTTCTTGGTACGTCATGAAATGGGACTGGTGCCAAGTTGAATGAAGTACCTTGTGGTGGATCTGCGAGTGGTGGGGCAGCTTGCCCAATCAAAATCTGTGTAAGCAGTGAGATGGAGATTGTTGGAGAAAGAGAAGAAGATGCCTTGTCCTGCCTTTGATGTAACGGAGGACGAGATTGGCAGCTTGCATGTGAGGGGCACAATGAGCATGCATGAACTAATTAAGAATGTTCACTGCAAAAACAATTTTAGGGCGGGTGATGGTAAGGTGTATAAGATGACCAACAAGCCTTTGATAAGAGTTAGGATCGTCAAGAAAAGTATCATCGTGGTCGGTGAGTTTCAAGTTTTGTTCCATGGGGAAGGAAGCAGTTCGGGCACCAAGCTAGCCATTTAGATAAGATGTCAAGAGCATATTTACATTGTTAAGGAAGATGCCTTGGGATGAGCAAGCAACTTCGAGACTAAAGAAATATTTGAAAGGACTGAGATCTTTGGTTTTAAAGTGTGTGGAGAGGACACTTTTGAAGACTTTAATTTGTGATGTATCATTGTCGGTAACTAGGATGTCATCGACGAAGATAAGGATCAGAGTGATGTTGGAAGAAGTAAACAAGGTAAATAAAAAGTCATCCACTTGAGATTGAGAAAAATCTACATCAAGAAGCATAGTCATTAGTTTAAAAAATCAGTTGCGAGAGGTTTATTTGAAGCCGTTGAAGGATTTGCGTAGGCGACAGACACGAGTCTCTCCTTTCGAATAATAGTTAGGAGGGAGGGTCATCTAGACTTCCTCATCAGAGTTTTCATGGATGAAGGCATTATTGACATCAAGTTGGTGAATAATCCATTGTTGAGAAGCATAAACAACCAACAAATGTCGAATAATGGTCATCTTGACAACGGGAGCAAAAGCCTCGTGGTAGTTGAGGCCTTCAACTTAAGTATGGCCTTTGGCGACTAGGTAAGTTTTGTGTCTTTTAACAGAGCCATCTACTTTGAGCTTGGTTTTGAACACCCATTTGTACCCAACGGGTTTCTTTCCAAGGGAAATGGGCTCAAGTGTCCAAGTAGAATTGGTTTCAAGAGCATTGAATTCAATAGACATGGCATCTCACCAGTGGGTGTGGTGAATAGCAGCGAAATAACAGTAATAGTCAGTAGGAATAATGAGAGCATTTAAGAAAATAAAGTGAGAATGTGAGAAACGAGAAAGAGAGAGAAGAGTAAATGAAAGATGTGCAATATTACTTGAGGTCGATGCAACGGATGGAGATGCAGTGGTCTTTCTGTGTGTATGGTCGAGCATATATAGTCCTGGAGATAGGCAGGTTGGGTGCTAATGTTGTGAGGTCGAGATGGAGGAGGGGGGAGGAAGAAGAAGAAGGAGAAAGTGAAGAAATGGTAGTAGGTGATAAAGAATGTGGTATAATGGGTTCGAGAACATGTAAAGAGAGTATAGATAGAGAGGGGGATGATGATTGAGGGAGGTCCTGGAAGAGAGATTAATGTTCGTGAAATATAACATCACGAGAACAAAAAATGATCTAGGTGTCGGGATTGTAAAGTTTGTTTACTTTATGAGTGTTAGGATAACCAAAGAAGAGACATTTAGAAGCATGGGGGGAGAATTTATCTCGAGAGGCATAGATTTTGTGCATAACAGAGACATCCAAACACACGAAGATGATCGTGATTTGGTGGTGTATTGAAGAAAAGTTTAAAAGGAGATTTGTTTTGAAGAGTGTGACTAGGTGTGTGATTGATGAGATAGACAGCGGTTAGGACACATTCACCCCAAAATTTCAAAGGTAAGTGAGTGTGAAATCGAAAATTACGAGTAACATTCAAAAGATGCCGATATTACAACACGTTCATGAATGATGTCGTGATTACGAAGATAATTTTGAAATTTGTGAGAAATGAATTCTTGGTCATTGTCAGTTTGAATGATTTTTTATGAGGGCAAAAAAAGGCATGAGATGAGCCTATACTTCGGATTTATAGCACGTGAGATAAATCCAAGTAGTGCGGGAAAAATTGTCGACAATAGTAAGAAAATAATTAGCACCACAAAGAGAAGAAGTATGATAGCCACCCCCATAAATCACAAAAAATTCTATTAACAATTGTCGCATTTTAATTAGCATTAAGAGGTAAATGTAATCTAGTGTGCTTAGAGCGAGCACAAATATCACAATTAGAAATAAAAAAAGAATATTAAAGAGACTAGAGATAACTAAGCGGGAAGGATGACCTAGGTGTTGGTGCCACGAAATTTTATTAGATGTGATCTAAGTAGAAAGAGTCATGGTGGGTGGTAACCAATATATCTAAAATATATTGCAAAATTCACCCACTCCAATCAATTTCGTCGGGTGCAAGTTCTGAAAATAAATAGTGAAAGAAAAACAATAATAATACAAGAATTAGTATTGGTGAGAGTTAAGGGACGGAAATGAGATTAAAAAGGAAATGAGGGACAAATAGACATTTTGTAAAACTAGAGTTTTGGCTAAAAATACAAGTGTCGACCCCTTGAATTGGAATTTGAGTTCCATTAGGTAAGGTAAGCATTTGTTTAAATGAGGGAAAAACCATGGAGGAAATGGCGTGTGCACGTGGCAGAGGTGGTCGGTGGTACCGCTGTCTACCACCCAGTCACACCAGCGATCAATGAAGGAAGGGGAAGTAATATTACCGATGAAGTCTATTGTGGGAGTGGCTGGTTAGAGCAAGTCGAGCAGTTTCTAGTATAGTTTGGGTGTCAGACCAGAGATTGGAGAGGAGGAGCCAACTTGGTGGACCATTGGCTGCAAGGAGGAAGGGGGTTTGCCGAGGAGGATTGGTTGTTGTTTGCCGCGAGGCTTTCGATTCGCTAGGTAACCAACAACACGCTAACATCGGTTACAAGTGTGGCCATTTTGATATACTCAATGCAGCGCAAGGGAGGCTTCGCACCGCCGCTGGAATGGGTTCGAACGCATAGGAGACACCATCACTGGCCTAAAGTGAAGAAGGCGTTTCTGCTCCTCCTGAAAAAGAACGAAAAAAATTTTGGTGATGGAGGGAAGGGTTTCCATGGCTCGGATTTGGGTTCTGGCTAGTGAAGTGAAGAAGGTGTTGCTGCTCCTCCTGAAAAAGAATGAAAAAAATTTTGGTGATAGAGGGAAGGGTTTCCATGACTAGGATTTGGGTTCTGAGTTGGGAAAAAGACTCATTGAGGCCAAGTAAAAATTGGTAAATTTTCTCATCTTCGGCTTGTTACTGTAATTCTTTTAGGTCGTTGATCTTTTGTAGATGGCTGAGTTCATCCCATATTTGTTTGATTTGGATATCATAGTCATGAATATAACTATTGTGTTGCTGTAGGGAGGATAACTCACGCTTTAGATGGTAGATTTTGGCATTGTTGTCATGGCAAAAAGGTGATTGAAGGTCAAGCCATGCCTCACGGGGATCAGTATGAAATTCAAGAGAGTTGGCTATGGTGGGGCTGAGAATTGAGCAACCACGAAGGACCATGTCTTTAGTTTGGTTTCGTTATTTGTATTCGGTAGAGGTAGGTTTGGGTGGGGAAAGGGTAGCATCAATAAAAGCAAATTTGTTTTTGGCATTAAGGGTATAGGACATGACTTTTTGTCATTCGGAAAAATTGTCACCGATGAGGAGGCCACAGACGAGAATGAGGCTAGGGGAGTTGGAGGGATGGAGGAGATATGGGGAAGGAGGGTTTGAGGGAGAAGCCATGGAGACGTTTTAAAGGGGGGGATTGTCTTGTTAGGCTTGATACCATGTCAAGAATTGAAAATTTTGAGTAATTGTATTTCTGGAAGTAGGTTTTTACATTGAGAGAAAGTGCAAATAAATAGATACAGACCATTAATCTATCTATGGTAAAAAATATGTGTATGGTATAATTTTATAATTAGAAATTTGTCTAATTTCCTAAAATTGCGTTGTTGAGAATATGGAAGATATCTTTGCTTGATTTGTGGGATTGATGCTGTCAATAATTTTCTTCACTATACAGCATACATAGAATTGCTTTAGATGGTTTTCCATTGTAGTTGTAGTTACAAAAATACAAAAGGGTGGTAGAATTTGTGCATGTGGATTATATGAATCACCACCTAGAACATGCATATGTGAGGGCTGGAGAGATTCATTTTTTCTTGTTTCTCACCATTTTCTTCCCTATACAGCATGCATATCATCTTGTTGTGCTTCTTGAATTATTTTATTGCTTGTACTAAACTTTTTGTTTTTTAGTACATCTCTAAGCCTGCTAAAATACTATAATCTAATTAGAATATGGTTGTGTCGTATACAATAGGTGGGCAAGTGTATACATTTTCAATTGTTCGTCTTTGAAAGATACTCTTCATTTTTTAATATTTTAAAGTAGGTTGCTCACTTGAAGCATCAACCTCCTTTGCTACACAAGTTGACTAAAAAGGTATGCAATGCCTGTGGGAGAGTGATCTTCATGCTTGGATTACTATGATCCTTTCACTAACAATGTGCTATTTTAAACATAATAATTACTTGTAGATAAATATTTTTCCTTAATATTTGAAATTGTCTTTCTATATCGTCTGGTCTAAACCAAGGTATTGCGAGTTGTTTTTGCAGGTTGGAACCATTAATGTTAACTCGGTGCATACTAGAGCTCAAGTTACTATTCCTAGAGAGCCCAATCTGGTAACAGCACGTAGGGCACAAAGATATAGGTATAGTTATTTTTTTGAGATTATGATGATTTTTGGGGTTGACATACCAAAATCTGCTTAATGAACTGATGCCATGTTGGATGCTCAATGGCAGGTCTACGACGAGCACAGAGTCAGTTGGGCATGTAAAGTCAAATGGCCATACCTTTAAAGCACGCTCTTTAAACAGAAAAGTCGGTGCTTTTACTTTTTGAAAAACTTGCGAGGATATGCAAGGCATTAACACATTGTAACACAACTCTTGCACTTTGCAGATTCTTGAGACTTCCTTGCCCCTTTCTAAGAGGAGCATACCACAGATGCGAGACTTTAAAGTAACTAGTAAATATGTTTCTGTTGTCCTTTTATGATGCTTCTGAACATCTTGACGAATTTAAATTGCTTTAGGTGTTTCACCTGAAGACCTCAGAGAGGGCTATGCAACACAAATCTAACAATGTAGGCCAAAAGATAATCATTTCCTACAGACGTTCATATGTTGTCATTATCGGAATCTAATAATCTCTTTATTGCAGGTAGGAAAATTATATAATTCTAACTCCCTTTCACATAGTGAAACCACAGACGGTAAAAGGTAAAAGGTCTAAAATTTAGCTAATGTCATTGGAAAGTTGAACATGAAACAATAGCATCTCTCGAGTGTGATGTGTTGGTAACAGTACTAAATAGTTCAAGTTTATGCGTGTTCAATGTGCCATTTTGTTCATATTTCTGAGCTTTATAGTTTACATGGTTAACTTTCTTGCAGTTTGAATTCTACTGAAGCTCTAAAGCAGGAGAGCTGCAAAACAGTGGACAAATTCAAAACTTGCCCTCTTTTTAGAAAGGACCGAAAGGTGATCTAATTGTTAACATTTGGAAGCCGTTTGTTGGCATTTATTTATAGGGATAACTATCTTGAGAATAGTATTGCATTTGAAACAGATACTTTCAAGTAAAGGAGAATTTGATGTCTTCCAAAATTTCAAACAAGAAGTTGCCTTCTCAAGGGTAACTCAGGTATCCTTCACACAATATATATTGCCGGTTCAGTATTTAGTCATTTCTTTTTCTAATATTTGGCTAATATTCATCTTAGGAATTCAACTTTTCAACTCATAAGATGCTTTCGGACAAGCCACCAATCAAACTACTTAGTAAGGTAGATATGATATAGGTTGGTGTACCGGGGGATTTTTCTCATCTCAACTTTTCTTTCAAGTAGATTTATGCCAATAGGATTTTCAATAAGTATTTGCTCCAATGAGTATTGTGAGTTCATATTCAATTTACAGGTTGTGTAAATATAATGTGGATATGCCTTCTAATACCAATAATTTCCAGCTCTCCCTTTCTTCGGACACCCAGCTTAATGGGAAATCTCAGTCGAAAATGCATCTGCCTACTAAGGTTCGTTTTCTTGAAACGATTATTGGAAGGTAGATATTCATATTGTCTATGGTGTATTCTTACTAATACGTGAGTAACTTTAATTGCTTTAATGAAGGGCTCAAAAGAGAATACGCTTGGTCCTTTCTATCAAGCACATGAGGTGTGTGAGTTTGGTTACCTACAATATTAGCATTTTGTAGTTTAAATTAACCAATTTACTGGGAAAGTCATATTTGAGTTGTAACATAATTTGTTGTTTTTGAGTTCAATCTTTGCATCTTGCTCTGCGTTATTCAAGGTTGAATAAATTGCAGAGAATGGGTGGGAAGGAGATAGTATCAACATGGGAGTTACGGGAGTGTTCTTGAAATTGGACCACAATATGTTAACAGGTAGTGTTAGATATAAATGCGGTTTGATTTGAAGGTTTGTCTCACTTTATTTTCAGTCTTGTTGTCTAGAAGGTCAAATGCTTATCAAAACTCTTGGCAGCTTATTTTTTTATTTTATTTTTGTTTAGGAAGTCATAACTATCTTTTTTTTTTTTTAAACATGAGACTTAAAGCAACTAGAAATATGATCTCCACCTTAAAACTGCACAGATTGTTATCCTCCGAGGTCTTGGGAATTTTTTGTTGCTGTTTGCTGTCATATAATGCTATAGATCATTACCATCATCTGTTAATCTTCTTGTCATATGCAAGGTATATTTGGTACGTATTTATGACCTAAATATGACATGCATGGGCAGTCGCAGATAAAAAGAACGTCAACTCATTTTGTAATGTTTGTGCTTTCTCAGGCCACATAAAAAGGGGGAACAAATTTGTATATGCTTTACCGATGCATCGCCAACAATGGGAGGAGCACAAGAGTTCCTAACCAACAGGTTAGGTCTATGATAAATAGCATTTTTTTCCTGCTTTCCCAGTTGTTGTCAAAGGAAATAATAATAATACTTCCTTTTGTTTTTTTAATCTTTTGCTATTGTAATTTTCTCGCTACAAAATATAAAGATTTTTTACACCACTTTACAGAGATAAAGTAAATCTTTTTTCTTATGCTTCCTTGTAGCAAATGTAGGGCGCTAATTCACGTTCTTCGTCCATTGAGGATTGATTTCAATTTTTTAGCGAATGTTGTATGTACGTGCTCCACAATGGCTGCTTGTACAGCTACCTGTTATAATATTGCATAATCATTTTGACAAAAAAAAAATCACTATTAGAAAATTAATTTTTTTCATACAAATCCCGTATTTACTTACTTTTTTCAAAGAGATTGGGACGCATGATCACTACACATATCATTCCTTTCTTTTTAAAGGTTATCATTTATCCTAATTCTAGTCAAGTCTATCGTCATCTTGCCTCTAGCAGAATCTTAACAGTGCCAAATAAGAAGTATAAATTTGAATGGCAAAGCTGGAACAAATAAAAGCTTGTAGTGCAATTTAGTATCGACTATATTCTAACATGGACAACTTTTCAGCACATACTGGAACAAAATAAGCTATGCAAATGCAAGGTTGGTTGATTCAGCTTCACAAAAATGTACCATCATGACTTAGGGAGTAAAATTAGTCAACAACATGTAGTAGATATTCATCTGTATAGGCGACAACTCAAGATTTTCTTCATCTTCCATCCACCTTTTCTTTCTGTTTTTGATATTGTGCATGCCAAAATGACCAATTGGATACTTCATAGGGTGTTCTAAGATATAACTTCACCAAACCGAACAAAACACTGAGCATCAGACAAATTGTTATCCTGCTGAACCGGCTGTTCCTTCATTTTCAATTGTTGTTGCCCTTTGTCAATCACAAATCGAGCATGGTCAATGGTATTTGGTGTTTCAAAACAAGGTTTCCCAAGATGAGTTGGAAGCAGGGAGACCAGAACCCTAGCTACCTTATGCATGGCTGGCCTCTCAGAAGGGTTCTGCTTCGTGTATGGCAAAGCAAGTCGGAAGGTCTTTCTGACCTAGGCTAAATCCATGCATGTCACAGAAACCTCGGGATCAATAGCCTCCATTATTGTATCATCATCTGTCTTGGACATTATCTGGGAACAAATACAATCATGTGAGAGACAAGAAAATAAACTAAAATCGGCAAACTTAAGAAGAAATACGTCTTATAGATCTGCTCAGGATGTTAATTTGGCACACAAGTTGGAAATCCTCAGTTTGAACAAATGCTCCGAACTCTTGCAAAAGTTGGGATGATAGTGTCAATACCCAGAAAAGACATCCCAAATTTTAAACATCAAGAAGGCCAAACAAGCTTCATCTATAGCCAAGAGTCTTTAATACTTTATAATGAAGGCATTTCTCAATATTGATGACATACAGTTGTTGTAAGTTTGATTCTTTGTCCACTACCTTCTTCCCAGTAAGTAGCTCCAGAAGAACAATGCCATAGCTATAAACATCTGATTTTTCATTGAGTCGGGAGGTTCGGGCATACTCTGGGTCAATGTAGCCAATTGTTCCAAGAATGTAAGTGGATGCGTGAGTTTTGCAATTGAGATGCATTTGGAAATCCCAAAATCAGAGAGATGAGCCTTAAAATTCTCGTCCAGCAAGATATTTGAGGACTTAACATCCCTACGTATAATTTGGAGGTTGCAATCATGATGAAGATAAGAAAGTCCCTAAGCAACCCCAACAGTTATATTTAGCTGTGTTTCTCAATCAAGTTTAACTTTCTTTGATGGTCCTGTTGTTCCAGTCACAAAATTCACAATGATACGAGGGAGAGATGAGATGCATATGGTAATTGAAAATGTAAATCAAACAATTCGGGCAAAAATGGTACTTCTAGTAGACTAGAAAAATATATCCAAAATGTAGAAGATAGAAATCTTAAACCAGTTCAAAATGATTTACTAATGTCATAGATATTCATTATACAAAGTAAATATGCAAATTCATTTATTTGCACAATCCATTACCCGACTTCCGTAATGCACATGATTCTACATCCAAAAGGTCCAAAACAAAATAGTAGCTTTCTTTCAGAGTTTAAAACAAATCTAGTTTCAGAATTTAAAATAGATAATAGCCTACCTTTTGAATCATACCCCCCATCCATGATCACCAAAAATGGAATAATGACTCATCATATTAAAATTCACCAGAATTGACTAATGAAACCACAATTTAGGCAGCTAACCATGAAGGAGATCCCATAGAGAAGCGTTCTCCATGTAGTCATAGAAGAGGAGGTTTCCATAGGAAGACAGGGCATATCCATGTAGGCTGACCAAGTTTCTGTGTCGGATGCTACCAACGGTTTGAAGTTCAGTCTCAAATTATCGCACATTATTTGAATATTAGTTGTAAATTTGTTTAATTGCAATTGGCCGGGAATTCTTCAAGGCGCACTTGTACACCGTGCTAGAAGCACCATATCCTATAACAAATTTCTCACTCAGATTCTTCGTGATTCTCATTATATCATCAAAGGTGTGAATAGCGTGGGATGAACTCAAAAGAAAAGAAATGAATTTCAGGACACAAAGTTAAAAAAAGATTGTAATATTTTACAAGTAGACAGACTGTCAAGAATAATGCATACCATGTCTAGTTCCTTAATATCCCTTTGTCAATTTCTCTTATTGGTTGGATTTATAGATAGCAATTATCATTGTGGACAATAACTTAATCAACCCAAGTGTCATACAAATAACCACAACGCTAGAGAAAAGCACTGTAATAAAAGAAAATAACTTAGCCATATGAAGATACTTTTCCAACCCACTCAAATATTAAGAAAAAATTCCAACTCCTAGTCCACAAACATGCACTCACACCTGTCAACTTGACAAATATATAGAATTGGAATGTGAAAGGTTCACTTATTATCTATAGATTATTATCTCTGGATAATGACTCAAACAAAATGACTCAAACAATCAGATTATTATATTTGGATTTTGGCACATAAGATCCACTTATTAATCCCAACTAGTTGCCACATAATAATGGATTCCCTATGAAGCTGATATAATTATACCCAAAATCAACATAGGAGCCACTAGGAAAAAAAAATCATTCTTTTTCCATACCTATTTGGTGAAAACTGCGAGAAGTTCCTCAAAGGAGGTACAACTCCTGATAATCTATTGTAAGAGGCATTCCTAAAATATCAAGGAATTAAGTATTTAAGAGAGGCTTCAAAAATTGCATGAATGAATTTTTAAATTATAAAATTTAAAAGTTAATTTTTAGAAGAGGAAAAGGGAAAGTAAACTTACAGAGTAGCCAGAGTGAAACAATCTGTTAGTTGATTAGGAATTTTTCCATTCAATAAGTTGTTGTTAAGAATCCTACAAAAACATTTTAACAAAGAAATGGCTTTATCCAAAAAAGTGACTCCCACAAAACCATCATCATTTAAGAAAGGAGAAGTGGCCGATTACTCACAGAAAGATAATATTCTGCAGGTGACCAAACTCTGGAGGGATGTTACTAGAGAAATTATTGAAGGACATGTCACTATCATTACAGACAAATATCCTTTCCAATAGGAAAAGGTCAAAAGGTGATGCCTCAAGATTACACCAACAAAGTCTACAACATATATAATCTAAAGTACTCACATAATCTGTATACTTCTGAGGTTGCCAAATTCAGCTAGCAGAGAAACATCAAGATGATTGTTACTTGTTAAGGCACCGGTCCCAACACTAGCCTTGGCTCGTACAGATTGTGCACGAAGATCAAATGAGACTTGACTTGTATAGAAAATACAGCCTGTTCAACTACAGCCAACACACCTGCACATGCAACGGCTAAATCACAGCAAAAGGACATCCACACCGACTACACAATATTTGAGAATATATATATTGCTTGCTGTAATCATCTGATTGGTTGTTGTAATATATAAATATTGTGTACAGTTCCATATTGGAACGGTGTGGGAATATTGAAATATAGTAGTTGTATTTTTCAAACCTTTTTCTCTTTGAAGTATTTTGTCGAACACCTTAACTACTTCAATATGGTATCAGAGAGCTAAAGGACTTACGTCCCCCTCGTTTCCATTCCTTCATTTTTTTTTTCTTTTTTTTTCCTCCTTTCCTTTGCACTATGGAAGCAGACAAGACCCCATCTCCTATCAATCCCAATCTCCTCAACTCAGCCTCACATTTCATCACTTTCAAGTTGTCAAACGACAACTATCTCCTTTGGAAGGCACAAATCCTTCCATTGCTCAAAGGTCATCAACTTTTTGGATTTGTTGATGGCTCTAATCCAAAACCCCTTTTCACCATTGATGATAAACCCAATCCTGAGTACAATAACTGGATCCTACAAGACCAGTTCATTGTTTCAGCCCTAAATTCCTCACTATCTGAAACAGTGTTAGCCCAAATCCTGGATTGTTCCACTTGGAAAGACATCTGGGATACCCTCCATAGCTTATTCTTGGCTCAGATCTCAGCCCATCTTATGCAAACTCAATACAGATTGGCCACCCTTCGTAAAGGATCTGAGTCCATAACAGAGTATTTTCATCGTGCCAAAACACTCAGTGGATCTCTTGGTGTTGCTGGGCAGCCCTTGTCTTCCTCCGAGTTCATAAGCTACCTTTTAGCCGGCTTAGGTACTGATTATGAAAGCATCATCGCCTCTATAACCACCCGCCTAGAACCATTAAGCTCCTCCCAAGTCTATAGCTACTTGCTCAATCACGAGTCTCGACTCGCCCACCAAACCCAAACCTTACTTTCTGGAAGTCCCATCTCCGCTCATTCCACTTCTGTAAGACTTCCTTCTAACCCTTCCTCTTGAGGTCGTGGTCGAGGTAGGGGCCGAGGTCGTGGTCCTAGTCGACATTCACCTCACTCCCATGCTCCTTTCAGCTCACACCCATCAGCTCCTAAACCTGTTTGTCAAGTATGCCACAAAACTGGGCATACGGCTCTCTCATGTTATTATAGATTTGACCATGCCTATACCACATCTGCACCCCCCTTCACTCATGGCTCACTATTCTGCTCTTCCACTTGCTTCCTCTCCATCATCCAGTTGGTTCTCTGATACAACTGCCACCACATACTTTACAAATAACTTTGCCAAACTGAATCTAGACTCTGCTTCATACCAAGGCAGTGACCACGTCACCATTGGAGACGGCTCTGCCATTCTAATCCAGCACACTGGGACAACACATCTTCATACCACTCATGGCAATTTTCTCCTTCGTAAATTTGTGCATGTTCCTTTAATTACTCATAACCTTTTATCTGTTCGTCAATTTTGTGAGGATAATAATATATATTTTGAATTTAACTCTACTGGTTTTTGTGTGAAGGACTTGCATACACAAGTTCTCCTACTCCAGGGCCCCATTAAGGATGGTTTATATGTGCTGCCCATCGATGCTGCTCCTCCCTCTCGTACTGCACTTCTTGGTGAACGAACATCCTCCCACATTTGGCACTCCCGTCTTGGCCATCCGAGCTCCTGAGCAACCTTTTACACATTTAAAAATTTCAACTTCCTCTCACGACCAAAGCTGCTCCACCTCCTTGCCATGCCTGCGCCTAAGCCAAGTCCCATGTGTTTCCGCATCTGTCCTTTCCATCTTGCTCCCTTAAGCCTTTTGAGTTGCTTTTTTTGGATGTATGGGTCCCTCCCCCATTTTTTCTACTGGCAGTCATCGGTTTTATCTTATTATAGTTGATGACTTTAGTAAATATGTTTGGTTATTTCCATTACATGCAAAGTCCAGTGTTTCGTCCATTGTTCTTGTGTTCTTACGTTATGTAAGCAATACATTTTCATCCAATGTGATTGCCATCCAATCCGATTGGGGTGGTGAATTCTGACCCCTTCGCTCGTTACTTCAAAACTATGGTATTTCTCAACAAGTCACGTGTCCACACTCCCATGCACAGAATGGTAGTGTTGAGCGTCAGCATCGTCATATTGTGGAGATCGGATTGTCTCTTATGGCTCATGCTGCGGTTCCCACCAGATATTGGACTGAAGCATTCCAAATGGCTGTCTTTCTAATAAATCGAATGCCAACACTCGTCCTTCAACAGTCCTCTCCCTATCAAGTTCTCTATGGTTGTTCTCCTGATTATTCCTTTTTAAAAACCTTTGGATCCGCATGTTGGCCCAACTTACGGCCCTTTAATCACCATAAAATGAAACTTCGTTCTCAAATATGTGTCTTTATGGGCTATAGCCCAGACCATAAAGGCTACAATTGCTTGCATCTTCTAACGAGTCATGTGTATATCTCTAGGGACGTCCAGTTTAATGAGAACTTATTTCCCTTCAACTTATCCATGGGTTCCAATACCCCAAGCCAGAGTTCAACATCACCAAGCCCATCTTTCGGGCCTATTTCCACCTATGTGCCTCCCGTGGTCATTAGGCCTGTGTCCAACTCCACTGAGCCCATCTCTTGATTTGACCTATCCACTGAACCGATCTCTCCCTTCCTTATCTCATATGAAGAAGAACCTGACTATCCAAGCCCACAGTCACCTTCCGAAAATCAAGACAACTCCTCTGAAAATCCAGAACCTTCTCACTCGTCTACGTCTTCTCGGCATTCTGTTCCGTATTCCATGGTCGCACGCTCTTAAAAACTCCATCTCTTGTCTTCTTCTTCGAACTGATGGAACAATTCCTTGGCCATCCTCTCGCCCCTCTTCCAACCACACTGTTACTTCCCCTGTTGTCATACCTGAGGAACCTACCTCTTATACTGAAGCGTCCAAATTTCCCGCATGGCGTGAAGCAATGGCCTTTGAATTCTAAGCTCTTCTTCAAAATCAGACTTGGTCCCTTGTTCCACCCAACTCTTCTCGCAATATCCTTGGTTACAAATGGGTCCTTAAGACCAAGCAGAGTGCTGATGGTACCCTTGAGCGGCGCAAGGCTTGCCTGGTCACCAAGGGTTTCCACTAGCAGGCCGGGCTGGATTATAAAGAGACCTTTTGGTGAAACCCACCACTATGTGTCTTCTTGTCTCCATTACTGTTCAAAAACAATGGCCTCTCCATCAGCTTGATGTGCAAAACGTCTTCTCACATAGGGACCTAGAGGAGGATGTCTACATGCAGCAGCCTCCTGGGTTTGTAAATTCTGACATTCCTCATTTTATTTGCAAACTTCACAAATCTATTTACGGGTTGAAACAAGCTCCTAGAGCTTGGTTCTCCAAGTTGAGCATGAAATTGACTAGCTTAGGTTTTCACAGTTCCAAATCGGATTCTTCATTATTTGTTTACTCAAATTTGTCTGACTCTATCTATGTGCTTATATATGTGGACGATATCATTGTGACTGGGTCAAATGTCTTACTCATTCGGGGCTTCATTATTGCCCTTAGCTCTACTTTTCCCATCAAAGATCTGGGGCACCTGCATTCTTCCTAGGAATAGAGGTTAGTTGCACTGCTCAAGGGCTAGTTATGTCTCAGTCTCGTTACATTTCTAAATCATTAAAGAAACCCAACATGCAAAATGCTAAACTAGTGACAACTCCAATGTCACCTTAGGTTAAGCTCTCAGCAATTAATGGTGTCTCCTTTGAAGATTCCCAACTATATTGCAATGTTGTGGGGAGTCTTCGATACCTTGCATTCACTAGGCTTGATTTGTCTTTTGCTGTCAATCGAGTCTGTCAATACATGCACAGTCCTCGTCTTCCACACTGGCAAGCAGTGAACCGAATTCTTCGCTATCTGCGTCTTACTACTCATTATGGCCTTCATTTTTCGTCTGTCTCATCCAATACCTTAATAGCCTTCTCCGATGCTGACTGGGCTGGCTGCCTAGATTATCGGAAGTCTACAGGCGGCTTTTGTGTTTACCTTGGATCCCACTTGATTTCTTGGGGCTCCAAGAAACAACCTACCATTGCTCGTTCCTCCACAGAGGTCGAGTACAAAGCTGTTCGCTAACATAGCTTGCGAATTACTATGGTTGCAATCCTTGCTCAAGGAGCTGAGTTTCACATTGCCTCATTCACTGACCTTGTATTGTGACAACATCGGTGCCACATATTTATCTATGAATCCTGTGTTGCATGCTAGAACTAAATATGTGGAAATTGATTATCATTTTGTGCGGGATCGTGTAGCTAAAAAGACTTTACAAGTCTCATTTGTGTCAAGTAAAGATCAGCTCGCTGACATTCTCACGAAGCCACTCTCCTTAGCACGATTCTCCCATCTTCGATCAAGCCTCAAAATTTTGCCACTTGAATCGAAGGGGGATGTTAAGGCACCAATCTCTGCACCAGCCTTGGCTCGTACAGATTGTGCACAAAAATCAAATGAGACTTGACTTGTATAAACAAACACCCTGTTCAACTATAGCCAACACACCTACACACGCAATGGCTAAATCACAGCAAAAGGACACCCACGCCAACTACACAATATTTGAGAATATATATATTGCTTGCTGTAATCATCTGATTGGTTGTTGTAATCTATAAATATCGTGTATAGTTCAATAATGGAACAGTGTGGGAATATTGAAATATAGCCGCTATGTTTTTCAAACCTTCTTTTCTTTGAAGTATTTTGTCGAACACCTTAACTACTTCAACCTTACTCAAATTCCTGCATGTACATATTGATCATGAATATTACCATCAAAATTCAAAAATAGAAGAAAAAGTAGGAAAGAATAAGCTTTGACTGCAGAGACTTACTGGGTGAGAAGGTGCTCCAAGTCACCTACGGAAGCTGGAACAGGTCCAGAGAAGTTGTTGCCAGAGAGATCACTGAAACAGAAAAGGAATTTTCACAATTCCTACCCAGCTAAGATGGATACTAGCAGCAAAAAAAACATGTTATGAAACTTGCAGTGTCAAGATTAATGATGTGTCCAAGCTCTAGAGGAATCCTGCCTTTGAAATTGTTAGCCGATAGATTCCTGCAGTCCAGAAATTTTCTTCTATCAATGTACAGGAAGGGAACTCAACATAATCATAACTGCTAAATAATTCAAACCCAGTGGGTCAAAACTTACAGATAAGTCAAGCTCCCTAGATTGTGCAAACCCAAAGGGATTGATCCATTTAGGTGATTACCATGCACATTGCTTCAGGAAGTGGGCAAGAAAAGCAAACGTAAAAGTCAAAATGAAAAAAAAAAAAAAACATTGCATAGATCGCATGAAAAGGATAAAACTTATGTCATACTTTAAAATCACAAGAAAAAAGTACAGAATCGAACTATCTTACAATTTATTCAATGCTATTCAAAAGCTTATGCTAGGTGGAATCGGTCCTTCAAGCTCATTGTTGGCAAGATTCCTGAGGCATAAAAGACATGAAAATCAATGGAACATTGTTGTGAAAAAGAACCCAACATATTGTTAAGAAAGTGATGGGACAAAATATTTGCTTGTATTTCATTGATGTTTTACACACCTATTTCTATATGTATGACTGAATCAAAATCCCCCAAATTCCAGCAGTTACATATTCAACAAATCACAATCCCATAATTTTAGCTAGTTGACAGTTACACATTTCAAACAACTGATCCAGCTTCCCAAGTTCAGCAGGAATCTGTCCAACCAGTTTGTTGCCATTCAGTTGCCTGTGAAAACTTTTAGCTCAGAAAATTATAGAAAATAGAACATTTACTTCCAAAAGATATATACTTCGGGTAAAATCTCACAGGTAGCTAAGTTTTAACATATTGCCAAGCTCTGGAGGAATTGGGCCAGTGAGGTTGTTGCCATGGAGGTACCTGGAGCAACATGTGTGTCAAATGCAAATTATGATACATATATCTATAGAGAGAGAGAATGTCAATTCCTTTTCAAGTAACAGGAGCTCACAATTTCCCCGTGTACGACAAGTTGCCAAGTATTGGCGGTATTGTCCCAATGAGTTCATTTTCACTCAAATCCCTGTCAGTCAAAGGGCGTAACTTATAAGCAAGAATGCGAATACATACAGAACAGCAAGGGCCTGCATCAGACCAATCACCTCTGGGATCTTCCCCGTTAGTCTATTTCCTTGCAGGGACCTAAAAAAAGGGACAATAATGGATGGAATATTGTCTCAATGAGAATCAGGAATGAATATGAAATTTTCATAAATAGCTAACTCCTCAACTCTTCCTCACAAACTGAGTTCCCAAAGACATTCAGACTTGACAGGAAAAGAAAAAAACTCGAAGTCTGCCAGCAACTAACAGGGTGGCCACTTGTAAGAATCCAATATTGTATGGAATCTCCCCGGTGATCTGATTGTAGGATATGTGCCTGAGATCCAAATGATGACAATTACAATCTTCTACGCATTAAAATGTGTAGATAATTAAACAATCAAATCAACAGTCACCATAGGAAAGAAACATACAAGATTTCAAACCTTGTGCAGTTCCCAATGCTTTCTGGGATTCTTCCAGTGAGATTATTGCCTCTACCATCACTGGAAACAACATATGAAAACTTCCATTTGTTAAAAGATAATGAAAGACTAAAGAAAGCATGGGGAATAAAAGATTATAAATTAATATATACGCAAATACTCACATATACCACAAGCCAGTTAACTGGCACATATCAGGTGAAAGTGTTCTAGTTAAAGAATTTCCAAGTAGCTGTTGGAAATCAACACGCAACGTGATAAGAAGTTGGAGGCTTCTGGAAGGTGAAGGTAGGCACCGTCAGTAGCAGCTGGAAGGTAGGCGCCGCAGGAAAATTCAAGAAAGTTGGCCGCCGGAGTTCCACCGTCTTTTACACGTTCACACTATTTCTTTCTCCTATAAATACATATAAGGTTGTAATGAGAAAGAGAGTCGGAGGTGAGGTCCGTTGGAGAGATTAGAAGAGAGAAACTATTGTAAATAATTGGTTTGTTGTTTAATACAAATTCTCCTCTTTGTGTGTGTGGACGTAGGCTAAATTGGCCGAACCACGTTATATTCTGGTCTCCATATTATTTGTGAGCTTCCGCCGATCCTAACAGGTGGTATCAGAGCCGGTAGGAGGCCGGATTTGTGAATTTTCGTAAAAGACCCATTTTTAAACTTGATCAAAATCAAGTTTGGAGGATACCATCAGATTCCTCAGGTCAAGACGAAAATTGTGGTGAAAATTTCGTCTCAAACGGACACCAGACGAAGCTACACGCTCCACACGCGCCGACTCGGCAACGGCCACGGGACCCACGCACCACACGCGCGTGCAGTGAAGAAGACAAGCTCCGACCCGTTAAATCTGGGTGATTCGACCCGAACCGGTTTGACCCGGTTTCCGACCTGCTACAGTAATCCAACGGATAAGGAATATTCCGTCGGTATATTCCGTCGTCGGCAGAATATTCCATCACCGGTAAGAATATTCCATCGCCGGCAAGAATATTCTTGTGCAGGAATATTCCGGTGACTTGGAGAATATTCCGGTGACCGGAGGGAATATTCCGGTAGCCAGAGAGAATATTCCGGTGAATGGTGGGGAATATTCTATTTTTCTTATTTTTCAGGTTTTCGGCGCAATTTTGATCGGTTTGGAACGAGACAAGAGTCGTTTCCAAGGTTTTCTACCGTTCCGGACGCAACAGTGAGCTCCGTTTGTTGAGATTCAACTCCGAACGTTGAGAAACGGTCACTCAAATCAAAGATTAAATCCGAACTGATGGAGGACTCGGGAGCAGGTGCGATGATTAAACTAACATCTACAAATTACGCACTATAGAGACCTCGAATGGAAGATCTCCTGAATTGTAAAGATCTCTTCGATCCAATTGAAGACAAAAGCGTAAAGCCAGATAATGTAGCGAAAAAAGACTGGCATAAGTTGAATAAGAAAACTATTGGTCAGATCTGGCAGTGGATTGACCATAGTGTTTTTCATCATGTTGCACAGGAAACGGATGCCTATCAGCTATGGAAAAAGCTGGAAAACATGTACCAAGCAAAAACTGCTCGGAACAAGGCAAAACTAATGAGACGCCTTGTCAACTTGAAACTCAAAAGCGGCATCTCAGTGGCTGCACACACCAACGAGTTTCAGAATCTTGTAAATCAACTTGCATCCGTAGATTTTAAGCTCGGAGATGAAGAGCAGTCTCTACTACTTCTCAGTTCCCTACCAGATAGCTGGGAAACGCTAGTGGTCTCACTTAGTAATTCAGCTCCAGATGGAAAGCTCATCATGTCAATGGTGATAGACGCCTTGTTTAATGAAGAGGCTAGACGAAAGGAGATTGGAGGAGACGAGATAGATGCCTTTGTAACAGAAGGAAGGCATCAGAGAAATAGTAGAGGTAGAAGTCGAGAAAGGAACATAAGTCAAAGTAAAGGGAGATCCCAAAGTCGCGGTAAACAGCGAAAGAAGGGAAAATACTTTTATTGTGGTATTGAAGGCCACTTTAAAAGAGAATGCCGAAAGCTGCAGAAGGAGCAAAATCAGCCAAGCAATTAGTCAAAGCACGAAGAAGGCGAAGTTGTAGTGACACTTTCTGGAGATTGTGTACTCCTTTCCGCTGGTGAAGAATCTTGCTTGCACGTTTCAAGCGAGGAAGCCGAGTGGGTAATAGATACAGCAGCATCCTATCATGCCACTCCTTGTAAGGATTTCTTTAGTACTTACAAGGCAGGAGACTTCGGTACAGTCAAGATGGGAAATTCGAGTTTCTCAAAGATTGTGGGCATTGGAGATGTCAGGATAAAAACCAGTGTTGGCTGTACTATGGTGCTAAATGACGTTCGGCACGTACCTGATCTTCGACTCAACCTAATTTCTATAAGAACCCTTGATCAACAGGGTTACGAGAGCATCTTCAGCAACAATGCTTGGAAATTGAAGAAAAGAGCAATGGTCGTTGCACGGGGACATGTCTGTGGCACTTTGTACAAATCAAGTGCTAAGATATGTGCAAACAGTCTCAATGTAGCTGAAGATGATACATCACCAAACTTGTGGCATCGGAGACTTGGCCACATGGGAGAAAAATGGGTGTTTATGCTTGCAAAGAAAGCATTGATTACAGTAAACAAAGGTATTGCCCTCAATCCTTGTGAATACTGTTTATTTGGTAAACAGCATAGAGTTTCATTCCAGACATCTGCTGGAAAAAGATCAGAGTTATTGAGCTTGGTATACTCTGATGTTTGCGGTCCTTTTGAAGTTGAATCACTTGGAGGTAACAAATATTTTGTTACTTTTATTGATGATGCTTCACGAAAAGTGTGGGTGTATTTCCTAAAAAGGAAAGATCAAGTTTTTGAGCAATTCAAAAACTTCCATGCCATGGTAGAAAGAGAAACTAGCAAGAAGCTGAAATGCCTCCGGACAGACAATGGAGGTGAATATACTTCTCGAGAGTTCAGAGAATACTGCTCCAGACATGGCATCAGACACGAGAAGACTGTCCCCTACACCCCACAACACAATGGTGTAGCAGAACGGATGAACCGAACCATTGTGGAACGAACCAGATGCATGCTGAGTATGGCAAAGTTGCCTAAGCCATTCTGGGGTGAAGCAGTAAAAGTAGCCTGTTACCTGATCAACAGAACACCGTCAGTTCCACTGCAGTTTGAAGTCCCAGAGATGGCGTGGTTAGGCCGCAAGATTTCATACTCTCATTTAAGAGTATTTGGGTGCAAAGCATTTGCACATGTATCCAAGGAGAAAAGACAGAAACTTGATGAAAAGTCTACTCCATGTTTTTTTCATCGGCTATGGAGATGAAGAGTTTGGATACAGATTATGGGATCCAAAAGCGAAGAAGGTCATCAGAAGCAGGGACGTAGTGTTCCATGAAGACTAGATGTTTGGATCAGAACAAACAACTCCAAGTGCTCCAGAACCAGTTCCGAGTTCACTACCACTTCAGTCTGTTTCAAACACTGAAGATAGACAGGAAGTTTCCCCAGAAGAAGAAGAGGATACTGACAACGGAGAAACCACCACTGAGCAGGGGGAGCAGTTGCCTTCTCCATCAGAAACTGCAGAGTTTCCATAGTTGTCAGGTGATCAACCTCAGCAGGACAGATCCTCTAGAGGGCGATTGTTGATTCCGTCACGAAGATATCCGGAATCAGATTATATTCTTCTTACAGATGAGGGGGAGCCAGAAAACTTCCAGGAGGCAATATCTCATCCAGATAGCAACAAATGGATGCAGGCTATGCAGGATGAGATGAACTCGTTACAGAAAAATCAGACTTATGAGCTGATGGAACTTCCAAACGATAAGAGAGTACTGAGAAACAAATGGGTGTTCAAGCTGAAAAATGATGGCAAGCAGGTGAAGCACAAAGCTCGCTTGGTCATCAAAGGATTCCAGCAGAAGAAAGGAATCGACTTTGATGAGGTATTTTCACCTGTTGTGAAGATGACTTCAATTCGAGTGGAACTCGGATTGGTGGCAAGTCTTGACTTGGAGCTTGAACAGATGGATGTGAAGACAGCATTTCTTCACGGTAACCTTGATGAGAAAATTTACATGGAGCAGCCAGAAGGCTTCCAAGTTCCTGGAAAGGAACATTTGGTCTGCAAGTTGGAAAAGAGCTTTTACGGTTTGAAGCAGGCTCCCAGACAGTGGTATAAGAAGTTTGACTCATTCATGATGAGTCATGACTACAAGAAAACTGCTGCAGATCAGTGCGTTTACATCCGAAGATTTTCAGAAGGTGACTTCGTGATGTTACTGCTCTATGTTGATGACATGCTGATTATTAGAAAAGATCCATCCATTATCAGGAAGCTAAAGAAGGATCTCTCCAAAGTCTTTGAGATGAAAGACTTAGGACCTGCCCAGCAGATTTTGGGCATGAGGATCACTCGTGACAGGAAGAAAAAGAAGCTATGGCTGTCACAGGAAAAGTATGTTGAACAAATACTACGAAGGTTCAACATGGAGAAAGCAAAGCCAGTCAGTACTCCACTGGCTAATCACTTCAAATTGAGCAAAAGCTCATGTCCCTCATCACCATAAAAGGTTCAAAAAATGGTTACAGTACCGTACTCCTCAGCAGTAGGAAGTTTAATGTATGTCATGGTTTGTACCAGACCTGACATCGCTCACGCTGTTGGAGTTGTGAGTCGTTTTCTTTCAAATCCAGGAAAAGAACACTGGAAAGCAGTACAGTGGATTCTCAGGTACCTTAAAGGTACATCAAAGTTGTGCTTGTGCTACGGGGGAGCTAACCCAGTCTTGGATGGCTATACAGATGCTGATATGGCAGGTGATCTTGAT
Source organism: Platycarya strobilacea (assembly GCA_036898215.1). Taxonomy (NCBI): domain Eukaryota; kingdom Viridiplantae; phylum Streptophyta; class Magnoliopsida; order Fagales; family Juglandaceae; genus Platycarya; species Platycarya strobilacea. The sequence goes on from CM072552.1 coordinate 12,078,866, forward strand.
GGTAGAAAATCTACATCAGGATATATTTACACATTTGCAGGTGGAGCTGTATCATGGCAGTCCAAACTGCAGAAATGTGTGGCTTTATCTACAACAGAAGCAGAGTACATTACTATAGCAGAAGCAGGAAAGGAAATGTTGTGGCTAAAGTGGTTCCTCCAAGAAATGGGAGTCAGTCAAAAAGAGTACAGAATCTATTGTGATAGTCAAAGTGCTCTTGATCTGAGTAAAAACTCGATGTACCACTCCCGAACAAAGCACATCGATATTTGGTATCACTGGATATGTGAAGTAATGGAGCAACAACTGTTGAAGCTTGTAAAGATCCATACAAAGGAGAATCCAGCGGACATACTAACGAAGGTAGTCACATACGAAAAACTTGAGCTATGTAGAAATATAGCCAGGTTAAGTACCTTGAACTAAAATGTGCCAGGATATCCTCCGTTTGGTGTTGAGGGGGAGATTGTTGGAAATCAACACGCAACGTGATAAGAAGCTAGAGGCTTCTGGAAGGTGAAGGTAGGCACCGTCAGTAGCAGCTGGAAGGTAGGCGCCGCCGGAAAATTCAAGAAAGTCGGCCGCCGGAGTTCCACCGTCTTTTACACGTTCACACTATTTCTTTCTCCTATAAATACATATAAGATTGTAATGAGAAATAGAGTCGGAGGTGAGGTCCGTTGGAGAGATTAGAAGAGAGAAACCATTGTAAATAATTGGTTTGTTGTTTAATACAAATTCTCCTCTTTGTGTGTGTGGACGTAGGCTAAATTGGCCGAACTACGTTATATTCTGGTCTCCATATTATTTGTGAGCTTCCGTCGATCCTAACAGTAGCCCCCTGTAAAAAAATTTCAACCAAATGATTTAAAAGTTGGAGGCAGACTGGATTCTTAGATAAACGTTTAAGGCATGGGAGGAATGGCATTCCAACATGGTGACAAATTAACCATGACATCAAATTATAAGCATGCCACTTTTGACGAAGATATATTCATATGAGCCCTGTGGTAAGTTCCCAATTACTTACAGGTATTGTAGTACTTCATTCCAGTACAGAAGTCTGGGTATCTTCCCAGTAATCTGGTTCCGCGCAAGGTCGCTAAAAAATAAAACCTAGTACAGACATATTTTATGAAATAATATCCATCAATGCTGATAAATATCACGATAAACAATGAGGACACAGCATTGTAGAAGTGATCCAAAGGAAACTATATTTGCAAGTGAAAGCAAACATGATCCAGAGAAAAGGAAAGCCTACAGAGTTTTGAGATCTGGAATCTGGGTTAGAGTCGACGGGATGGGACCAGTCAGTTGATTGTTCATAAAATTCCTGTATTCACGAATATATATTCCTAGTCAAACCGAACCAAAAACATTACAATACGAAACATTACATGCTGAAAGACAACAAAGAACTCAGGATTTACAAATGCTCAAGCTGCTTAAAGCTTGGATATTGAAAAGGGTATGTCCCCAAACAGTAAATTCTCGGATAAATCCCTGCATTTAGAATAAAACGTGACATTAGAAAACCAACATGTAACATAAGTTTAAAATGATGCACAAATAGGCATAAAGGGAAAATAAGGAAAATTGGAAATGGTACAGATGCACGAGAGAAGCACAGTTCCCAAGTTCGTCCGGTATTTGACCAGTAAGCTTATTCCCCTGCAAGTCTGCAGTATTTTCATAAAACTACGTCAGACCATACTACAACTGTCATTCTAAAATTTTAAGCGAAGTATAAAAATAAACAGAAGCGTACATATATTGCAAGTTTCTCAAATCACCAATGCCGGCGAAATCTCCCCACCCAGGTTCAAATTAGACAGATTCCTGCAAAAATGTACCGGCAACATTGGAACTAAATAGAAATCCATGTCACTTCGGCAGAAAAGGCCATACCATGGCGCTTCAGAACAATGGTGCAGGAAAACATAAAACAGGAAGTGAAAATTCGAGAGAGTCGCATACAGAGTAAGCACAGAGAGGCTGGTGTCGTCGCAAAAGACGCCGTGCCAGGAACAGAAATCGCCGTCGTGCACGTCGTCCCAGTCAAGCAAAACGTTCGCTATGTTGCTAAACGAGGCGTTGATCAACATTAGCGCTTTTCCTACATCTATCACCCTTCGTTAGTGGATTAAAAAAAGTTAGCTTGTAACCAAATAAAACAATGCAAATGCCTTAATCGGTACCATGTTATAATCAAGAGACAACGCCGGCGTAAGTACTGTGTTATAATCACAACTACACTAACATGGTATTTTAATCTGACGCCCGCTTACTGGTAAAAAAACAAAATTGCTATCCCTTAACAACATTAAGAACTGGAACGAAAAGAATCAAACTTTCCCCGTTTGGATGCTGAGAGAAATCTCAAGAACCATGCATGCAAAGCTCTAAAATACATGTTGATCTCTTATGAAAGATACATTGAAAAGCATAAAAGTTGACATAAAGTAACCAACTATAGAAGCCTGCTATAGAAGCTGCCTGATCAGACTGAAAGCATGGAAAAAGACTGCTATGCAAACACTAGGAAAGCTTTGAGTATGGTACTAATAAAAGTATACATAAAGCATGATAGATTATAGGGCTGAACAAAATACTCGTGACCCGACCCGACCTGTTTTTTCCAACCCGACATCGGTTAATCAGTATCGGGTATTCCAATTTAAACGTTTTCATAATCAGACACCCTCCCACGCTTTCAGATTTCAGCTCTCTCTCTCTTCTCTTTATTCTCTCTACATGATTTCCACCTCTAGTGTTTTCAATCTCCTCATCGACTTAGGGTTTTCTATTCTGTCATTTCTTTGAAGAATCGTTGGACTTCAACGATTTCATAAGTTCCCCACGAGCTTTGTTCCTCGATCTGACCCTTTGTTGTTGAAATTGACTGCAAGAGCGGCTCATGCTTGTTCTCCCGCTTTCGACCTCTCGTTCGCATCACCGGCTGCTAGAACGCCACCTAGAAGTATTGTTTGGAGATGATGTTTTAAAGTTTGAAGGTTGAGAGAGGTGGGTTTTCCTTTTGGGGTTTCTTTTTATTTTCTTCTCAAAATCTCTCATTTTGAGGTCTTTGAATTATAAAGTACCTGTTTGGTTGCCAAGAAAACGAGGCAACATGAAGGATATTTTGGAGTTTGGAGGTAAGATGTGGGTTATTCTTTTGGGATTTATTTTTATTTTCTTCCCAAAACCTCTCATTTTGATGTCTTTCGATTATAAAGTGTGTTTGGTTGCCGAGAAAATGTGGGAATCTGAAAGAATTAGAATTTGAGGTAATTGGAGTTTTCTTTGTTGTGGTTTCGATTTTTTTGTTTCGAATGTGTTTTTCCCTGGCCATTTGGACGTCAATGTTGTTACCTGGCCATTTGGACATCAATGTTGTTATTTGGGTTAGCAAGATTCATCCCACGAAAATATTTTTTTCTGGGTTAGGTTAGTGAGATTCAATCAAAACAAAGAAAAGAAGAAGAAGAAGAAGAAGAATTGGGTATTTGGCAAAACGGAACAGGAAGCCTATCGGTTCGGGTTGGAAATTAGGCTTATTGAGTTGGGTCAAGTTGGAGAACAGTCCTAGTAGATTACTTGTAAATGTTAATTACCTTTTATAACTTTAATCTTTCTTTTTGGGTGTAAGAGATGTAGTGAGTAGTATATAAAGCAAAATAGTGTAGAGAAACGGTGAAAGCTTATCTCTTCAAAGATCAATGCGAATGCCAAGTTTTCTCTCAATCTTCATTGTTCAAATTTTATTTTCTCTCAACTTTTGACATGGTATCAGAGACCTAAGTTAAGTACCTCGCTGCAAACATCTTTCTTTCTCTCTTTTTCAAGAGAAATCTCCCAACTTTCTCATCATGGCAGATAAGGATATCTCTCATCATAATCCTTCTCCTTCAGACAATCCAAAGAATCCATACTAAATCCACCATAGTGACAACTCCAATACCTTAGCCATTTCACCACCCCTCTCAAGATCAAAATACTTGTCATGGCAGAGATCAATCACACTTGCCATCTCTATCAAAAACAAGCTCGGGTTCCTTGATGGAAGCATCGCTACTCCATCTCACGATGATTCTTTATACATTCCTTGGATGCGTTGCAACAATATCATCTTATCTTGGATTCTTTATTCCATTACCAAAGAAATTGCCTCTAATGTTCTCTATGTTAGTTTAGCAAACGCAGTGTGGGATAAACTCCAAACTCAATTCTCTCAACCCGATTCTATGAAGATTTATCAACTATAGCAACAACTAGGCACGCTCGTGCAAAGGACACAATTTGTAAGTGAGTATTTCACTCACCTCAATGGTGTTTGGGAATAACTCAACAAATAAATACCATCACCATGCTACTCATGTGGCCATTGTACTTGCAGAGCACTAACTTTAGCTAGAGAAAAACACAGCAAGTTGACCATGTCTTCAAGTTTCTCATGGGACTAAATGACTCATATGAAAGTTGTTCGTGTAAAATAATCTGCAAACGCACAGAATCATAACAAGTAATAAAGTGTTTTGTAGAAAACGAATGTCGAACCCACAGGAATTAACTCTGTTATTGAATATCGAAATTCACTAAACTAATTACTATTTGAAAAATCGAAAATAAATGGAACGTTTCTACTATCTAAAGTAAATTAAACTACTTAACAAAAATAAATTTACGAATCAAAATTAACAAAGGCTAAAATCTAAAAGTGTAACAAATATGATGAGAATGGATTTAGAGCGGTTAATTTCACCTAACAAATCTCACATAATTTATTCTTCCTAATTATTAAAATTCAACAATCTCCCGTTGATAATTAAAAATTCCTTAACTATTCAATATCTTCTTTTGAATAATATCAAAAATATCTCCAAGTAACAATTTCATATCTCTATGTGAATTTAATTAATTGGAGACTCATTACGTACTTTGAATTTTATGAAAAATCACACTAGTCGCGGTAAAATATCTCTACTTTCGCTCAACTAATGGTATTTAATTCTAGAACTAAAACCACAAATCACCTCTTAGTCTCATTGTAATTCAATTGATCAAATAATAATCCGTAAAAAATTGTAAGCATTAAGAATAAGAATTAAACACTCAATCATGGAAATATTAAAAATAAAATAGCTCATAATATCAATTGTGTGTTTAATGTTAAATTACATCAACACTCTAGAAAATAAAATTTAGTTCATAATAAAATTGAAAAGAAAGCAAATAAAACTTATGTTTTTCATCGGAATCGGTTGATGAACATATAGCTATCGCCTTTGTCCTCCAGATTCTCCTCGTAATAAAAAAAAAAAAAAAAGCCTCCAAAGAAAATCTTTTTGATGTCTGCGTCTCTCCAGGTCTGATCTGAAAGTCTCTGTGCGGCGCTCTGTATCTTAGTTTCTTCTTTTTTTTTTTCCCTCTCTGTTCTAAGTCTTTTATATATATATATATTATATATATATATATATATATGCCTCCAATGAGATGTCGTTTGCGTTTAGGTGTCCAAATAGAAGTCTAAAATTAATGTTAAATCGGCTGGGTCCATTTGAGTGAATTAAAGTCAAAAAGTCAGATGCGGCCAATGATAGGAGTCTTGTGGCCAGGTGGGGTATCTAAGAATAAAGCCGTGGGTCCTCTTGTCAAGTTGCATGTTGAAATTGAGCACAAACTCAATGCAAACGTGAGATGCTTCCCAAAAGTCTAGTGAGCCTTGAAATCAATGTTTATATTTGTAAAAGCCCATCATGAGAGAGTTTGGTTGCAGATTGTGTGCGGCCCTTAGACTAGTGGACCTCTCCTATTTGCAAAACTTTTATTTTCTTTTCTTCTTATTCTTGCAACCAACAAAATAAAATAAAATAAAATAAATTAAAATAAAATAAAAATAAAAATAAAAATAAATAAATAAATAAATAACTAACTAACAAATTTTTATAAATAAAAAGGTAATAAAATCATGTAAAAATTATACTTATCAAAAGTATCTGAGGACAAGTTATCTTGATGAGTCTCATTCCATCACTTGACAAGACCTTCTTCTTAATACTACAAGAGGAAAGGCAAAGGCAGACCAGAATTATGTTGCTGCCTGCATTAGAACCCTTACTTGGCAGTCTTCCCAAGAAATTCATTCAAAAAGAAAGATAGACTAGAAATGACATGCGGCCATTGTGGAAAAGGCCATCTTCGAAAAAAAATTTGTTATAGGTTAATTGGTTTCCCTCCTAACTTCAAGTTCACCAAGCCCAAGCAAGGATAGTACTCTGCTAACCAAGTGAATTCTTCCATCGAGACAAAGGAGCCTGCTACAACACCTCAACTATCTCTCACTTAGTCTCAAATTCAGAAATTGATGGCATTAGTCAATGGTCCACTAGTATCACAGCAGTCAAACCAGGCCCTTGTAGACTCACATTCAATTGCTTCTTCCAGTTCCTCATCCATTATCCCACAAATGAACATGGCAAGTAAATACTCATTTTCTACTTCTCATATTTCTATTTTTTCACAACAAAATGACTCACCAAATCTAACACTCTCAGAGCATTAACATTGGTCTCACCAAAATAAATCATCAAATTTGTACTTTTTACACATTTTTCAAAAGAAAATCTAATTATATTTGATCAAAAGTGTGGAGAAGAATGTTGAGAAAATGTCAAAAAGTACTTTTTGTCTTCAAAAGTGAGTAGACTCATCAAAAATTCTTTCAAATTGTCAAAAAGTGATTTTTCTATTCAAAAGTGAGTAGACTATTTTCATGTTGAGTTGATAAACAAATAGCATTTAGTGAGGCAATTTAATTTTATCTCATGTCATGTGTCTTGAGTATCCACTATTTAAAAACTATTTACTTTTACCTATGAAAGATTTCAAGCATACCTACAAAAGTAATTAAAATAATTTTTCTTGGTACCCAAGTTATTTGGGTCTTTTATTTATTAGTATTAGAAAACACAAGATTCTTTGGTACCCATATGATCCTAATAGTCATTGTATGTTTTCTTCTAATAGAATAAGTATGATAATTATGACAATTTCTATTACAAAAATTACAAATAACATGTGATATATTTGAAAATCTTGAATGATTGTAATAATGTTTTTCTTTAAAAAAATTATTTTTATGAAAAGAATTTTGAAAATCTGATTTTGTTTTAGTCGGTTTATCAAAAAAAATTTTATAGGATTTGAGTTTTTCTTTTGGCATGTATCATAAACCTACCTTATCAAAAACACATATTTGACTACCAAAAATTTTTTTAATGTTTCTTTTTCCATTTGTAAAGTGTTAAACAATCTTTTCTAAATCAGTCACTTTCTTTTTCAGCTCATCATTTTCATCTTTTGAAACTATGTTTTTTTTTTTAAACATCAATTTCATTTGTTAAACAATTTTTTTTTTTCAAAACAGTATACTTGATACCCAATTTTTCAAATTTATCATATACTTCTCGCAAAATATTTTACAATTTTTCATAAGAAAGATTTTCAATATTTTTAGAATTTATTACCTCAAGATCATCATCTTTAGCTATGAGACAAAAATTTGTAAATTTTTCATTACTTGCGTCGCTATTTGGGCTACTTGAATCATCATCTCATGTAGTTTTCATTGTTTTCTTATTTTTGTATCGATTTTTCTTTAGTAGGAGACAGTCTGCTTTGATATGTTCAGACTTTTTACATTTATAACAAATTAATGAATTATTTTTACCTGTATCTTTGTTGGAAGACTTTTTGGAAGCTTCCTTCAGATGAGTTTTATTTTTTAAGAACTTCTTAAATCTTCTTGTGATCATTGCAATTTCTTTATTTTTGTTATCGTTTTCCTCATCGTCATCGTTTTCACTTTCATGGGAAACAGTTTTGAGTGCCAAGCTCTTCTTTTGCTTTCCTTCTTCTTCTCCTCTTTTCAATGTGTACTCATGAGTAATAAGTGACCTAATGAATTTATTTACTTTGAGTTTTTTAAGATTTTTAACTTAAAAAATCGTCGTTAGTTTTGATTTCTGATGTTTTGACAGAGAGTTGAGAACTTTCCTTACTATCTCCAAGCTAGGATAAATTTTACTAAGAGCTATCAAACTATTTATAATATTGTGAAACGAGTATACATAGAAGAAATAGATTCATCATCAATCATTTTAAACATTTCATAATTATGCGTAAGAATATAAATGTTTGATTATTTGACTTGCGAAATTCCTTCATAAATTACTTCCAAGTTGTCTCAGATTTCCTTTACTGTTCTGCAAGTCATTATTCTATTAAATTCATTGTAATTGAGAGCATTATATAGAAAATTTATAGTCATTACATTCATTGTATAAAATCTATCATTTTCACGATCAAACTATTCTTCTTCATTGTTAACCTTTACCCTATCAACAATTTTTGTTGGAATATAAGGCTCATTTATAATACATTTCTAGATTTTCTTGACCTTGAAACTGAAAAAATATTCTCATTTTAACTTTCTAGAAAGTATATTTATCTCCACAAAATAGCGGAGGCCGACTACTAGATTAACCTTCAGCGAATGTAGTTGTAATGTTAGCCATATGATTTTAACTCAACAGATAATTAATCTTATAACAGAGCCCTTACTCTAATACCAATTGTTGTCCAAATGACTAAATAAGAGGGGGATGAATTGGGTTATATTAAAAATAAACAATTATAAACCAAATACACAATATAAAATATAAATAAAATACGAAACAACAAGAAATATAAAGAGTAAGCAAAAGAGGAAACAAATTCAATATATTAACGAGATTCAGTCTCATTGCCTACGTCCTCACCTCAAGCTACCTCTTGAAAATCCCAAATTCACTATTCAATCTCCTTCAAGTGGAGATACAAACCTATTACACATTTAAGCAATACCGCTACAAAGAAATCATGTAGAACACCCTCTATATTTACAACATCTTACCTTGGGATTCAACTATTCTCTATGTAGAATACATTCTACACACATAGGGGTTATACGCGTTTCCCTACTGAATATAAGAGCTGATAGTGAGTAGATTATCATAATACACTCCTTAATGAGTAAAATAAAAACAATACAGCGCAACCTATATCTCTTTCGAAATGAACAAGTATTAAGGCACAAAATTTAGACAAGAGAGATTGAGGGTTTTGAAAGAATGATATAAAAGACTCTTGTTGTTGTAATTTTGCAAAACCTCAAGTGAACTATTTATAAGCAAATGAGTCTTCAAATTCAAATATTAGCAAATGTGAAGACATTATTCATATTTCAAAATATTCAAATAAAAGCATATCTTTTCAATACAACATCATTCATATTTTAAATATTCAAACAATACATGCACATGTCAAAAAATGACACTCAATCATCTTCCAAATTCAAAATTCAAATTTTGATAATGTCATTGCATATGTCCAGCACATGTGAAATATAATTTTTAAATTTAAACATTTTGTTGAAGTCATTGCATATGTCCACATGTAAAATATAATTTTTGAAATTAAAATTTTTAATGATGTCATACATATGTCATGCACATGTAAAATATAATTTTCGAAATTAAAACTTTTAATGATTTCATACACATGTGAAAAATACAGTTTGATATTTTATGAGAAAATATTAATTTTAAACCTTAATCCAATTTTAAATTTTATCAAGAGATGTATAAAATTATTCTATGAGATTCATTTGTAGATTTATTTCCTTTTTTGTTCATGTTTGATTTTTTGATGTGTTTAGCTTTATTCATGTGTAGACAACTTGAGTTTAAATCTTAAATTTATTTATTATCATCAAAATCTATACGTATATACGAGACTTGAAATCTTGGATTCAACATATACATACACATACATACTAAAATTAGGTTATATGTGCACTTACAAGTTCTCCAAAAGATCTATAAAAGAGATTTGCCTTGGAAACTCTTTGGGAGAACTCACACTCAATTGCTTTGAAGAGAAGTTTTGGAGGTAAGTGGAAGAAGTGATAGAGAGAGTTGCAAGTTTGGGGTTGGCCAAAAGTTTGAGAATGAAGGGAATTTCTAAAGAATGTTGCTAATCGACACCCTTAGTTTATATATATATATATATACATAGAGGAAATTCTAAAATAATACTTGAACCCACTCTTGTCAAGCCATGTGTCCTACTTAGGTTGTAGGTTAATAATCTCTTTTCTTCTAGACTTGGTTGGCAAGTAACATGGCTTAAGGCTTATCTTGATGCCATTTGTCCCCAGACTTGGCAAGTTGTCATAGGTGTTACAAAAATATAATAAGAAGACAAAATTCAAAGTCGGTTTCTTCCTAGGTCTAAGTCAGTGCTCCTTTATTTTTCGATTTTGTCCTATATTAAGCCAGTATCGCTTAAAACTCAAAACATGAAAGTTATAGATCTTTCTCCTAGTATTCCATAGCATATTGAATCATTTCATTCGAAAATCATATGAGAGAATTGTGCCCAGATTACCAAGAGACATTAAAACTGTCAAAATTACCTAATCCGATTTCCTCGATGAAATATACTTTGTTTGATTCCTTGAAACTCTATGCAAGTCTTACCTAACTATTCTTTTCACACTATGATTTCTTGTAATTCCAAGTAGACAAATATTCTCTTGGTGCCAAGTGTCTCAAATAATTATTTAATCACTTAGATATTTTTCAAATATTTTTCCTTCATCTCATTTGTGTCTTATTCCAAGTTTTGCTCCATTACACATATGTTTAATATCAATAAAGAGTTTATAGGAAATATATATCCAAAAAGTTCCAAAAATTAACTAAAATAAACCTAAAGAAATTACAATCATTCCAAGTATAAGAAATCCAGTAGAAATAAAAATTCGGGTTATCACATTCTTCTCCTCTTAAAATAAATTTGTCATCGAAATTTGTAAGGTCAAACATCAATGCGAAATAAAATACAAGATATAACCCATAACACGTTTTTAGAAATCATACAACTATCAACACTTAAACGGATACGGGTATTACTTTCTTTCCAATCTACTTGCATAGATGGTTTCATTATACTCGCATTAGTCTCCCGGTGGCTCATCACGTCTAAAAATCTTAGGGTGGTAATATAATTCAAAATCTCCACTTCCCCATGACCCTTAATACAACACCCGGTAAATTTCAATAATCATTATCTTCTTATAATAGGTTGTATAAAATCCCAATCGACTCCTATACTTTATATTCCAAATGATCATTGTATTCTACCTTTGTTAACTTAAAAGCCACTTCTTAAGTTAACTATCAATAAACAAAATTAACACACGCACATGATTAATCTCCCACTAAAACTCCAATTGACCACTAATTCCTCAAAATCGGCACAAAGTTGAATCTCTATCTATTTCAAGTATCACGCCTACCCAATGCACTCTTATAATTTGCCTCATGCATAAAATTAAAATTAACACACCAAAAACACTTCTTCCAAACCATAATGGAATAAAGACCTCTATTTTCCAAGTCCACGTGCTCACAACTATTATGCGTTCTTAGTCAAAACCAATACTTTTCCAACGTCCAAGTATTTCATTATTACCATTTTTCACCAATACTTTTCCAATGTACATGTATTTCATTAATACCATTTTTCCTTATCCAAACCTATCCTCAAACTCAATGAGAATCATTTCTTAAATCTGCACCATCTGTTATCCTTAAACTTAATGTGAACTAATCAAAGGACCAGCCACTATAATCTCAAACTAATACCAGTTATTTTCTCAAATTCGATCTAAATCTTCAATCCTTAGAGAAATACATGACCTAATCAATACCTTCAATTCCCAAAAGTTATTTCCTTGAAAATTCCTATATCAATCCTTCAATTCTGCTCAATTCCATTTTAAGGATTACAAATTAATCAATTAATATAATAAATTAGATTACACCAAGTTGGCAGCACTAAAACTCAAATCTTATTATAATTGAATCTTCAAATCTGCAATTCCAAAAATCATTTTCTGAAATCTGTAAGATCAAAGAACTTATATTCAATAACAAAATAATCGGCTCCCGATTCAAAATTTAAACATTGAATGATGACAAATCATTTCCTAAAGTCTGTAAAACCTTAAACCTTTGGTCAAATCCTCATAAATCTATTATTGAAGTTCATGGAACTTATAACCTCTTACTCTATAGACCATTTCATAAACTTTACAAAACCTAAGACCTCAATTGTCTCACTTCTCAAAGAGATCCTCCAGACCATGACATTCCCTTCAAGCCTTAATATTATAAAAGTAACCCAAGTCAGTAAAAGTTCAAGCCTACCACACTAAGAATTTATACTTAATAATGGCATTCTTGGTCATAACATTTTCCTACTATAACTTAACCTTTAACTCTCTATAATCCAACTTTCCTGTGAAATAAAAGTTTTGCATACTAAACCTTCTGCACCTCCATACAGCTCCTAATCTTAAGAATGTATTCTGAATCCATTGTTCATTTATCGACTTTCAAAGCTCTTTTCGTTCCTATGAAATGTAGATAACTATAGATTTAAAAATCTTTTGAAAGACAACAGTGAGTTTTAACTCTAGTTTCCTCAGAACCATAATCTTGACTTTGCTTTATCTGTTTTCTTATAGCCTTTGTTATTCAACAAATAACTTCCATTATCGTTTGTCCTCCTTCTTCTTGATCCACTCTATGCAGACACTTCTTGCTCTGTCTTTATCTATTCAAAGGGCGATTGCCTCTCTTTTTGTGGTACAACATGTTGAAAGATAAGATTTCCTTCGCTGTATGAGTACAATGCTATTCATACTTATCCAGTCTTTCAAGTCTTTCTATTCTTAAACATCTTTGATTTCTAAAGCAAATTTAATGCCTAAATTCAGTTCTTTCTCTCAATTGAGATACTGTTGAAACTAATATTTGGAGGGTTTCTTCTAGGTCAATTCATTTCCTGATCAAGGCCAAGTGGTATATTGCTACAAATTTCGAAGGTCAAATATAGAAGCTAAGAAAAGAGCAATAATCTCAATCAACAACTTATACATACATTCTGTTAGAACAAAGTTCAAATTAGAAAAATATTGTACAACTAGTTTTCATACAGAGGGTAATTCCGATAAATCATTCGAAAAAACTTGAGAAAATTCTTTCACTATTGGAATTCCTTTAATACATTTACTCATTCTAGCAAATTTAGTAATATAGGTGAAAATGCCAACGCTTCTTCTTTTGACAATCAATCTTAGTTTGATACCCAAATAGTCAATCCATACCCAAGATCAATGCAATCCCTAATAAAGGGAAAAACTCTTGGGTCGAAGGTTAACTTCAATCACGCAACCTTCAAAGAGCAATTCCTTATTACTCGATGACATCCAACTATTTTCTCATCAAGCATTACTTCCTATCATCTATACTCAAATTTCAACAATATCCTTAAACACTCCAAATTCCCCAAATATCATGTAAAACTTGGTCTCAAAACCCATTTGTTCAATATCACCAATTCCAAAAATACTAAGTCATAAGAATACAATAATATTTCCTATTTAACCTTATCGATACTCATATAAACTCTCTATACTTAATCTACCATTTTTAAGGCATCTCACTCAATGTTTTAGAATCTGATCTTTGGTTGAAATATCCAAACTCGTCTGAAAATTATTCCGAGGTAAGGGGTGAGCTATTAATTCATTAAGTAGTGAACATATGCTAGTATGTAAATATGATATGTATAACTTCATTATGCAGAACATAACATTTTTTTTTCTCCAAAATCACACTTTTCAAAGAACTCTTATTGGCTCTTTTTCAGCTTAGAAACCAAATGTACCAAAATGCAGATCATGTCTACATCAGTCATATAAGAAACACTACCTTCACTCATGCAACTTTTCATGCATATGTAGAACTAAACATTTGAGGTCATTTTCAACTTTCTTTTGGAAACAAACAAATTTGCATATTTCAAGTAGTCAACATCATTTTAATTTCTTTTATGCAAAGCTAGCATAGGACTCCTACTTATTTGAATTTCTTAAGTTTCTGAAACTTCCTCATAATAGTGCTAACAGAAATTCGATCATTTACCTATAAACCTTGCTGCTCCAAAATCAAACAGAACAAATGCCTCACTTTTCATCATCTTAATCTTATCAATGATGATGCCAGCATTAACAACATTTTTAATTTCCACATCTACTTTCTCTGGTGTAATTGTATAACCTGCCTTAATAATTCCAAATTCTGAAATTCAAGGCATCTACAATTCCAAATTCGCACGAAACCAAATTGAACCAAATCCTTCTTAAGATTTAAATCTATCCTATTACCATGTGATTTTCTTCCTTAGGACATTCATGGGTTTTTCCAGAGTCATGTTGCTCTGATACCACTTTGAAATATCTTTAATTTACATATGAGATCTACGTAAACTGAAGTATCATGACTTGTAATGTTAGGCTATATTCCGCTTTGTTCATGCCGAAAAATATGTATGCGCCTAACTTACTAATAGTGTGCATAATATATCGCAGCGGAATAAGGTCAATTAAAAAAATTCAGCAAAGAAATCTAATTCTTTATGATTATCACATACTAAGTTATAGTAAAAACACATATTCTTATAAGACATAAACATATTGCACCAGTTTCTCATTAGTACATGTCATTGTTCGATGTTTCCAAACACAAATATACAATTATTATTTCTTACTCGTAGGAGTTCTTTCCTAACTGAACAACAGATTACGTATGGGAGGGGTCATCCCATCAAAAGATGAGTATTCTGTAGGACCCTTAGGGCACCTCAGAATCTCCACCCTTAGGGCACCTCAGAATCTCCTGTGACATCTAGGTCTAGTAATGGTTGTTCACCCATTCCTGCAATAACGCGTATCATTCTATAAGGAATGATAAATAAAAATAAAATAGTGAGATTTTTAAAAAAAAATCTCAGTAAATACATAAATAACATAATAAAAGTACTAACAGTACATACAGATAACATGTAGATGCACATGATATGATCAAAAAACTTATTAATCATGACTTATGCATGACTTATACATTACTTGTGCACCTCTTTACAAAACTTGCATCTTTCTAGAAATAAGATTTAATTGACACAGGTGCACAATCTTTAGTGACATGACATATCTTTTCGTGAAAATGTTAGTTTCATATTTTCATTATTATTCATATAAGTCTTAATCTTAACCACGACGACAGATCGAATCACCTTCACCGTCGGGTTTCTTATAGCATGACGGCAGATTGAATCGCCTTCACCGTCAGCTTTTATATTCTCGTCAATCATACCTCCAATCGAATCGCCTTCACCATCATGACGAGACTTATCATATTTACGTCAGTCATTCGGAAGATCGAATCATCTTCACTGTCATGACGTGATTTTTCTTATCATGGCGACAGATCAAATCGCCTTCACTGCCAAATTATATCAGTCATATGGCAAATCGAATCGCCTTCACCGTTATGACACAACTTTCATATTATGACGGCAGATCGAATCGCCTTCACCATCTGCACGCCAGTCATCCGGCAGATCGAATCGCCTTCACCGTCATGACATGACTTTTCATAATCTTATTCTTTTCTTATTCTTGTAAATGTTTGTGATCTTATTTCTTAGAAAACAATATGATCTGAAACTGAAAATCTTGTGACATACATGGACATGCATGTACTCTTAAACTCTTTTATGTGTGCTTTATGCTTTCTTGGGCCATATGAAACTTTTTCATGCATGATATATGTTTTCATGGGTCACATGACATATGATACATACCTCATCAACGCAAGGCATACACATATTTACTTACACCAATAGTTATTCATCAATTAAACATAAATCATTCACTTGGGAAACTATGTAAATAATTTAATCTAATCCCCTAAAAGAATAGGGCCGAATAATTCTTGAAATTCACATAGAATACTCATACCATGATTCCTTCTCACTTAAACCATAGATAACTCACTTGAAAGAAAACTGAAATAATTTAACCTTAATTCTAAAACCTTTGGCCAAGCATCAAAGTAGGGATAACTTACAAATTTATGTTCCTTTCCTTGTAATCAACTTACTCTCCTTCTAGGATATCTTGAAAACTCCATAACCAAGCTAAAATAACCCATAGCCAAACCCCTCACTTTCTTGGTAGACTATTTCATTCCACTATTTTCTTATCTAATAACCATTTCACCATCACTATATCTTCCACTACTTCTCAAGAAATTCAACAATACAATTTTTCCTCAATTATTTAACCATTCAAATGAATAATCATATCCATCACCTAAACATTAAAAACTCAAATTACTCTAAGGTACTTCACTAGGGCTGAAACCCTATCAACCCTCAAACTTAATATCTTTTTTTTTTTTTGTTAACCAAACATCACATATTATGTGATAACCCAGATTTTTAGATATCTGCTTAATTTTCATATGTGGAATGATTATGTTTCTCCAAAACTATTTTTAGGAATTTTTGGGATATATGTATAGGATTTTTATATTGAAAGCTTAGGAGTAGGGTTGGGTACAAATGTGGCTTGTTTTAAGGTGAAAAAAGTGCCTAACCCGAGATCTCGCTCGACTCCCGCTTGATTTCTGGCTCGAGCGAGATACAGGGACAGACTTAACGTCTTTTGGTAAAACGGTCATAACTTGCTCGTTTGATGTTAGATTTGAGTGATTCAAGAGGCTATAAAAATCTAAGAGGAATATATACAACTTTTATGTTTTGAGGTTTAAGAAATATGGACTTAATCAAACAAGAAATAGAGATTGAAGTACCAGGTCTGAATTGGAGATAGATGAGCATTGACTTTGAAGTTGACTAAGAACATTGTATAAGATTAAGTTTTTGGATTATTTTCTCAATTATCCTAAGATCTGGACAAGTGTGTAGAGATATGGAAAATGAGGAGATTTTATTTAGTAAATTTCGTGTGAAATAAGATGAATCATCTATTCACTACTTGGTGTACCCGGATTGGTGTTATCGGGCTCATCTGTCGAGTTTTATTAGAAAAATCATAACTTAGTCATATGAACTTCAAATGAAGTGCTTCCAGTTCCTATATAACCTTAAGACATATATCTAGAACTTTTATGATTGGAGGTTTTACAGATCGAAATTTATCAATGGATTAGTTGGGCTGGAATGGGACTGATCTGTTTCAAGTGCAAACTGGAGCCCGAAAATAAATCACTCCACCACCTCACTTTAGATGTTCGAATTTGATTGGTTCTCCTCATTGTTATCTGCTAGATACACGTATAAAAGCATGTGTCAAGTGGAGGAAGAGCTTCTAGAAGAATAATTAGTTTAAAACCAAGTAAAAGTGAAGAACTAATCTGATTGGCCAAAACAGCCAACTATCCCCCTTGTTTCCAATCAATTGGTAACCAAACCTTGGGAATTAGGTGATGAGATATTTTCTAGCCACTCTAAGGGTACTAAGGAAGTCTTGGACGTGTGGACAAAGGAGAAGAAGAGGTTCTAGAAGCTTTGGGGGTGCAAGGAAATGCCAATAGCCTTTGAGCATATCTTAGATATTTTAGACTTTTTGGAGTTTACTTTTATACCTATATTTAGTAATTATTTGGGGCCATTGATCTAAGATGATTTTAGGTAAGGAAGAAGCATAGCCATGGGATGAAAATCCTTAGAGATCATGAGAGATATGGATGAGGATTAGACTAACCAAGGCTGGACAGCACACCACACCATACACGGTTTGAGTTAACCAAGGGCCTTGATTTGTTTTCCTTCTCTTTTTTCCCAAACCATCGATCTCTCTATATATATATAACCATCTTCAGTCCATAAGGGACCTTTTGGGAGAAGGAAATCACGTCCACTTAGAGAGAAAGCCAAAGAAGGAGTCTCTCTTAACCCTTGAACCTCCAAACATCTCCTAAGTGAGCTAAGTGAGTGCTTTGAGGAGAAATATTGCAAGGACTAGTTGGATCATTCAACCAAGCTTTGGAGAAACTTGTAAGTATACAATTTAACTTAATCTTGGCATAGAATAAGTATATTGTTGATGTAATTAAGTTTGTTCTTAGTTGGAGCTTAAACTAGGCTTATATGATGGGTTTGGAATCTATGGTGTTTTGGATATGATTTTGTGATGGTAAAATATTAGGAAAATTATAAGGACATAGATTTATGTTTTAATAAGTAAAAATAAGGTTAATGTGAAAAGATTGCTTGGTTTAGGTTGAAAAACCCCATGAGTCGTGATCTCGTGCGACTGTCGCTTGATACCCCACTCGAGCGAGTTCTAACCCGTGACTTCGCCTAACTATCGCTCGACACCCCGCTCGAGCGAGTTGCCCTGTTTTGCTTAGATTCAGGGTTTTTCCTGGAATAAAATTAGTGCCTCAGAGGAAATGAGTTCTAGGTGGAAAAACTCATAAGAATAAGGAAAGACATAGTGGTATGACCCAACTACGGGTAATATTAGTGGTATGGCCCAACTACGGGTAACAATAGTGACATGGCCCGATCACGGGTAATAATAGTGATATTAGTAAAGACTTATGAGAACAAGGATTCTAAGATAAGAATGAAAAGCATATGCATGTATGAATATGTTAGTCACGTCATGACGGGGACGGCGATACGTAACGCCCGTATGACTGACGTGCCGACAGGGATGGCGACACGTAACGCCTGTCGTAAGAATAAGAATTATGTCACTACGGGGACGGCGATACGTAACGCCCGTAGTATTGACATGGCTAACGGGGACGGCGATACGTAACGCCCGCTATGATAAGAATGCTTACGTCATTACGGGGACGGCGATACGTAACGCCCGGATAACTGATAAGTTGACGGGGACGCCTGTCATATATGTTAAGTATGTTCCGTGTCATTATGGGGACGGCGATACGTAACGCCCGTAAGAGTGACACGAGACTCATCATTACGGGGACTGCGATACGTATCGCCCGGATAATTGATGAGTTATATGTGATGGGGACGGCGATACGTAACGCCCATCAAAGATAAGAGATAAGTAAGACCCGACAGGGACGGCAATACGTAACGCCTGTCGAGGTTATGCGATAAGTAAGACCCGACAGGGACGGCGATACGTAACGCCTGTCGAGGTTATGTAATAAGTAAGACTGGATAGGAACGGTGATACGTAATGACTGTTGAGGTTACGTAATAAGTAGATCCTGATGGGGACGGCGATACGTAACGCCCATCAAGGATAAGTAATAAGGGAAACCTATAAGGTTAAGAAGTATAAGTATTAAGTATATGATGATGGGTCTAGCTAAGATCTAAGTTTGTATGGGAAGACGGGTAATTGATTTGTATAAGTCCCATAAAGCATTTTTATAAGTGATATGTTGGTGAGTATGGCTATGTATGATGATAGTTGTTGTTATCTGTGTTTTATTTCGTTAACTGTGTACTTACTGAGATTTCTTGTAAATCTCACTCTTTTATATTTTATCTATCATTTCTTATGGAATGATAGATGTTGTTGCAGGAATAGATAAATTACATTGAGACCCGATCAACACTGGAGATTCTGAGATACCCTGAGGGTTCTATAGAATGCTCCTCTCCGATTGAGGTGATCCCATGTTCGTGATCAAGTAAAGAAGTAAGAGTACTGAATGATGGTGGGATATGAGATTATGTCTTGAGAAAACTAACTGGGTTATGTAAGAGTTAATACAGTATGTTTTATGTAAATACGATGTATGAGAAGTATGATTTTAGTGTGCCATGTGATCTATTGATGAGAGAGTTAGATCTCTTTGCATATATTGGGAATTTACTTCTTCCAGCTGCGATCGGCGTTGCATTTAATTAGTAAGCTTAGATCCATACATGCTACTTTTTATATTTACGTAGGATAAATAGCCTTGTGTTACTTGTCCGGATGCGTCGATTTACGTTGTAATCGATGCGAAAAATTGGGGCGTCACATATTAATTCTCCAAACCTCCATCCACAGTTTACTAAAAATAAATTCTTGCTTTTTGAAAGGTTTCCTCCATATACTCCCTTACTTATCCATATAGTAACTTTAACACATACATGCATAAATTTGCTCATTCACTCAAAGAGAGCAACCAATCATATATTAATTCTATACATACATATAAATACTAAGATTGGGTTATATGTACACTTACTAGCTCTCCAAGAAATCTATAAAAGAGATTTTCTTTGGAAATTCTTTGGGAAAACTCACACTCAATTGCTTTGAAGAGAATTTTTGGAAGTAAGTGGAAGAAGTGATAGAGAGAGTTGCAAGTTTGGGGTTGGCCGAAAGTTTGAGAATGAAGGGAATTTTCAAAGAATGTTGCTAATTGACACCCTTAGTTTATATATATATATATATATATATATAATTCTAAAATAATACTTGAACCCACTCTTGTCAAGCCATGTGTCCTACTTAGGTTGTAGGTTAATCATCTCTTTTCTTCTAGACTTGGTTGGCAAGTAACATAGCTTAAGGCTTATCTTGATGCCACTTGTCCCCAAACTTGGCAAGTTTTCATAGGTGTTACAAAAATATAACAAGAAGACAAAACTCAAAGTCGGTTTCCTCCTAGGCCTAAGTCAGTGTTCCTTTATTTTCCAATTTTGTCCTAGATTAAGCCAATATCGCTTAAGATTCAAAACATGAAAGTTGTAGATCTTTCTCCTGGTATTCTATAGCATATTGAATCATCTCATTCGAAGATCATACGAGAGAATTATTTCCAGATTACCTAGAGACATTAAAACTGTCAAATTTACCCAATCCGATTTCCTCGATGGAATATATTTTTCTTGATTCCTTGAAACTCTATGCAAGTCTTACTTAACTCTTCTTTTCACAGTATGATTTCTTGTAATTCCAAATAGACAAATGTTCTCTTAGTGCCAAATGTTTCAAATAATTATTCAATCACTTAGATATTTTTCAAATATATTTCCTTCACCTCATTTGTATCTTATTCCAAGTTTTGCTGCATTACACATATGCTTAATATCAATAAAGAGTTTATAGGAAATATATATCCAAAAAGTTCCAGAAATTAACTAAAATAAACTTAAAGAAATTACAATCATTCCAAGTATAAGAAATCTAGTAAAAATAAAAATTCAGATTATCATATAAAACATGTAAAAATCTAAATAAAATAGAAGAAAGTAGTAAGAAAAAGCCACAAAGGGCTAAACAGGAGGGAGGGCAGAGCAAGAGCTCCACTGTCCCTCGAAGACAAGTTGTTATGGCTGGAGGAGGCGACACAAAGAGATGCGGAAGAGAAATGGGTGGGAGAGAAAGAAGGAGGTCGTTAGACATGTTAAAGTTTGGCCTTGTTGCTGAGAAAAATAAAAAAGTATGACCTAATTGTTTTTATAATTTATCTTAACTCATTTGGTCTTATTTTATTTAATTATTTTAGATTTTTAGATAAATAAAATAAATAATTTAATTATTTAAATTTTAAAATAAAAATAATATTTTATTTAATTTTTATCTTAATCTATCTTATTTTATTTTAATAAACAAACGAGGGGGCTTAGAAGGAAAGTATGAGATGGTAAAAAACTGGAGAAATAACGCCATGGGAAAGGTGGGAGCAGTGGGGCCGTTGATATGGTTGGAAAAATAAAGAAGGGGATTGATTATACCCAACACAAGCTCGTGAGTTGTGACGGCTATGACACTATAATGTTTACTGTTTTGCTCTTTTTTATATTATTAATACTGTTAAAGTGAATCTTGAGATCTACATTCTGTCTTTTATTTATAAAAGAGAAAGGTTAAGAATAGTCACATTTAAAATATTCAATTTCATATAAATAGTAAATATATTATTTATATGAGGGTAAATATTTTGAGTGTAGTTACTTCTAATCATTTTTATTTATATATATATATATTCTTTTTATAGATACGGGACTTTGATTATTTAATAAATTAAGGAGTAATCTTATCAAAATATTCCTTCCATAGAAGTGAAATGCTTAGAAGCTTTGTTTGTGTTCTTCATATTTTCACCGCGTGGATAGTAGAATCTTTCTTCAGATCAAAACAGGTAAAAAAAGTGAAACAGTCCTTTTGTAAAAATTAATTTAGAAATTATTTTGATTTGATATATTTGTTAAATTTATTTTTATTACATTTTGATGTATTATATCAAATAACATCTATGAATTGAATTTTATAAAAAAATTTATGATTAATTTTTTTTTTCAAATAACAATTGAAGTTTTAGACTTATAATTGAATTTTTTTTTAAAAGGATAATGTTATGTATAATCCATAAAATTGAAATCTTTTACTGTTCAAACAATGGATAAATAAAAAGACTTATAGTTTAGAATAAACAATAGACAAATACTCTTAAAATCTGACAAACTCTTTTCATTTACTCACGAAATGTGAGCGTTTAAATTAGACATACAATTCAGTCTACAAATATAGACTACAAAAAAATTATTCTTTTTAAAATTTTATTTTGTCAGTCTGGTTATTTTTTGAATATATGTTGCATTTTTCCTCCATATAGAAATTATTCGACTACATCATCTTTTATACTCTGTTTTTTAACAATTGAAGCCCCATTTTAGTCCTTAATCTACATTTTAAAAAACTAGAGCAACCTGGCACTTGTGGTACTTAATTTTCTCAAATGCCAATTTATTGGGAAAGACTCAAAGTTTAGGATTGATGACTACAAGTAGGGATATATAAAGACCGAACTGGATTGCATTGACCGAATCATATGAAATTCAGTCCGGTCTGGTCCATTTTTTGTATGGACCAAATATTTTCGGTCCGGTCCCAGTCTCGGGCATTTCTCCCTTGGATCGGACTGAATGACTTTTTTAAAAATTTATATATATATATATAATATATAAATAATAATATTAATATTAATATAGATTAAAAGTGGTAGTATAATATATTAATATATAATATATACTCTTATAATATTAACATATTAAAATTTATGTAATAGTATTTTTTACTTTTTTATTATTTATGTGTATTATTATTATTTATAATACATTTTTACTTTTTTAATTTATGATATTATATTATTATTTATAATATATTTTTAATTTTTTAATTTATGTAATATTAAAATTTGTATTATTATTATTTATAATAATTTATAAGTAATAAGTGTATTTTTATTATTTAATATATTATTACTAATTTATCATTACTTACCAACATATAAAGTTATAATATACTAATATAATAGTATTTTTTACTTTTTTATTTAGATTATTTTTTATTTTGTCAATTGTTTTAAGAGTAAGTTTTTTTAATATTATTTGATTTAAATATGTGATAAATACATAAATGGAGTTGAAAATAATTAAATTTGAGTTAAAAATTATTGTTCATCATTGTAAGGTTTTAGATTAAATTTAATTTATTAAATCATATCAGGTCTTCCTGGACCGGACCAGACCACTCCTAAACTAAATTGGAACGGAACAATATGGACTGAATAAAAATTCAGTCTGATCCAGCGTGAAAATTTTTTTAGATTGAATGAAACTAACCTATATTTTTTTGGACTATTTGCTCTCCTAACAACGAATAGGGTGAAAAGTAACCATAGTGATTTCTTTTGGTGGATTGTCGATGACGAGATAAGTTCGGTGCATTTTAAATGGGCTGCATATAAGCAAGATGGGCTTTGAGACCTCTTTTAGAGAACAGTTGATTTATCCAAGATAACTACGGACATCTTTAAAAGAAAACAAAAAGGAAAAAACAAAATAAAAAAGTCTCACGTTGGTAAGAGTGTTAATATATGTAATATCGGTGAAGTCAATATAAATATGACACAAAATTACAAAATTAGTAGGTTTGAATTTGTGAATCCAACACATTCTCGATACAAAATTAATGAATCTGGATTTAATATAAATAAAAATGAATTGATTTGTAAACACATGATTAATAAATAAAGATATTATTTAATAACAAAACACGTATCCGTCTTGTGAACAGACTTTAGATTATAGGCCAAGCCGCAACCTAGATGGTACAACTTCAGCTTTACCAGTACTAACAACTTCCTATATGGCTAGTTTGTTTTTATGAAATGAGTTAAGATAAGAATTTAAAATTAAATAAAAATTTATTAAAATATTAAAAAATATTATTTTTATTTTAAAATTTGAAAAAATTGAATTATTTATTTTATTTTATATAAAAATTTAAAAAAATTATATAACAATTAAATAAGATAGAATGAGATCAGTATGCTTAGAAAAACAAACAATTTTCTATTATTTTGTATGCTATTTCCACTCAATGTTTCTACTTCAAAAAAAGAAAAAAAAGCCACTGAATGTTTCCAAACTTCTATATCTATGAATATAATTTCTGAACATACAGTATATATTGTTCGATATTCAGTCTCTATAGATGATTTAGATAAAAAAAAATCTTACTTCCTACACTTTCCAGAGATAAGAGAGTCCTCAAGGAAGACAGCATCCAGTAGTAAAATGTCAAATGTTTGGACAATCAGCCCAATTTGCATCACTGTAGGCAGTCAAGTGAAGAGAAAAACCCTTAAAAAAAAAAACAGTCCACGATTAGAAATCCTAAGTAGATAGTGAATAATCCAACGAACCATAACAAAATGGAGATGCCGGGAAAATCTATTAACTTACTAACAATATGGACATCATAGGAAATATCAGAGCGTGTGATGGTGAGATAAATCAAGTTGTCAACCAACTTACGATATAAGATAGGATTTGGGAGAAGTTCGCATTCGTCTTTTTTGTACTTAACATTCACCTCCTGAGGAGTATCAATTGAAATAATATATTATAATCTTCCTAACTAAATTAAGTCTTGAATATACTTATGTTGATTGAGAAATAAACCATCTGAGACCTAACTTCCAACCCTAAAAAGTAGGTAAGATCCCCAAGATCATTTATGTGAACCAGATATGATAATATCATGATATATACCAACAAAAATACTACTCCAGTATTACCCTTGTGCAAAAAAAAAAAAAAAAAACATCGTACTTACTTTGTTAAAAAAAAAACCCTAGCAAAGTATTGTAAAAATTCTCAAACCATGCTCGATAAGCTTGTTTAAGACCATATAAAAACTACTTCAATTTACAAACAATCGTTGGGGATGAAATAGGCATACCAGATATAAGTTTCATGTAGATATCTTCTTTTAGATTGCCATGCAAGAAAGCATTCTTAACATCCATCAAACGTAATTATCAAAATTTAGAAGCAGCAAGAGTAAGTAATAGGAGAACAGTAGCCATCTTAGTAACCTGAGCAAAGGTCTTATCATAATTTATGTCATAATCTTGGCAATTCTCCAAAGCAATACATCTGGCTTTTTATCGTTCCGGTGAACCATCAGAACGAAACTTGACGGAGTATATCCATTTACTACCAATTGGCTTAATTAAAGAAGAACATTGTACCACATCCCAAATTTGATTATTTGTAAGTGCATCTAATTCTATCTGCATTGCTTGCTTCCAATAATCATGTTCCATAGCTTGCTTGTAAGAAGAGGAGATAGCAATGGAAGATAATGTAATAGTCATAGAAGTTGGGGAAGAAAAGACATACCGATTTGGTGGATGGGAAACACGAGTAGATTTCCGAAGAACAAGAGCAATTGAAGCTATGGTGGATGTCGGATCAAGTGCCGAAGGAGAAGAATCTTAAGAAGCCATAGAAGAGTCAGCCAAATGGGTGCGATGACGTCGTGTAGACAATATCAAGTTTAAACTGAACCATTGGAGCATAAGAGATATCAGGATTTGGCATAAGTAGGACTCAGGTTCATCAGGAAAAATTGAAAAATCAAATGAAATAAGATCGACATGAGAGAAAAAATTGCTACTTCTCAAAATACAAAATATTCTTGAAAATTCGAATTCTTCGAGCATTAGGATCGTAACAAATAAATCGTTTTTGAGTCGAATTATAGCTAAGAAAAGCACATTTAACAAATTGAGTAGTCAATTTATGTCTTTCATATGGTGGAAGATGAACGAAATACACACAACCAAAGATAAGCAAATCAAAATAGTTAAGTGCGTGACCAAATAGTAAGGAATTGAGAGAAATATTATGTAAAACTGGAGTAGACAATCAATTAATTAAATGGATAGTGGTAGCTAATGCTTCACACCAAAAACAAGGTGAAACAAATGAGTCAAGAAGAAGAATCCAAACCATATCAAGTAAATGCTGATTTTTACGCTTAGCTACCCCATTTTGTTGCGAAGTAGATAAGAACATTGACAAATAATGCCTTTTTTTTTAAAGAAAATTCTGAAATTCATGAGACATATATTCACTCCCAGAATCAAATCGTAAGACTTTGATAGAGGAAGCAAATTGTGTCTAAATGAGTACAACAAAGGCCTTGAAAATAAAAAATACTTCACTTTTAATATGAAAAAAATAGATCCAAGTGAATCTACTATAATCGTCTATAAAAGTAATAAAATACTTATAGTGAGCATGTGATATAACATAAGATATACCTCAAACATCACTATGAATTATATCAAACACACGAGAAGCACAAGAACCCTATTGTGGAAACGGTAATACTTTGCTTGTGGCAAGTGTGCAAGTGATACAATCAAAAGAATTCAATTTTAGTGAATCATAATTTTTTCTTATTGATTGCACCAAATTTAAACAAAATTTGGAGTACGTTAGAATTGGGGTGGCCTAAACAACGGTGCCAATCCTTTTTATTCCAAACTTTGACAGTATTACAAGAAATAAAAGGATTAGATTTAAGAAAAGTCCAACTGGGATTTAGTGGAAATAACCGACTCTCCTTAGAACCACTCGCGATCATCCTCCCAGACACTCAATCCTGTACAACACAACCAGAAGATGAAAAAAAGATATTACAATTATTGTCAACAAGTTGTCCAACAGAAAGTAAACTGAAGGAAAGTTTAAGAGAAACCAAAACATTTTGAATGATAGAGGACACATCACCCATGAGAAAAATTGGTAGTAAACTACTATCTGCCATGTGTATTTTGAAAGAATTATCATAAAACTGAAGATTGTGTAACAAGCTGGAATTATTAGTCATATGATTTGAGGCATTGAAATCTTTAGCCAAAAATTAAGGGATGACTTTGGTTTACTTGGGATGCTTAAAGTGAAAAAGGCAGAATTAATCATCTGGTGTACTATATCAGGAGTAAGAGTAGTAGGACTAGAATCAACAGATATTGAAGCATGAGTGGCGACAGCAAGAGCAGTAGAAGATGATGCACCTGAGACGTTAACCAATGTGGAACAAGCATCCTCTTATTTTTGAGGAGGTCAGATTGGACAATCCTTGATAATATGACCAAATTTTTTGCACTAGTTATAAAATTTCTTCAGACAGTGGTTGACAATGTGACCAAAGCCCTGGCAACAATAGCATTGTTAGTGCTATAGTCTCGACCAGTAAATTTGACACACACGGATGTGGAATCCATAGGAAATAAATAGAATTCGAGAGTAAACAAGAAAACCAACAAATGAACAGAAATATGAATGTTTAGTACCTAGGGCCAAAAAAAATCCAGAGCAAAATTCAAAAGCCACGAGCCTAAAACAATAGAAAGCCCACGAAACTTGAAAACCAATGGAGGCCACGACAAACTAATGGAGGCCCAAAACTGTTGGGAATCTGGGTTTCCAAATTCCCTCTACCAGGATCTACTTTTAACAGAATAACAAGAAAAATAGAAAAATAAACACAACACAAGAATTTACATGGAAAACTCCAAAACAGGAGAAAAACCACCAGACCTAGAGAAGAAAATATACTATGTGAAACATTGTTACAATCACACAATTTTTCTCCTCACCCCAACGACACCCACAAAAACTTCTCCCACTAGTAAAATTCTAACTTTCACCTCTCTTCTTTTTACATACAAAAAAGGACAATAGAGGAATTTTACTAAAGTCAAAAATTACTAGATAAGTTTCTGACTGGTGTAATTAACTAAGGAGGCTAAGCCTCCTTATATAGGCTTTGGCCTTGCCCCTTCACCCACATCTTTCCCATGTGGGATTTCAAAGGAGCAAAACCCAACAATCTCCACCTTGCGACTTTGACTGGTCCCACAGCCACGCTCCACCGCAATGAAGATTTATAGCTTCCTCTATCATGCTCCACCATAAAAGCATAACCACTCAGAATAAACCAATTCCAAGCATTTCACTTCGGCCCATGTCGAAAATAACCTTGCTGAAAAATTATGGTGCAACTTCCACGTTTGGCTTTCCTGGAAGTTCATCAGCCATCGACATGAATTTCCACCACACACCTTGCATCAACGCCAAACCAATGCCCGTGTGCAAACTTGTGGAACAACTAACATTAACACATCCTTTATCATGGCAACTTTGAGATTAGCGGCATGCCATAAGGATATACATGTCTCTTTTTCTATGGAGAGAGACACAATGTTAGCTTCATACCAGTATCTCCATTTACTGACTTGGAACCACTTGCCGAACCGGCTCCACTTCTTCTTGACAACTTTTCTTGACATGCCCAGGTTGTCCACACCTCCAGCAAATTGCTGATTTCATGGGTTGGTCTGCTCTTGTGTAATTGATGGAATCAAAATATCCATGACTTGTACTTGCCACAAGTCAAAATTGATTCTCCTATCAAGGTTCTCTACCTCCATTCTTGACATTGTTTCGATGAATTTTACCGTAGAAATGAATAGTATCCACTAAGTAAGTTCCCAGGAAAGACTAATCTTTCCTAGACAGAACTTCAAGGTTCCCAGGAAAGATTGGAGGGTCACAACGGACACACTTAAAATTTCCAATCTCCTAAACAGAACCTCCTTAGACCATACGTATTCACACTACCACACCAAAGCTCCACCCTACAAAAAGAACCTAGTGGCTCTGATACCACTGTTGGAAATCTGGGTTTCTAAATTCCCCCCACCAGGATCTACTTTTAACAGAATAACAAGAAAAATAGAAAAATAAACACAACACAAGAATTTATATGGAAAAGTCCAAAACAGGAGAAAAACCACCAGACCCAGAGAAGAAAATACACTATGTGAAAAATTGTTACAATCACACAATTTTTCTCCTCACCCCAACGACACCCACAAAAACTTCTCCCACTAGTAAAATTCTAACTTTTGCCTCTCTTCCTTTTACATACAAAAAAGGACAATAGAAGAATTTTACTAAAGTAAAAAATTACTAGATAAGTTTTTGACTGGTGTAATTAACTAAGGAGGCTAAGCCTCCTTATATAGGCCTTGGCCTTGCCCCTTTACCCACATCTTTCCCATGTGGGATTCCAAAGGAGTAAAACCCAACAAAAACATGCAAGAGGGGCTCGAAAATTGTGAAAATACGGTGCAATTTCACCAACAGATATGCGAAAACACTAGTCACCCAAGTGCCTCACGAACACGCGTAAATACCGAAACCAGCAGACGAAGGCACGGAAGTGCCGAGAATCACCAGAAAACTGAACAGACGACGCCGACCAACAGAGGTGCACGTCGGGCTCACGAAGATCTTGTTGAAACAGAGACCACGAACTTGCTCAGAAGCACTTGACGGCAAGGGACCAGATAGATATCGCCGAAACACTGAGAGATGTCGTCGGAAAACCGAGAACCAATAATTGCACACAGAGACCCAAGAAGCCGATGCATAGAGAGCCGGAAAACACCAGGATGTTGGACAGAGAGCGCGACAGACATAGCAGAGGCCAAAACTTGGTCCACACAGCGTCGAAGTCAACCCAAGTGTTGCACAGAACTGAAGTCATGCGCCGAAATCCCAGAGTGAACCACCAAAACGCAACAGATGGCGCCGATAAACCAAGAGCACCCAATAGAAGCACTAAGATAGTGCTGATGAAACACCCGGGAGCCCAACCACGAACTCAGAAGTCGCTAAGAAAAACACACGATGAAGCCACCGAAAAGGAGGAAAAAAAAATCTTAAAGGACAGGGGTCTAGTAAGCTGACCGAATGAAATTCGGTCCGGTCTAATCTAAATTTTACATGGATCGATTAATTCTGGTCTGATCTCGGTCCAAAAGATTTTTCCATCTGAATCAGACCGGATCGAATCGGACCGGACCGAACATATATATATTTATTTACATATGTATATATAAAAATAGTATATAAATTATAATATTAATATTAATATATATTAACATATTAATATATAATATATACTCTTATAATATTAACTTATTATAATTTATTGGTTGATTAGTTGTAGTATAAAAATATAAAAATATAAATTATAATATATCTATATAGAATATTAGTAATAACTTATAAGTAACAAGTGTATTATTATTATTTAATATATTATTACTAATTTATCATTATTTACTAACATATAAATATATAATATATTAATATACTAATATAATAATGTTATCAGTTATAATTTACTAACATACTTAATATATAATATGTACTAACATAATACTATATAATATATACTCTTATAATATTAACATAGTATAATTTATAGTAGTTAAATTTGGGCCAAAAAAATATTTAATCATTGTAGAATTTTAAATTAAATCTAGCCCATTAAATCATATGGGACACCCCTGGACCGGACCGAACCGGACCGCCCCTGGACCGAATTGGACTGGACCGGTATGGACCGAACTCCTGTTCGGTCCGGTCTAGGGTGAGAGAATTCTTGGACCGAATGAAATCGGTCCACAAATTTATCGGACCGAACCGGACCATTTACACCCCAAAATAAATTGGCAAAAGAGAACTTGAAGCGAAACAAAATACATAGCCAATCCCGCATTTTAATGATACACGTGTATTAAAGTGATAATTATACCACCAACTAAATAAAATTTAATAAAAAAATAAAAATAGGAAAAATGTTATAAAACTAAAGAAAGAAACTACTATTGCAAGAGAGAAATATATAAGAAACTCTCTTAAACTCTTAAGAACTGAAATTTTCTTTTTCTCTCTATATTTTCTTATAAATTTCATTACAACTGAAACTCGTATTTATAGACTTTGAAATTACTATGCAAGTTACTATACAAGATTTAAAATAATAGTAGTGGGGTCATTCACATAATTTTAGTGGTGGGACAGGGGCGGCAGCCGTCCCACCAATAACGATTAATTTCGTTACACTCCTCCTTGAATGACCACTCATAAAGAATCAGTCTCGTTAAAACATTGCTAAGAAAAAACCCAATGGGAAGAAAAACCAATGGCGAAGGAAAAAGAGTACAGTCTTCTTATGTATCCACAAGTGTTTTAAGATTGCCTCATAAAAACCTTGTAGAAGAAAACTCAGTGGAACAAAACCTCAGCGAAGGAAAAAGAGTAAAATCAACACAAGTCTTTTACTCCCCCTGAAAAGTGCATGACTATAGATTTTTGAATTTTCGCATTCCAATGTTATGCACAATTTTCTTGAATGTTGAAATTGGTAATGTCTTTGTGAATAAATCTGTCAGATTATCACTAGATCGTATCTGCTTTACATCAATTTCACATTTCTCTTGAAGTCCAAGAGTATAAAAAAATTTAGGTAAAATATGTTTGGTTCTGTCACCTTTAATATATCCTTCTCTGATTTAAGTGGTACAAGTAGTATTATCTTCATATAAAATTGTTGGGCTATTATTGATCATGGGAAGTCCACACTTTTCTTGGATATGTTGAATAACTGATATCAGCCAAATATACTCTTGACTTACTTCATGAATAATAATGATCTCTAAATGATTTAAAGAAGTAGCAGATAGTGTCTACTTAACAGATCTCCATAATATGGCAGTGCCTCCATAAGTAAATAAATATCCAGTTTGAGATCTACCTCTTTGTGGGTCTGAAAGATACCATGCATCTGCATACCCAATCAATTGTGGATTTGATCCACGTTACTAAAATAATATCATATCAACCGTACCATGAAGGTAACGAAGAATATGTTTAATGTCATTCCAATACCTTCGAGTTGGTGCGAACTATATCTTACAATTAGATTAACTGAAAATGTAATAACTGGTAGAGTACAATTTGCAAGATACATCAAAACTCCAATTGCACTGAGATATGGTACTTCAGGACCAAGAATTTCTTCATCGTCATCACAATGACGGAATGAATCTTTCTTTACATCAAGTGTTTTAACAATTATTGAGTACTCAGGAAATGAAATTTGTTCATATAAAAATGCTTTAGGACTTTCTCAGTATACATGGACTGATGAATAAAAATTCTATTTGGCAAATGCTCGAACTGCAGACCGAGACAAAGTTTTGTTTTATCAAGATCTTTTATTTTAAATTCATTCTTTAAATATATATCGATTTTTGAGATCTCTTCAGGAGTTCCAACAATATTTAAATCATCAACATAAATTGCAATAATAACAAATCAGGATTCTGATTTCTTAATAAAAATACATGGACATATAGGATTATTATCAAATCCTTCTTTCAATAGATATTCGCTTAAACGATTATACCACATGCGTCCAGATTGCTTCAACGCATATAAAGATCTTTGTAGTCTGATTAAGTACATATTTCTATATATACTTGTAGATGCTTCAAGTATTTTATATCCTTCAGGGATTTTCATATATATGTCATGGTCTAAGGATCCATATAAATATGCAGCGACTACATCCATCAACCACATTTCTAATCCTTTTGTAACAACTAGATTAATTAAAAATCTAAATGTGATTGCATCCATAATGGGAGAATATATTTATTCATAATCAATCCTGGATTTTTGCAGGAAATCTTGTACGACAAGTCGTGGTTTATACCGCACAATTTTATTTTTCTCATTACATTTTCGTACAAATACTAACTTATATCCAACAGGTATTACACCCTTTGGTGTTTGGACAACAGGTCCAAATACTTCTTGCTTTACTAACAAATTTAATTCAGCTTCAATAGCTGCTTTCCATTTTGGCCAATCATTTCTACGTCGACATTTTTCGACGGTTTTTTGCTCACTTTCTTCATTACTTCTGGTAATGTCAATAGCCATTTTATATGAAAATATGTTGTCGACAACAGTTTTATTTCTATCCAGAATTTCTCCAGTTTTCATGAAATGTATTGAGATCTCATTATTTTCAGGTACTTGTTCCTCTTCAAGAAAAAACATTTCATGACACACCTCTTCAAGAGATCCATTTTTAGGAAATTTATATTTTTCAGGAGGTTCTGGAATAGAAGATTTGAGCTCTTTAAGAGCACCAATTATATTTGTAACCTGTATTGTGGGCACGTGTTCTTCAGGAACACTAAATTCATTTTGTATTCTTTTTCTTTTGATAATTTTGTCTTTTGCACCAATAGGTCTTTCACGCTTCAGGTGTGCCTTAGATTCACCTAATACTGTTTTGACAATTTGTCTTTCAAGGACTTCAATCTTTGCTAGAATATTAACAGCAGGAATATAAGATTTTACTACATCTTCAATGTCAGTAAATACATCCAGTAATTGATTTGCAACATTTTGTAAATAAATAATCCTCTGAACTTCCCGTTTACATTCATTTGAAGGAAGATCAAATTGAGACAGGGTCTTATTATCCCAAGTAATATCTTGTCGTGCTTCAGGCACCGACTTTTCTTTACCCATTAATGAAAAATTGGATTCGTCAAAGTGACAATCCTTAAAACGTGTTTTAAACATATCTCTTGTAAGGGGTTCAAGATATCTAATAATAGATGGAA
Organism: Platycarya strobilacea; assembly: GCA_036898215.1. Taxonomy (NCBI): domain Eukaryota; kingdom Viridiplantae; phylum Streptophyta; class Magnoliopsida; order Fagales; family Juglandaceae; genus Platycarya; species Platycarya strobilacea. The sequence continues at coordinate 12,112,699 of CM072552.1, forward strand.
AATCAAAACCAACATATATCCCAAGTCTACGTTGAGGGCCCATTTTTGTACGTTGTGGAGGTGCAATTGCAACATATACAACACATCCAAAAATACAAAGATGAGAAATATTTGGTTGTTGACCAAATGTAAGCTGTAATAGAAAATATTTATGATATGCAGATGGTCTAATGCGAATTAAAGATGCTGCATAAAGTATAGCATGTCCCCAAGCAGAAACAGGTAATCTTGATTTCATAAGTAAATGTTTAACGATTAGTTGAAGTTTTTTGATCAAAAATTCAGTTAAACAGTTTTGTGTGTGTGTATAAGCAACAGGATGTTCAACATCTATTCCTATTGACATGCAATAATCATCAAAAGTTTGAGATGAAAATTCACCTACATTATCCAATCAAATGATCTTAATTGGATACTCAGGAAATTGTGCTCGTAGTTTAATTATCTGAGCAAAAAGTCTAGCAAATGCAACATTTCTAGTGGAAAGCAGACAAACATGTGACTATCGACTAGATGCATCAATCAAAATCATAAAGTATCTAAATGGTCCACTTGATGGATGAATAGGCCCACATATATCTCCATGAATCCTTTGTAAAAAGGATGGAGATTCAACAATGATTTTTGAGGGAAATGGTCTAATAATCAACTTACCTTGAAAACATGTAGAGTACGGAGATTCATTGGGTAGAAATATCTTTTGATTCTTTAAGGGATGCCCATGCAAATTTTCAATAATTCGTCTCATTATTATAGATTCCGGATGTCCAAAGCGATCATGTCAAGTCATAAATACTTTGGGGTCAATACACTTATGGTGCATTACCACATATGATTCAATTATTTTCATCTTTGTATAATATAATCCAGAACATAGAGCAAACAGTTTTTCTAAAACGAGCTTCTGGCCCGATATTGTTTTAGTAATAAGAAGATGCTATTTACTACATTCATTAGTCGTTTCAATATGATAGTCATTACGACGTATATATTTGAAACTCAATAAATTTCTTTTGGATTGTGAAGAGAATAGAGCATCATCAATACAAAATTTGGTGCCATTAGGCAACACAATATAAGTTCTTCCGGAACTCTCAATTAAATCTGATGAACCTGATATGGTATGAGTATAGGCTTTACTTAGTGTTAGATTTTGAAAATATTTATTTTCTTTGAGAATTGTGTGAGTTGTAGCACTGTCAGCCAGACATATGTCTCTATCATTCAACTCAAAGATTAAAAACTCATCAATGTGATCCATAATTTTACAAAATATACAAAACTTTTATTATAGATAGAAAGAAAATACATTAATTGAGTGGAACACTTCTATCTCCAATTAAGTGGTCAATACTACTTTTAGGATTATTAAAAAAATTAGAGACATCAAGATGAGTAACATCTATATCTACTGAATCTAATAAATCATCTGATAATTCTACTAAATTTGTTTCATACACTTTATTATTTCCTTTAATATATGCTTGATATAAATCAGCTAAGTGCCTGGCCGTACGACAGATACGTGATCAATGTCCAGTCATTCCACATCTATGGCACAGCTCTTCACTTTTTTTTGAAGAATTATTCTGGGGATTTTTACCCATTTCTGGATTGTACCATTTCTGGTGATACGATATATTATTATCCCTTTTAATGTTGTCACTTCTGGTACCAACATTTCTATAATTTCTCCTACCACGTCTATGCTCCTGATTTCTTCTAAAGGATGCACCATTCACTTCTGAGAATTATACAAACCTATTACCATTCACTTCAGAGAATGATATTGAGCTAGTAGGGCATAACAGGTTGTTTGCTAATAAGAGCTCATTGTTTTGTTTAGCTATTAGAAGACATAATATAAGTTCAAAATATTTCTTAAACTTTCTCTCTCGATACTACTGCTGCAAGAGCACATTCGAGACATAAAATGTACTATAAGTCTTCTCTAGCATATCATCATCGTTGATTTTCTCACCGCATAATTTTAGTACTAAGCTTATTTTAAAAAGTGCAGAATTATACTCACTAACACTTTTATAATCTTACAATCTCAGGTGCAACTAATCAAAACGAGTTCTTTGAAGGATGATAATCTTCTGGTGTTCATACCTCTCCCTTAAACTGTTCCACAAAATATAGGGATTTTTTATTGTAAGATATTCAGTTTTCAATTTTTCGTGAAGATGGTGGTGAAGGAAAATCATTGCTTTAGTAAGATCCTGCAGGGACGTTTGATTTCCTTCTTTTTGTAAGATTTGTCATTTTTCCCAGGTTCATCGCATCAAAATGAATTTCATCATCAAGTATCCAGGATAAATAATTTTTCCCAGATATGTCAAGAGCAATAAATTTCAATTTTGTAAGATTTGTCATTTTCTACACATATAAATAATGAAATAAATATGTATATTTCAGAAAATATATTTATAAATTCACACAGATTCATCAATAAAATATATTAACGACTGCAAATAATATATTGAACAACTTACAAAGGAATAAGACTACTAGTTTCAGAATTGGTAGAACCGTCGTGCTAATAATGTGTTATAAAATTAAAGAAAGAAACTACTATTATAAGAGAGAAATATATAAGAATCTCTTTTAAACTCTTAAGAACTGAAATTTTATTTCTCTCTCTATATTTTTTAATGAATTTCATTACAACTGAAGCTCATATTTATAGATTTTGAAATTACTATACAAGTCACTATGCAAGTCACTATACAAGATTTAAAATAATAGTGGTGGAGTCATTCACATAATTTTAATGATGGGACAGGAGATGGCAGCCGTCCCACCAATAACGATTAATTTCGTTACAGAAACAAAATAATTCAAATTTGTTTTTGCCAAACTCTATTTAGAACTGGTTCATCTTCTTCGCCGTTACCCTCTTTGCTACTCATGTTTGGTTTTTAGGAAAAATAAAAGAAAATAAACTGAACAAAATAACAAAACTAAAAAATTATTTTCTTTACTTTTTCATATTCTTCCTTTTTCTTAAAGTTCCTTAAAAAAAAGATTTATTTAGTTGGAATTCGTTAGTTGCAATGAAACTTATTCAATGAAGGAGCTGGAAACTGAAATCTAGCACCCCCTTCCCCCTTCTTTTTTTCGAATTTTGTTTGGGAACATTACAAATTGTGAAATGTAAAATGAAAAAAGGAAGAAGAACACGTTTTACTTTTTCAGAATACATTCATCAAATTTTAAAACACGCGACAATGTTAAAATTTGTCGAAGCAACTGTTCCAACTATAATTTTTGGTTGTAGCTATATGAACGAGAGGAGAAGAATGAAGGAAAAGGGGAAATAGAATCTTGCGAGAGGAAAGGAGAAGGGAAAGGGGAAGGGAGAAATTAATATTTTTTTCACTAATATCAAACACACCGTTTCATTAAAATGATTTAGTTAGGATGCTTGCACAATAGTTACACATATATGCCTGCAAGCAGTATTTTCCTATCTAAATATATACAAGTTTAATTTAAATACAAGATAACTTTAGAAAACATATCCTATTAAGAAACTGTCACATCATAATAAAGAAAACGCTAATTTCCTTGGATAGTCAAAGCGTTATATGACATCATATTTACTAGGCTTGGTATTGCATAAATTATGCCTAGGAGGGTGATAGACCTACCGTCATGTTGGAGAGGGATCCGGATCACTGCCACATTGCTGCTGTTTGGAAGATGGTTCCACCATGTCTAATGTGGTATACATGGATAGAAAGAAATGGTTGATGTTTTGAAAATAGAGAATGCTCTCTAGATAGTTTTAGGACTTTTTTATACCATACTACTGTTTTGGGTTTCTTTCTATTGTATTAAATGTAATGACCTTTAGTGACTGCTATGCCACTTTTCGTAGCACGTAGCTTGTAACTAGGTTCTTTCTTATATACTTCTTGTGTAGTTGACATTGCGTATCTTCTATCTGCATTATGAGGGAAGGACAAAGGTGGTGGGAGAGAGAGACCTCATTCTGTGTGCTGCTCTCAGAGGGGAACCAATGCATGAGAACACCCAGGTTTATTACAGCAGGTATCAATTTAAACAGGAAAGGCATTGTTACCTTTACATAATCTCTTATTAATATAATATCCCAAAGGAAGGCATAAATGATCAACTCTAAGTTTTAGTAAAAGAGAAACTTACAAGAGGCCTATTTGTTTTCGGAGATGAAATCAAAACTCTCAAACTTATCTCAAACTCATCATTATACTTTTTTAAATTCTCATACAAAATATAATAAAAAATTTAACTTTTTCAAATTCCAAAATTACTTTTTCAAATCTTTATACAAAACTAATATTAAAAAGATATATTATAATAATATTTTATTATTTTTTAACTCTTATCTCATCTCATCTTATCTCATCTCTGAAAACAAACAACGCTTATGAGCTGTTGTTCCTAGAAGAGGAGGTAGATACATATTCCCCTATATAGCAATATTTAATTAAACAAGTAAAACGAAAAAGAAAACGAGTCACTGGTATATTGTGTTATTGCATATTGACAGCAAAAACCTGAAAGCTGCACGACTAAAGAATCTTACAGTAGAAAAAAAATATACTAGCACACCTTAAGGGAATGGACATCCAGAAACAAAAAAGTAATGTTAATTTTCTTGATAAAAAATGCCATATATTACACATTCATCCTATCATGCTTAAGTGGCACTACCCATAACCATTAAATCAACTCTTTAAAAAAAAAAAATGGACAAACAGTTATCAACATAGTGGGATGAGAATGAGATAGGAGTATAGTATATATAGCATAACTCTTTCTTGAATGATGTAGGACAAACAGTTATCAACTCAAACATAATCATCTCATTCTGCACAAACATAATCACCCAAATGAGCATGAATTGTGATGCAACATCCCACTTATCATTAAGGTATATGACAACTTAATAAATTCCGTTTGTGTCCCTTTTCAAGTAGAAATGACAGTGCAAAGCAGTGTTAAACCAACTTTTCAAGTCATACAAGCTTCGGCAATCAAACAAATTTTATGAAATGGTCACAAATTTTTTAAGTCATACAGGACCGGAAGGGGAGGAAAGATGAGTTTCAAACAGCTAATTTCGCACATGCTGAGACCCTCAAGTTTCCCCACCAATTCATTAAATATGTAGGAAACTTGAATTGCTGCACTTTCTAATGTCTATAAATATGCTTTCATTGTCCTTGCACCTTTTTCCTTTCTAAAATTCTTTAAAAATTACTCAAAACTTAATATACCGCATCACATGGCTAATGAAAGACCCTCTTTATGCTTCAGTTAAAGATCAAGAATATGAAGAAAAAGGGGGGATTATCTAACAAGGATATAAATGTTCTTCCTGCTCAACCCACAGAAAACAGACGGTACCAAGGCATTACTTTTTAAACTTTTTTATAATAAGCATTAATTCTCTACTTCTCTTTTTCTTCAAGGGAGGTGAGGGGAGTCAAGTTCTTCCTTTTATTTAGTATGGACCTGCGATTTTCTATACGTTACTAACAAAATAAGAGCTCTGATGAGGATATAAAACATGACCCGTACATGAGAAAGACATTCCACCAGATAGCAATCATAAGAGACCAGCCATCACCAAAGCAATCATCATGCATCATGCATCAAGCAAGAAAAATAGTCAACCCACACAAACAACACACACACGCACACAGAGGTCACCCCAACAGGATGAAGATTTGAGGCACGACTCAGGAGAACAAAAGCAAATTCTCCAATTTGAGCAAGCAAGATTCCAACCTATAAAAGAACAATCAGTTAAGCAAATTATGTATTTCATTTTAGATCTGAAATCAACTCAACAAGCTGAGCAAAACAACTCACAATGAATGATGTCCTGATGCTATATCCAAAGGCCTTAGTAACAATAGTGATAAAAGTTGTCTTCACGGTTATGACCAGAATAACAGATGCTTGCAAAATATCCACGTGGTTCCATAGGAAATGTATGTGCATGAGCATTCCAATACTTGAAAGGAAAAGAGCTGCAAACAAGTTGCGAATTGGTTCCACCTATGGTATAGAAAAGCATCAAATCAGTAATGTTTCCAATATTATTGTGACACTAGATACAGTAAAAATGTGATATCCAGGATGAAGCAGCATCTTCAATCTAAATCCCTCTTCATGCAGCAATTGGATTTTTCATAATTACAGCCATCTAACCTTCATACTACTGCGCCTTTGCTTTCCCCAGTTTAAATACTACTTTGTTTCCCCAGTTCAAAAGCTAAAATAGCATAAGAGAATATAACAAGAAGAAATAGCAGTAGAAATCATATCAGACGAAAGTCAAATGTAGAAACATGAAACATAACTTAAACTTTAAGCAACAAAAAGGAGTACCTGGTCTAAAGTATGTTGTGCAAAGTCAGTAGTAGATATCATAACACCAGCCACAAATGAACCCAACTCAAGACTAAGGCCCAGCTTATCGCTGCACTGGAAATGATATAAAAATTTAAACATATTAAAAAGGAGCAGACACTTTGAAGATATGCAGTGATTTCTGGCACTTCTGTCAAAATATATTCCTTAACACAAAAGGTGCCTTTGTGTGTGTGTGGAAACCTCCACGTGCCTTCCCATGTTGAAACTCTCACTAACTGTTGACCCCTCAGTCTTAAACCAATCATGAGATTAATATTTATTAATTACATCTTCATAAGCCAATTTATTTTATACCATACTCACTAGTTTTTTTTTAAGACTTGAGAAATGTGGTTGGGAAGGATGCATGCTAGGCAAGTAGTAAGTACTACTCATGTTAGAGATGGGGGTGGCTTTACAATATGACGTGCATTTCCTTCATGTCAAACCCCTCCCAAATAAATACATGAGGGTGTAATGTGACCCAACTTCTAGATTGACCAGAGCATATAACAAATGAATTTATTTTTATGACCCAGACTGTACTTAGTCATTTGCTGTACAAGACATTTTCCATCTTTGTGATTTCAAAATAAACTCATCATTCTTCATCTTGCATGCTTCAATCACTTACATTAATGTTCTTCAATGATTACCTTCCATTATACCTCAATAAACAGATTCATCCCCTATTTCTCTTGCAAATCAACGAAAAACTCCCTATTCTTCAAAAACTTCTGGTGATAGAACTTCAACTACATCTACTTGGATCAAGATAATAAATCAATGGATGGGATGATTCATCATCCCTATTCAATTGATTCATACCCCATAAGCAATCATGCAAAAATACAAGGATAAGACTCAAGCTCATTGTCACTATTCACCAACTTCCTACCACCATTGATGGGGCCTGAGCCAGACTACGATTCAATCCATTTTGAGGGACTGCATGTGGATCCCCCATGTTCAATCCCACGTCACATGCCAATCTAGGCCCCTTGTGACGTTCTGCAATGGGTGGAGAGTTCCCCAACACCCCTCCCCCCCTCCCCCCCAAAAAAAAAGAATAAAAAAGAATTGTTAGGAAACGGTAATAATGCAAATCATAGAAAAGGGATAACAAGTCACCAGAAATAAAATCTGTAATAGAACTGATATGCTAAAAGTAAGCAGGATGAATAATCAAAATACAGCATGAGCCTTAATATGAAAGATTGCATGTCTGGAACTTACCCAGGCAGATAATAGGCAAAAAGCCACCATAGCTAGCTGATAAAGTTCATTTGTCTGAATCACAGAGAAAGGGGAAACCACTTATACAAGTATTATTAGTCAATCCAAGGAGCAAATGTGTTTATAACTCACTTAGGACGATAGCTGTATCATCAGTTTTAGAAAGCGAGGAACAAAAGACCAAGACAATACAGATGCAGTGGTGAGATACATTGACAGCACCAGCAGCCTGATGTCAATAAAAGAAGCAGGCAAACAGCCCCAGTAAGATTTTTACATGATGCTGTTGGCACAATTATCATTTTGGTGATGCAAAAGCATATCGTAGAAAAATCGAGTGAAGAAAGAAAATTCAAAAGACTTTGAGTAAAATGAAATGGGGAAAATTTAGAAGGGGAAAATGTCCAAGGAAAACTGCTCATGAACAAACTTACAACTTTCCCATAGAAATCATTCCCTGCAAAAGGCCACTGTGACCCCTCAAAAATGGGAGCAAGGCGAATAGTAAGCCAACAGCACAGTCCTGAAATAATCCAAGGTGCAGGGATGAATGGATAAATAAAATCGAGCTTTCCAGCTCAATATAAGTTAAGTATTGATAGATGTACCATCTGCCTAGTTTATAAGTTACCTGAAAAATAAGAGTACCTATGGTAACTTGACCATGGATAGCATTACTATTATTACGTTCTACAAGAAATTTTACCACCTGTTGAAATGGTAATAAGAAAGGCATGAAAGAACTAAAAATATGGCAAGAAAAAATCAATTGGAAAAGATAAATTATAGTGTTTAAAACATAATCTAAGGTAATACCACTGCTGTTGATGACATTGATAAGAACGCACCAACAAATACACCCTCTAATAAGTTTGCTTCACATAACTACACCCTCTGTTCCCCAATTCCATATGAGGGATTGGGTGTTTGTAACTTGAAAACATTCAACAAGCTTTATTGGGAAAATGGCCATGGAGATATCACTTGCAAGGGGGGGCTTTGTGGAAGGAAATCATCGACTTGAGATATGGAGTTGCTTTTTTTTGGGGGGGGGGGGGGGGAGGGGGGGTGTGCTCCAACAAAGTAAGGAGGTTATGGTATGGGCTTATGGAAGTTAATTAGGAGAGAGTGGTCAGATCTTGAAAACCACATTCGTTTTGTGGTCAGAGAGGACACTAGAGTCAAATTTTGGATGGATTTGTGATGTGATGTTACACTGGATAGAGCTTTTCCAGCCTTGTATCACATTGCAGATAATAGGGAGGCTTCAGTGGCGGATATGCGCATATTCTTTCATGGCTCTTATCAATGGAACATCCTCTTTAATTAGGATATTCATGATTGGGAATTGTCCATGGTTACAGATTTTTTCAGACTACCATATGCCATAAGGATTTCTATCTTACAAAGAGATAGTTTGAAGTGGAGGTCCAATGATCCAAGAGGTGTACAATAAAGGCTTATTATAAACATCTATTAACACAAGATCATATTCCATTCCCATGGAGGAACATTTAGAGATCTCACGTGCCTTCTAAAGTAGCTTTTTTTATGTGGACTTCCACTCTTGGAAAGATTTTGACCACGGCCAATTTGAGAAAGAGGGGATGCATTGCGGTGGACTGGTGTTACATGTGCAAAAAGAGTGGAGAATCTGTGGACCACCTCTTATTACGTTGTGAGGTCGCAAGGATATTGTGGGATGAGATCTTTGGAAGAGTTGATGCAGCTTGGGTTATGCCAGCAAGGGTGGTGGACCTGTTGGGTGGTTGGAGGAAGATACAAGGCTGTCCTCAAGTGACAGCAGTGTGGAAAATGATTCCATTGTGCATTATGTGGTGTATTTAGTTAGAAAAGAACAATCGTTGTTTGGAAGATAAGGAGTGATCAATGGCGAAACTACAAAAATTCTTCTTTCACACTTTAATGTTGTGGTTCTCAACCATTGTATTAAATGGGAACAACATTCATATTTTCTTGTCTTTATTTTCCTATTTTTAGAATGTCATTAGGAAGTCTGTTGTATACATCCTGTATACACGGGATAGACCTTTTTCGATCATATCAATAACAACTATCTATTACTTATCAAAAAAAAAAAACTGCAATATTAACTGATGTTCAAGATTAGGATCTCTTTAGACAGGAGTTGGGAATAAAACCAGATTAGACAATCCTGGAACTATACCATGGCAGTTATACAGCACAAGAACATAAATATGATGATCTGAAGTATCCCTCCAAAACCAGCAACAGGCCCCACAACCTTTAGCTGCACCAAGGACAAGTTAAACTAGACTCTGTAAAAACTAAAAATAAAAATGAAAAAGAAGACATTACTGCAAAACTTCCAAAATAGACTGAATGATGTCTGATATACAAAGATTGCCCAAGCTGAGAAAAATATACCTTTGTCAAAGAAAACTCCAGCCCTAAAGCAAAAAGAAGAAAGACAACACCAAACTGTGCAAAAGTTTTAACCTGATATATAAAAATAAATTAAAAAAAAAACTAAACTTATCAGTATAGACAGTTGGTTGCAGGACCAGATCATTGCACACAAATCCAAGAATATAACTTCAACCAACTCAACTGGCCTATCTTCACACTCCAGGCTAGTGAACATGAAGATAGAGTATTTGCACTTGGTTTCTGACTGTGTTGCACATGGTGAAGTACGGAATGTGCACCATGTCCATGCTTCTCATCTAGGTCACTCCATTTCTAATTTTCTGTTCAGATCACTCTTGTAATCTAGGTAGTCATCATGGTTACCGGCAGCGGAGTGCCATGACTAATACTGCTGGATAAGACAGCAAATATAATGCACATGTGATCAGCAAGGTTAGAAGATGATGCAAGAATAACGTCTTTGGAAAATTAGGTAAGTTAGCACTTTTTAAATTCTATCAAAGTTAGTGTCCTAGCCTGGTAGTTTAATACTTTTTGTATACATGTTAAGGGCCTTTAAAGAGGGAGGACAGCCAATTAAAGTGCATTATTCTGAAAACACTATGACAAGTAAACATTTTTGTAGCCAAAGTTATCATCATCATAGGAGTCGGAGCTTGAGAAAAATTCATTATCTCTCTTCACCCTTTGAGCAACATGTAGCAAAAGGAAAATCATGACAAGACCCCATTGTCATTACCCAATAGGAATATAAGTATGTAAAAATAGGATGAAGCATTCTGACTTCAAGAAACTATGTTTTAAGCTATCCAAAACAACATACCTGTACCATTTCGCTAATGAATTTCAAGGCCCCCGGTCCAATATCAAACCAGCAAGAAGATAGCCCACAATAACCTGCGATATTTATCCAAAAGAAAATATAAATCACTTGACACAGTTGGACATAAATGTACAGCGATTATCGAAAAAAAGAATACGACTAAGATCTACAAATACATACCGGTTGACCCAAACAGGAAAAAACAATTCCACCAATAGCGGCAGAAACTATGACAACCACCAAGTTTGAGATCAATCTGCCAGAAGTTAAAACAGCACTGATACGGTATAATCCTAGGAAATATATAACATTAAAAATAAAGAGCTTCAATCACAGTTTTCAGGACATAGATACCACGGCAATAATCAGATTATCATTCTGATATTTATATTCAGCTAGGGGGAAAGTCACTTTGGAGAATTTCTATTGCGTAGAGAGCAAAATTTGAGCAAGCAGGGACAAATTAAAACACTAAGGTCCATCTGTAATGGCCTATTCCGCACTTACAGCATTTTCCTGTCCCTAAAATGCAGAAACCAGATGAGTTTGGGCGGGATGGTTTCTAAAACATGGCCAATTGACAAGCAATTAAACCTAAAAACAGAAACTTTTGCCAACTTTAAATTCATTTATATTAGTTGTAAACCAGATAGACCCAAATCATGTAGTACAATCACAACAAAATTATGAAAGATATTGACCTCAAATCTACTTGAATTACTGGATACTTGGATCTGTTGTTTGACATTACAAACACATTGTCCTACCATCAAGTAAGAGCATCAAGTTAGTGCAGATGAAATCCAGAGCATGAATAACTTTGACTCCGAAAATTCCATCTTACCTTTTTGTCAATCAAGGTTGTCATGTCATCAGAATCTTCACTCTCCCTAGAAAACACAGCTTGGAACTGGAATGATCTTGTCCCACTGACCCAAAAAACGAGTTTTTGAAGTGAAAAAGTATGTAGCAACAATGAATACTTGGTATTATTATATATGCTGATGATGATAGAAGATATATATACAGTCAACCTACGTTCACCATGCAATCACATTAACCCAACAAATATTTTCAGTCCCATACTTTTCCTCTTGTGTATCATTTCTCTTGGTCTTCTCATGAGTGAGTATAGCCAGTCTCCAGTTCAGCCTGTGAAAAATTAAAAACCTCATTTTTAACATCAATAACGTGTGTATATACATATACAGTGTGAGCCAACACTGGCAACTGGGAAATAAGCTTGCATTCAATATCACCCAAGTTCTGCTCAATCATATGATGTAACAACCTTGACAAAGCATATGAAGAAGCCCAAATGTCTCACTAGAGTTAGACAAAGCAATGATAAGCTACATAGCAAACAAGCTGTTTGGGAAGCATGAACTAAGATGCAGACAAAAGCCAGAGCTTGTTTATTTATTGATTTATTTAAGTTAGTAGCATGCTGCATCATATGGGAACATATGCTGCAGCCTTTATTTGCTAACTGAAGCCTTTATTTGCCAGCTGCAAACAAAACTAATCAGAAACAAAAAATCCCAAAACATAAAAATGTCCTGAGTCTGAGTTTTCCTTTTTATATATATACACATATGCATAACAAAGAAAAGAAAAGATTTAACTACCCTATTTCATTAGTGGAAATCATGTCCATTACTACACTGCATCCCCATAAATTAAAAAATAAATAAAAATAAATAAATAAAACCTACTTTCGATCAGCCACGCTGCTGTTGAAGCTGCTTCTGTCAGATCCTAGAAAAGTGGAAAGCTAAATGAGATACCAACAACACAGCATTAAATGAATCAAATTCCTGCTTCTATAATTTGAAAAAAAAAAAAAAGAATCCAATGACTCACACCCCATAAAAAATTTCTTACGACTTTTAAACAATTGTTTACCATTTTTCTCTTTTATTTGCTAACTATCAATATGTGAATACCTGGTTATTTGTGGCATCTCAATCGCTGAAGTCTGAAATATTAAGATGTAATGGATCCTATTGTTGAAAGAAAATACATACTTGTGCTTATGGCAAAGGAAACAGCCACCATAGAAACACATATTTGACCTACCAAACACCTCCCCGAAAAATAAAACTACCAATTTTTCTAAAAAACCCATATCAAACAAAACACAAAGTTTTCCAGACCAAGTGCCCCCTCTCTCTCTTGGAAATAGGGAAAAGCAACATCCCATACAGGAGTGTATGTGTTGGGAACGGGCCGTCAACAAACAGCAAATATGAAGTGACCGCAGCGGATGCAACAAAGAGAAATAAAAACAGCAATAGACACCAAGATTTGAAGTGATTCGACTTAACACAAGCATACGTCCACTATTGGGTCAGTCTCAATGAATTCACTATAACAATAGAGATGGAGTACATACAAGTTGCAAAACTCTCTCTCACAAACTCAACATTTTCCTTATAAGACGAATCTCACTTATAAGACGAATCTCGCTTGAGCGAGACTACTCTCGCTCGAGCGAAACACTATTCCAGACGGCGCTAACCCTAGTATAGAAAACATTAACTTGAAATGAAATCTCGAGCGAGATTCGAGGGAATGTCTAGAGTTGATTCTCGTTCGAGCGGGACGTCGAGCGAGAGTCGAGCGAACTCTCTGTTTGATACCTCGCTCGAGCAGGATGTCGAGTAAGAGTTGAGCTAAGACTCACTCGAGCTACCACTCGAGCGAAGGTCGAGCGACAAGCATGCTGATGTGCTTGATTGAACTCAATTCAAGCCACATTTCAACAAATCTCCACATTGGCTTGAATTGTCACAAGCCCCACAAAATCCCTTCTTGACAAAAGACCCACAAATCCCTCAATCACACAAGGGAATACCCAATCGAAATACAAAGTCTATCTTTGAAAAACACAATTTCCACATAAAAGTCTTCAACGTCATAGATGACTTGACCAAATCACCGGTTTAATCCTAATGAAGAATCAACATTTTCACACAAACAGCATTGCACCACAATATAGACTGCTTACTTAAACAACAGCTTCTGAATATAAATGAAGACAACAAATATTCTCTCCCAAAATAAGAACCCAACAAAACCTGCATGAGCATACACAAAAGATGACCAAACTGGCTCCTCTATTTACCAACTGTAGGCCTGCTCTCACTGTGCACTAATGCCAAAGACAAAATCATACTCAAGCACAAAAGTATGATCTAGTGTACCACACGTACTCTGTTGTGAAACTCTTTGCAACTCTACCTTCTTGCTATAACTCTCTTACCTTTCCTGTAGAATGAAAGGAGAGGGGGTTCATCAAATAGCAAGCTGTAGCTGACCGCTTCATACACAATCTATAGACAAGCCTGGCAAACTCAAAGCAACTGTGGACTCTACAAGCCTACTCATTCCATTCAAATACTCCATTTCTATGAAGTGAAACAAACTGTATGGTCTGAGTAACGCTCTACTTTCTTGTCTATAGATTACTAGTCTTCTCAAATAATTGAACACATCAAACACTTCACAAAAGAAACAGATAAATGAAATCAAATTCTCAGTAGTCATAAAACAAATATGAGTAAAACAAAAAATTTTAAAAAATACAATAAAAAACATAATAAAACATAATAAATATAATAAAAACACAATAAAAAAATAAAATAAAAATGATTTAATATGAGTTTTCGGTCTCACCCAACCTCCACCGCCGTCGGTGGTAGTGGGCGATACCGCCCATCCCATCGGGACCAGCGGGCTCCACGGGTCTGAAATGGGTTTAAGGCTGCGACGGGCACACCAGAAGTCGTGATAGGGACCTCAGTCTTGTCCCGATCACCAAAGGGTTCCTCTTTGCAAGGTTTGTTCCCTCCAACGACTGAGTTAGACTCTAATGCTTGGTAAATATAATATAGATGAGGGAAATGGTTAAGTGAGACTAGGATTTAGTGCAAATAGAGGTGAATGAGAAGTTAATTGGTTAGGTTTGGTGCAAAGGGGTGCACGGCTTGGGTTGATTTAGGGGTACACGGCTAGGTGACCTGTGTTTAGGCCAGATAGTGTTTGGTTAGGGCATGTGGTGGCCGAATATGGCTTAGGGCATTCTAGAGTTTTCGGCCAAGGTAATTAGGGTTAGGGATCTAGGATTTTGAGTGGTTTTGGATAAGTCCTAAAAAATAGGAGTATGGCTTATAGCCAAGTGGAGTGGGCGGCAAGGCTAGTGATGGTGTTGCCTGAATATGTGTTGATGATGGGAAGGGATTTGATTGGTTCACTCTTCAATTGATGACCAATCAAATGAGAGAATGATGTGTCAATTTAATGAGGTGACAAGGTAGAATTCGGCTAGGGCATATGTGACATGGCCGAATATGCTAGGGTTAGGGAATGAGTTTGATTTGAATTTGAAATTATTTGAATTGGTGGAGAATTAGGTAGCCGGTCATGCAAGGGTTAGGGAGGCACGAAATTCACTTGAATTGGATGAGGGATGAGATGGATTTAAGTGAGAAAATATAAGAGATAAGGTGATGGGTGGCCGACTAGGGTAAAAGGCAAGATGGGAAAATGTCTTGGCTAGGGTTTCATGGCCTATGGCCGAATTCTTCAAGGGTTTTGGGGCCGTGGCTGCTATGGGGCAAAGAGAACACTAAAATGATTAAATGAACAATCAAATGAAGATTGAACAAATAACCAATGATGAATACGCCAATGCCCTTCAAGCACTCAAGGGTTTCGGCATATGCACTTCCTTCAATACTTCTCTTTTCTTCAATCACTCACACACATACACTCAACATTCAAGTCTCTTGAGTAATCCAAATCTCCCAATGGATGAAGGTTTCGAATTTCTCTAGGGAACATACATACAAGTTCTCAAATCTATAAGTAGTGTGGATTTGGCCTCACCAACACAATCTTTCACAACAATCAAACAAATAACTCAATAACATAAAATCAATCAACAAGAACACACTCAACCCGAACACTATTTCTGAATAACCTCAAGATTTTTATAAATAAACTAAAAAATAAAGGATAGATGTGGATCACTGATTCACGAATTGCACGGATTATCCTCTTTCAAATGGATTCACGAATTGCACCCTAAGAAAGCCCAAGTGCTAAGCAACGAATCCAAACCACAAGACATGTGGCCGGCCTAACTCTTTCTCAAGAGTAAATTCTAAAAGTCAAATATCCAAAGATAATAAAAATGAAATCTAGAAAACTTATTTAAAGTGTCTTACAACTTGAAAATCTCTATTAGGTCTTTTATTAAAAATAACTAATTACTAAAATAACCAATGTAATAAAATAATAAAATAATATAAAAATAAAAGGGTGGATGGCACCAAATGCATGTGTGGCCGTGGGTTGCATGTGCCCCCTGGTGGACTGGTGTGATGTTATCTCCACGGTCGGGTTTGTCTCGTACTGTCTGGCTGCATAGCGCCCGGTGGTGCCCGGGGCATGGCTCTGTGCAGAGCCAACTGATGGTGATCATAGCAGTGTGCCATGCATGGTTCTGGTGGTAGGCACAGAGTCAAGCTAAGTCGCTCTGATGCTGCCCAATCAAGGTGCTCGGGCGGTAGTCCTGCATGGCCCGGGCTGAATGCCGGGGTGGTGTGTATGCATGGCCCAAACTGATGGTCTGGGCACGAGCTACATAGCGCGATCTGGTGCCGCGCGCTAGATGAAATACATGGTGTGCATGCCACTGGCCTACTCTGCAAGGTGCGGGCTGGTGTCGTGCGCTAGATGACATGCATGGTGTGCATGTCACTAGCCTGCTCTACAAGGTGCAGGCTGGATGGTATGCCTGTGAAGACACTCCACTAACCTCGCTGCGTGGGGCTATGGTGCGCAGTGATGTGCGCATGGTGGGGCGTAGATGCACACGCATGCATGCGCACAGGTGAATGCTCTGTGGGGCTTGTCTATCCGCACGCCGGGCTGTGCGCATGCACTGTGCATGGCCAATAGTCTTGCTGGGCACTTGCTGCGTGTCAAGGCCTAAGTCAAGGCGTGCCTGCAGGCTACCCAAGAAACTGTCCTGGCCCTCTAAGGCCTGAGTCAGGGCCCGATCCTAGGCAACTCTCCTCGGGGTTCTGACAAGTCACCGGGGGTAACTGTGGTAGAGGTGGGGTTGCCGGAGCCCACCGGTCCCGATGGGGTGGACGGTATTGCCCACCGCCACCGACGGCGACGAGGGCTGCAAAATACATGGGTTTCGGTTAGACCAAACTCTAGCTTTTCTCTTTATTTATTTATTTATCTTTTCCATATTTTTAAATATTTTAAAAAAAATTATAATATTATTAAAAATACTTTTTTAATCATGAATTTTTTTTTATTCAGAGATCTCAGGTAATTTAGCATGATGAATTTTAGTATGAGTTGGTACTGTTTCTTTTTTAACAAAAAAGTGAAGTCTGTTTCGGTTTGTTAACACAATTCAACAAAAAAAAAATATTTTTAATTATAAAGTACGCAAATATAATATAATGTTTTTAAAAAAATGAGTAAATATGAGATCTATATAAAAATTCTAATTTTTTTTAATTGTAGACCTCACTTTTTTCAAAACAATTATACGGTATTTGCGTACTCCACAATTATATATAGCATTATTTAAAGTATTTTCATATAGTTTTAGATATTTCATTCTCAAACATCACTTAAATACAAAATATTTTCAATTACAAATATTCAACTTTTGATGAATATCATGATGGGTCGAGTCTTAAAGATCTGTTACAAGTTTTAAATTAGTTAATCACAAGGTCAAAAACTAAGAAAATCAAGGAAACAATGTAAGGACTGGTGCAATCCATTTAGCTTGAGTTTGCAAATTCACCGAATGAGACCCCAACATTCAAAATAGGCTTGAAAGAAAAAGAACTAGATTTAATCTATGCGATACAAGCTATAGAGGGAAACGACATAGACTAGTGGTTAAGTGAAGACTTTTATTTGAATAAGTATCATTCAGATCACTCAAGAACACCGCCTTCAACTAAGATTGGTAGCAAGTCGACAATATCGCAAGAAATAACAAAGAAAAAAGAATCAAAAGAAAAGGCATAAGAGGAATAACACAATCGTTTAACGTGGTTCAATCCTTTGAGAATCTACGTCTATAATAGGGACTAGCTTAGGGGTCTTCTTATTGATCAATCCATAGAATGCATCGAGTACAGATTCAAGCATTCAACAGCTTCAACTCTCATACAAGTTTCTCTCACTCACTAATTTGTGCCCTAGTTTGAAAGAATGAAGAATATCGCCTTTGTCGAGTTCTTGCAGCAGCTTTCTCTCTTTTAGGTTTACAAATAGCAGATGAGATGCTTATATACAAGCCAACAATGATAAGTAAACTAAGTAACCCTAGCTACCGTAGGATTAAAATACATGTTTCTCATCTAACCGTAGGACAAAGGTTAAAGTAGATTTACTAAAATGTAAATAGCAACTTAAATTATTTACACCTTTGTATTCAACAATCTTCACCTTGTAAATACTTTGATCTTCAAGTCTGCTTCCTTCCTAAGTCAGTTTCCACTTTATTTGTTCCTGCTTCAGCTTCCTTTCATGTTGATGATGTCCAAGCAATGATTGAACTTTTGATTTGGCAAAGACTTGGTCATTATATCAGATATTATCTTCAATTGGTATCTTGTCCACTTTGATTTCTCAACTTGCTATGATGTCCCTTACAAAATGAAATCTAATATCTATATGTTTTGACATTTCATGGAATACTTGATTTTTTGCTAAATAAATAGTACTTTGATTATTACAGTAAATTATGATGTTTCTCTAAGAAATACCTAACTCATTACTTTCAATCATATAGCTTCTTTTATGGCCTCAGTCATAGTCATATATTCGGCCTCAGTTGTACACAAAGTAACAATTGATTGTAAGTTGGCCTTCCAACTTATTACTTCACTAAAAGCCATAAAAACATAACCAATTAAGGATTTTCTAGTGTCTAAATTTCTAGCAAAATCAGAATTTACATAACCACAAATTTCACTTCCCTCATCAATATTTCCACCAAAACACAACCCTAAACTTGAAGAACCCAAGAGATACTGAAATACCCATTTCAAAGCATGCCAATGGGATTTTTCGAGATTTGCCATAAATCTACTAACAACGCTCACAACATAAAACAAATCTGGTCTTGAATAGATCATAGCATACATGACACAACCCACCATACTAAAATAAGGTACATTTATCATATACTCTATCTTTTCCTCAGTTTTAGGAATTTGAGTTATAGACAGTTTGGAATGCTGTCCCAGGGGTGTGCAAACAAGTTTAACAGATTTCATACCAAACCTTTTAAGAACTTTTAAAATGTATGATTTTTGTGACAAATAGAGAAGCTTTTATTCTTGTCTCTAATTATCTCCATATCCAAAATCCTTCTAGTAGGTTCTAAGCCTTCATTTCAAACTCAGATTTATGAATTCCTTTAACATGCTCAATTAAAAAAAATTATCTTTACAAGCAATTAGCATATCATCTACATACAACAGTAGATAAACAATAAAGCCATCAAAATTTTTAAAATATACACACACAGCTATCAAAATTACTCCTTTTAAACCCATTTTTAATCATGTGAGTGTCAAATCTTTTATACCATTGTTTTGGTGATTGTTTTAAGCCATACAAAAATTTCTTAAGTAAATACACATGATTTTCAGCAGATTTACTCACAAAACTCTCAGGTGGTTGCATGTATAAAGTTTCTTCCAACTCATCTTGCAAGAATGTTGTTTTTACATCTAATTGTTCCAAAAACAAGCCATGATAAGTAGTGTAGGCCAATAGGAGTTTGATTGAGTTATGTTTTACTACAGGAGAAAATGTTTCATTAAAATCAACCCATTCCCTTTGAGTAAAATCCTTAACTACTAACCTAGCCTTGTACCTAGGTTCCTCTACCCCTAGTATGCCCTCATTTTTCGTATAGATTCATTTAAACCCTATAACTTTAACCTTTTTAGGTTTTACTACCAAATCCCAAGTTTTATTCCTATTAAGAGATTTTGTTTTTTCTTGCATAGCAATGAGTCATTTGTGTGATTCATTATTATTCATGGCCTCTTTATAAGATCTTGGTTTCTTGTCATTTATTTCTAGTGCAACATATAATGCAAAGGCAGTAAGGCCAGCTTGCCCATATTTGAGTGGTGGTGTTATAGTCCTTTCCAGTATGTCCCTTACTACGTTATAAGACCTTGGACTACTCTGATCAGTTTGCTCAATGTTGGTTTTTGTACTTTCCACAATATGTTGGTCAGTCTCTTCAGTTAACAAGTAGGATGACTTCACCTCAATCTGAACTCTACCTAAGTCAGATTTATTCTCTAGTTTATCACTGTCCAGTAAAGTCATGGTCATCTGTAACTCATTAAACATCACATCTCTACTTAGAATGCACTTTTGTTTTCCTGGTTCTAGAAATTATAGTTTATACCCTTTAACAACTTTAGGATATCCTACAAATATACATTTGACTGCCTTGGGTTCTAACTTGTCAGTTTTTATATGTGCATAAGCAACATGACCAAATACCCTCAGATTTGTATAATTTGAGGGCTTTCCAAACCATAGTTCGTAAGATATTTTAAGGTTAATATTAGAGGATAAACTCCTATTTATCAGGTAGATAGCAATGTTAACTACATCTGCTCAAAAGGTTTCTGGTAACCTAGCATTGGACAACATATATCTAACCATTTTCAGAATTGTCTTATTCATCATCTTTGTTAAGCCATTCTGTTGTGGGGTTTATCTCACTATCCTATGTCATGGTATCCTTTGTTTAGGCAAAAATTATTAAACTCATTTGATAAATATATAATCCATTATCAATCCTAAGCTTTTTAACATTTTTCCCAACCTAATTTCCAACTAGTGTGTTTCATTCCTTAAATTTCTCAAATGTGTCACTCTTGTATTTAAGGATGTACGTCCAAAATTTCCTATAAAAATCATCAATGATGGATAAAAAATAATTTCCTCCACCATGAGAACTGACCCTTGTATGTCCCCACAAATCTGAATAGACATAGTCAAGACTTTACTTAGAATGATGAATTTCAGTTTTAAAACTAACCCTAGTAGACTTTCCTAGAATACAGTCCTCATAGAAGAGTAATTCCCCTAGGTTAGTCTCACTAAGTAACCCTTGTTTGTGGAATTCTTGTAACCCTCTCATTCTAACATGTCCTAACCACCTATGCCAGAGCATAGTTTTGTTTTCCTCATATTCCTTTATAACAGAAGCCTCTCCTATAACAGTTTTACCTACAAGTGTATAAAGACCATTATTTATAAAACTTTTCATCATTTTTCAAGACCCCTTTGCTACCCTTAAAGTTTTTGCCTCAGATTTAAGGGTACATATGGATTTATCAAGCATTCCAAGAGAAATTAAATTTCTTTTTAGCTCAGTTATGTATCTAACATCCTTTAGGATTCTTTCCATACTATCACGAAGTTTCAATCTTATTGTACATGTAATAACCCTTCCTTTTTACAGATATCCTTAGGTTATAGATTCATTTAGAAATTATTATTTTTAGGAATTTTTTGAGATTTATGGCATTTAGAAGGAAGACCTAAATTAGAAATACCTTAAGTAGTAAATGAAATATGGAGGATTATGATCAAATATTTGAAAATTTAAAAATATTTAAATTAGAATATTTTAGTTTTCATCTATAGAATAATTATATCAAGGAGATTAAGAGGAAAATTGAGAAAATTAGAAGTGGAATGGAAAAGCATTTAGGTAGCCCATAATTGAGTTCTCGGGTTAATATAACATGTTTCGGTAATATGGTGATATCTCCCTCATATGACCTCTTATTTAAGTGATTCAAAATCCTATGGATCACTAAGAGTATGATTTAAAACTTTCATGTTTTTAGTTTTTGGATAATCGAAGTGGATCAATGGATTATTTGGGCTGAAAGCGAGTTGATATGATTTTGAGCATAAACTGAAGCCTAAAATTGAATCATGCCACCGACTTATTTTAGAAGCTCGAATTCGATTGGTTCTCTACATTTTTATATTCTAGACATGTGTGAAAATATTTTTACTTTGTGGTGGAAGAGTTTCTAGATGGAAAATTTGTCTATAACCATGGGAGAAGTAGGAACAAATTTGTTTAGTATAGAACTAACCAAATCAGCCAAGTTGTCCCTCCATTTTTAACCAATAGCCAATCAAACCTTAAGGAGATTCTTCCAAAATATTCTAAGGATGTCTAGGAGGGCTGGAACATGTGGCAAAATGTGAATAAATGGTCTAAAAACCGTGGGGTGCAAGGAAGAGATCAAGTGGCCGGTTGATCTTATCTTAGATATGTTTAGATTTTGTTTTATTTTTTATTTTTATCTATATGTTGTAATTATTTGAACCATTAATCTAAATTATCTTTGAGGTGGAGTAATCTTAGCCTTAGGATGAAAATCTTGAAAGATCATTAGAGATAGGGGTGATCATGAGGCCTTACTTCTAGGGGGAGTACTTCACCACTCGGCTAAAGGGGTTGTCCAGATACCCCTTCCTTGCTCAAATCCTCTAGCACATTTTCATCCATATAAATGACACCAAAACTTTCCTTTGTTTCCTTTTAGATAGGTCATATGGTTTTCTTGAGAGAAAACTAAGAAAAATACAAGAAATTATACTCACAACACACACATATCAAAAGGAAACTAAGTAGGAGTTTTGGATAACGTGTGGTGCAAAATCAATTCAAGACTACTAATCTAGTTTTGAAAAAAAATTTAAGTGCACTACTTAACATAATTTTGGTGTAGCATAAGTGGCTTAATTTATAGATTTAGTTTGATACTAGTTTCATGCTTGTTTAAGTTCATGCATTGTTTATATAGTAGCTAGAATCCTATTGACTTATAGAATGATTTTGTTGTAGAAAAATGCTAAGAAAAATTTTAGAACTTTAAGAATATGTTTTATGATTATATATTAATAGGATTATGTGAAAATATGAGATCATATTTTGGAAAAAAAATGATAGATCAATCTTAACAACTTTCGGACTCAAATGGGGTTATGTTGACAAATTTAACATTATATGATAAAATGGTCATAACTTTTTAGTGTAATGTCGAAACTGAGTGATTTAAAAAGCTATGAAAATCTAAAACAGAGATCTACAACTTTTGTGTTTTAGGTTGTAAGAGGTCAGAGTTCTATAAAAGATGAAATTGGGAATAAGTGGCAAAATAGAGTAAGTAATACTTCAAAAATTGTGTTTTTATTTTATTTTAAACTTCTAGTGAACTATTTGAGTGAGATTTTTAATAAGTGTGGTAAATTTAGAAATTTAAATATACTAAGAAGATTTTCAAGAATTATTATGCTACAAAGATAAAATAAAATAAAATAATAAAATTATATAAGAGAGTTGTTCAAGAAACAAATAAAAATGTTTAAGTTATGTGATTATGAAAAATCTTGACTTGAGCTAAATAAGTTAAATGAATAAATAATTAAAAATAAATTTTCCATAAAAATTCGACCAGCCCTTGATTTAATAAAAATTAATATTATATTTAATTGTATACTTATTATTTGGTAAGGTTTGGCGTTACGAAGTTAGGTGACATATGTGCATATAGGTATTTGTGATATGCTTTTATATGTCATATGCTTTATGAAAATATGAATCATGCATATCACAAATCTAAGTTTGCATGTATATTGCATTACGTCACATAGGTGTGTCGTCATAAGTCACGACGTATATTTTAAGAAAATACGATATGAAAATGTTAAGAAAACGTAATAAGATAAGTGTTGTGTCACGACAGGGACGGCGATACGTAACGCCCGAAAGACTGACATGACTAATGGGGATGGCGATACGTAACGCCCACTATGCTAAGTAATTTCATATCAGGACGGGGACGACGATACATAATATCCGGAAGATTGATGAGCTTATATATGGCCAAGCTGACACGTCATGCTGAAAATATTTGACAGGGACTGCGATACGTAATGCTTGTTGAAGTTATGAAATAAGTATGACCCACAATATTACGAAAGATAAAATAAGAAATACAAATTTAAATATAATAAGAGTTGGTCCATAGGAAATATATAAGTTGGTCATTCATTTGTCATTCCTATACATGAGCTACATAAGAAATTTATATATTATGTGTTATGATCTCATCATGTGTTTTATGCTGTGCTTTATCTATATCTTGTTATGTTATATATGTACTTATTGAGATTTTCAAGAAAACCTCTTTTTTATTTGTTTGTATATTTCCTGAAAAGATTAAATATTGTATAGGATCATATGGCAGACAAGGAAAAAACCCCTATGTCTCAAGGAGCTCAGAGGAGCCCTGAGGGGCCTTCTGACTTTTCCCTTTTTTGACTGTTTTGACTCTCCTATTGTGGATATTTATGATCGACCGATCAGGGTATGGAGATATGATGCATCCGCCTAATCAGCGTAGCAGAAGCGTACTGGATGTTGTCTGACGTTAAGATTAGATGGCTCATTGTCCGTATACGAGATTTACACGACATCATAAGGAAAGTACCTTCATCGGGATTTTTGTGTTAGTTTGGATATATTTCGTTATGGAAAAGAGTATCTAGAGGTTAAAAAGGAACCAAGGTGATTCTGGAGTAGTGGTTGGTTGAGTATGTATTTTTATAGGACTAGGAAACAAACTGGGTTACGTGTAATAGTACAATATGATTAATGTGTGGATGTGAATATTATTATGGTTATATTTTATCATATGATCATTAGTTTATTCTGTAAAAATTTTTTATTTAGATCATACTTCCGTTGTGAGTCTCATTACATACAATAGTAAGAATAGTTGCATGCGTTATAAGATGGATACGTATGGGGTAAGTAGCCTAGTGTTACTTACTCAGATTCTTCAATTTGTGTTAAAATCCTTAACATAAATTGAGAATGTCACAAACTGGTATCAGAGCGATTGCGTCTCTAGGAAAAAAAAAATTCACATTGTTCTAGGAAAAGATTACATGGTATTAGAATAGGCTTTGATCTTTTTTTAAAGATGAAGTTGAAGTGATATGGGTGAATGATATAGATTCTGGAAGTATTGAATTACTAATATAAGAAATGACTCATGATGGAGTTGATATGTTTCAGGAAGATAAGATGGCGAGGAGTCGACCTCCTTTGAGATGAGATACCTCAACTTAGAGTCATCCTAGGGTTACCTCCCCAAGGACTAATGAGTAGGGGATACAAATTGCACAATTAGAAGGGGGCAAACAATGCCAAACCTTCCCCTAGAAGGGGGACAAGTGATAGCTAAAGCTATACGACAAATAGCGGAAGTGGTGAGGAATCAAATGGAGCAAAGTCGTTGTCCCCAGTACAACGAAATAAGAGAGAAATCCAAGGATGTTCGTATGAAAAATTTTTGGTTTATCGATACTCATATTTTCTGGGAATTGAAGGAGCTCTAAAGTTTGATAAGTGGATTGTGGATTTAGAGCGTATCTTTGAAATCAGCGGTTGTACTGAAACTCAGAAGGTGTATGCGGGACATCTGTTGCAGGGAGAAGCCGGTCTATGGTAGGACATGAAAAGGAAGTTGTTAAAGTTAGAATTGGAAGAGAATGTAGTACCTAATTGGGAAATATTTAAGAAAGAGTTTGATAACCGATTCTTTCCAGAGTCAGTGAAATGACAAAAAGCCCAGGAATTTGCTACGTTGGCACAAGATAACATGATGGTGGAACCATATGCAGCACAATTTATGGAGTTAGCAAG
Organism: Platycarya strobilacea; assembly: GCA_036898215.1. NCBI lineage: Eukaryota > Viridiplantae > Streptophyta > Magnoliopsida > Fagales > Juglandaceae > Platycarya > Platycarya strobilacea. Next base: position 12,138,408 of record CM072552.1, read on the forward strand.
GTTTGCCTCACACCTAGTGGCTACATAGAAAATGAGGGCGTAAAAATTTCAAGAAGGATTACAACTACATATTTGGGTTCAAGTGGCATGTTTACGAATAAAAAATTTTCAGGAGTTGGAGAATGTGGCATCTATCGTTGAAGCAGAGCAAAAGAGTCTTATTACACAGCCTTAAATTGATGGAAAAATGAGCTTCTCATTTTCTGCTAGAAGAAAAATTGAAAAGAAAAGAAGTTTTCACCCTACGAATAAGGGAAAAAGAGTGACAGTCAATGCAAATGTACCGGTTCTATTTCTTTTGTGTGCAAAATGTGGACGTCGGCACCAAGGAGAATGTCAAATAAACACTGGAGTTTGTTACAAGTGTGATCAGCCTGGGCACATGATTAGGGATTGTCCTCAAAACATCCCTAAAGAAGCAGGACCATCAGTAGGAAAAGCATAAGCCCCTGCAAAAGGCCAAAGTTTATGCAATCACGTCTGAAGATGTGGATGTGGGAACTGACGAGGCAATCAATGCTGGTGTCATTACTGGTAACTGCCAAATCCCTTCTCTTAATTGATTTATGTGTGAACTCTTTTGAAAAAGAAATAATAGTAGGATAAATTCCAAGAACTTTACAAGAACTTGAGGGCATCGCAATACAAATTTCAAGAACTTTACAAGATTTATTATTCCCTAACATTACACGTCTTCTCTTAACCAAATCCATGCCACAGTCTCCTCACTAGTTACTTCCCTAAATACCTTATCACCCAATGAAAAGTATAATGGCATTGTGTGCCTTTTGAAGGATTTCGAGTTTTACCTTCTTAGTCATGGAGGAGCTAGGTTTTTCCTCAGGGGATATAATGATGGGCTTCTTGTCTCTAAGAAGTACATCTTAGAGACCATTCTATACTAGGAGAGCCCTCATTTAAATTCTCCAGAGACCGAAGACCTTTTTGTCCATAAACTTCACATCGAACTTGGTTGACCCGATCTCGAGGTGACTCTTGATACTACTTGTTAGTGTTCCTATTAATCACTCAGATCACTCAAGAACACTGCCTTCAACCAAGATTAGTAGTAAGTCGATAATATCGCAAGAAATAACAAAGAAAATAGAATCAAAAGAAAAAGCACAAGAGGAAAAACACAATCGTTCAACGTGGTTCGATCCTTAGAGGATCCATGTCCATAGCAGGAACTGGCTTAGAGATTTTGTTATTGATCAATCCACAGAACACATCGAGTACAGATTCAAGCATTCAACATCTTCAATTCTCATACAAGTTTCTCTCCCTCACTGATTTGTGCCCTAGTTTGAAAAAATGAAGAATATCGTCTTTGTCGAGTTCTTGTAGCAGTTTTCTCTCTCTTAGGTTTACAAATAGCAAATGAGATGCTTATATACAAGCCGGTAATGATAAGTAAACTAAGTAACCCTAGCTACCGTAGGATTAAAACACATATTTCTCATATGACCGTAGGATACATTAAAGTAAATTTACTAAAATGTACATAGCAACTCAAATTATTTACACCTTTATATACAACATATTAGTTATAGGAGTGTGGTTTAAGAGTTTTGAGTTTAAAAGTATTCAGCCCATATCTTTAGCCTTATTAGGCCCTAGGGTTCAATGGAAGGCTATAAAAACATATACTTTTTCATTTTACATAATTATGAATGTGAATAGTATTTTTTCTTCAGAGAGATCTCTTATTTTTTCTACTTGTTATTGAATTAACTAAGAACTTATCGAAGGTAAATCCTTTGTGGCGTTCTCTTTGCAATCTAGATTCTTGAAACAAGTTTTCAATGGGTCTAGATCATCTTGACTTGACTATTAGCTTTTTTGGATGAATTTTAATTTGTTCTTGGATTCAAGGGATTTTCAATCTCACAAGTTCACATCAGTTGACATCAGGTCTGATTTATCCTTTTAATTCTTACATTTAGGTTTTGTCTTATGCGTGTTTTAGGATTTTCTATTTTTATCTCAAATTACTTCTTCATTTTTGTTAATTTCATATGTTTTAATTCAGATATGTAATTTCTACATTTGATTATTTGAATACTTGATTTAAGATCTGTAATATTGTGTATTCTAGGGTTTTCTATCATAATCTCAAATTGTTGCTTTAATTTTTAAATCTGTAATTTGATATTTTAATTCAATTTGAGTGTGAATTCAAATTTCATATCTATTCTGATCCAAATTCAAAATCAACTTCTCAATCTATTTTGGTCTTTATTTTAAAATCTAGATCCTTATATTGAATTTGCATAGAAAGAAAATGAAAAAAATTGGCAATTTTGGAATAAAAAAGAACGCATAAAATTGAAAAAAAAAAGAGAGAAATTTTGGAATTGGCAATTTTATATACTTTGCAAGTGAAATTTGATATATCATTCTTAGTATCTTGTTCTTTTGTTTAATAATTGTTATTTTCCTTATTTCCTAATTGCTCTTTTCCTTATTTCTTAAATTGTTATTTTCTTATTTTCTAACATTTTATTTAATTTTCTTGTTCCTTGAATCTATTGCCGGTTGGAATAATATAAGGTTGCATCTTAATTTAGTTCAACTAGTTCTTAAAAATCTTGAAAGGAAAAACAAGTAAGGTAAAAGACAAAAGTGGTGAGACTGGTATCGAAAAAAAAGTCAAAAAAGTGAAGCACGAGTGGAGTGACATTATTGAGCATAAACATGTAAGGGAGTGTGTGAGATTCCGTTTTATCACTACATTTTGTTTTGCAGCACATTAAAAATGTCTCATAAAAGTGACTCAACATAAGAAAGAGGCGGATAACCCATTTTTTGTATTACAGGGTATGCAATAACAGTTTGAGTAATTGAATTTGGTGTTAGAGGAAGTGAGGGATAAGATGGATCAACAAGATGTAGTGATTAAAAATCTACAAGGTAGACGAAATAGAAGGAGACATGAACCGAGCATTGAAAATGAGTATGAGAATGAAGAAAATGATGAGAACGAGGAAAACATAGCATACAAGGTTAGCATATGAGGAAAACATAGATCAGTCGTAGAGGGGATTGGCATGGAAGAGCTTAGGAGAAATCTAAAGAGTCGAGATGGGGTAGATGGGAACCTTGAGAGCATCAAAATGAAAATATCATTTTTCCAAAGTAGGACTGATTCTAAAGCCTATTTAGAGTGGGAGAAGAAGATAGAGTTGATTTTTTATTGTCACAATTATTCAGAGGAAAAAAGGTGAAATTGGAGGTAATTGAATTCACTGATTATGTAATTATTTGGTGGAATCAATTAGTGACCAATAGGAGAAGGAATCATGAGAGACGTGTAGAAACATGACGTGAGTTGAAAGCTCTTATAAGGTAGAGATTTATATCTAGCTATTACTATAGAGATCTCTACCAAAAACTACAAAATCTTACATAAAGGTCTAAGAGTGTAGAGGATTACCATAAGGAGTGGAAGTGGCTATGATTCGGGAGGCTACAATAACTAGATTTTTAAGTGGTTTGAGTAAGGACATAGCCAATATAGTTGAGTTGCAGTATTATGTAGAGGTAGAAGACATGGTGCATATAGTTATGAAGGTGGAGATGCAGGTAAAGAGAAACGGAGAAGCAATGTATACTTCGATTTCTAGCACTTCTTGGAAACCAAAAGTAGGATAGAAATGATTAAGTTGTGGTAAAGGGGAAGGTCGAACCACCTAAGGGGAAAGATGAGAAAATTAGCAAGAACAATCCCAAAATAGATTTTCAACCTTCAAGAAATAGAGATATTAAATGTTTCAAATGTTTAGATTCAGGGCATATTGCATCTCAATATCCAAACAAGTGGGTGATGATTATGAGTGACAATGGAGAGGTGATACTGAGAGTGAGGATGATAGTGATGAGATGTCAAAGTTGGTCGATACTAGTGATGATAATGGAGTGGAATACCCCGTAGAAAGTGAGTCTCTTGCTATAAGACGTGCTCTTAATACGCAAATTAAGGTAGATGATATGGAGTAGCAGAGAGATAATATTTTTCACACTAGATGCTATGTAAACAATAAGTTGTATAGTATGATTTTAAATGAAAAAGTTGCATCAATGTAGTTAGTACCACCCTAGTTGAGAAGTTGAGCTTATCTTTATTTAAGCATCCTAGACCTTATAAGTTGCAATAGTTGAATGAATGTGGAGAGGTCAAAGTAAATAAGTAGGTTATGGTGGCTTTCACTATTGAGAGATATGGTGATGAGGTACTTGGTGATTAGTTCCTACGCATGCTAGCCATATTTTATTGAGAAGGTTATGGCAGTATGAATGAAGAGTGATTTATGACGAGTTTATGAATGAAGAGTGATTATTGGAAAATAATCAAGTTTGCTTCTTTAACCCCAAAACAGGTCCATGAGGACCAACTGAATTTGAAAAGTGAGATTGAGCAAAAATGAAAGAGTGGGGCTCAAACACATGAGAGAAATATGTAGAAAAAAAAAATGACAGTGATGCCGAAACCTCAAGAAAAATAGAGAGTGAAAAAGAAAATAGAGATATGGCTGAGAATAAAGAAAAGAGAGTGGAACTACATGAGAAAAAAGAAAAAGGGCAAAATGGAGTGAGGTTAAAAGGGCATTCTTAGCAGATCAGTCTATGATCTTGCTTATTTACAAAGAATATTATCTCAATCTTGATGGCACTAGACAATTTCTTCCTAGTTTGGCTGTTTATTTGTTACAGAAGTTCGAGAATGTATTTCTAGAGGAGATGTTGAGTGGGTTACTGCCCCTTAAAGGGATTAAGCATCAAATTGATTTCGTACCTAGAGTCGTTATTTCAAACCAACCAGCTTATATGAGTAATCTAGAGGAAACACAGGAGCTTCAAAGGAAAGTTGAAGATTTGTAAAGGGTATGTGAGAGAGAGCATGAGCCCATGTACTACCAGTGTTACTAGTGCCAAAGAATAATGGGACTTGGAGGATGTGCATTGATAGGGTTTCATTGGGGGGCTATAAAAATACACGTTTCTTCATTTTACATTATTATGAACATTAATAGTATTCTTTTCAGAGAAATCTCTTGTTTTCTCTACTTGTTTTTTAATGAATTAAGAACTTATAAAAAAATATATTTTATGTAGCATTCTCTCTACAAACTAGATTTTCGAAATAAATTTTCAACAGATCTAGATCATCTTAACTTGATTGTTGACTTTCTTGAGTAGATTTCAATTTGTTCGTGGGTTCAAGAGATTTTTAATCCCACAATTCAAAGACAAACCATTTGTAGTGTTTTCTCTGTAATCTAGATTCTTGAAATAAATTATCAAAAAATCTAAATCATCTTGACTTGATTATTGACTTTCTTGAGTGGGTTTCAATTTGTTCATGGGTTCAAGAAATTTTTAATCCCACGAATTCATATCACATGATGGGAGCATGTAGCTCGCTCATGGCAAACTGTTGTGAGCCACTTGCCACCAACGGTCACCATTCGGACTACTATCCTCCTTTGCCACATAGGGGGATGTCTCTGATACTCACGGTTGACACACGATGGCAAACGACCATGTAGCTAGTGCATCTCACTGTGCACTAAGTAAGAGGCTCATGATGTTCTCTCGCGAGCCTAGTCCTTTAATAGTGCACCAAGTCTTCACTTCTCTGCCATGCATGGGAGAACCACTCGAACTAGATGTAGCACAATTAGCAAAGGCTGTCGACGGCTACCACCATGCTTAACGGTGTTGTCTATCTATGCTAATGTGGTTACTGACCACTCCCAACTAGTAGCGGCCTCACCATAGGCAATATGTGCAAGAAAGTGTCGTGGCTGAAACTCTTCGATCGTGCCATTCCACGACTATGCACTCATTAGTTAGCCCTCCACTGCTATGCACTCATTGACCACTCCATTCCATGGTCATGGGCTCGCCATCCAGTCTCCTTGACCAATGACAACCTAATCAGTGTCCATAACTTGAGATCTCCTCGGCCAGTGATGACTCATCATCCAAACTTCACTGCCAACACTTCTTGCCTATTCACTCCACAGCTATGGGACACCCTTAAGGCACGTTGCATGGCCCATGCAACATGATCACTAACCCCATTCAATTGGCTGCCACATACACAGCTCCAGACACCTTGTGTGTCACATGCATGCACCGCTGGTACCTTGCATGTTGCGTGCACACCTTGGACAACCGCCACCTCAGCCAAGTGCAAGCAAGTAACTGACACTAGATACTAGTCACCATGCTCAAACCACGGACAATCATGAGCCTCAGAGGACAAACAAAAGCAGGCAAAAACTAGTTATAATGGCTAAACCCCAATTTCTCTTTATTGTAACTTATGTGAGTCTAGTCCAACAATTGCCCTAAAACTTACCCTGACGTTCACCACGACGAAGTGTGAGCTCAGCACTAGTCTGACCCAAATTACCTATCCCTACAATGTCAATGGGAGAGAGTGGGTCCAATTCCAGATTGCCCAAGCAACCTACCTCATCGTGAAGGATAATAGGTGAGCAAAAGGCTCAAACGCTTACCTAACACCTATTGTAGTGAAGGAGTGGACTAGCCACCTCGTTGTCCACTTATCTCACCTGCAGGGTACCAAATGGATAAGTACGCTAAACATTGTTTTATCCCTCTCACGGTGGAGTGCAAGTTTGTCCTCAATTACCTGAAGATGAATACTTACCTTCGTTGTGAGTGTCAACAAGTGGGAGTGGTTCCAATTATAGATTGTCCGAACAACTTACCTCCTGTGTGGTCTAAATGGCAAGTCGAGCCGAAGATTGCTCTACCATTCTTGAGATGGAGTGAAGGTCCAGCCCTCCAACGGCCAAAAGCTTACATTGACCTTCACCATGATGAAGTATGGACTTAGCACCAGCCTGGCTTAAATACCCTTCCCTACGATGATAGCGGGAGGGAGCAGGTCTAGTCCCAAACTGTCCGAACAACCTATCTTCTCATGATAGACAACAGATGAGTAGGAGGCTGGACCTTCTTACTTGGGAGAGCAAAACTAGCCCCCTTGGAGGTTTGAACGCTTACCGTGACCCCTATCGCGCTGAAGGAGCAGACTAGCCACCTTACTGTTTAAACTTACCTTTTTGTAGAACTAAAGCGGTAGGTTTGGCTTTAGACATTACACCCCTCACTAGTGGAGTGCAGGTTTGTCTTCAGCTATCTGACACACTTACCTTCCTCATGAGCATTAACATGCAGGATTAGATCTAGTTATAGACTGTCTAAACAATCTAACTCCTCGCAGGGATTAAAAAGGCAAGTTGCACCAAAGGTCACCTCGTCCCTCCCGCGACGGAGTATGGGTCTAACCTCTCGACAGTCTAAAGACTTACCTCAACCTTTAGCCCGATGAAATGTAGGCCCCTGACCCCCATCAAGAGTGGATTGTCTACCTAGTCGTTTGAAAGTATTACCTCCCTAAGGGGACTAAAGGGCAAGCTTGGCTTGAGGCATCTTGATCCCTCCCTTGGTGGAGAGCTAGTTTAATCTTTTGAATAGTTACCCAAACTACTCCTGGGACTTCATCTCCTGCAATGGAATGTCATCTCCAGCAACCGAACTCCAAACGGATTACACCTAAAACCTTTACCAACAAGATAGCTCAAGTTTACGAATTTCACTCTTGTAGTTGGAAAAAAATTTGCACTAATCAATTTGACTTTTGTACCATCTCCTACTGAACTTCCCATTAAGGGTTAATAAGTGAGGCCAACCTCCCTCATGGAGAAGTGTGGGTTTAGTCTTTTGAATGCCTGACATTGCTTTTGAGACGATATCTTCTTCAATAAACATATAGTGTTTACCCTTCAGTCCATAAACAAGAAGAACTAAAGGCCACTTGGCTCTTCCCTGGAGCCGATAAGCAGGTAGGTCACACTATAGCCGAGCTACATGCTCGCATCTTACGTGGTTGAGTACATTTCTCGCCATATTTGAGCTATATGCTTGCATTCTACACAGTCAAGTACATTTCCCGCTATGGTCAAGTTACGTGCTCGCCCTTATGCATGGGAGTAGATCTCTCGCTTGTTTCACCAAAATGAGCTACACGCCTGCATCTTATGCGGTGGAGTACATGTCCTGCTTGTTTTGCCAACACAAGCTGCAATCTCACATCTTAGACGGTTGAGTACATCTCCCATTTGTTTCTCCAGTAGAATCTATACACTCGTGTCTTACGCGGTCAAGTACATCTCCCACCATGGTCGAAACTATGCGCTCACATCGTACGTGATCAAGTATGTCTCTTGTCATGATTAAATGTATGCTCACATCTTACGCGATCAAGTATATCTCTCACTATAGCCGAGAGATATGCACTTGCGCTCTATGCGGTTAAGCCTACCCTCCTGCTCACCTCACCAAGACGAGCTACGGTCTCACACTCCATGCGGTTGAGCCTACATCTTGCTCACCTCACTAGGACGGGATTTGCGTTCACGCTTTATGTGGTCAAGCTTACCTCCCACTCACCTTGTTAAGATGAACTTTGCGCTTGCATCTTATGAGTTCGACCACATTTCTTGCCATAACCGGGCTACATGCTCACATCTCAAGCAATCGAGCCTACCTCCCGCTCATCTCACCAAGACGAGTTTCATGCTCAACTCTAAGTGATTGAGTTGACCTCTCACTCACCTCGCTAAGATGAGCCTTGTGCTCGCACTCTATGTGGTCGAATCCATCTCCTGCTTATCTCGCTAAGTCGAGACTCACGCTCGCGCTCCACGTGGTTGAGCCCATCTCTCGTATAGTCTAGTACTCGAAAATCTTCACTACACGACTCAAAAGGAATGAATAACCAGGAATCAGCTCCCATAATGTATTTCTTCAAAGATTTTCAAGGTCTTATTTTTAGATCAAATTGCCCTTAAGAATCGCAAACAACTGAAAGAGATAAAATATAAAAGGCCCATGGGATTTCCTAAGCCCAGCCTATTGGGGATGACCCATCAAAAGTGAGCAAAGCAAGAGGAAATGAAGGGACAAAGGTATGGTGTTGTCAGTAAGTCAGGCATGGGAAAAGAGTGTGTCATAAGAGAAAATATGTGATTTGACATAAATTAAGGAAAATGACAGAAAGCAAAAGGAGGCAGGAGATAAAAGACATGAGTATCTATGATGTCAAGGACCTTTGGCCAAAATTCTAAGAGACTTCACTGTTTCTAAACTCACTACAAAAAGGCGAGTGAGTGGAGAAAAACTAAAGGGTAGAATTCAGATTTCTATTTATAGAGTGGGGATGAGCGACTATGAGAGGTTGTAAACAAGCATATTATAGTAGAATCTCTCATTCTCAAACTCTTGTGGACGTAATCTTAGTGTTGAACTACGTAAATCTATGTATTGTTTTGTTTACTGTCTGAGTCTCTACACCATACCCATTGAGGCCCAATCCAACTACGGCGCAAGTCGAGAATGAATTTTTCTTTCCTTCTTTCCTTCTTGGCGGTGTCATTTTTGTTCGAGAATATCATGTTTCATACATTCTACATTTGCACTGAAAAGTGTGGATTTTAAAATGTTTTATTTTTGGAGGGTGGATTTTAAAGTGTTCAAAGTTGGCCTAACTATTTTGTTTGAATAGATTGATAGACTAGGAGCAAAGATTTTAGGCTAGCAAAGATTTTAGCCTTGATTTATTTTTACAAATAATTTCATTCTATCTCATCTCATTATTATTATTTTTTTCAAGTTTTCATATAAAATAAAATAAACAATTCAAAATTTTCAAATCTCAAAATAATTTTTTTAAATTCTAAAATAAAATTAATATTAAAAAAAATATTATAACAATATTTTATTTAATTTTTAATTTTTATCTTATCTTATCTTATCTTATCTTATCTATGAAAATAAATCAAATTAATCTTTATTCGTGATCAACTTGATTGGCTATAGTGAATATTTAACTCGATTTGTCACTCGAATTTTTCACTTTGAGCATAGAGTTTAAATCCATTTTGAATTTACATGTACTCGGTTTCGCTAAAAGATAAATAACTTTGACTTTGAGCATAAAGTTATAAATAACTTCAAGTTGGTGTCTCCTATAAGAGCTGGTTACGGATATGAATAAGAGTATGACACGTAAAGAATTCTTTAAGAAAACGAATTAATGCATAGCAGAGGATCGACGCTATGTCTCTCTTTCTCTCTCTTTCTCCCCCCTCTTTCTCTCTCTTTTCTTTTTACTCTGTCAGCTTTCTCACGAGATCTCTCTCTCTCTCCTTCTCACTCTGCTCTCTTTCTAAGTCTCTCTCTGCTTCTGTCTCTCTTTCCCTTTCTTTCACAAAATACCTAACTCAAAATCCTTAATTTGTATTTAATGAACAAAACTTAGGAACTATGCCCATCAAGTCTTTCTCCATTTTCTACAATGCGGACGTTCATCTTAACTTGAGACCCAAGAAAATCATGACGAGGTTTAAATCCGACTACCAATTATATTTTTTCATTAACTCATAATTTTGTTTTGTCTTTCATTCATTCCTTACTTTATAAGTAACGTCACCCGAGATCAGCCACTCGTAATTATTCTTTTCACTAGAAGCTAATTGAGTGCTGGAAATATTGGATCTTGAGGGCTTTTCTAAGATTTCGTAGCATTGTTTGATCGGGTCTGGTGATGGTGAAAACGCCATGAATTTATTTATTTTTTTTTCATTTGTTAATTTTCTTCTCTAGTTTTTGCATATGAACTAGTGTTCGCTTTGTGAGTTTTGGAGATCGAAGGACCTCTAAAATGATTGGAAGAAATGGGGGTTGTGAATCATGCCTACGGGGAAAATGAAGGAGTGGAAGTCGGATCTCCCGCTATGCATCTTATTCGGTTTCTTGAAGAATGTCTTACGTGACAGATTTTTAGTGCTCTCCGATGACTCCTCTTTATAGGAGACACCGGTCCAAAGTCTTCGTGATATGTTTTTACTGCTAAAAATAATAATCACTTTTTAACTTTAAGACGGAAATACCAATCAAAATTCTAATCCAACGTACAGAATCCAGATTCCATAGGGTTTCACCATCCAACGCTCCTAAATAAATCTACCGCTAAACCAAAACGCCATAAACCCTAACTGCCCTTCTTCCTTTCCCGCTCTATGCAACTCCTTCTGCAGCAGGGGAAGATCAAGAACCTCTCTCTCTCTCTCTCTCTCTCTCTCTCTACACACGTACCGTTCTTTTCTTTTACGAAACTAGAAAGCTATGCCTTCACTAGCCCTAGCTGATCCTTTTCTCTCCGATACCCCCAAGTACGAGAAGGAGAAGAAGAACAAGAAGATGAAGAGGATGGAAACAGTAAACACAAGTCTAGAAGCTGATTCTCCGATTAGCGATAAGAAGAAGAAGAAGAAGCGAAAGGCTTTGGAGATCGAGGAGGCGGAAGAAAGGAGCGAGACGAGCTCGGAGCTATTTGATCCTGTGAACTGGAAGGCCGAGGAGTCGGAGAAGAATAAAAAAACAAGAAGCAGAAAAAGGCAAAGGTTGAGGAGGATGAGGAGGGTTCGAATGCGGTGTCCAGGTTTCGGATTTCGGAGCCGTTGAAGGCCAAGTTGAAGGAGAAGGGAATTGAGTCGTTGTTTCCAATTCAGGCAATGACCTTCGATACCAGTCTAGACGGTTCAGATTTGGTCGGTCGCGCGCGCACTGGTCAGGTAAATTTTCAGGTGCATGCTGACTTTGAAGTTTATGGTGGAGCGTTGGGGTTGGTTTCATGCTGTGTATATGGCGGAGCTCCATACCAAAGTCAAGAGAGGGGTTGATATAGTTATTGGAACACCTGGTCGAGTTAAGGTAACCTTTATAATTATTTCATTTAGTGTTTATCTATGGAATGTGAAATGCAGAAATTTATACTTGCGTATTTACAGTCCTAATATATTCCTGTGATTTTTTTTTTGTAGGATCACATAGAGATGGGGAATATTGACTTTAGCTCTTTGAAGTTCCGGGTCCTTGATGAGGCTGATGAAATGCTGAGGATGGGTTTTGTTGAAGATGTTGAACTAATTCTAGGTGTGTGGTTGCATAAATTGCTTTGGGCTTTTCATTTAGACTGGATTCTCTTTTAGTCTGTTACAGAGACTTTCAACTATTTATGTCACATTTTCCTAGTGAACAGTTTTTTTAATCTTACTTACATAAAAAAAAAAGAATTTCCTAACTGAACTAGAAATCTGTATAACCTGGTAATATTTTAAAATGAAACACTACCTTTGAGACAATTATTCCAAGTGTTACTACTGGAACGTGCCCGTTGCTGCTTATTTTCAGTTGTGGTTAACATGGATTTAACAATTTCGTTTACAGGCAAGGTAGAAGATACAGGTAAAGTTCAAACACTGCTCTTCAGTGCCACCCTGCCTGACTGGGTTAAGCAGGTTAGTATGTTACTAATTCCATTTATAATCTCTTTCTGAATTCCACTCTCAGATTTGTGAGGTCACCTCTTTTATGATATATAAATGTTCTGTCAAATACTCAAATTATAGATCTTGTATCCTTTTTATTATCTAATTCAAAAGTTCTGTTTTCTATTTCTAGATTGCTTCTAGGTTTCTTAATCCAAGCAAGAAAACTGCTGACCTTGTTGGAAACGAGAAAATGAAAGCTAGTATAAATGTTAGGCATATTGTCCTTCCCTGTTCTAGCTCTGCAAGATCCCAGCTTATTCCAGACATTATTTGCTGTTATAGCAGGTTCATCTTTTCTCTTGTCCAATTATAATTTATAGATGATGCTTTCATGGGCTTGACTGGTTGACTTGTGTTTCTCATTTTTTTCCTGGTGGGATTGTGTCTGATTTAGTGGAGGCCGGACTATTATTTTTACTGAAACAAAGGATTCTGCTTCTTCACTTGCTGGGTTATTGCCTGGGGCACGAGCATTGCATGGGGACATACAGCAGGCTCAACGTGAGGTTAGTTGCTTATGGTGTTCTACTTTTTTTTCCCCATTTCCAAGAAACAGAAAGGAGCTATTTATATATATATATATTTATATATTCCTTGAAACTTGTATCGGGTATCTCCCGATTTCGTTCTTTCCAACCCGGTTTTGGGCTGAAAACCTGGCCCAGCCCACTCAACTTATCTGATGGACCAGCCTTATCAACAGGCCCAGCCCACGAGATGTTTACCTTCCCCTTTACGCAACGTTTTAACCTGGAGACATTTTCAGATAAAGCAGCCAGCTGCTGCTCCATCTCGCTCAAAGCCTGCAGAATAGTTACCTCATTCATCCCAACAAAACTGTCACCTCCTCCTACGCTCTGTCCTTTGTCCAAAACAGAATGATTTCCTGTTACATGCAAGTCAGGTTTCTCGGCCTGGTTCACTGCTCCAGGCACCTCGAGTACCTCTTTGTACGAGCGAGAGTGCGTCGTCGACGAAGGTGGATGCAACCGGAGCTCACCTCCACCTCTTCCCTTTTTCCTAGCATTTCTGTTAGAACCAGAGGTAGGAGATGAGAGTTCCCTCAGCGTCTCAATGAAGTAACTCCATCCTTGCCCCTGTCGCCCTTCTAGAATCACAAGAAGTCCTCTTCTTTATGCATGGCCGAACTATGCCAAAGACAAGTATCGGCCACAAGAGTTCTGGCGTCTTTGCACTAGTAGAACGTGACTCCCACTCCCACTTCTCCTGGTTCTAATGAACTGAGTTGAACCCACATAAGTTGTGCATTCCTCTATTATTGTAGCCAACCATCCCAATGCCTTGTAGTCGATGAAGATAAATTTCGCCACCCGAATACTCCTTTCTGTTATCCTCAACCACCGCGGTTCAAAAGGATCAAGAGGCTCCCATGTCATCGGAAGGTGATTGGACGAACCATCTACCATCACCGAACGTGTCGCTGTCCCTGGGCGACTACCGTGGTGGACTGACGGAGATCGTTGAGGAGGCTTTCGAGATCATGGAGGAGGCCGCGACTGGGTCTTCTCATTCTCATGCTCCAAGGCTGGATGAGCAGTTGTTGGAGGGGGAGGTAGATATCAGTGAAGAAGAAAGTGCAGTAGGGGAGGTTCTTTCCACCCCAAATACGCTATTAGAAGAGGTAAGGGGGACATAAGGAGACTATATTGGAGTTTTCTGACACTGCAGGGGTTTCTAGAGTAGATTTTGAGGCTTCTCAAAATTTACAACTGGTTGTGTGTGATCAAGAAGATTCTATAGGGGAGGGGGTGGTCCTAATTCCTTTACGTACAATTCCTCCAAGTCCTCCAGATTGGATTTTTAAGAAGGTGAATGAGTTAAAATCAATATTTGGGCTTTCCTATTAAGGTTATGCAGAACAATTCCAAGCCCTCATTGTTGCTATGGAAGCGAGATGCATGAATTCATCGACACAGCCAAGTAGAGAACTAAAACGGCTTACTTGTTCTATTAATTATGATGGTAAGGAAAGGAGTGGTGGAAGGGTGTGATCAAAAGGGAGGGGTTCCTTTTTATTTCCATGAAACTTAAGCTCCTGTCATGGAATGTGAGAGGGCTCAATGATCGCAATAAACGCCTCCGCATAAAGTCATTATTGCGAATGTGGAAGGTAGATGTGGTGTACTTGCAGGAAACGAAGTTGTGGGTTATTGATAGAAGAATTGTTCGAAGTTTATGGGGATGTTTGTATATGGATTGGTCTTATTAACTTCGGTAGGTGCCTCGGGTGGAGTCTTAGTAATGTGGGATAAAAGAATAGTTGAGGTGGTGGAGGAGTGTATTGGTGATTTTTCGGTAGCCACTCTCTTTAAAAATGTTGTAAATGGTTGGGAGTGGGCTTTTGTAGGTATTTATGGGCCAAATGATGATAGGAGCAAGAGAGGTCTATGGGAGGAGTTGGCCGGTGTGCATTCCATTTGGGATGTGCCTTGGTGTATGGGAGAAGATTTCAATACTACTCGCTTTCCTAGCGAACGCTCAGGGAATTATCAGAATTCTGTAGCGATGGAAGAATTCTTCGAGTTCATTTTTTATCTCGGTCTTATGGATATCCGTCTTGTGGGAGGAGAGTTTACTTGGTCGAATGGACGAGTTTGGTCAAAACTGAATCGATTTTTAGTCTCTCAAGCATGGGAAGCCCATTATCCTGATCTCTATTAGAAGCGAATGGCCTGTGTCTGCTCGGATCACTTTTCTCTCTTGCATGATTGTGGGGGTATTCATCGGGGGTGTCGGTACTTTAAGTTTGGAAATATGTGGCTAGCAGCACATGGTTTTTTTGATTTGATACGTGCTTGGTGGTCTTCATATCGGTTTACTGGCACCCCCAATTTCATCATTGCAGGTAAACTTAAGGTTTTGAAGCAGGATCTGAAGAAGTGGAAGCTGGAGGTTTTTGGGCACATTGATAATCAAAAGATGACCCTTCTTGCGGAATTACAAGAATTAGAGGGAAAGGAACTTTGGGGAATAGCTCAGAGGAGGAGGTAGTAAGAAAAGGTGAAGTTGTGGCTGATTTGGAGAGGGTTCTGTTGTCTGAGAAGATCTCATGGCATCAGAAATCTAGGGCACTTTGGTTGAAAGAAGGCAATAAATGTACAAAATTCTTTCATAAAGTGGCTAATTCTCATCGGCGAAGCAATGCTATTGAGTTGTTACATTCGGGTCCTCATGTACTTTTTTCTCCCCCCGATAAAGAAAATCACATTGTTCATTATTATGAGAACCTCCTGTCAGAACTGGTTGGTTGGAGACCGAAGCTTGATGGCTTGGCATTTGAGACCATCAATTCATAGTGTATGATTTCCTTGGAGAGACCTTTTGATGAAGAGGAAATTTCTAAGGTTATTTCAGCTATGGCAAAGGACAGAGTCGGGACCGGACAGTTTCTCGATGGAGTTTTTCCAAACATGTTGGGATATTGGAAAATGTGATGTTATGGAGGTATTTAGTGAGCTACATTCTTTTCAGAAATTTGAGAAATCCCTCAATGCAACGTTTATTGCTCTCATCCCTAAGAAACAAGGGGCTTCAATTATTGAGGAGTTTTGCCCTATAAGCTTGGTTAGTAGTGTCTACAAGATCCTCTCTAAGGTGCTTGCTAAGTGGTTAAGTCCTGTTCTGGAACAAATTATCTCCAAGTCTCAGAAGGCTTTCATTCGTGGAAGACAAATACTTGATTCAGTTCTCATTGCAAATGAATGTATAGATCATAAATTGCAGGAGGGTGGATTGGGTATACTTCTCAAGTTGGATATAGAAAAGACTTATGACCATGTAAATTGGGAATTTCGTTTATACTTGCTTGGGAGGTTATGGTGTGGGCTTATGAAAGTTTATTAGGAGAGGGTGGCAAATCACATTCATTTTGTGGTCGGAGAGGGCACTAGAGTCAGATCTTGGAGGGATTTGTGGTGTGGTGAAGTTGCATTGGATAGAGCTTTTCCAGCCTTGTATCACATTGTAGCTAATAGGGAAGCTTCAATGACGGATATGCGGTTATTCTTTCATGGTTTTCATCAATGGAACATCCTCTTTAATTGGGATTTCCATGATGGAGAATTGTCTATGGTTACAGATTTTTTCATATTACTATATGCCACAAGGCTTCCTACCCTACATGGAGATAGAATGAAGTAGAGATCCAATGACCACAATAGTTGTACGGTAAAGGCTTATTATCAACTTTTATCAACACAAGAACATGTTCACTTCCCATGGAAGAACATTTGGAGGTTTCGCTTGCCTTCTAAAGTAGTTTTTTTTGTTTGTGAACTTCTGTTGTTGGTAAGATTTTAACCACGGACAATTTGAGGAAGAGGGGCTACATTGTGTTGGATTGGTGCTACATGTGCAAGAAGAGTGGAGAATCTGTGGATCACCTCTTATCGCATTGCGAAGTTGCAAGGATGCTGTGGGATGAGATCTTTCGAAGGGTTGATGTTGTTTGGGTTACGCCAGCAATGGTGGTGGACCTGTTGGGGGGTTGGAGGAAGATGCAAGGCTGTCCTCAAGTGGCAGCAGCATGGAAGATGGTCCCGTTGTGTATTATGTGGTGCATTTGGTCGGAAAGGAACAAACAGTGCTTTGAAGATAAGGAGCGATCAATGGCAAAGTTACAAAGATTCTTCTTTCACACTCTAATGTTGTGGTTTTCAAATATTGTATTAAATGGGAACAATATTTTTAATTTCTTGTCTTTATTTTCTAGCTATTAGAATGTCTTTAGGTATTCTGTTGTATAATTCCTGTGTATGCGGGATAGACTTTTTTTTATCACATCAATAATAATTATCTCTTACTTAGAAAATATATATATATATTCCTTGATAAATGAGAAGGCTATGTTTCAAAATATCGATAGTCAATGTTGTGGTCTTTATTATGGTTCCTCTCCTTTAACTAGTAATATGGCTAGGTTTGTTTTTATAAAAGTTGAAAATTGAATAAAATATTATTATAATTTATATTTTTAATACTATTTTTGTTTTGGAATTAAAAAAAGTTGAACTGCTTATTTTATTTTGTGTGGGAATTTGGGAAATGTGTAAATGATTGTATGAGATGAGATGATGAGTTGAGTTGTGATATAAATTCTACAAACAAATCTAGCCTAAGAGAATTGATTATTTGTACTCGTCCATCGCCCTCCCTTCCCAAACCCCCCCCCCCCCTTAAAAAAAATCTTATTTTCATTATTTTTATAAGTAATAAGAAGTTTTATTAAGACAAGTTAATAGGCATAGCCGTACACAAGAAGTATACAAGCAGAAGCACCTAAAGATGAAGGTTGCTAAAAGATGAAGGTTGCTAAAAGATGAAGGTTCATCTGTTTGACTGTCCAATGGTTGCCATAGACATAGGTTTTTGCAGGCTCTAGAGGGTCTTAGCCTTTTTAAAATTACATAATGTCCATTCTTTTGTTGAAAACTGTTAAGAGTCGTATATGTTTAGTTAAGGAACATTAAAAGAAACATGGTAACCAATGATTTCTATATTTAACAAACCGTGCCTCTATCATCTTAACTTTGGATGCAGGAGGATTACTATCATCACTAAATCATTCCAAGTAGGAATAAGGGTGTAATAATTTTTAACCGTTAATATTATTTGAGATATTTTTTCATTTCTCCCATGTGATCTGTTTGGCATTCGCAGGTCACACTTGCTGGCTTCAGGTCTGGAAAGTTCATGGCATTAGTTGCCACAAATGTGGCGGCATGGGGATTGGACATCAATGATGTGCAATTAATTATCCAGGTTTGTGTGTATATGTGTGCAAGATAGGCGTATATGTAGAATCTCTACGATGCTTATTATCTTAAGGTATTCTGAAATTGATGCTTGTGCTTTCAGTGTGAACCTCCTCGTGATGTTGAAGACTATATCCACCGATCTGGACGCACAGGAAGAGCTGGTAATGTTCGAGACTTGAAACTTTTGTTTTGAATCACTTGGAGTTATGTTGTACTGAGAGGTCTTATTTTTTATTTTCCTTTAAGGTAAAACTGGAGTTGCAATAATGCTCTATGATCCCAGAAAGTCCAATATATCTAAGATAGAGAGAGAATCTGGAGTGAAGTTTGGGCACACATCTGCTCCTCAGCAAGCTGATATTGCCAAAGCTGATGGTGGAGAAGCTGTGGAGATGATAACCCTAGTATCTCACAAGGATGCCAGCTCCTTTGTGGTATTATCCAGTGGATAATTTTGTGTGCTGGCTGTTGGTGTTAATATACTTTGAAATTTCAGTGTAATTCCTGCTTTCAAATCTGCTGCTGAGGAGTAGCTGAACACCTCTGGTCTGTCAGCTGTTGAATTACTTGCAAAAGCTCTTGCCAAAACTGCTGTGAGTCTCTCTTCCCCAGGGGCGGAACTAGAACTTTATGTTTGGGGGGGGGGGCGATCGATAAAATATATAATAAATATAAATTTTATAACGATAATCATCAATGATAAAAGTGTCATATTTTGTTATTATCGAGCTTTTTAAATGTATATTAATCTTCAAATTGTTCACGTCTTTTTAAAAAAAAATTCAATTATTTTTAAATATTTGCTCATATTTTTCTATGATTTAAGAAAAATTTATAGATTAAGAATAAATTTGAGAACTTTCTAATAAATAATGATGTAACGCTGTTAAATTTTTAACAAACTATATCTCATAATCATACAAGTTAGACTAAAACTAAATAAGTGAGTATAATCAATCAATTTTACAATCATATAAATTTATAATCAATTTTTTCATTAGAATTAGACTATTAATTGAATGACTGTGAAATTATGTGAGTTGAAATTTGAGTTTAAGTGAAATTAATAGTTAGAATATAAATGGATATATATTAAGATTTAGATGAATAATTTTAGTAAAAAATATTTGGGGGGTAATTTTTATTTATTTTTAATTTGAAAGAGAATTTTAATCATATATATATATAAAATTATATATATTTATATTGTAAATTATTTTTTTAAAAACTTAGCCCCCCCAATCCCTAAGCTGGGTCCGCCTCTGCTCTTCCCATTCTGCCTCTCAAATTATTCATGTCCCATTTTTTATGTATATGTTTTTGTGTTCACCTTTCAAATATGTTTACCTGCTTTTGGTTTTTATTAGATGAAGTTATTGTATCTTCTGCAGGGTTATACAGATGAAGAAAAGATCACTTCTCACGTCAATGGAGAATTACGTCACAGTAGTTGTTGAGGCTGGAAGTCCAATCTATACACCATCGTGAGCACTTGAACGCTTGACTTCTTTTTCAATAGTTTCCTCTGGCACAAGGTAGATATTGGAATCTATTTGTAATGATGATAATACTCTGTCACAAGTAGAATGAGTAAATGTGATGGGCATTGGCATTGTATATCACCGGCTAAATTGTGTTAAAGCAAAATGAACTACGGATTTGGTGTCTGGTATAGTTTTGGACAAGCTTACATTTTCTCTGGAATTTTCTATGAAGTATTAGGTTCCACTGGAGTAGTGCTTATCAAAAAAATAATTAAGGTTTCACCAGCATATTTATTTTTATGTTTTTGGATTGCAGGTCAGGAGAATGCAGCTAATGTGAGCTTAGAAGTGTTGGAAGCATTGCCACGCTTGCAGGAAAGAGAGCAGTCAAGAGGGGTAAGATTTGGTAGTGGTGGTCGGGGTGGTTTTGGTGATAGAAGTGGGGGCAGGTTTTCTGGTGGAAGAGGTGGCAGGGGTGGTGGTGGTGGTTTTTCCGGCCGAGGAAATAATAGGTTTAACAATGGCTCTGGTGGGAGGGGTTACGGCAGCAACAACAAAAAATGGTGAGGTGCTTCTAAGCTGTTAAGAGTATCAAGTAGCCATCGGTGAGTATTGGTCGAGGCAGAGTTGTGTGAGAACGAAAGAAAATATTCGGTACGGGACGGGACTAAGTGTAGACTGACTCGGTATAGAAATTTTCTTTTTCCCTTTATTTTTCTGCCTCATTTATTGGGCTATAATTTATAGAGGTATTGGGGATTTTTCCGTCTCTCCCCATTTGCATCTCATTTTTGCGGCAAATGCAAGATCTTGTTCGAATCTCTATTATTATTGAATGGCTCACGAGGAAATAAACAAATGTCTGCACCCATTAAGTTCATACGTATTTCAATATATAAATGTTAGTATGTCTCATGAATTTGCTCTCATTTTGACTGTTTATGTATTTATTTTTTAATTTAATAATTAAGAAAATGATTTTTAATGTATTGGTGTATTTTTTTCATTTTTAAAAAATATTTAAAGATATTTAAAAATATGAAAAAAAAAGAAAAAAATTAACATATAAAATTTGTGTGAGTGACATGAAAGCTGAGCGATATAATTAGGGGTATAAAAAAATTGATGAATCGGCAAATCGGTTTGGATGGAATTGGTGAATTTGTTCTCATATCAAATTTATTTCGATTTGATATCTGTTTTACTTTCTTAAAACTGGTCAAAATAGGCCTATTTCTATTTTTCTTTTTTAAAATTGGACTAAACTGGTTTATATATATATAGAAATATTTTAAAAAAATTTAGATTATATATAATTTTTATATATAATATATAATAATATTTTTGTATTATTATTAATATAGAACTGGTTTATGATAAATTATTATTAATATAATATTAAATTTTAAAAACTTATAGCACTATTATTTATTGCATTAATAGTTTTACTAATATTATATCACTATATATTATAATATATCATTATAGTCTATAATATAATATATCACTATAGTCTACAATATAATTATAATATATATTATAATATATCACAATATATTATCACTATAGTTATATACTATAACATATTATATTATATTATATGTATACTACATAATATATAATATAATACATTAAATTGAAAAATTGGATCGAATCGGACCAAAATTAATAAAATCGGAAGTTTCAATTTAAGAGAGTAATATGTGCAAAATTGATTTTTGAAAATGCAAAATCGATATATGCTAATTAAATCTTAAATTTTGTCTTAAGTTAGACCGATTATACTCATAGTTATAATAGCAGCACTACTTACCTATTTACTTATATAAAAGAGGAGTTTGAGATAGCTGAGTTGTCATTCATTTCGTTTTTCTTTTTTCGTTTACGAGTAAAATACCTACCAAAGCTTAGTCAATATTATGAAATGGCACCGATTGTCACTCTCACTCTCCGGCAAGGTGCTCCCTCACAGGCCGGAGCAACATTACTGGGTCACTAAAGGATCTTTGGCGTTTTCATTTCATCGATGGGATTTTTATGTTCTCATTTTGTTATTTACACATTTGTTAAAAAATGTGATTTTGTCTTTTTGTAATGGGTTTTTCTTTTCTCCTCTGATTTATATGCTATGAGTTCGCATCCTCTCTCTTCTCTATATCACCGTTTTCGCTTCTAGCATTTTTTTCTCCCATAGGCTCAAACATATCTCTCATATTGGTATCGCATTATATACGCATGTATATTGAATTATGTCTTTGCGTGTGTGATTATATGTGATTTGATTTGGAGAACTTACATGCATAGGGTGATTGACTCTGAAAAGTTTGATTTATAATGATGGATATCATGGTGGACCGAGTTTTAAAGATGGTTGGCTGAATCTTAAAGATTTTTATTGCAAGTTTCAGATGGGCTAATCATAAGTTCAAAAGCTAAGAAAATCAATGAAGCAATGCAATGACGGATGCAATTCATTTGGGTCAAGTTTGCAAATTCATTGAACAAGACCCCAACATTCAAGATGAGTTTGAAAGAATAATAACCAATTTTAATTCATGTGATACAAGCACAGAGAGAGGCAACAAACCTAGTAGTTTAGTAAAGACTTCTATTTTAATAAAAATAGATGTGTAGGCTTATTTTTATATTTTTATGGTTGTACGCATTTGAGTCTATTTAAACCCATCTTGAAGGTGTTTAGATGGACTTGAAAGTGTTCAACCATGTCTTTAAGTGATGTAGGACTTATTAGACCTAGAGTTTAATTGTGAGCTATAAAACACGTTTCTTTATTTTACATAATAATGAATGTGAATAGTATTTTTTTCTAGAGAGAATTCATGTTTTTTCTACTTATTCTTGAATGAACTAAGAACTTTTCAAAGACAAATTCTTTGTGGCGTTCTCTCTGCAATCTAAGTTTTTAAAACAAGTTTTCAATAGGTCTAGATTATCTTGATTTGATTTTTGAATTTCTTGAGTGGATTTCAAGGGATTGTTAATCCCACAGATTCATATCAGTTGGCATTAGAGTTCGGTTTCTAAATCAAATTTGATTTATCATTTTAATTCTTGTATTAAGTTTTGTATAAGGCGTGTTCTAGGATTTTCTATTCTTATCTTAAATTCCTTCTTCATTCTTCTTAATTTCATGTGTTTGAATTTATATCTATGATTTCAACAATTAATTATTTGTATACCTGATTCAAGATCTTTAATTTCGTGTGGGGTTTTCTTTTTTGATCTCAAATCCTTGCTTTAATTTCTAGATTTGTAATTTCAAATTCAAATTAAATTCAAATTTTCAGATCTATTCTGATGTCGAATTCAAATTCTAGATCTATTATGGTCTTTATTTTAAATTCCAGAACCTTGTATTGAATCTGCATAAAAAGAAAAACTAGTTAATTCAAAAGGTTGTTGCAATAAAAAAAAGTGAAAAAAAAAATCCAAAAAAAAAAAGATAAATTTCGGAATTGGTTGTTAGGTATTCTTTGCAAGTCGAAATCTAATATATCATCTTTAGTAGCTTATTCTTTTGTTTCCTAATTGCTATTTTTCTTGTATCCTAATTGACATTTCCCTTTGTTTTGAGGCTACTTAGGATAGGACAAAAAGGGATATAAATTTAATTTTCGTGGTAGTGGATAAATTTAATAAAATGGCACATTTCATTCTATGTCATAAAACAGATGATGCCACAAATATAGATGATTTATTTTCTAAGGAAATAGTGTGACTCTATGTTGTATCTAAAAGTACTATTTTTGATAGGCATGTTAAATTCCGTAACTACTTTCAGAAAATTTTGTGCTTTTCCCTCTGTGATAGGCAAAATCCCCATGAAAAATGGGCAATTTTCGTGTTTTGTGATTAGATGTAACTATTAAGATTTTCTCTCGGATAAATCTTTCTCTTAATAGAAATCTTCTTGTTTGTCAATTTTCGAAGAATGCGGCGTTGTATTATTGTAAGTTCTCCGTTCCAAACATTTCTTGAAAATAAACAACAAGTTTTAAATCTTAATGCAGGCAAGGCATATCTTGTTGAATTAGTCTTTTTCACCACATCACGTATAACGGGAATCAAACCTCCTTTGCTGTTGGCGGGCGAATGGACAATGTTCTACTTCAATCTAACAATTTGTTAGATGTAGGTTTTGGCATGCCCCTTTCTATTAGATTAGTAAAGTGCTAATTAACAAGCAACGACATGAAAGCGTTGCGCATTAGCAACGCGCATTCGTTTTCTTGCTGCAACGGACAGAGCAACTAGTACGAAAGCCATTGCTTATTTCATTATCTCTTCATTCAGTTTTTAGATCTCCCTTTCTATTGATCCAGGAAAGGTTCAATCAAGGAAGGTGGCAAGCCGAGGATGGCATACCAGATTGAACCTATTCAGTCCCGGGTTTTTCCAACTTAGACTGGACCTAGTATTCTATAGGATCAGAGTTCATCGGATCAATTTGGTTCCGTCCGATCAAATCGGTTCACTCGGTCTTTATACTATAACTTTTTATACATATACTATTTTTATACTACAAATCTTATAATATGTTAATATATTAATATATAATAATACTATATATTATAGTTAATATTTATACATTAAAGAATCTAATAATACTTTGATACTAAATAGTATATATAAACCATGTACATTATATAATTAATTATATACAACTATAATTATATAAATAATAAAAATGTATATAATATATTATTCATTTGGTGGGTCCGGTCCGGTCCAAGATGAAAAACTTCTGGACCGAGATTGGACCGAATATCTCTCGATCTTATAATATTAGACCGAGACCGACTAAATCTAATTTTGGTCCAGTCTAGTTGATTTTTACAATCCAGACCGGCTAAATCTCTCCCCTCGTGTTGTCATTTGTCAAGTCCTGTTTGCTGTGTAATACCATAGAAAGCTACTCGTGCCTCCTTTTTACTGGTTTTGGTAATGCTTGTAATTACCTAATGCCATGGTTGATTTTAACACGGGTGTAAATCGGACAAGTGATGGACAAAAATTTTACATTATTAGCAGTGATATAGATTAGATGCAAATTATATAATTAGTTATAAAACTATTATATAAAAATATATTTTTTAACCTTTTGAATTTCGGACCAAAAAGCTTCTATCCTTTATATCATGGATCGAGACTGACCGGTCTCAGTTCCTAGTCAATCCAGTTCAGTTCGGTCAATTTCTCCTTTCCAAACCAACCTCCACCCTTAATTTACACAAATCGGATATTTTTGGTGGTTGTCCAATTCTTGTGTGTGTGTGTGTGTTTTTTTTTTGTCTTTTGTTTTTGGGTAAAGAACCCTCATTTTAGACTAACAGAAACTCAGATCCAGCTCTGTCTAAGACCTATGGAATTGATCGAAACCAGCATTGACAAAATGTCCATTTCCTAGCAAGAAAACTGAATCTAATGATCTTCGAGTAGGCAATAAATTTTATAACTTTTAGTTTAATCTGAAGTTATTGAACAATCCAACAATAGCTCGACCAAACCCATCCATATAATGTTATTTTATTTTATTTTTTTGATGCGATCCTACCATATGAATATGATCCGTTCACAAGATGTACTCTAAAAAAACAAATCTCTCTTCACAAGATGCAACGAACAGAGCAACTATTGTGAAAGCCATTGCTTATTTCATTATCTTTTCATTCAGTTTTTAGATCTCCCTTTCTATTGATCCAGGAAAGGTTCAATCAAGGAAGGTGGCAAGCCGAGGATGGCATACCAGATTGAACCTATTCAGTCCAAGGTTTTTCCAACTTAGACTGGACCGAGTATTCTATAGGATCGGAGTTCATCGGATCAATTTGGTTCTATCCGATCAAATCGGTTCACTCAATCTTTATACTATAACTTTTTATACATATACTATTTTTATACTATAACTCTTATAATATGTTAATATATTAATATATGATAATACTATATATTATAGTTAATATTTATACTTTAAAGAATCTAATAATACTTTAATACTAAATAGTATATATAAACCATGTACCTTATATAATTAATTATATACAACTATAATTATATAAATAATAAAAATGTATATAATATATTATTCATTTGGTGGGTCCGGTCCGGTCCGAGATGAAAAACTTCTGGACCGAGATTGGACCGAATGTTTTTCGATCCTATAATATTTAGACCGAGACTGACTAAATCTAATTTTGGTCCAGTCTGGTTGATTTTTACAATCCGGACCGGTTAAATCTCTCCCCTCGTGTTGTCATTTGTCAAGTCCTGTTTACTGTGTAGTATTGTAGAAAGCTACTCGTGCCTCCTTTTTACTGGTTTTGGTAATGCTTGTAATTACCTAATGCCATGGTTGATTTTAACAGGGGTGTAAATCGGACAAGTGATGGACAAAAATTTTACATTATTAGCAGTGATATAGATTAGATGCAAATTATATAATTAGTTATAAAACTATTATATAAAAATATATTTTTTAACCTTTTGAATTCCGGACCAAAAAGCTTCTATCCTTTATATCATGGATCGAGACCGACCGGTCTCAATTCCTAGTCAATCCAGTTCAGTTCGATCAAATTCTCCCATCCAAACCAACCTTCACCCCTAATTTACACAAATCGGATATTTTTGGTGGTTGTCCAATTCTTGTGTGCGTGTGTGTGTTTATTTTTTTTTTTTTTGTCTTTTGTTTTTGGGTAAAGAACCCTCATTTTAGACTAACAGAAACTCAGATCCAGCTCCGTCTAAGACCAATGGAATTGGCCGAAACCAGCATTGACAAAATGTCCATTTCCCAGCAAGAAAACTGAATCTAATGATCTTCGAGTAGGCAATAAATTTTATAACTTTTAGTTTAATCTGAAGTTATTGAACAATCCAACAATAGCTCGACCAAACCCATCCATATAATGTTATTTTATTTTATTTTTTTGATGCGATCCTACCATATGAATATGATCCGTTAGATGTACTCTTAAAAAACAAATCTCCGTACGAAGCATTTATTGCAAGATTGTAGGATATATGGCATTTTTTTCATTTTTTGGAAGAAAAAAGGAATTGCAGTACGTTAGGTGCGTCAAGAAGAACGAACTGAATGCTTTCGAAAACAAAGCCTATTTTCTTATCTAATCTCTCTATATAGTCTTAATCAAGAAGAAATTGGAACTGGTGGCATAATTATCCGAAACAGAAAACTGGACAAGCTAGACAAAGAGGGAAAGAATCCCGCACAAATGGAATTGAAAACCATGAGATTCAAAACTTAAACGTGTGCGCCATATGCATATGCCCGTAGTTCCAGAAGAAAATAGAGAATATATACTACTGAGATTGTTATTGACAGGCAGTGAAGAAATGGAACAGGTAAAACTACCAGAACCATTCATGCCTCGCATCCACAGCTTTAACATTGGTTGATACAAGAGGAATAGTTCCATAGAGAGAAATGAAATCATTGAGGCATTTGTTCCTCGTATCACTGTGCCCTTTCAGACTGCTGATGCCTGATGATCCAATCTCATAGATCTTCCCTGTAAAATTGATAGACCACATTTTGTGAAATCTTAGAGGAGCCAATCTATATTGCTAGCCTAAGAAAGAAGATACAGCCCGAATTTTGTAGTTTTATGCATAAGGATAATCCGCGGTGAGAAATGGGTTTACAACTGGGACTTGACTGGAATTCAGGTTAACAGAGTTGTTATCATTTCATGGTCCTATGAGGGCTTAGTTTCCATACGCCAGTAGGAACAGTGAATAAAGAGAACAGATAAATTCTCATTTGGAAATGCCCATTCTTCCTTTATTTATTTTAGGTAATGTCACATGCACGTCATCAATTATAAAGATCACTCTATTAACCAACATTTATCCATTGGGGGCTGCTACAGCCCCTGTTACCTGGGTCCCGATTTCGGACCCGCTAGGCTATTTTGTTTTTTTGTTTACGTCATTTTTTAATACTTTTAAACATTTTTTAAAAAAGAAAAATATATATAATATATATAATATGCCAAAAGCCTTCTACTTCCTAGAAGTAGAAGGCTTTTGGCATCAATATTCATATGACAAAACTTCCCATTTGTCTATAATCTATAGTCCTGATGTTTGGCAAGTTTTTGAATCTGAAACCACTTTCCAAGTTACTAGTGCACTTAAAATGCAGCAAGGCAACCAAAGTAATCGAGGGTAAATTCATCCAAAAGAAAGCTACCATAAAAGACTATCAAACAAAAGATGACACTTAGATGGAACAAGAGTTTAGAGAATCGACATAAAGAAGTAGCATGCCAAAGGCCAAAGAGTATGGTTATCGATATTTATAATTAAATAAATAAATCAAAGGCAGATGCATCTATAGTCCTTTGACATCGAGTGTTTCAAGGTTTATCCAGGGTGCTTTGAAATTAAACAGTCCAGAAAAATGTTAATATACCTTTCACCCATATGGGGGGAGCACTGGTGGCATTGGCAACAAGCAGTGACATAGCAATATCTTCACAGTTCCTGTAGGAGAAATAGGGTAAAGCCAAATCAAATTACTCAGTGAGGAGTTTTTAAAAAGTACAGTGATTGATGTGAACCCGTAGGGTTGAAAATCTCTTGAACCCATAAACAAATTGAAATCTACCCAAGAAAGCCAAAAATCAAATCAAGATTGGTCCACCATGGTGCTCATCAGTGATCGTGCCACAGGGGAAAAACCTAGAAGATAGTATAATATTAACCATTCACCTTTCCCTGGATACATAATCATGAATCGATAAGGGCATCTTGTGAGTATATATATCCAAGTACTTCCTGTGGAAGAATGCAGCTTTTGAGAGAACCATACTGTAAGTGCCCATCCACCAAACTGAGCACCATCCTCCATATTTGTAATATGCATCACCATTCTTCTGTTTTATATGAACAAGAAATCGTCAGATGCAGTAAGGAAACTGAAATCAGCATTTTTAAGAAACTAGGGATGTGCATTTGTTTCACTCTCAAGTCATATTTTATTGTCTCAGGGATCCAGCGAGTTTAATAAACTTCTTAAAACTCATGCATTAATTCATTATTTCACATAATTGTTCATCAGACTTTCCAAATTCTGCTGACTATCAAAGTATTTTAATATACATACTCTTCCAGATTAAAATCCTGCATTAATCTAAATTAATGGATTAATGCAAAAGATTCCCCCCGCCCCCGGCGGCCCTCCCTCCCTCTCTCTCTCTCTCTCTCTCTCTCGACCCACACACCACATGGATTTAATCCTTTCAGAAACTTAATGCAGACGATTCCCTAGAGATATATTGTTGTTCATCGATTTAACCACGCTAAAAGTAAGCAGATCAACGTTATACAAAGCAAGTAGGCCATTATGTGGCCAAGATCACTAACCGCCTTATCCAGCCTGTGCGTACGTGGTACAAATCCCACCATTGTGAATGGAGCACTTTGCCATACGGTGAAAGCAAAATTCAACGTAGCACAAGGAACGATCACATCGTCATCAATGGAGAAAATTGCATCTGTTCGGAGCTCCTCAATGGGCCTGAATCTGTTGTTCAAGTTATCTTCTTGATTTATATCAAACCTAAAGTTGGGTTTGTGAGCTGCCTGGGACTTGGAATACACAACTTTCTTCAGATAGGCTTTGAGAGTCTCTGGAGGCGGATCGGCTTCACTCCACACGACATGAATTGCATCAGTTCCGCTGCAGGATGCATAGTGAGCAACCGATTGCTTGAGAAGAGAATTCCGTTTCCAAGTGTTGATCAGCACCGTGTAACCACCCCTGAAAGGCACAGTGCATGAAAACCAATCCAAATAATCCGCATCCGGAAAATACAAATAGATGAATAAATAAATCTATTAGCTAAAAGGCACCTTAAAGGAAAAGTGAAAACGGAGAAAATGCACCTGGAAGGAGAAGAGACTGAAGAAGGGTAGTGAGGATTCCAACCCATCAAGGAACAAAGTCTTGAGTTGACCATGACGACGATGCAGAGGGCACAGAGACAAAGAAGGACCTTCACCTTGGTCGCGGCGAGTAGCTGGCGAGCTCGGCGAAGGATAAGCGGCGAACGGCTGCTGTAAGCGCCTCTGATAGCCGCTTTCTCCTTTGCCGGCGAGTACAAGCCACCGTTGACGTCGGACGAGGCGGCGGCATCTCGGATCCCGATGAGAGTGGACATTGGAGAGTCAAAGTCTATTCAATCGACGGCCGCGATTGGGTTTCATTTGCTCGTGACTCTGCTTAGGCAAATGTTGTTGGAATCGGACTTCGTCGTCGGCAATTTTGAATGGATGAAGAACAAGGCGCAGGATTTGGGTGCACTCGGATCAGCTAATCCATTATGCTCGATCATAGGCTCGATCAGAGTTTAATACTTTATTTTTATTTTGAGATGAGATAAAATAAGATAAAAATAATAAATAATAAAAAATATAATATTTTTATAAAATATTTTTTTAATATTAATTTTATATAAAAATTAAAAAATATATAATAATAAATTTGAAATATGTTTAGAGTTGTTAATCTCATCTTCTAAAACAAATAAGATATTTTTGTTTATTTAAAAAAAAATTATTTTATTTTATTTTATTTTATCTCATCTTATTTAATTATTATATATTTTTTCAAATTTTAATACAAAAAATATAAATAATTTAACTTTTTCAAATTCTAATATAAAAATTATATTAAAAATATATATAAATAATTTTATTCATCATTTTCTTTCTCATCATTTTATAATGTAACATTAAATAATACATTGATAAATAAAATATAATAAATAATCTCCAATTATTTAATGTAATATCATAGAATGATGAAAGAATGATAAAAAATAAGATGATGAGTAACATTACTCATTATATTTAGGTCTGGTTTGTTTTTATAGATAAAATTGAAATGAGATAAAATAAATGAAAAAATTCACACATAAGCCTACACACCACACACAATATATATATATATATTTCTTTTATAAGATATTTAATATATTTTATAAAAGAAACTCAATATGAAAACGAAACTTACAATGTGATCAAATGATCAATTAGTTGCATATTGACGCTCGGCTTCTAAATTTTTCAGATAAAATTTGAGAGAGTTAATCACTGCCCTCATAAGAGGCATGTACTAAAATTCTCCTCCAAAAGAGGAGAATACTAAACTTCTAACGGATAAAATATCCAAGAGACTCTTTCTCAACATTATAAAATTTTTCTCTATACAAATATTATTCACAAAATCAATAACATAGAAATAACTAAACAACAACACAAAATACCACATTCGGCCTATGATGGTGCGTGAATAGTACGCACCACTCTAAGAGTTAAACTTCGCTAGTTTGAACCACTCGGCGAACATGAATCCTTGAGAAACCGCACACGGTGGAATAGGTCCACCAAATGGCGAGGCGCGTAGAGAAAACTCCAAACTCTGGGCCTCGTGTGTACCTTACACGCATCACTCCATTCGGCAAAAAAGCCAGTCAACGGCTAGATCGATGGATGGGAGAACGATAGTGATGGCGTGTGATGGTCTTTAGCTGTCGGACAACCCCAAACTTTCAATTCCCGAATCCAAAAAACCAAACCAAAACTATCATCAAAAGTATAAACTGGTGGCCGGAAAAGAAAGAATGAGGAGAGGGAAGAGAAGGGAAGAAGAAAACGGAGAAGAGGAATGGAGCCGAAGCTCCGCCCTCCCCCCAGGACGGCATACGGCTAGAGCGTTTTCGATGGGAAGAGAATCGCACGAGCTTGAGAGAGAAAGGAGAAAAGGGAGAGAGTAGGCCAGGTTCTAACTAACTATAAAAAAAAAATATGGTGTATAGGCTTATATGTAAATTTATTTATTTATTTTATTTCATCTTAATCTCATCTATAAAAACAAATTAGACCTAAACATAATTGGGCCTGGGCTTCAAGGTGAACGTCTTTATCCAATTTTAATTCGTGCTGTTAAGACAAATGATAATTGACTCAACAAAATTAAATTTTAGTAATAGACTTAATAAATAAACAATAAAAATAGTCAAAGATGTTTTAACTGGTCAAATTTGGTCAGTCCCTTAGACTAGCTAAATAATATTTCGAGACTAAAAAGTTAATCTTCCCAAATTTACCCACAGAGTCGTTGTTGTCCCTCAAAATTATCATCTTCTTCGTTGATGTCCCTCTATCACCGAGGCTTTAATGAAGCTTACCCACGGCTTGAATGATATCCCTCCATTTTCTGTATTTTTTTGAAAAAATTGAATGCTTTTTAAAGCATTTATATGGGTCAAGGGAGACGTAATTGAGTAGGAAGAAATGCTTGAACTTTTAACTCTGTTTTGTTAAGTGTGATTGTTAAGAATACCACTAGCTCTGTTTGTTTTCATTTGAAATCGTTATGATCTTCATAAAGAGTCGAAGAAAGACCTGAGGAGTAGAGGGTTGTGTTTGATTGGTGTCATCATCATGGATTTTCAAGTTAATTTGTAGTACACAAAGATCACTACTTCACTGAAATGATATTATAACGATATTATAAATTACAATTGAAATTAAGATAAATGAAAATGTAGAAATTAATATTTTAATAAAATAGTGATAGATTTATTGAGTCTATTATTTGATATTGTTAAAGAGTGGCTAGTTAAATTTGAAAAGTGAATTTTCTAAACAAATTTTAGCAACTACTAATGCTCTACGAGTTATTTATATCTAGATAACAAACCCATTTGAAAAGCCTATTTACCTACGAGTAATATTACAATACTGCCTCATTCTGCACCTTCATTTTGATTATTCATGCATTTAAATTTTTCTATTTTTTTTCACTTTATAGTTATGTAACTGTTACTATATTGTTTTTTTTTTTCTTTGCATTTTCTAAAAATATTTAAACATATTTAAAAATGTGAAATAAAAAAATGTAATTTGCACTAAATAACACACCAAATAAACAAATTGAAGAAGCATAGTAAGAATACTTTTTATATCTAATTTCTATAATATAAGCTTCAATGTGCATTTTCAGCATTTTTTTTATCGTTTTTGCCCCTCTGTCGTTTAGGTGTATATTGTGTCTCTTCATTTCATTTTGGTCTCCCTCCTTGCGACAACACTAAACGAGGTTTTTCCCTATTCCTCCAAGCAAGCCACGATTAGGCTTCACCGCCGGCCGCCCAATTTCATCGCCACCTCTGGTAGCTCCCACTTGCTCTAGTAGTAACACCCCACTGTTGAAGTCTCTTAACAAACCCTCCCTCAACCACATGCGAGCACAGTCCGAAATAGGTTTTAGGCGGGTTTCTCCCCCTTGCACAACCATAAGCCGCTGTAATCAGTCACCGTCAAGCACCACGACCACCCTTTCCTCCTCCGCTTGACCTGGAGCCCACAGCTCCTCCGTAGATCCATGCACAAAACCCACCTATTTATACACGGCTTCCCCATCGTATGCTGCCACCCATGCCTCCAGCCACCATTGGTAGCACTCTTTCTCACTAGCGACATCCTCCTCCTCCTCCCCATTGTCTCTCCATGCCAGGAAACCCTATAAGAAGGACCGAGGAGCAAAAATAAAGCTTTAAGTAAAATCCCTAAATTGACTTATTTGATTTTGGTTTCATTTTGGATGCCAAGTAAATTATTCTAACTTATGTTTTGGTGTAGTTAATTTTCTATGTTGCAAACAAATATGAATGCCCTATTTTTTACCCAAACCGAATGCTATTACGATTGTTTTACTATGTGTTTTCTTCTATTTCGAAAATTACATGTTGTTATTAGATTTGGTTTAGTCCTAAGTGATATTAGCTCTATATTTTAGTGTATGCAGGTTGGAATCATGTCTTGTGTTGAGGTTGGTTAAGATAATTCTCTCCACTTTATCCCACATAGTCAATTCAATCTAATTATGGATAGAATTGATGTATTTTAAAGTTCCATTTGAGCTATAGACCTACAAAGTCAATTCATACACATAAAGTTCCATTTGTGTTTTAAAGTCAATTCATACACATAAAGACCTACAAACCTGATCCAAATCTAAATCTTTTTTTTTTTATTGAAAATCTAGAACTAATGCTTATAAGGAACATTGACCAAAACTCATGGCAATTGTTTCTGTAAAGGAATAGTCAAGCACAACATGAACCTTGTGGTTGTTTGTGCTTTTGAAAAGTTTTTCAATCCAAAACGTAATATTTGTACCACCCGATCCCACCCTTCTATCACCTACAATTTTTCCATTTGATGAACATAATTTAGGAGAAATAGAAGTCCATAACTTTTTTAGGGCACCATGACACAAAGTTTGCATACATTTTCCTCTAAATGAGCTCCAAGGCATTGATAAACCTTATTAAACTCATTCCGATTGATTTCACAAATATGTGCCCATGTCCTACGATATTCCCCGACATTATAGAATAACTTAGCTTAAGATATTAAATGTCATATTTTACTTATAAAAAAAGATATTAAATGTCATCTTAACGTGTAAAAAGAGGACTTCTGTAGATTTTTTTTTTTATAAGTTAAAATTGGGTATAAGATCCACCAAAGGTGGAGAAATTTAACCATATGTGTGGTAACAAGTAAACTCGAAGGCTGTTCTCGTCCCTGTCAGGAGAGATGCCAACCGTCTGTCCTTTAAAGATTGTGTATATAATCTATTTTAGCTATCATTGCTTGTCTGGGCCATTAATTTAGATGAAACAAATCTATTCATTATCCTCTTTTCTACCATCATCTCATCATTTTATAATGTGACATTAAATGATAGGTTAATAAGTAAAATATAATAAATAATTTTCAATCATTTATACCATATCATAGAATGATAAACAAATGATAAGAAATAAGATGATGAGTAACATTACTCATTTAGATGAAGTAGATGAAATTTATTTGATTATTATTATTAAATATCATTGTTCTATATATTTTGAAAAGCACGAGAAATATATTTTTTTATTGCGAGGATTCTCAGAGAACATGTCTTTTATTTGGTTAAACCCCAAACCTGGTCATTTGTTACAACCATTCTTTCGCTCGGCGTATCTTGTTTTTGTAATAACATCTATGACAGCTTGTATTTTACAGTTGCACAATTTAGACCCTTAACCTCTAGGGAATTTTAATAAAAAAATTAAATATTGAAAAATTAAATTTCAGTTTTTTCCAGGATTTCATTCACTTTAATTTTACCTAATAAGACATTCAAATTTAGAAACAATATCTGAAGACCTTTATTAATAAAATTAACGATAACAGTTTTATTAATATAGTTATAAATTTTCATAACATAAGAAGATATATTTTATTAATAAATAAGTTCAATATTTTCAAAATCTAATATTAATTACTTGTTATTAAATTTTATATTAGTAAGAAATATGATTTTGATAACACTTTCAATGTTGTTATTAATAACACGAATAAAAAAGTACACTTTTGTAGTATTGTATTCTGTGTAATTTCTGATTTTAGAAATATTCACTTTATTTGTTGCATCTGTTAGTATCCTTAATATGTTAATTAATACAATTCTATCAAACAAATATAATCATACAATTATTATGCTCCTTTTTTGATCGGTGAGAGTTCCTTTTTTTTCCTCTCTCTTGAAGCTTTTCGCTTTTCTCATCGTTTGGTAGCTAGTGTATTAAGATACAAGAAAATCTTAGAGTTTTTGAATAATGAATACTGGATTTCACATTATTTACGTAGCTAAAGTATTATTTTTTTCCTGCTTTTGGCCACCGTTTGGTTCCTCATGATGGATAAATATAAATATTTCATGCCACATGTTTATTGTGGTTAAGCAGGTCAGTTCTTTAGGCACTCTACTTCTCAAAACTTTTAGAGTTTGAAACTCTTATGCACAATCTTGAGTTTATTCAAAAATTATTAGTGGTAGATATGAATCTGCTTGTTCTTTTGCTAAAATGTTTAATCTCAATTACCTTTGCTGAGAGCCATTTGTACTCTTTGTCTCTTTCTTTTTTGCTTTGTTTGAAGATATATGATATTTATGATCTGGGTTTTTCTCAATTTTATTAGATTTGTAATTGATTTTTTTTCTTGATTGTGTTATTTGCGCTTATTTAATGACAGACATTTGCTTATATGATCTGTATTTGTGTTTGTTTGTGTGTCATATATGAATTTAATTCTAATTTATATGCCTTTTGAGAAATGAGATTCTTTACTCCAGCTTCGTGGAGAAAGTCGAGAGGAACCAAATGTCGCTTAGGTTCCCTTCAATTCCCATTTTTTCGTATTTAACTTTCATTCTCTTTGGTTTTTTGATCTTCTTGCTTGTGACATTTTTTTTCCTCTTTTTTTCTGGAGTTCCTGTTTGGATGTTGAGAAAGCAGAGGAAAAGAAAAAATGAGCCAGAAATGAGTTGGTGCACAGTAGAGTTTTCCCAAATCCCTAAGTTAGTTATAGATTTGTTAAGGTCCCATTTGTGAAATCATTTTTTTTTTCTTGACAAATGAGATGTATGGTACCATGCTTGGGTGATATATGCTATGGATGGTTATGTTATTATGTTACCTTAAACTACTTATTTGACATATGATACTATTATTTCAATAGGTACAAATTATGCTTGGAATGGTCTAGCCCCCTTAGGCGGTATTTGTTTTGTTTTTTTATGACACTTTGGATTTGTAGGTTGTATCTCTTGTTTTTAATGCATTTGGTAAATTTTGGTTAGAGAGTATTGAATATAAATGTTAGGGCCAGATAGTTTCCCTGCTTTGTTCTTTGGGGGTGAAGGGTTCTGTTTGATTGAATTCTCTTGATTGTTGTTGTCTCTTTTTTATTTTTTAATTTAAACCAATCTGATTACATTGACAAGTTATAAAATTGTTATGGCATATATATTCTTTTTTCTTCTTTCGATTGATTAGAATTATAGAAATTTCCCAGTTCTACATATTAGTGAGAAATTATATTGTTTGGTCTTTCTTAAGCTATGAAGGTTTCTTTACTTTGTCTAAGAGTAGTTGTACAGTATAAAAAACTCAATTATTCGAAAACTCTTTTTTTAATTGTTGCATTTGGTATTTTTTTTTTCAATATGATATGATACTCTTGCTAATGTATTAGCTGGAAGATCAAGATAAGTGGCAAATGCACTCTTTGCTCTTTTTAATGAAGATCATTTGCTTGAGATTCAATTCTATGATACTTTCAAAAATGTTTCTTGGAATATAGTTCTTACCTGTTACTATTATTTAATTTCAGTTGGCCTTCTTTTTTAGGCCTATACGAAGTTTATAACATAGAAAGGGCTTTTTTGAGCGTCAAATTTTAGTTTCTTTTTTTTCTATTTGGGTATGTATATAGGGTTGCATTTCATAGTACGCATTTTTTTTTTCTTCTTTTTGGTTTTGGTTTCAGGAAATGCCTTGTATGCTTTGAGAACCAGGCTCTCTAATCCAACAAATGTATTGTAGAGTTGGGACCCCACCTTGGTCAATCCCTGCCCTTGGTTCCATATCACCTGTGATTCTAACAGCCACATGATTCACTTGTAAGATTCCTTCTTTTATGTTAATACTGAGTTATACAAGACTGTTACGTGTTTTGGAGTTTTTTTTCTATTCTTGTGAATTCCTGGTTTCATATCTGTGGTTGATTTCTGTAATTAATTTATTATTTATTCTAAAGTTTAGGGATATAAGCAATTTTAACATCTCTGGCACTTTAGGTTCAGAGTTTGGCGAGCTCAAGCATCTACTGTACTTATATGCATTGATATTCTCTTTTAGTATTTCCAAAACTGTTTGGAACAAAGTCTGTTCACCAAGGTAAACTAAGAAAAGAAAAAGAACTTGTATTTTGGCTCTTATAAATTCTATCATGTTGCATGAGTTAGCTCAATTTGCACCATTAAATTGTTAGAAAATAAATGCAGTCCCAGTTTAGTGAACAAATCTTACTATCAAGTTTCCTCTAGCTGAATATAATTATTAGTGAAATAATTGACTAATTGGGTGTAAGATCCACATAGATGGATTTCTTTTAAGTATGTTCTGGTCATAGCAGTAGTCGATTGAATAACTTATAACATGGGTATTTTAATTGATTTATTAAGTCGATTAATTTTTTGGATTGCAGGCATTACAAAAATTGATAGAAGAAAAAAGGCGACGGCTTTGGGCGCCAGTATTTTTGGTATAAAATGTTGACTATTGAGCATTCAGGATTGAGTCAGTAGGAAGCCTTTTTTCTAGATGATATTTCTATGAATAATGGTTATAGATTTCAATAGTTCAAATATTCACGAGTTTCTTGTAATATATTTCTTAAAGGGACTTTGGATTGCGTTTTTTTTTTTTGCATGATTTTACAGTTCAATTGATGATATTTTAAGGACTTAATTTTTTTTTTTTTTTGTTAGGTGTTCGTGGTTTGGTTTTTATATCATTGTTTAGTTTTTTATTTTTTTTAATTGACCTGATTTTGTAGTTTATTTTTTATAGACTTTGGACTGCAGTTTATTTTTTGTGCATGCTTTTTATAGTTTAATTGATCTAATTTAGTGGTGGTTTTTTGTAAGGACTTTAGACTGGTTTATATATTTGTGCATGATTTATATTTGTACTATTTTCTCATTCTGCTATATAGCCTCCTTCAATGATTCTTCATTCTGTTAGATTTTTTCATAATTTTTTTTGCAACTAGACAAACGTGCATTGCACGTTGTAGTCCCGACTAGTATTCACAAACACACCATTAAAGTGTGGAACTACCGCACTAATTGGCACAAAATATATTTATATTTTGATAGTTGTACGGTAAAATTTGTTTGCACACTAACCTATTAATACATAACTCTCCGTTAATGTTTGATGCCAGCAACTTTGTTTTTTTCCTTCCAAAAGGTAAAACTTTCATTACCATAATAAAAAGTTCAAAACACAACGTCAAGATAGCTTCAAAGAACAAAAGCAGAATTAAACTAAACTAAACTATTATATTGAGTAACAAGAGGTGAGGGTCTTTCCCACTCGGAAATTTTAGCATTCAATCTAACAACTTTATAAGGGGTATGTCTCCAAAAATAGCATTTGAAGATGCCCACTGTGCCATGGTGTGTGTGCATCAGTTCAGGCCTC
Organism: Platycarya strobilacea; assembly: GCA_036898215.1. Classification (NCBI taxonomy): domain Eukaryota; kingdom Viridiplantae; phylum Streptophyta; class Magnoliopsida; order Fagales; family Juglandaceae; genus Platycarya; species Platycarya strobilacea. The sequence goes on from CM072552.1 coordinate 12,177,263, forward strand.
AATGTATTTTGACTGCCTTCCGACTTTCCAAACTGTTGAGCAGTAGCTTAATATCCTATATCAGTCCTTCTATGATCCAATCTATATTTTGTTGGGGATTGAACAGAGCTGAAATAACCACCTATGAATCACCTTCTATTATGATCTTCCATTTTTCCTTTATGGCCATTTTAACGTCCATGAAAGCAGCTAGTGCTTCTCCATAATTTGGATTGCAGCTAGTTGTTAACTCAGTTATGCAACCCATTCATTATATTGCCAAGATGGTCCCTACCTACTACTAAAGCTATACTACCTAACTGTCTCACTGCTACATCAAAAGCTATTGAAATCAGTCATATTCCCAAGGAGGGCTATCATACATGAATTTAAAGTCTCAAAGCCTTCTATGCCCCAAGTAAAGATTAAAGACCTAACTACAAACTTCTCTATGGGGACAAAATTTGAACCATGAGTAATCTGATTCTGATAGAGCAACAAACAATCCGATCACAAACAATTGAAAATTTTGGGCTCCTGTAGTTGAATACTTAATTGATGATAGGTTCTAAGATGGCCTGAGGACCATTGTGGACTGAGCCTTAAAGATCCCTTGCAAGTTCTAGATGAGCCAATTACAAGATCAAAAGTTGTGAAGATAAAGGAAGCAATGCAAGAACTGGATCAATCCACTTGGGCCGAGTTTACAAATTTATTGAGAAAGACTCCAACATTCAAGATGTGGTTAAAAGAAGAAAAACCAAAATTAATTCATGTGATACACGTTACAAATAGGGGTGGCAAAATCTAAAAGTTCAATGAAGAATTTTATTTCAATAAGCATAGGCGTGTGGGCTAATTTTTATATTTCTATGGTTGTAGACATTTGGGCCTATTTAATTCATTAAGTGGACTTGTTTTATTAGCTATAGGAGTGTAGTTTATGAGTTTTGAAATTAAAGCAAGGATTTGAGATTAAGATAGAAAACCCTAGAACACAAAAGATAATCCTAGAACACGAGGATTTAAGATTCTTCAAAACCAATCTCACAAACTGATGTGGGTTAATATGATCTGTCAAATTATAAAATTACTTTTATTATATAGTAGATTTAATGGATAAGAAATAGCCATGATAGTTTGTGGAATTATTTTCATATAATTCTTTGTGTTTATAGTAGTCTTCATACGAATAATCAATTGTGAAAATCACAAATCTGAATTCAAACACACGAAATTAACAAGAATGAATAAGGAATTTGGGATAACAATAGAAAATTCTAGAACACGCCTAAGACAAAACCTAAATGCAAGAATTGAAATGATAAATCAGATATAATTTGGAAACTAAGCTCTAATGCCGACTAATGTAAACCCGTGGGATTGAAAATCCCTTGAACCCACGAACAAATTGAAATCTACCCAAGAAAGCTAATGTGACACGTGAGATTAAATATCCTTTGAATTCATGAACAAATTGAAATTCATCAAGAAAACCAAGAATCAAGTCAAAATGATTTAGACCCATTGAAAACTTGCTTCGACCATCTAGATTGCAGAAAGAATGTCACAAAGAGTTTGCCTTTGATAAGTTCTTAATTCATTCAAGAACAAGTAAAAAAAATAAGAATTCTCTTTGAAAAAAATATTATTCACGTTCATAATTGCTGAAGAATAAAGAGGCATCTGTTTTTATAGCCCCTAATGAAATCCTAAGGCCTACATCACTTAAAGATATATGTTGAACACTTTTAACCTCAAAACTCTTAAACCACACTTCTATAACTAATAAAAGAGATCCAATTAATGAATTAAATAGGCTCAAATGTCTCCAACCATAGAAACATAAAAATAGGCCGACACACTTATACTTATTGAAATAAAAGTTTTCACTTAACCACTAGGTTATGTCACCCCCCACTATAGCTTGTATCACATAAGTTAAAACTGCTGGTTCTTCTTAGCTTTCGATCTTGTGATTGGCCTATCTGAAACTTATAAGGAATTTTTAAGACTCGGCTCACTATGGTACCCATCATTCGCCTTCTCCTCAAAAGAATTTGACCTCGAATTGTCACTTGCATTAAAGGGAGAAAGATAAAAAAAAAAAAAATATATTGAAAATAGTAAAGACATTATACTCACCTGGAAGATCCACTTTATAAGCATTATCATTAATTTTCTCAAAGATTTGGAAGTTAGGTTTGGGTTCACATATGCAAAGAAAGATTTCTAACCCACAGAAGAACTAATTTTCATTCTCGGTGATATGAACTCTACCAACAATTATGATGAAACCCGATAACAATGATGGTTTGGAACCCCAAGATTGTGTAGACAAGATTTGTTGAGCCTTGACCCGTCACCTAGCTATAGGGGTGTAAATGGTCTGATCCGGTCCGGGAAATTTGTGGACCGATTTCATTCGGTCCAAAAATTCTCTCACCCTGGACCGGACCGAACAGGAGTTCGGTCCATACCGGTCCGGTCCAATTCGGTCCAGGGGCGGTCCGGTCCGGTCCAGGGGTGCCCCATATGATTTAATAGGCTAAATTTAATATATAATTCTACAATAATCAAATATTTTTTTGGTCCAAATTTAATTATTATAAATTATAATATGTTAATATTATAAAAGTATATATTATATATTAATATGTTAGTATATATTATATATTAAGTATGTTAGTAAATTATAACTAATAGTCTAATAACACTTTCACATTAGTATATGTTAATAAACTATAACTAATAAGTAATAACATTATTACAATTTACATTAGTATATTATATATTTATATGTTAGTAAATAGTGATAAATTATTAATAATATATTAAATAATAATAATACACTTATTATTTATATATTAATATATAAGAGTATATATTATCTATTAATATATTAGTTAATATTAAATATTAAGTATATTAGTTAATATTAAATATTAAGTATATTAGTAAACTATAACTAATAATCTAATAGTCTAATAATATTATTACATTAGTATATGTTAATAAACTATATCTAATAAGTAGTAACATTATTACAATTTACATTAGTATATTATATATTTATATGTTAGTAAATAGTAATAAATTAGTAATAATATATTAAATAATAATACACTTATTATTTATATGTTAATATTATAAGAGTATATATTATATATTAATATATATTAATATTAATATTAAAATTTTTATATTATTATTTTTATATACATATATTTTAAAAAAAAATTAAAAAAAAAAGGATTCGGTCCGGTCCGGTCCGGTCCAGGGGGATGAACTCCCTGGACCGGGACCGGACCGGAATTTTCCGGTCCATATATTTTTTGGACCGGACCGGACCGAACTCCAACCGGTCCGGTCCGGGACAACCGGTCCGGTCCGGTCCGCCGGTCCGGTTCGGTCTTTTTACACCCCTACCTAGCTAGATGAAAACCAAGACTACGAAAGATTGAAACGCCACACCAAGAAATCCTAAGAATCACTCAAGAATCAAGGTGATAAGTTTGGTTGTTTGAACGCCACAAGATTAATTTGATAAGTTCAAAGAGTTCTTTTAAGAACGAAGAGGAACACCACTAGACCTCACAATGATAATGATCTTTTCTCAAAACCAAAAATATTCTTTAAAATTCGTAATATCCATCTATATACTTGGAACAAGCCTCCAAGAATGGGAAAGTCATAACTACAGCTTTAAAAACAACTCAAATATTAACATAAACAAGTTCCCATGTTTTTAGGCCTCATGGACTTCTAGAGGCAATCAAAAATAACTAAATGACTAAATTCAATGTATTTAACATATCCAGCCAATACCAAGTTCATTCTCCTATTTAATATCTTTGAAACTCAACAAATTCAAATCCTTTAATGGTCAAACCATGCTAGTCACGTTTTTGCCTGCTATTTAGCCTCTTCAATTGCTTTGATGACATGGACTAAGCCTTGATTATTATTTGAGCCCATCTTAGTCTTTTTAGAATCAGCCTAATTTTCTTGGATTAGCCCTTTTAGTGCCTTCCTTGAAACGTTTAGCTCTAAGTCTTGTAATTGGACCACTAGGAAGTGACAAAAAGGTCTTGTACAGATTTAGCTCCATTCTCATGTTTATGATCAGCATGTTCAGCTCCTTGGTTTGCATCACTCAGGGAGATGGGCCATTGACTTCACCAATTTAGCCTTCCTTTTTCCATCCAAGCTACTCCTTTCATCAATAGGTAGAGGCATCAAATCTAAATGAATAAGTGAATTAAAACCATAAACAATTTCAAATGGAAAATAAGTAGTAGTATGCATATTCCTATTACATGCAAACTCTATAAATGACAAACAATTCTCCCAAGTTTTCAAATTCTTTTGAATGACAGTGCATAAAAGTTGAGTTTAAATCCTATTAACTACTTCAGTCTATCCGTCAGTCTGTGGATGACAAGTGGTGGAAAATAAAAGTTTGGTATCAAATTTTTCTCATAAAACCTTTCAAAAGTAACTAAAAAATTTAATTTCCCTATAAAAAACAATACTCCTAAGTACACCATGGAGTCGCGCTATTTTGTTGAAAAACAAATAAGCTATGTTTGTAGCATCTTGTATTTTATGACATGGAATGAAATGTGTCATTTTACTAAATTTATCCACTACCACAAAAATGGAATCTCTACCCCTTTCTGCTTATGTTCGTTCATAAACATCTTCCTAACTCAAGACAACTCCGCCGTTAAGTTTGCTATGACACGAATGGAAGCAGCTAAACATCGACCACTTCTTAGCATCTTCGCTCAATGAGGACTTAAGCCCACTGAGGATTCCCTCATGTAAGTCCCTTCAGCATTAGCGGACGCATGCTCCCTCTCCGCCAAGTGTAAAGCAAAGTTATCCCGGGCATAAAGAAATTGTATATTCCCCCTCATCCGCATGATCCAAGTAACCTGAATCTTTTTCTTTGCAAAGTAGCAGGCCATGCGCCACTTCCTCATTTCTTCCTCTAACTGGGCCTTGTCGCCCACAATCCACTTAGCCAGGTCATTAACACCCTACAAAAAGGGATTTGATGAGGCATAGACCCACAACAGATAATAAGAAAAGAAAATAGAACGAAACAAAACAACATTCAAACTTGAGATAAAATGCCCCGGAAGTGTTCGACCATTTCCATAGTAGGTTTGGACAAGGGGGGATCACATCGGGGATCGGTCTCCTCAACCATAACCTCAGCATTAATGTTAGGGACCTTGGTCTAGTCCCTAAACAATAGGGTCCTCTAGGCTTGTATTTCCTCGTAATGACCGAACACGTCTCATCGATTTGGTTGGTTTAAGCCCGTTTCTAGGTTTCTTGAGCTCCTATGGCTATGAGGTTATGGTGTTTAAGGATGAATTTGTATAGGTAGGAAGATTTGGCTGTTTAAGTGGTAGATTATGGTGAAAAAGATTCAAAGTAATGTCCTTTGGATAGGCTTATATGTTGGAGTCTTTTTGGTAAGGTATATGGCTCATAAGGTGTAGTGGGGCGATGATTTTAGTAGGGGCTTAAGGGAATTTCGAGAATATGTATTAGGGTTAGGATTTTGGTAATTTGGATAAGGTAGTGGATGAAAGAAGGTTTCCTTGATTGACGAGAGTACTTGGGGATTGATTGGTTTGGCTAGGGTCAAAGAAGGTTGATTGGTTTAATGATAGGTAGATTCTTGGGAGTTTTCAAGAGTCAAAGGTTTATTTATGGAAAGTGGATATATTAGGATAATTGATTGAAAGATTCCACTAAGAAGGATGATTGATTTGGTGATTGGGGGATATGATTGATTGAGTGATTGATCACTTATGGTAAGTATGACCAATCAATCACGTAAAGGATGAGAGCTATGATTGAGATATATATGGTAAGAGGTTTTCAGCTGTAGCAAATGGAGGCTATAGCTGAATAGGGTATTTATGGTAAGAGGGAATTTTGGATTTGTTGATTGGGAAAATGGCTTATGAGTGATTGAGGAGGTTGGTCGAAATTGGGAAGTGGGAATCTTTGGATGATGAGTGAGGCTAGGGTTGGGTGTAAGAAAGGAATTCGATTAAGGCAAGAAAGATGAAGATGAATGGTGTTTGAATGAGTCTAGGGTTATTCAAGGGAGTTTGGGATTTGGAGGTGGAAGATAGGATTTGATTATGGCAAAATAGAATTTGGATATGGCAAGATGATGAAAGTCTTTGATTGACTTGAGTGATTCTAGAGAATGAGAGATTTGAGGGATTGGATATGGTAGATGGGATTTAGATATGACAAGATGATGATAGTCTTTGCTTGACTTGAGAGATTCTAGAATTGAGTGATTTTAGGGAATGAGTGATTTGAGGGATGGAGGGACTTTAGGGATTGGATTTAGAAGATGGATGAGGATTCCTTAAATGTAGAAATTACCTTGTGGGACTCTAGGGTGTCGGCTAGGGCTTAGTTGGATGGAGTGATGCAAATTTTGGTAACTGTTAATTATGGAAATATAGAGACAAGGAAAATTCGGCTAGGGCTAATAGAGATGATGAAGGCTAGGTCTAGTTAGTCCTAAGGCAATATATGTGTATGGAATGTATATGGCAATAGATAAATTGGTGGGATGTATAAGGCAATGGTGAATTTCGGCCAAGACAATTGGTGGAGTGATGGTAGCATGGACTTGGAGTGATGGTAGGCGTAATATGTGTTTGTGAGATGAGAAAATGCAAGACAATGTATGAACAATGAGAATATTTGTGAACACAGGAATATGGAGACTCTCTTTATGGTTTAAATTATATGGATATTTTGATAAACCAAAGAATACTAAGAATTAGGGTTGTAAAAAGACCGGATCAGACCAGTGGACCGGACCGGACCGGACCAAATAAAATTCGGTTCGGTCCGGTCCAAATTTTACATGGACCGATTAATTCCGGTCCGGTCCCGATCCAAAGGATTTCTCCCCCTGGACCGGACCGAACCCCACATATATATATTTATATATAAAAATAGTATATAAATTATAATATTAATATTAATATAAATTAATATATAACATATTATTATTTATTGGTTAACTAGTTGTAGTATAAAAATATAAATTATAATATATTTATATAGAATATTAGTAATAACTTATAAGTAATAAGTGATTATTATTATTTAATATATTATTACTAATTTATCACTATTTACTAACATATAAATATATAATATACTAATGTATTAGTATTATTAGTTATAATTTACTAACATACTTAATATATAATATATACTAACATATTAATATATAATATATAATCTTATAATATTAACATATTATAATTTATAGTAGTTAAATTTGGGCAAAAACAATATTTGATCATTGTAGAATTTTAAATTAAATTTAGTCCATTAAATCATATTGGGCACCCCTAGACCAGACCGGACCACTCCTTGACTGAATTGGACCGGACCAGTATGGACCGAACTCTTGCTCGGTCCGGTCCAGGGTGAGAGAATTTTTGGACCGAATGGAATCGGTCCACAAATTTTTCGGACTGGACCATTTATACCTCTACTAAGAATAAGGCCTAGAATGTATTTGATATACAAGAAAGTATAGATGAACAAGCTAGAAAATATAAGAACAAGGATAGATAATTGAATGGAACAAAAGAAATACTGATAAGATTGATAGATAATTGATTCAGCACATATTTAAGAATTGCAAGGTGATGAATTAAAGATAGATATATGGACAACACCTATTCACGGATTGCAAGGTGTTAATCCTCTCCTCGGAATTCACGAATTTCACCAAAAAGAGCCCACATGCAAAAGCATCGAAAGTGTTCTTCAATAACACACCAAACTGTTCCACAATAGAAAAATGTCAAATGATCAAAGATACAAACTAAGATGCTAAGGGTGCTATTTATAGAGATTACAGAGTAGAAACCCACAATAGGTCCCTTGAAATAGAATTAAATAAAATAAATAAAGATCATAAAATAAGGTAGTCTTGGATGGGCCCCATGATGGCCCGTGGCTATCCATGCATGCCTAGGACCTTGTCCTAGGGTGGTTTTTGTTGGGATCTTGACAATCAGCCACAATAAATTCATCCACAAAATGGAGGGCACCCCGAAAGCAGTAAGAGACCATAAGCACCCAACTCAGCAACTAACTCTTATGGTCATCACATGGCTCAAATTGTTCTCTTCTCCTTGGGTACTTTCGTCAACTATTTCCTCCCCACCCCCTCTTCAATAGCGTCACTCTCAAATGAGATAATGGACCCTCCATCACCTCTAAAGGAGGAACAAGGTGAGGAAGGAATGGAGACGCTATCTTTATCAAAATATTTTGGGGGGGGGGGGGGGGTCTCCCTACATTTAGCGATAGGAACAGAAGGATCTAATTTTATGGATCCTTCCACGCCCATGGCAAAACCTTCTAACATACTCTTCGAGAGGTTGTCGCTAACAAGCGTCAAACCCAAGGACAAAGTCTAAAGCCATCGATAGGTCGACGAAGGTTTGACCCATCAGATTGCTCAAATCTCTAAAACACGAACCAATAAGGAAGGACCCCTTGGCAAGAGGCAGTGAAGTTGTATCTCCCCTAACAGAAACTTCGATCCCATGGCTGGAACAAAAGAAGTCACCTTTTGGGGCTCATTGGGCTCTATATATTTTTCAACATGAGTGCGCTTCAAAGAAGGTCCGTCAACACGTGACACAAGCTTTCTTTCCAGTATACTCACGGCTCTTGACTTGCAGCCTTGAACATGTAGCCAGGAATGTACTATAAAAAATCTATCAATGCTAAAAGGGGATAGCAGGTCTTCCATCAAGAGGCCATCACAGTTATGCTCTTTTGCCCAATTAAGAACGATGTCCACATGGTTGCGCTTTCAATTAGTCAGGTCCAATGGTAAGACTCGGTCATCGAAACTAAGCCCCACTTAACCCTCATGAGATAGTCCTTCACAGATTCCTCACTAGTCGTGAATTGTTAGCCACACACAAAATATATATATATATTTGTTATGCCACCGCTTGGCATTGGAAAACCATAGTTCAAAAGCCACTAGACGTTGTCCCTGACAATGAAAAGTGTAAATGTTGGCGGCCAACCCATTAATGCATTAAAAAGTCAGAAATCCTTTTGTTGTTAGGTCAAGGCACTCGTCACCTAGAGGCTCTAGAGCCCTGTGAAAGACGACGCAGGAACACAATAGCATATGCCAATCATGTGAATGAAGTTGAACAAGAGCCAACTTCAAGAAGTCAAGAACGTCACGAATAGGTCAAATAAATAGGAGGCGTAGTCCATGCCTCAATGCACACACCATCAACGCCACGTTGCCAGAGTAACCTGCCCTGTTGACACACCTAAATTCAGGAATAGAAAGCTGCATCAAGCCAGGAATGCAGAAAGAAGTTCTTAACCTGGTCAAATCCCGTTCTCTTAAAATGGAACGCCAAGAATACCTTTCATAAGAATGAGGGTCCCAACAACCTTAGGATGAGAAGAGGTCCTCACTGTGGGGAGAGTAGAAGGCTGGTAGGAGGAACGAGAAGAATCATGAGTAGACACGATTAATAGTAGAAGAAGGGAAAATAAGTGTTGGTTGGAAAGTTGTTGACTAGGAAGTAATGAGACAAAACGTTGGAAGGTTTGACAACGAGAGGGGGAAATGAAATGACTAACGAGAAGGAATAGGCACCTCGAGTAACTGAAGAAAAATCCAAGGGGTTGCAATCATTAACGCTCTCAGTAAGTTAAGAGTACTCTTGAAAATCTGAATGGGTTTAGCGACGATAATTATTTTTTTCTTTCCGCATGAAAGTAAATGTGCGAGAACAGTTATGACTGATGTAAGGTATGGTACAAAAAGCATAAAAAAGCATATACGAACACCCTCACAATAACGGACCTACAACCATGGCCAACAAATTATAGGCCTAGTGGGGTAATGCAAAAGTGTATAACTAAGACCCAATGAAGTAACACAAAAGTACATAGCTAAAGCCTAGTGTGATAACATGAAAGTACATAGCTAAGTACTGGGGTAGGGTAGAGAAATTATATTTTATCCCAACAAAGTAAGGTAAAAGACTCGATTACTGCCCAGAAGGGCGAACTGTAGAAGAGCCAACTATTGCACAACAAGATAAAAATACGGACGCCCAACAGTCGACAAAATAATAGGCGTAAAGAGTTCAGAAATCTGATTTCCTATATGGTGACTGTATCGACACCCCCAACTTATGCTTGGAGATTTAACATAAATTTGAAGTACTGGAAACATGTAATGCAAGGCTACATACCCCTCGTTTAGTACAAGTATAAAATGTCATCCATCACATGGTATATCCTAGTACAATTATCCCAAAAATTTTAAAGCAATTGCACCTCAAAATAGTACGTCAATAGTCCCAAACTCCCCAAAACACTGGGAACCTTAAAATCCATGAGAATTTAAAACTTAAATATCAATGTCTCAAATCAAAACAAACTGAAAACCTATATAAGGGCTATCACTTAGAGTTAGGGGTCCTACTGGGTTGGTCCTACTTAGCCCGCCCTTTATACAGGATCCTCCTAAGCTCTTCAAAGAACATCATGATCTAAACTAAAAACTCATCTACCTCTGCTAGCCTATCCTGCACAAAGTACTCCGAGGGGCCTTTAAGGCTCTTTAGGGTCTCCGGGATCTTCTTGGGAGGTGGTCTCTTACACTTCCTCATTTATACCTGCAATCACTTTTACCATTCTTGAAAGGAATGATAGTAAAAAGTACAAGAGTGAGATTTCAAAAAATCTCAATAAGACCACAAATAACATAGCACATGTATCATAGGCATATAAAGATAAATAAAAACAAATGTATAAATCATGAACAATGAGACTTATGACTTAACTCATGCAGAATGCATTTTCATAAAAAGACTTTTCATTCTTTTTTGACTTTTCTTTGACACGTATTCATAACTTTCATAACTTTCATGACTTTCATGTCACACTTAACTTTCATAACATTTCGTATCATTCGTAGGCTCATAGCCTTCTTTGTCATGATTTTCATATAACATGTTGTATTTCATGGCTCCTTTATGCACCATGTGTTTTCCGCTAGTTACCGCATTACTATACAACTCCTTAAGTCGAGATGCCTACGTTATGTTCATAATCTTATACGGTAGTTCGCTTATTTCGCCTTCACCGTTCTTAGCACCCAGTAGTTTTAGGTGCGACCTCGCTTCAGAATCCTTTCATAGGAACCATCCAAGGCCCGTCGACTATTCTTTATTGACTTAGGGGTTTCCCTCGACTTTTAACACTCCTAAGTAAACAGAAAGTTCCACTAGGGCATTTCTCCGTCCTAACCTTTGAGATTCTTATAAATTGACTCTTTTCTTTCGAAATCTTTGACTCAAAGACATGAAAGCATATGACTTGGACTACATACAAACTCTTGACTCACTTATGCAAGCATGGAATTATGAACAATGTGAAGCATGCATCTTTCAATCTTAGCTTAAAATATCATAACATGCAAACATCCTTCAAATCATGGTAACATGGCCAATCAATCTCATATAAACATCACATAGCCAAGGCAAAACCCTTCAAGCTTCATTGCACCTCATTTCCCTTCATCACTTCATACCAATTCATGCAAACCTTTAAGTACACATCTCTAGGCTATACTAAAAGCCTGAGCCGAACCCTAATCTAGCATCATGATTCCCTTCATCAATCAACATGACCTAATCCTATCCTATTTAAACACGTAGGTACCCAAAGCATATTCTAGGACAAACAATGAGATCAATCCATGAATCATCGAAGGGATATTAGTAAATGACCATACCTCCATACATGAATCAGAAGTAATAATTTTATCTCAAGAATAGGCCAAAACCTATAATCCCATAGAACCTCATTTTTCAACCAAAAATCATTCTTTTTCTCACAGATCCTCAAGGCCGAATTCACTATAGACCATGTCGCATAGTAGTTCTCCAAATAATCAATATCATTCATCCAAATATCTATAGGTTAAACTTTAGAACATCCTCGAGAAAATATAGCAATTAAGCAAGCAAACAATTAGGAAATCAATGGCAAACAAGTTTATGCATCATATACAAACAATACCAAGAATTAGGTTAAGAGACTTACAAAAATATCCAAAAAATACAAGCAAGAAATCTGAAAACAAACAAGGAGAAAATCAAGATTTAAACTTGAAAATTTCTAGATTCAAAATCTAAAAGAGAAAAAGGTGTTTGTTTCCCCAAAAAAAAGTTGTTTCTCTTCAAAACTTGCTAGCCCCGAACCTTTTCAAGAACAAAATCCTAGCTTTCACTTTTATTTTCAAAACCACTTTTGGCCCATGTAAATCTCTATTTTTTTTTTTGTTTAAAAACTTCAAAAGTCTAGGATTTTGTTGTAGAAAGATCAAAACTCTAGTTTTCACGTGAATGTGTGTGTATGTGTAAGAAAACATTTAGGCAGAAACTTTAAATGAAAAGAACTCTTTCAAATCTTTACATAGCTTTTCCAAAATTGGATTTTCGAAATGCTTACCTTAAGAGGAAAATGTTACTGAAAGATTCACGTTGAAAAACCAAGCAAGAAACAAAGAGAAAAGAGTGTTTTGGCTAAAGAGAATGTGGGAGAAAATGGAAGAACATAGAGAGGTTGCCTTGGTCGAATTCTAGGGAGGATGAAGAGTTAAAAAAGGAATGAGGAAGTCTCCATATTTTCGGCCAAACCCTTTATCTTTCCTTTCAAAACATACTCCAATGCATGTAAGACACATTATGGTTTCTTCCAAATCTTCCCAAACATGATGAGATTTGCTTGGGAAGCCCAAAAGACATGTGTCTTTTCGGATTCTCTCTCTCTCTCTCTCTCTCCCATGGCCGAAATCCTCTCCCTCCATATTTACCTTTTTAACCTCCAAACCTTGCCTAAAGCAAAAATCCAAAAAGGGAATTTTGGGTAACTCGCGATAACTTTCCATCTAGGTTTGCCGCTCGACAAAGAGTATTGGGTGGGTTGTCATTTCCAAGATAACTCTTCCAATCCCCCACACAACCCTTACACGCCTATCACCCTTTCCTTTTCCCAAAATCCTTCCAAATCTCTCTCTTTTCCAATTCCCATACAAGATGCTCATTGGAAACTCAAAAAATTATAAGTCTTAGCTTGCCACTTGTCTAAAAGGATTCAAAGGGTCTCTTAGGAGCCTACACTATGGCCGGCTGCCCTATGGGTTCCTCTTGGGCCTTGCCTAAACTCTTGGGCCTAATTCTATTATGCCTCCAATAAGTGTAAAGGTTTAGGAAGTTGGAGAATAATCAAATCCTATCATGGAAAAATATAAATAAATCGTTCCCACAAAAAATCGAGATGTCACAAACTGGAAGGGATATTTAAGCCTCCAAACGATCCAACTCGCAACTAAGGAACCAGCCCAAAGGATTGGTTCCTTGGGCCTAAAATGATCAAGGCCTGAAGCTATGAAACGTGGTAAGTAACCTCTTGGAAGTTGGAGATAAATGCCATCTAAAATAACTACCACAGATAAGATAACTCCTACAAGAATATAGGAGCTATCTGTCCCGATCATCTACGGATCGTAGATGATTTGTAGTACAGGACTAACACCATTTTTTGTTACCAACAAATCCTTCTATAGTAGACCTCCAAAGGTAACGAATTGGTATTTCATTTTTACTTACTCTCATATATACTTCACTAACTTTGGCATTAAAGTGTCCCCAATGCATTTAGTGTTGCCTCTCTACTTATCACTTGTCAATCGTGTGGTGAGTTACGATAGTGTTAAACAAGTCATTTACCATGGCGATGGAGTGGTAGATATAATAAGAGTAGAGGCACCAAAGGGAGAATAGAGAAAATAGTGGAAATGCCTATTGAAAATGACATCGTTTAAGATTTTCTTAAAATAACATTTGTAAAAAAAGAAATTGGCCTCAGAGCACTCTCAATGTTAGCCAAAGTTGAATGACACTTTTACCTAATGTAAGATGAACTTGATTTTAATTATGTAAGACTCCACATTGGAGTAGGTATTTTTTATTATATAATAATAAAATAATATGAGATGAATTTGATTTTGATTATTTCATTCACATCAAATTCTTATATTGGATTATTCATTTATTCATAATAAAATAATATTAATTTAAAACAAAATTGAATTTTTTTAGATTATCCATTCTATCTATTATTAATTATTATTTAATTATTAATTTAGAAAAAATGATATGCATCTTGGATTACATAAAATATTCTAGTAACTAATGTACGATTTGGCCATATACTTTTGCTATAAAAGTGAACAACGAGCCAATCCCAGTAATTAATGTGCAGTTTGGCCATATTTTTACTATAAAATATTCCAGTAACAAAGAACATGAGAAGGAAAACAAGAAACAATAATAAAATATCAATTTGATGTATATACAATAATCATCAATTTTAGAAACTTTTTTAAAAGTTACTGCAGTTTTTTGAAATTTAGCTAATCCATTACACTTGATTTTTGTTGCCTAAAAACTCTCAATAAACTTAGCTTTTAACTAACTATTGAGAATACTTTGAGAGACCTTAGCGTTCTCTCATGTTGCCAAAATCCCATCTCAACTATTAGATCCCTCAAAATTATCTATTTGTTGTAATGAGGGGGGTGGGGGGAGGAAGGACCCCCCCTCCCAACACCCATGTGATCCTTCTTCCACATCGTTGTTTTTTCTCAATTTACACAGTAACTTACATAGTAATTTATTCTTATAAATACGAACGTTTTCGTTCAATTTTGTACAAGCAGAAAAAAGAATAAAATAAAAGAAAAAAAAAAGAAAAAAAGAGGAGAGAAAGAAAGAAAAAAAGGAAAATGGAAAATTCAGTTTTTGAGAAATAAAGAGTTCCAAATATTTTCTCTTACAAAAATAGCTTTTATTCTAGTTTTATAATACGTTATCAGCATAACGATTCTACCAATTCTGAAACTAGTTGTCTTATTCCTTAGTAATTTTTTCAATATATTATTTACAGTTTTTGATATATTTTATTGATAATTATTATTTAAAATCTGTATGACTTTATAAATATATTTCTAAGATACACATATTTATTTTATTATTTATATGTGTAGAAAATGACAAATCTTACAAAATTAGAATTTGTTGCTCTTGATATTTTTGGAAAAAATTATTTAGTATGGATTTTTAATGCTGAAATCTATCTTGATGCGATGAACTTGGGTGAAACAATTAAATAATGAAATCAAACGTCCCTGCAGGACCATGCTAAAGCAATGATTTTCCTTCGCCACCATCTTCACGAAGAATTAAAAACTGAATATCTTACAATAAAAGATCCCTATATTTTGTAGAATAGTTTAAGAGAGAGGTATGAACACCAGAAAACTGTCATCCTTCCAAAAACACATTATGAATGGTTGTATCTGAGGTTGCAAGATTATAAAAGTGTTAGTGAGTATAATTCCGCACTTTTTAAAATAAACCAGTACTAAAATTATGTAGTGAGAAAATCACCGATGATGATATACTAGAGAAGACTTATACTACATTTCATGTCTCGAATGAGCTCATATAGCAGCAGTATCAAGAGAGAAAGTTCAAGAAATATTCTAAACTTATATCATGTTTTCTAGTAGCTGAGCAGAACAATGGATTCTTATTAAAAAACCACTCGTCATGCCCTACTGGCTCAATATTATTTCTTGAAGTGAATGGTAATAGGCTTACATCATTCCTAGAAGCGAATTGTGCATCATTTAGAAGAAATCGGTGGCGTTGACATGGTAGGAAAAATTATAGAAATATTAGTTCTAAAAGTGACTACAGTAAAAGGGATAATAATAATCTACCATATCATCAGAAGTGGTACAACTCATAAAGGGGTAAAAAGCTCCAAAATAATTCTTCAAAAAGAAGTGAAGAGGTGTGCCATAAATGTGAAATGACTGGACATTAGTCACGTATCTGTCGTACGGTCAAGCACTTTACAGATTTATATCAAGTATCTATTAAAGGAAAGAATAAAATGTTTAAAACAAATTTAGTAGAACTATCAGATAATTTATTAAATTTAATAGATGTAGATGTCACTCATCTTGATGTTTATGATTTTTTTAAAGATCCTGATGGTAGAGTTGATCACCTAATTGGAGATGGAAGTGTTCCACTTAATTAATATATTTTCTTTATTATTTGTAATAAAAGTTTTGTATATTTTGTAGAATCATGGATTACATTAATGAGTTTTTTATCTCTGAGTTTATTGATAAAGATGTATGTTTGGCTAACAGTGCTAAAACTCACACAATTCTTAAAGATAAGAAATATTTTCAAATTCTAACACTAAGCAAAACCTTTATCCATACCATATCAGGTTCATCAGATTTAATTGAGGGCTCTGGAAGAACTTATATTGTATATTGCCTAATAGCACCAAATTTTGTATTGATAATATTCTATTTTCTTCACAATCTAAAAAAAATTTATTGAGTTTCAAATATATACGTCGAAATTATTATTATATTGAAATGATCAATGAAGACAGTAAAGAGTATATTCTTATTACTAAAATAACATCGGGCCAGAAGCTCGTATTAGAAAAATTGTCTGCTTTATCGTCTGAATTATATTATATAAAAATAAAAACAATTGAATCATATGTGATAGTGCACCAGAAGTGCACTGACCCTAAAGTATTCATGATTTGGCATGATCGCTTTGGACATCCGGGATCTATAATGATGAGATGAATTATTGAAAATTCACATAGGTATCTTTTAAAGAATTAAAAGATTATCTTATCCAATGAATATCCGTACTTTGTATGTTCCCAAGGTAAGTTGATTATCAAACCATTTTCCTCAAAAGTTATTGTTAAATATCTATCATTTTTACAAAAAATTCACAGATATATATATGTAGGCTCATCCATCAAGTGGACCATTTATATACTTTATG
This sequence comes from Platycarya strobilacea, assembly GCA_036898215.1. Classification (NCBI taxonomy): domain Eukaryota; kingdom Viridiplantae; phylum Streptophyta; class Magnoliopsida; order Fagales; family Juglandaceae; genus Platycarya; species Platycarya strobilacea. The sequence continues at coordinate 12,194,269 of CM072552.1, forward strand.
GTTTTAGTTAATGTATCTAGTCGATGGTCACATATTTGACTGCTTTTCACTAGAAATGTTATATTTGCTAGACTTCTTGCTCATATAATCAAATTATGAGCATAATTTTCTAAGTATCCAATTAAGATCATTCAATTGGATAATGCATGTGAATTTTCATTTCAAATTTTTGATGATTAGTGCATGTCAATAAGAATATATGTTGAATATCCTGTTGCTCATACACATACTCAAAACGGTTTATCTGAATTTTTGATCAAAAGACTTAAGCTAATCGTTAGACATTTACTTATGAAATCAAGGTTACCTATTTCTGCTTGGGGACATGTTATACTTCATGCAGTATCATTAATTTAAATTAGACTATCTACATATCATAAATATTCTCCATTACAGCTTGAATTTGGTCAATAACCTAATATTTCTCATTTTTGTACTTTTGGAGGTGTTGTATATGTTCCTATTGCACCTTCACAGCGTACGAAAATAGTCCTCAACGTAAATTTAGGATATATGTTAGTTTTGATTCTCCATCTATTATCAGATATCTTGAGCCCTTTACAAGAGATATGTTTAAAGTACGTTTTGAGGATTGTCACTTTGACGAATCCACTTTTCCATTAATGGGTAACGAAAAGTCGGTACCTGAAGCACGGCAAGTAATTAGTTAGGATAATAAAACCATGTCTCAATTTGATCTTCCTAAAAATGAATGTAAACTGGAAGTTCAGATGATTATTCATTTACAAAGTGTTACAAATCAATTACCGGATGTATTTACTAACACTAAAGGTATAGTAAAATCTTATATTCCTGTTGTTAATGCTCTAACAAGGATTGGAGTCCTTAAAGGACAAATTGTCAAAACAATAATAGGTGAGTCTAAGATATGCCTAAAGCGTGGAAAACCTATTGGTGCAAAAGATAAAATTCCCTGAAGGAAAAAGATACAAAATGAATTTGGTGTTCCTGAATAACCCATACCCACAATACAGGCTAAAAATATAATTGATATTTCAGAAGAGGTTAAATCTCTTATCCCAAAATCTCCTAAAAAATGGACCTTCTGAAAAGGTGTTTCATGAAATGTTTTCCTCTGAATAAAAACAAGTATCTGAAAATAATGAGATATTAATGCATTTTATGAGTACTGGAGAAATTCTGGATAGAAATAAAACTGTTATCGACAACATATTTTCATATAAATTGGCCATTGACATTACCAGAAGTAATGAAGAAAGTGAGCAACATATCGTTGAAAAATGTCGACGTAGAAATGATTGGCCAAAATGAAAAACAGTTATTGAAAATGAATTAAATTCGTTAGCAAAGCGAGAAGTATTTGGACCTGTTGTCCAAACACCAAAGGTGTAATACCTGCTGCATATAAGTGGGTATTTATACGAAAACGCAATGAGAAAAATAAAATTGTGTGTACAAAGTACGATTTGTCGCACAAAGTTTTCTACAGAAATTCGAAATTGATTATGAAAAAACATATTCTTCCGTTATGGATGCAATCACATTTAGATTTTTGATTAATCTGATTATTACAAAAGGATTAGAAATGCAACTAATGGATGTGATCACTGCATATTTATATGGATTCTTAAACCATAATATATATATGAAAATCCCTGAAAGATATAAAATGCCTGAAACATCTACAAGCACATTTAAAAATATGTACTCTATCAGATTACAAAGATCTTTATATGGGTTGAAGCAATCTGGACGCATGCATGTGATATAATCGCCTAAGCGAATATCTATTGAAAAAATGATTTGAAAATAATCATATATGCCCATGTGTTTTTATTAAGAAATTGGAATCCGGATTTACCATTATTGTGGTTTATGTTGATGATTTAAATATTGTAGGAACTATTGAAGAGATCTCAAAAACCACTACATATTTAAAAAATGAATTTGAAATGAAAGATTTTGACAAAACAAAACTTTGTCTCAACCTGCAGCTCGAGCACTTGCCAAATGAAATTTTTATTTATCAGTTCATGTATACAAAGAAAGTCTTGAAACATTTTTATATGAACAAAGCTCATTCCCTGAGTACTCCAATAATTGTTCAAACTCTTGATGTAAAGAATGACCAATTCCGTCCTTGTGATGACAATGAAGAAATTATTGATCCTAAAGTATTATATCTCAGTGCAATTGAAGTTTTGATGTATCTTGCAAATTGCACTCCACCTGATATTACATTCTCAGTTAATCTACTTGCAAGATATAGTTCTGCACCAAGTCGAAGGCATTGAAATGACATTAAACATATCCTTCGTTACCTTCATGGTACGGTTGATATGAGATTATTTTATCAACGTGGATCAAGTCTATAATTGATTGGGTATATAAATGCAGGTTATCTTTGAGATCTATATAAAGGTAGATTTCAAACTGGATATTTATTACTTATGGAGATAATGTCATATCATGGAGATTGGTTAAGCAGACACTATGTGCTACATTTTCAAATCACTAAAAAATCATTACAATTTATGAAGCAAGTCGAGAGCGTATTTGGTTGAAATTAGTAATCCAACATATCTAAAAAAAGTGTGGTCTCCCCATGATTAATAAAAGTCCAATAATTTTATATGAAGATAATACTGCTTGTATTACTCAAATTAGAAGAGGATATATCAAAGGTAATAGAACTAAACATATTTCACCTAAATTTTTTTATATTGATAAACTTTAAAAGAAATGTGAAATTGATGTCAAGCATATACGATCTAGTGATAATCTGACAGATTTATTCATAAAGGAATTACCAACTACGACATTCAAGAAGATTGTGCAGAACATTGGAATGCAAAAACTCAAAAATCTATTGATATGCACTTTTCAGGAGGAGTAAATGTCCTGAAGATTTGTACTGATTGTACTCTTTTTTCTTCACTGATATTTTATTTCACTGGGTTTTCCTTTGCAAGGTTTTAATGAGGTAATTTTAAAACATTTGAAGGTACATAAGAATTCTGTACTCTTTTTCCTATGCCGTTAGTTTTTCTTCCCACTGGATTTTTTTTTAACAAGATTTTAACGAGACAGATTCTTTATGGATGATTATTCAAGGGAGAGTGTTGTAATAATGGAGTTTGGGGGCAATGAATGATCTCCTCCCAACATCCATGTGATTTTTCCCCCACACTGTTGTTTTTTTCTCAATCTGTACAGTAACTTGCACAGAAATTTATACTTATAAATACGAACATTTTCGTTTAGTTTTGTACCAGCAGAACAAAGAAAAGAAAGAAAGAAAGAAAGAAATAGGAGAGAAAGAAAGAAAGAAAGAGGAAAAATTTAGTTATTGAGAAATAAAAAATTCCAAATATTTCTCTTATAATAATAGTTTTTATTCTAGTTTTATAATACTATTATATATATTACAATATTTAATATGTCAAGTTTAAATAGGAGCAACTCCTACTATTTTTTTTTTAGCAACTTCAATTCAAAATTTCAAATTCCTAGTATCAGAGTTAGAGTTGAAATAGGAGCAGGCATCGGCCGGTGATCCGAATGTTTTGGCCAGCCGTAAGAGGGAGATGTGGACAGTGGCGGAGCCATGTTGGGGCAGGGGGCCATGGCCCCCCTCCCCACAGGCCTCACTCCTACTCTTAAAAAAAATTGAAAAAAATAATGTAATATATGTTTTTTTAAAGAAAAAGATAAAATATGTTTATTTTTTTTTTATAATTTTGTAAGATAATATTAATTTATATTGTATTTGTTCTCTTTCTAAAAATTATCTTAGTCTTCTTCTACAAAATTAATCGAATTTAAAAATAAAATAAATCTCATATAAAATAAAGTGATATAATAACATGATGACATGTTTTTATTATAGATAAAAATAAAAATAAAAATAAAAATAAAAAAGAAATAGAATAATTTTTAATGTATTTTTAATATATTTTTATTATGATGATATGTTCTTATCATATTATATATTCTTTTAATATATAAATTTATTAAATATATTTTATTTTTATTATTGATTTTATTATTAAATTAATTTATATCATATAAAAAATTGTATATAAATAAAATAAATAATATTTTATATATTTTATATTAATTTTACTTTATCCCCAAACTCAAATTTCCGATTCCCCCGCCGTTGGACGTGGACCCGTTGTGACCGAATTTCAGCATGCTGTAGTTCTCCGTTAAACTGCACTTATTGCTACCAATTGCTGGATAACCTCACAGCACCACAAAGAAACATGTGACGCTAGCTTTATTTCTCCGTAAAAAATCTTCCTACGTGTTATGAGCTCCTATTGCACGCCACGTATGTACGGCCTCGCAATTCTAGGAGAAAGAAATACAATGTGGGCCAGGGACCCTGTGTCTTAAAGGCTTTCAATTGCGCGGAAGCTCCTGATTGGCCCACCTGTAAAACTCTTAGAGCATGGGCCTCCACTTGTCAGAGTCCTTGACACGTGTTCCAGATTGTGTGAAAGTACTGAATATTCCGCTATACGAGAAATTGACTCCAGAAGAAAACACTCGGAAAGCAGTGGAGGAAGCTGATTACCGAAAACCGGGTCGTCATGAGAGACGAGACACATGTCGCGGTGAGAGGGAATAATGGTCGGTGAAGGGCAGTTTGGGCAGCTGACCGTGGAGTTGGCTTGCCCTAAAGGCTTCCACGCAGAGGGATCGGGAAGAACGCAGAACACGTTGCGTATCTCTCTGTGTATCTATTACGGTTCTCGAAGCGAAAGGAAGTTACAGAAAGGAAACTACACTCCTCTCCGATGTTTTTATTTGTTCTACTAATTGTTTAGATTGAAGGGGATGGTATCCGGCGGCGAGATCAGTTTACTGAAGATTGTGGTTGGTGGGGGTTTTCAATGACTGATGTCTCTGGAGAATGCTGAGCGACGAAGAGGATTCGCCGGATAAATGTCGGGAACGACGGCGCCGGAGGATCGAGATGAGGAGGCTGGCGGTGATATCTGCGGCGAACTCTCCACCGAAACCGTCAAACCAGAACCAGAGTGAGAACACTAGCCGGACGGAACGCTCGGCGGATTCAAAACGGATTCGGATGACGGAAAAAATAGATCTAGATCTCCCAGAGCCTTCATATTCTGGTAATGAAGTTGAGGCTTCTCCCGCGCCGGAGAGTGAGGGTCCGCCGGTAAGCGAACCGGTTTTTGGATCCATGTCGGTTTTGGGGAGGTCGCGTGACATGGAGGATAGGATTTCTGTTCGGACGAGCCTTTGCCAGTCTGAGATCAGCACACGACGACCAGTGCATTTCTTCGCTGTGTTTGATGGCCACGGAGGACCGCATGTATGGCTTACTCATGATCTTATAACAAACATTTTTTAGCAAAAAAGCTTTAGTCATTCCGAATTCGAAAATAAAAAATAGAACAATAGGCGTAGATGTAGGAAAATCTATATCATTAAAAAAAACTTTGATATGTGCAGGTGGCGGCATTGTGTAGGGAAAGGATGCACGAGTTCGTCGAGGAGGAGCTGACGCGCCTGAGTAGGACGGGGGAGACTGAGAGTGGGAGTGGTAGCAGCTCCAGAAACGGGCATGAAGAACGTCAGGGGCTACTTGAAGAGAGGTGGAGGACAGCGCTGCGAAAGAGCTTCGAGAGGATGGATGAGGTGGCATTAAGCACGTGCACGTGTGGCAGAGTGGGGTACAAGTGCAGGTGCCACCCGATGGAGGTGGCGATGGGTGGCTCTACTGCCGTGGTGGCTCTTCTCTCGCCCGAACGTATTGTTGTCGCCAATTGCGGCGACTCACGTGCTGTCCTTTGCCGTTCAGGCACCGCAATACCTCTATCGCAGGATCACAAGGTTGGGCATCTCTCTGTCCTCGTCTCCAACAATCGAGTATGTGGAAAAAATGCAGTCGCGGTTCATGATGGACACGTGGTTTGTTGCCATTCTTGGAAATGAAAAGTGTTTCTACTGTGAATGCTTGTGCTTCTTGTAGGAGGGTGGATGGTGTGTGGATCGTGGAGATTCTGAGATTTGCGTCCATTCGGTTTGAGTGTTGCATGTAGGTTGTCTTTTGTGAAGGACTATAAGAGCAATGGGCCCAGGGTTTCACAATTGACAATTCACACACTCATTTAGCGGGGGTTTTTTTCTTCTCTCTTTTTTCTTTTTAAACCTTTTTTGGGTAGCTTTGGCTTCCACTTGGCACTGGGGATATTGTTTTAGAAATCATGTATTGACAGCAAGGATGAAAGTTGCTCCCTTACGAAACTTTCGGTTATTGGATGAGCCACACACTTCACAGTTCACATGGCATTGTCAAAAATATATCTTTTCTGACAAACTATCCGAATGGGTTGTGTGGAAGTTTTGAGACTAGCTCGTTTTGCAGGAATATACTGGCAGCCCTTTTTGAGGGCCAATACTGGCGCTTCGAGATACGCGTATGAAGTGTGTTTTATGATATTACTACCCTTAGGCCTTTAGGACGCTCTTCTAGTCTTTAACATGGAAGATGATATTATTACGTTTATGTATGTAGGGGCCGTACATAGTCCGTTTATTACTGTTGTTGGGCGTATGAAATTATGCCATAACGAATTGGTTCTAACTTCTTTGTGATACTGGATTCCATAAATTTGCATGGCCAAAATTGGTGCTTCATGAATAACAATCTTACATAGGGAGCTGGCCCAATGCTTTGTTGTCTATTTTTTGTTTTTTTGCTCGTACGGCTCGTCATAGAGAGATTACTTGAAGATTTACTTGTCAAACAAATTTACAAAATTGCTTGAAGATTCCTGCTGCTACAATAATTTCGTGATTTTGTTTGTGCGTGATGCTTGCTGTCGTTTTCCTTTTATTACATTCTGTGTTATGGGATTCCTTTGGTTGTGCCGGATAGTAGAGTGTATAGTAATCGTTTAAAGAATACCCATGTCGATTTTTTTCTGAGATTTAAAAAATGAAAATAAGATATTTTCCCTGTTATGCACGTGATATACCTTGTTTGTTTGGATGACGCTCTAAACTCTACGTGCAGCCTGATAGATCAGATGAACTGTCAAGAATTGAAGCTGCTGGCGGCCGAGTGATTTTTGTGAATGGAGCTCGGGTTGAAGGCATTCTTGCAATGTCCCGTGCAATAGGTAATGTCTTACTGATCTAATCAAAGTGTCATCATGGCGTTAAGGTGTTGGCTAATCAATAATTACTAGAACATGGCGTGACTCTTACTCCAAGCAGTCTGCTAGATTTTTTTCTACTGGAAAGGGTATTTTTTTACTCACTTCAAATGAGCAAGGAAGTAAGTTCCTCAATGATGGAAAACATTGATGGGCTAAGCCTTTTCTCATCTTACTTTTAGATGGACTTTCTATCTAAATGGGAGTCGTATCTATGGTGAACATGTCTGTTTTGGACACTGCAGAGTCTCATACGAGTCACACCGCCCTTTTTTCTCTTGTCAATACTGCCATGAGCTGCAGCTGGAGAATGAGTCTAGCTTCAGCTTCAAATAAAAATTTGGGTAATATCAGAAATTATTTACAGTATTCTGATGACATCTTTATGGTATTTGTGGATCTTCGCTGACATCTTTTGGTTAGATCATCATGCAATTCACACAATGACATGAAATGTCCCTCCACTCACTCCTATTGTTACAAATATCATGCAGTCCATATCCATGATGTTTTGGTGCTTTATACTTCTAAATTTATGGCAACCATTTTATTGAACTTGTTATATGGGTTCAACGTCTATTGTACATTTTAGTTGGTTCGAGAGCTTGTTTCTAAGGGACAATGATATTGCCTCAAGTTGTAAAAATGTCAAGAACAAGAATAAAAACAATTGTTGAACAATTCGATTATCACAATAATGGTAGTAGATAATCTAATTCTGTATGATGTGTGGCTTGATCATAAGATTTATTCTCGAAAGCCGGTGTGCCAACAGATGAGGATAAGTACATTTCATGGGAGGGGAGACACCCAAAGAGCAACAGATATCAGTAATGAAGTAGAAGAGAGTACTGCAATTTTAGGTCAAGTACAGTGATGTTGTATGCCATTTATCCAAGTGGCATCAGCTGTTAGCCTGTTTTCCATAAGCCTAATATTCCATGAACAGGTGAACCGAGTATTACTGTGACATGTAGTTTGGCTGGTTGATCTAGTTAAGAAAGGCAACCAATTGAGAGTCCCACATTTACTTTGTTTACCTTTATTCTCTTTAAGCTACCATTTTCGCATATAGTTATGCTATATACAATTACTTTTGCATATTTTTTACGCACTTTTTTGATGTGATTGATTAAAACAGTTATTTTATATTAAAAAAAAAGTAATGCAGTCAATCCCAAAATACGTAAAAGTAACTGCACAAAGAATTATTGTTTCGCATAATGTCACTTGGCCAATCCCAAAAGATTGGGAATATCTCTCTTTTGGGTGGAGTTGACAACATGCTAGTCCTTTAATGCCTAACGATTGCTAGGTAACTGCCTTCTTTATCAAGGCATTAAACTAAAGAAAGACAGAAAAAACCATGTTTTAGTCACTAGGAGTAAGTAAAAATTATTGCCCAGTTATATTAAAAATGTAACTGCAGCATTTTGGCTGTTACACGGTAAATGATTGCATGTATGTGTAGATATTTATATGGTTACTATTACTTGTGTACATCCTATCTGTTGCTGACGTTTCTGCCTATTGTTTTTTTTTTTTTTTGGGTTTTATAAGGTTACATGAATTTCGATGTATGCATTTTCATTTTAAATTGTTTGAGCAAATTAAACTTCTTTCGAAATTATGGCGGTTCAAGAACCATGTAAGTGAATAACACAGATTGTCTTCATCTTTTTGCCAAGCGCACTAATTTGAACTAATGTTTAAATGTGTCTATTAAAGATTATGTAATAAGAATCTTGGAATTACATTTGCTTTTCAGTAAACCCCTTAAGTTGTGGGGCACTCTAGTTGAGAAGCCAGATGGTTATGCCATTTTGCATCAGGTTTCATTAGGATCCATCTAGTGGTGTATGAAGCAGGCCAGTCCTTGGGAGCAGCTAGCATAAAAAAGTGGGTTATGATCCTGTTTGGCCTTGCTGTTTCGCTGTCCAAAAATAGGTGTAACAAACTGTCTTGATTACCCATGGCCAGCATTCTTATTTATATCTTTGCTTCTAACGATGATACATCTTTGAGTTTTTTTCTTAATTATTTTTATCTTCGATGTATTTTTATCTTCGATGTTGAAAAAGTTGAATATATTTGGGGTATATCCTTAGAATGTATAATATTTATGGATATTGTGATCTGTAGACCTCCCACTAGTGCCAACCGTTTGTAATGCATTGTCTTAGTGAGAGGTTTTGAATTTTAAAATTTACTCTATTAAATAACCATATAGGCAAGAACTTAGAATTTGTGGCAATTGTTTTTTAGGAGTTCTGGAACCATACAAAACAGTTAATTCCCTTTGCAGAACCTTTGAAAGGGTCCTTTCATAGTTCTTAGTATTTGCTGCCAAGTTGTTGAAATATGGGTTGAGTTTTTTTTTGTGTTAGAAACATTTGTTGAAATATGGGTGCAGAATGGGTCTGAGTATCCTTGTTATCTTATTAACTTTGAACCCAAAGTTTCCACCCAGGATGTTCATACTATCATTTGACATGATTGCAGAACTGGAAGTAATTTACTACCAAAATCCAGGCACAAGCAGCTTTTGTTGGTTACCACATGATTAGTCCTATAAGTGGGTGATGTTGTATCTCACATTGTGAAGATGCAAATAGAAAATTAGTCGACTTAAAATTTTTGAATTTATGTTGTAGATTCTTACTTTCGTTTTGATTAGACAGGTGATAAATATCTGAAACCGTATGTAACATCAGAGCCTGAGATAACTTTCACAAAAAGGGAACCGGAAGATGAGTGCTTGATCCTCGCAAGTGATGGCTTGTGGGATGTTCTTTCAAGTGAATTGGCTTGTGAGGTAGCCCGTGAATGCCTTCGAGAAGGAACTGCTGCTGCAATAGTTGATTCCAGGCCTCAGATGGAAGATGAAGGAGCTGGATCATTGTATCCATCTCGAAGTGTACTCGCAGCCGCACTGCTGACTCGCCTTGCCTTGGGACGTAAAAGCTCCGATAACATCAGTGTCATAGTTGTTGATCTGACCAAGAGCTGAGGGGGTAGATGAAACGGAGAAGGGGCGGGAGAATGGTGTATTCCACGGCCTCAAATCAAACTTCCTGCTCTGCTGCTGCCTTGTCTTGCCTTGCAGTAAAAAGCTCTGATAAATTCAATGCCATAGTCATTGCTCTGAGAAATGGATGTTAAGAGGGAAAAAGGTAACTTAAATGTTGATAGGAACGCCGTACAGGTTTCTTTAAAACACAAAGGAGAAACGGGTTAAGGGGGGAGTGAAAAGCATGGACACTGCACAGATGTGTCATTGAAGAATATTTGTGTCAACAAGCATGAAAGCATTTCGACTCTAATTAGCATCAGGTGCTTGATTTTTATAGAATATTACTTTCCATGGTTGTGGTCAAAGGAGCGCTGAAGATTCTCACACTCCTCTCTGCTATAAGAGGGGAGGGATCACTTAATACAAACCTCCACACAGATGTTTCAAAGATTGTTGGATGTTAATTTTCATGTTTTCTTAGCATTATTCTTCCCCATTTGATTATTACACTTGGTTTATGGTTTTTTACATGGAGATCAGGGTGGAATGTTGGAATTTGGAAACTACTGTTGTTGAATTTGACACGTGTAAGTAAAAAAAAATAATTAAGTATTTTTTAATAATATTATGAAATTTTTAAAAAATAATATATTAAAACTATTTCAAAAAATATATATATAAAAAATAAATAAATAAATTTGATCTAGTTGGATCCCGCTAGTGCCACTCAAACGAGAATAGCTGCTTTGATTGTGGTCCAATGGCATCACTTTCACGTGTTGAGATTTTAAGGCCAGAGGATCTCAAGCTAATGATGATCGTTTTGTGTTCAAACATCGGATAACCCAGGTTGGCAACTAATTAGGATGAATATTTTTTTATTTTATTTTTTTTAATTTTTTAATTAATAGTTAAAAAATGATTATAATAAAGTTATATATTTTAAATTTTTTTAATGATTAAAAATGTTAAAAACATATTTAAAAAATAAAAATTCTAAGTACAATAAGAATAGTAAAAGGATGGTAAGAGAGAAGTATGTGTATTATCATCTAATTAGAATTTCCTTTGACTGGATTTCTATTAGAGCATTTACATTTGGTTTTTTATAATTTTTTTCAAATTTTAATCAAAAATATCTTTTTATAAATTTTTCTTAAATTTTAACTATCTTAAAAAAATCTCTTACATCTCATTTTATATATTTTTTTCATCTATTAAAATAATATTATTTTTTTATTATTTTTTTTTCTATTTTATTTCACATCATAAATATTATTCTTACTAAACAATTAATAAATTTTAGGATGAGATAAATAGTACTCCCAATATAGGAGAGTACTATTCATAATATCGAATCCGATTCTATTGTACGGACCGGATATAGGGACTAAAAATAATCTATTTTAGACATCAATTTTTAATCAAAACAGTATTTTGATCTACATGAGAGTGAGAGTGCTCTTACGTACGAATCTTATTGTATTTGTGAAAGAAATTTAGTGCTAACCGTGAGTCCTACATCTTTTAATTAAGATGCACATGTTAATTTTCTCTTCCACACAGTACTAGACTAAATATAACGCCGTTGTACATGATTTTGTCATTTGTTGATGGTGGGGGTGGTGGCTGCCGTCTTCTACACAGGTCTTGTGGTGCAAACCTCTGCCGGTGGTGGCCCAAGAGTCCCTATCTCGATTCATTGCAATAAATCATGTTTACGTCAAAAAAATAAATACATGTTTAAAATTACGGTAGAAAATAAAACTTATACCTTTAGAATTTATAACTTATAATTTCAATAATAAGTTCTATATTTTAAAAGTTATTTATTATTTAGTAAATATGTATTTAAAGTACTTTTAAAATTAATTATAGTAATTTTTTTAAATTATAGAGTTATCTGCAAGAGTGTTTTTTTTTAAATTTCAATTTGGTGCTTAAAAAAAAATAGATTTTCAACTTTTTTAAGTACTCAAAACACTTATTATTAATTTATCAAATATATCATCTTTTCTTTAAAAATACTTTTTAAGCTTCAAACGTAATTCTAAAGAGATTTTAATACCACTTTGTCAAATAACACTCTTGACGTAATATTATTATGTGATTTATAAAAAAAAAATTTAAATTTAAAACCATAAACATAAAAGAAGCGGAGGGAACTTAGACTTTATTGTAATGAAACGAGAGCGAAGAGTGGAGGGACGGCTGCCGCTCTCGGTCCCACCACTAAAATTATATGAATGACCCCACCACTATTATTTTAAATTTTGCATAATGACTTGCATAGTAACTTACATTAAATTTCAAGGCCTATAAATAGGGGTTTCAATTGTAATGAAATTCATAAGAAAATTTAGAGAGAGAAGAAAATTTCAGTTCTTAAAAGTTCCAAAAGAGTTTCTTATATATTTCTCTCTTGCAATAATAATTTCTTTTTTTAGTTTTATAACATGTTATCAACACGACGGTTCTACTAATTCCGAAACTAGTGATCTTATTTCTCTGTAAGTTTTTCAATATATTATTTGCAGTCTTTGATATATTTATTGATGATTATCTGTGTAAATTTATAAATATATTTTCTGAGATACACATATTTATTTCTGAGATACATATATTTATTTCATTATTTATTGATGATTATCTGTATGAATTTATAAAATTGGAATTTGTTGCTCTTAACATATCCGGGAAAAATTATTTATTTTGGATACTTGATGCTGAAATTTATTTTGATACGATGAACTTAGGTGAAACAATTAAAGAAGGAAATCAAACGTTCCTGCAGGACTGTGTTAAAGTAATGATTTTCCTTTGCCACCATCTTCACGCAAAAATAAAAAATTGAATATCTTATAATAAAATATCCTTATATTTTGTGGAACAGTTTAAGGGAGAGGTATGAACACCAAAAGACTGTCATCCTTCTAAGAGCTCGTTTTGAATGGTTGCACCTGAGGTTGAAAGATTATAAAAGTGTTAGTGAGTATAATTTCGTACTTTTTAAAATAAGTTTAGTAATAAAATTATGCAGTGAGAAAATCATCGATGATGATATGCTAAAGAAGACTTATACTACATTTCATGCTTCAAATGTGCTCTTACAGCAGCAATATCGAGAGAGAAAGTTCAAGAAATATTCTGAACTTATATCCTGTCTTCTAGTAGCTGAGCAGAACAATGAGCTCTTATTAACAAACTACCAGTTATGCCTTACTAGCTCAATATCATTTTCTAAAGTGAATGATAATAGTTTTACATCATTTCCAGAAGTAAATGGTGCATCATTTAGAAGAAATCGGTAGCGTGGATGTGGTAAGAGAAATTATAGAAATGTTGGTCCTGGAAGTGACAATATTAAAAGGGATAATAATATACCGTATCACCAGAAGTGGTACAATTCAGAAAGGGGTAAAAATCCACAGAATAATTCTTCAAAGAAAAGTGAAGAGGTGTGCCATAGATATGGAATGACTGGACATTGGTCATGTACCTGTCGTACGGCCAGACACTTAGTTGATTTATATCGAGCATCTATTAAAGGAAAGAATAAAATGCATGAAATAAATTTAGTAGAACCATCAGATGATTTATTAAATTCAGTAGATGTACATGTTACTTATCTTGATGTCTCTGATATCTTTAATCATCCTGAAGGTAATATTGACCACTTAATTGGAGATGGAAGTGTTCCACTCAATTAATGTATTTTCTTTCTATTATCTGTAATAAAAGTTTTGTATATTTTGTAGAATCATGGATTACATTGATGAGTTTTTATCTCTGAGTTGAATGATAAAGATATATGTTTGACTGATAGTGCTACAACTCACACAATTCTTAAAGAAAAAAAAAATTTCAAAATCTAACACTAAGTAAAACCTATGTCCATACTATATCAGACTCATCAGATTTAATTGAAGGCTCCGGAAGAGCTTATAGTGTATTGCCTAATGGCACCAAATTTTGTATTGATGATACTCTATTCTCTTCACAATCCAGAAGGAATTTATCGAGTTTCAAATATATACGTTGTAATTATTACTATATTGAAACGACCAATGAAGGCAATATAGAACATCTTCTTATTATTAAAACAATATCGGGCCAGAAGCTCGTTTTAGAAAAATTGTCTACTTTATATTCTGGATTGTATTATATAAAAATGAGAATAATTGAATCATATGTGGTAATGCACCAGAAGTATATTGACCCCAAAATATTTATGACTTGGCATGATAACCTTGGACATCCGGGATCTATAATGATGAGACGAATTATTGAAAATTTGCATGGGCATCCCTTAAAGAATCAAAAGATATTTCTATCCAATAAACTCTGTGCTCTGCATGTTCTCAAGGTAAGTTGATTATTAGACCATCTCCTTCAAAAGTCATTGTTGAATCTCCATTCTTTTTACAAAGATTCACGGAGATATATGTGGACCTATTTATTCATCAAGTAGACCATTTAGATATTTTATGGTTTTGATTGATGCATCTACTTGATGGTCACATGTTTGTTTGCTTTTCACTAGAAATGTTGCATTTGCTAGACTTCTTGCTCAGATAATCAAACTACGAGCACAATTTCCTGAATATCAATGAAAACGATTGGATAATGCGAATGAATTTTCATCTCAAGTTTTTGATGATTATTGCATGTCAATAGGAATATATGTTGAACATCCTGTTACCCACACACACAAAAAAAAAACGGTTTAACTGAATCTTTAATCAAAAGGCTTCAGATAATCGCTAGATCTGTACTTATGAAATCAAAACTACCTGTTTCTGCTTGGGGACATGCTATACTTCATGCAGTATCTTTAATTCGCATTAGACCATTTGCATATCATAAATATTCTCCATTACAGCTTGCATTTGGTCAACAACCAAATATTTCTCATCTTCGTACTTTTGGATGTGTTGTATATGTTCCAATTGCACCTCCACAATGTACAAAAATGGGTCCTCAACGTAGACTTGAGATATATTTTGGTTTTGATTCTCCATCTATTATTAGATATCTTGAACTCCTTACAGGGGATATGTTTAAAGCACGTTTTGAGGATTGTCATTTTGACGAATCCAATTTTCCATTAATGGGTAAAGAAAAGTCGGTGCCTGAAGTATGACAAAATATTACTTGGGATAATAAGACACTATCTCAATTTGATTCTCTTACAAATGAATGTAAACTGGAAGTTCAGAGAATTATTCATTTACAAAATGTTGCAAATCAATTACCGGATGTATTTACTAACACTAAAAGTGTAGTAAAATCTTATATTCCTACTGTTAATGCTCCAGCAAGAATTGAAGTTTCTGAAAGACAAATTGTCAAAACAGCAATAGGTAAGTCTAAGGCACGTCCAAAGTGTGGAAGACTTATTGGTGCAAAAGATAAAATTTTTAGAAGGAAAAGAATATAAAATGAATTTGGTGTTCTTGAAAAATACGTACCCACAATACAGGCTATAAATATAATTGGTGCTCCTAAAGAGTTCAAATCTTCTATTCCAGAACCTCCTGAAGAGGAAACTCCTGAAGAATATAAATCTCCTGAAAATGGACCTCCTGAAGAGGTATTTCATGAAATGTTTTCCTCTGAATAGAAACAAGTACCTGAAAATAATGAGATCTCAATATATTTCATGAATACTGGAGAAATTCTGAATAAAAATAAAACTGTTATCGACAACATATTTTCATATAAAATGGTCATTGACATTACCAGAAGTAATGAAGAAAGTGAGCCAAAAAATCATCGAAGAATGTCGACGTAGAAATATTGGCCAAAATGAAAAGCAGCTATTGAAGCTAAATTAGATTCGCTAGCAAAACGAGAAGTATTTGGACATGTTATCCAAACACCAAAGGGTGTAATGCCTGTTGGATACAAGTGGGTATTTGTACGAAAACGTAATGAGAAAATGAAATTGTGCGGTACAAAGCACGGATTGTCGCACAAGGTTTCCTGCAAAAACCCGGGATTGATTATGAAGAAACATATTCTCCCGTTATGGATGCAATCATATTTAGATTTTTGATTAGTCTGATTGTTACAAAAGGATTAGAAATGCGGTTGATGGATGTGGTCACTGCATAATTATATGGATCCTTAGACCATAACATATATATGAAAATCCCTGAAGGATATAAAATATCTGAAGTATCTACAATTACATCTAAAAATATGTACTCTATCAGACTACAATGATCTTTATATGAGTTGAAGCAATCTAGACGCATGTGGTATAATCGCTTAAGCGAATATCTATTGAAAGAAAGATTTGAGAATAATCCTATATGCCCATGTGTTTTTATTAAGGAATCAGAATTCGGATTTGTCATTATTGCGATTTATGTTGATGATTTAAATATTGTAAGAACTCCTAAAGAGATCTCAAAAACCGCTATATATTTAAAGAATGAATTTGAAATGAAAGATCTTGGCAAAACAAAACTTTGTCTCGACCTGCAACTCGAGCACTTGCCAAATAGAATTTTTATTCATTAGTCCATATATACTGAGAAAGTCTTGAAGTGTTTTTATATGGATAAATCTCATCCCCTGAGTACTCCAATGATTGTTCGAACACTTGATGTGAAGAATGATCCATTCCGTCCTTGTGATGACGATGAAGAAATTCTTGGTCCTGAAGTACCATATCTCAGTGCAATTGGAGTTTTGATGCATCTTGCAAATTGCACTCAACCAGATATTACATTCTCAGTTAATCTGCTTGCAAAATATAGTTCTGCACTAATTTGAAGACATTGGAATGTCATTAAATATATCATTCGTTACCTTCATGGTACGGTTGATATGTGATTATTTTATTAACGTGGATCAAGTCCACAATTGATTGGGTATGCAGATGCAGGTTATCTTTCAGACCCACACAGTGGTAGATCTCAAACTGGATATTTATTTACTTATGGAGATACTACCATATCATGGAGATCTGTTAAGTAGACACTATCTGCTACTTTTTCAAATCACTTAGAGATTATTGCTATTCATGAAGCAAGTCGAGAGTGTATTTAGCTGAGATCAGTAATTCAACATATCCAGGAAAAGTGTGGACTTCCGATGATCAATAATAGCCCAACAATTTTATATGAAAATAATACTGCTTGTATAACTCAAATCAGAAGAGGATATATCAAAGGTGACAGAACCAAAAATATTTCACCTAAATTCTTTTATACTCATGAACTTCAGGAGAAAGGTGAAATTGATGTCAAACAGATACGATCTAGTGATAATCTGGTAGATTTATTCACAAAGGCGTTACTAATTTCAATATTCAAAAAGATTGTGCATAACATTGGAATGCGAAAACTCAAAGATCTATTGTTATGCACTTTTCAGGGAGAGTAAAAGACTTGTGTTGATTATACTCTTTTTCTTTCGCTAAGGTTTTGTCCTACTGGGTTTTCCTTTGCAAGGTTTTAATGAAGCAATCTTAAAACACTTGTGGATATATAAGAAGACTGTACTCTTTTTTCCTTGACAAGGTTTTAACGAGACAAATTTTTTATGGATAGTCATTCAAGGGGGAGTGTAATGAAACGAGAACGAAGAGTGGAGGGACGGCTGCTGCCCCTTGTCCCACCACTAAAATTATGTGAATGACCCCACCACTATTATTTTAAATCTTGTATGGTGACTTGCATAGTAACTTGTATAATAATTTCAAGGCCTATAAATAGGAGTTTCAGTTGTAATGAAATTCATAAGAAAATATAGATAGAAGAAAGTTTCAGTTCTTAACAATTCCAAAAAAGTTTCTTATATATTTCTCTATTGTAATAGTAGTTTCTTTTTTTGGTTTATAACATTTATTTTTTTATTTTTTATTTTCAGACACTTTTTTTGTTTTAATGTATTTCTATATTTTCTAATAAACTACGTGGTAGTGGTGTCAAGTCAAGAGTGCTCATTCCAAAAACATGCCATGCATAACTAGATATTTGACCAAAATAATAAAATTGTAACTGCTGCCTTCAATTAAAGCTTGGTTTATTTTAAAAGATAAATTTTTAATTTTTAATTTTTAAAAAAATATATTATTATATATTTTTTTAAATTTTTATATAAAATATAATAAAAGAAATTCAACTTTTCCAAATTCTAAAACTATTTTTTCAAATTCCAAAACAAAACTATATTAACAAAATATATTATAACAATATTTTATTTTTTAAAACTTTTATCTCATCTCGTTTTTAAAAAAAAAAAAAGACCTAAGTGATCTGAATAATCCTCTCTCTAGATGAGTCTCTCCTCTCGACAAGCAAGTCAAACCGCTCTTTGTAGTTTGATGAGTGCACAAAAATGTATTCTAAATACTTTATTTAAATGCTAAAAGAAATGAGAAAATAATGAATATAACTCATGTTATTAAAATTAATGGTCATTTATCTTGAAATAGATATAAGTATGATTTAATATATTGATGAGAATATAAAATGCCATATTTTTTACTCTTAATGTTTAAAATTGTATTCTTATTTGATGTCTAAATATACTCATTATTCTTACATTTTGATTTAGGATACAAATAGAGGCATTATGAGCAAATGAAGATAATTATAGAATTTTAGACAGTTCTGATGTCTTTTCGTAATATGGGCATAACTCTCTAATCTAATCTCCGATTAAGCTGATTCAAGATGATATAGAACCGAAAGAGAAATATCTATAACTTTTATATTTTATGTTTTAAGAGATATCCACTCAATCCAAGACAAAATCGACCATCGAGTGGAAGCACCTGTACTTGACATTCCTGGATATTTTTCAGCTATTTGCATCAAATCTAAATGTCATCATAATATTTTCCAGCAAGCACTCATACACCAACTTGGAAATTCAATGATCAATTCATATGTAAGATGAAGTGCACTCAAGTTTCTTCAAGACAAATTATTTGACCACAAGATATTAAGTCATACAAGACAACTAATCGATAAAGAAGCAAAATTGAAACACTCAACCTACAAGCAAAATCCAGCTCATGCATAGTGAAAAAATAAATGATCAAAATGGCAACTCACAAATCACTTGGATTCAAGAATGACACATGGCAAAACAAGTTGAAATTGTGATGATTTTATCATGACAACTTGCATGAAAGATGCTTATAAATAGAAGGGAGGGGTGTGTGTTCTAAGACAATGCTTAGTGTGGGAGGATACTTTGGAAGAGCCATTATTTTGAGAGCTTGAGAAAAGAAAAGAAAAACCAAAGAAGAGAGAAGAAAATAATGGTTGGCTCTTCCATATTATCTCTTGGAGAATTTTTGTTGCATATTTTCAATATGTGTAACTAAATTCTCAAGGAGGGCTAGGGATAGACTTATGTGTGTGATGGTGTTTGTAATTTATTTTTGATTCATGTATTTGGTCTTTAAATATTAAAACTATTTTTTTCTATTATTCTCAGTTTATTTGTGATGTTTTTCGTCTTCAAAAAATTATAGAATCTATTTCGTTTATGGATTCAGTCATGCTTTTTCTATTGAGTGAATTAGTTCTATAATTATGTTTGGAGCAATTGATTGTCTATTTTGATTTAATTCTCTGCTGCAATATCGCCTCTTGGGTATATTGTCGTCGTTGGATTTTCTCAATGTCGATAACAATTTATGAGAGTTAAGCGCGAAAAATAATTTTTCAAAGAGTTACATTTGATTTAAATTTTGGTTATTAATGTTATATCTTCCGATTAAGAATTTGGACATAAAATTCTTAATTGAGTTATCAATAAATTAAGAATAAATTTGAATACCAAAAATACACAAGGAATTCTCTACGCTCTACTTTTCGTCTCATTTTTATTCTTTTCAAATTACTCATTTAGTTTTAATTTATGTCACACTCTAAAATTTACTTTTCACATTCGTCTAAATCTTTTTGTTAATTTCGTTACTATTCTTCAATTTCTCAATCCATCTCCCTGTGGAATCGACACCCCAAAGTTATACTGCAAACGACCGCGTTATTCTTTGGGCGTAATCAAATTTTGGCGCGTTGCCGGGGAGACGGTAGAAGAATTTGTAGTTTTTTTTAGTAGTTTGTAAAAAAAAAAAAAAGAGCGGTAATTTCGTTCATTTTCTTTTTAGCTTTTTGCATCTTTATTTTATTTTACTTTTCTTTTTGTAATTTTTTTTTGTATTACCCTTTTCTTTACTTTGCATGCACTAGTACAGAGACGCTTTTGGACGGTTTGCTAGTAGACACGTGCTAGAATCAGATTCAGAATCTAATTTTTCTAATCGCTTGTTTGATAATTCTTCCAATTCTGACGCGATGAGTGAACACGCGGACCAACCTATTAGAACCCTCCAAGATTATCTTCATCCCGCATGAACAGCCACACCATCCTGTATTATGTTCTCACCTAATGTTTGTCATGTAGATTTCAAAACAAGAATGATACAATTATTTCTGACTTTTCATAGTCTAGAAAATGAAAACTCCTATGTTCATATTAGGGAATTTGAGAAAGTAGTTGCAACATTCCACAGTCAAAATACCACTGACGACACGGTAATGCTAAAGTTCTTTCCTTTTTCTTTGAAAGATAAAGCTAAGAGTTGGTTGTACTCATTAAGACCACAGTTTATTGGAACATGGAGTGGGATGACTCAAGTGTTTTTCAATAAATACTTTCCCCAACATAAGACCAATGCTTTAAAAAGACAAATCTCTACCTTTGCACAAAAGGATAGTGAGACTTTGTACCAGTCTTGGGAAAGATTTAAAGAATTGTTGAGTATGTGTCCCCACCATAGATATGAGAATTGGCGCTTAGTGAGTTATTTTTATGAAGGGCTTACGCCCAGGGAACATCAATTCGTAGAAATGATGTGCAATGGATAATTTTTACAGAAAAATCCTGATGAGGCCATAGAGTACCTCAATGAACTTGCTGAAAAAGCTCATACTTGGACTGGACCTAGTGCTACTGATAGCACAAACAGGTCACGACCTACAGGAAACCCAAGTAGTGGTATTTACCATCTAAGGGAAGAGGATAATCTTAAAGCTAAGATTGAAATGCTCACTAGAGAATTAGAGTTATTGAAAACGAAAAACTCAAAGCCAACACACATGGCTAATCATACAGACTCTTTTGGGCCATGTGTTATTTGTGGTGGGGTAGATCATCATGCCTAAGACTATCTTACACATGCTAACATGAGAGGATGGCGTAATCACCCCAACTTCAGTTGGAAGTCTGAAAACCAACAGCCTGCACAGCTTGCACAACCTTTTAGATCATATCCTGCACCATACCATGCACCTCAATCTTCTAGAAATTCTATAGAAAATACTTTGCATGCATTTATTGAAGCACAGGGTAAGACTAACCAAAAATTTGAGTCTTTAATTATGTAGGTTGTTGAAAAACAAAAGGAGATAAAGAACTAGGTGTCTAAAATAACGAGCTTCTTGAGTGTAAATGAGCATGGTAAGTTCCCTTCTGAAGCTCAGTCTGTACCTCATGATCAACATATGGCACAAGAAACTGTGAAGAATGACGAGTGCCACCAGACATATATGATTGACTCACTCATAGACAGGGAAGTTTTCACAACTCATGATTATGATCTCTTTGAGAATTTTATTGTTGATTTTGAGTTTAATTCTATCAGTGGTTCGTCTGATGTAGCTAATATTTGTGCAATTTTTGACAAAATTCAAGATTATAGCACATGGGCTTGGTAACTGAAGTTTGAGGAGTTGCTTGAGAAAAATGAAAAACAAATTCCTTCAAGTGGGCAAGTACCAAAAGTTAATCTAAAACCTTGCCACCTACCTGTGAAGCTTGAACACCAAGCTTATTGGAAAAATAAGCATTTCGTTTTTGACCCAGGAGGAATAGTTCAAGAAGTGGAAGATAGTCCGGTTGTAGATTTGGTCTATCAACTTTGACCACACTATGCAACAATAATTATTATTATTATTATTATCTTGTTTGTTTTGTTTTATTTTTGTTCACTACTGTTTTCTTTATTTTTGTTTGCACGATAGTTTCATTTTGTCATTTCAAATTACCACTTTTGATGCTTAGCGAGCTATCCACATCACACATCAGGTGTATCATACTCTTTTTAGTTACTTCCTATTCAATTTTGATTATTAAACATTGAGGACAATGTTTCATTTAAGTTGGGGGGTGAGAATACAAATCTGTTATTTAAATTCTGTGGCATATTTCAATCAAAATATAAAAAATTGACAATTTTTCACACAGGCATCTTTTCACACATGATACTCATGCTCATTCATAACCATTTTGGTGAATTCAACAAACCCATCTTAAATCATTTTGCTAAAGTATCTACAGAACCATTTATGCACTTCTCCAAACTTTGTGGTAATATAGTGATTTGACACATGTAACTAGAGAATTATTTTACTTAAGTATTTATGTGGATTTTGGTGAGAATTGAGAGCTTACAAATATAGAAATTGTGATAAGTATCCATTGATCTGTTGAATTTGACTCTTCTTTTGAGAATATCATTACATGGTTTGTGGTAAGATGATGGATATACTTGGGATATGACGAAAGTCAACTTAATATTAACGTTTGAGCCTTTCAAGCTGAGCCTTTTCATCATAGATCTCTAACAGCCCCAATTTTAAGCCAATATACACATATGACATTTTCTTTTCATATCTACATCATCCATACCTCTCTACATTGGAGTATAGCTTATACACTATATTTTCCTACTATTTTACTTCCAAGTGTGTACTAGGTGTGAAATTATCATTTCAATAAAAAAAATGAAAAAAAATGGCATGGTGCTCTAGATGTGTCCATCAAATTATTCGTGAAAGAGTTCATCAAATTGCGAAGGCACCAGTGACAAAAGAAGATGGAAAAGTATACTTGGTCAAAAATCTAAAAAATTGAAAAATATATCAAAAGGAAAGTATAGTCTACTGAAAAATTTAACATATTCCCTTTTGTGTATACTTGGAAGTTTTTGAAATCTCTTCACATTTTCTTCTTATGAACCCCAAACCTAAGCCACATTACAACCCTTTGTATTGATTATTCTGATCCTAAGTATGTTTGTGGAAAGAATGGTGGAATTCTCAATTGTTTGTATTCCTATCATAAAATTAATGTTTGCTTGTTGCTTATATATAATTGCCTGAATTTTCATGAGAGTAAGTGTACACCTTTGTCAACTTCATATAGAGAATTTTTACACAAAAACACTTATATACCCGTGAGTTATAAAATTGAACCTTTTGCTTTAAGATATTCTAATGTTGCATGTGTCGAAACCTCTGATTTGATAAAAATAGTTTGGAACACATACACACTCTGTGGATTGCTATATTTGAATTACTTGTAAAAGGGTTATTGAATTTCTAAAATTTTTTTGATATGTAAAATTGAAAAATGTGTCTTGATGGCCCCTATGTGTTATTTTCTTTGGTCTTTCTCATCATTTTATATGAAAATTGTTAGAAACTAGCAATGAGTAAGTTGGGGGGTGTGATGAGTGCACAAAAATGCACTCTAAATACTTTATTTAAATGCTAAAATAAATGAGAAAATAATGAATATAACTCATGTTATTAAAATTAATAGTCATTTATCTTGAGATAGATATAAGCATGATTTAATATATTGATGAGAATATAAAATGCTATATTTTTCTCTCTTAATGTTTAAAATTGTATTCTTATTTGCTGCCTAAATATACTCATTATTCTTACATTTTGATTTAGGACACAAATAGAGGTATTAGGAGCAAATGAAGATAATTGTGGAATTTTAGACAGTTCTGACGTCTTTTCGTAAGATGGACATAACTCTCCCATCTAATCTCCGCTTGAGTTGATTCAAGATGATATAGAACCGCAAGAGCAATATTTATAACTTTTATGTTTTATGTTTTAAGAGATATCCAGTCAATCCAAGACAAAATCGACCATCAAGTGGACGCACCTGCACTTAACGTCCTGAATATTTTTTAGCCACTTGCATCAAATCTAAATATCATCATAATATTTTCCAGTAAGCACTCATACACCAACTTGAAAATTCAATGATCAATTCATATGCAAGATGAAGTGCACTCAAGTTTCTTCAAGACAAATTATTTGACCACAACATATTAAGTCATACAAGACAACTAATGGATAGAGAAGCAAAATTGAAACACTCAACCTACAAGCAAAATCCAGCTCATGCATAGTGGGCAAATAAATGATCAAAATTACAACTCACAAATCACTTGAATTCAAGAATGGCACATGGCAAAACAAGTTGAAATTGTGATGATTTTGTCATGACAACTTGCATGAAGGATGCTTATAAATAGAAGGGAGGGGTATGTGTTCTAAGACAATGCTTAGTGTGGGAGGATGCTTTGGAAGAGCCATTATTTTGAGAGCTTGAGAAAAGAAAAGAAAAACCAAAGAACAGAGAAGAAAATAATGGTTCGCTCTTCCATATTATCCCTTGGAGAATTTTTGTTGCATATTTTCAATATGTGTAACTAAATTCTCAAGGAGGGCTAGGGATGGACTTGTGTGTGTGATGGTGTTTGTAATTTATTTTTGATTCATGTATTTGGTCTTTAAATATTAAAACTCTTTTGTTCTATATTCTCAATTTATTTGTGATGTTTTTCGTCTTCAAATAATTATAGAATTTATTTCGTTTATGGATTCAGTCATACTTTTTCTATTGAGTGAATTAGTTCTATAATTATGTTTGGAGCAATTGATTGTCTATATTGATTTAATTCTCTACTACAATATTGCCTCTTGGGTATATTGTCGTCGTTGGATTTTCTCAATGTCGATAATAATTTATGAGAATTAAGCGCGAAAAATGATTTTTCAAAAAGTTACATTTGATTTAAATTTTGGTTATTAATATTATATCTTCCGATTAAGAATTTGGACATAGAATTCTTAATTGAGTTATCAATAAATTAAGAATAAATTTGAATACCAAAAATACACAAGGAATTCCCTACGCTCTACTTTTCGTCTCATTTTTATTCTTTTCAAATTACTCATTTAGTTTTAATTTATGTCACACTCTAAAATTTACTTTTCGCACTCGTCTAAATCTTTTTGTTAATTTCGTTACTATTCTTCAATTTCTCAATCCATCTCCCTGTAGAATCGACACTCCAAAACTATACTGCAAACGACCGCGTTATTCTTTGGGCATAATCATAGTTTCACCCATTAGTTTCTTAAAAAGCAGTTGAGACAACGCTAAGATTCTTCCTTAAGATTTCCTTTTTTAGAACCTTAGCCAGCAAACCCAATCAACTATTCCTGATATACTAAAGCCATCAATCCTAGTCAGTCAACAAATTATTGTTAATGTTGTGTTTTGCAGCTAAGACTACTCAATGATGGTTCAAACAATTTGAACCTGCAAAAGAGTTGAAAAGGGGGAGGGGGAGGGAGAGGGGGTGTGCAACGACTTTGATAATAAAGCCAGAAGAGTTTGAGAAAATAAGAATACTTAATAGTTTGAGAGATGATAGCTTAACCTTAATTACGAGGACCGTCCCTCTATTTATAGGTGTGAAACTGTACTTTATTTGTCCTCGAAGAACGATGGGAATGTCCTGCCTATCCATTTGATCATCATTCATTTGGTTGTGTTAGGACGAGTAGCCTTGCCATGGGCAGGGTCAAAAGGATAGTTGTCCCCTTCGAGCAGTGTCAGCTTTTGTTTTATGCCACCACGTATTTGGGGTTCCTGACTTGCATTTAATGCGACATGGTGTTCACTTGTGGGGCATTTAATGCGGTGAGGAACGCAACATGTTTCTGTCCTGCCCGTATTTAATGCGGGGTGGTTCTGGCGGTTTTTGCATTTAATATTGTGAGGGATGTGATATATTCATGCCCAACTCGACACATTTAGCATTTAATGTGGTGGGGGGTGCAGTATGTTCTTGCCTGACTCAGCACGTCCCTACAATATCATGTCAAAATGTCATTTTCTCTTTACGTGCCGATCGTAATAGCGGGCTACTGGACTGGGTATTCATACCTAGTTGGTTTGGCTTCATTTTCATTATTATGTAAATGAAGGAGCATGTATTTTTTATAGCCTCTCTAATGAAATCTTAAGATCTAATAAGGCCTACATCACTCAAAGATATGGGTTGAATACTTTTAAATCCAAAACTCCTAAGCCATACTCATATAACTAATAAAAGATGTCCAATTAATAAATTAAATAGGCTCAAATATGCCTACAACTATAGAAACATAAAAATAGGCCCACACATCTATACTTATTGAAATAAAAATCTTAACCACTAGGCTATGTCGTCCACCTCTGTAACTTGTATCATATGGATTAAATTGATTCTTTCAAACCCATCTTGAATGTTGGGGTCTTACTCGATGAATTTGCAAACTCAGCCCATGTAGATTGCATCAATCCTTGCATTGCTTCCTTGATCTTGTGATTGACCCATTTGAAACTTGTAAGGGATTTTTAAGCCTTGGCCTACCATAGTGCCCATCAGGGAATGATAATTGCAAGGGATTTTATTCCTTTCACTTGTTTCTTAAAGCCTAGTTGGTTGGAATAATATAAGGTTATGTCTTGATTTAGTTCAACTAGTTCTTAAAGAAGTTGAAATGAGAAACAAGTGAGGTAAAAAAGCCAATAGTGGTGAGACTAGTATCGAAAAAGAGTCAAAAGAGTGAAACACAAGTGGGGTAACATTATTTGAGCTTAGAGAAATGAGGGGGAGCACGCACACTCAGCGCATCCCCCTCACATGAACAGTGCATGGCACTGTTCATGTGAGCGGGATATGCTGAGTGCTGCGTATCCCCCAGCACTACTCTTGAGCTTAAACATGTAAGGGAGTGTATGAGGTTTTATCACTAACATTCTTGTTTTTCTGCGCATTAAAAATGTTTGAAAAAAGTGACTAAACACCTAAGGAGGAGGCGTATAACTCATTCTTTATGTTGTAGGCCATGTAAGAACAGTTTGTACTTTTCGTTATTATTTCAGTGAGTCATGCCGCAATAGTACTAAACTCTTTAACAAAACACCTATAAAAGCTAAATCATGAAAGCTTCTTATTTCAGGGATGCTTTAGGCATTGGCTATTCTCGCCGCCAATGCGGAAGGATGTCGCTGAAAAGAATGGAACGCTGCTTCGCTCTATTGGATGCATCAGATCCCGTATAACAAGCGAGCTTTTTACCCTCAAATTCAAAGATGTGGGTGCAAAATGCTATCCTGCTCTATTGTTGCGTAGCAATAGAAGCCTGCTCATGTTGCTTCGGCGGCGCTTTTTCGCGATGGCCTGGACTTTTTCTTTATCCAATTTAATAGCTTTTTAACCAATAACATAACGGAAAAAAACAAATGTTTTCATACAAAAGGTAAATTTCTAAAAATTAGCATACAACCTTTCACCTCTCAACAGATCAAAATTTGTAAAGACAGTAACTTCATTCCCTCTTTTATCTTACTTCATAATTATTTTCGTTTTCTTTTTTTTTTGTAATTTTTTTTAGTATTTAGGTTTTTTTTTAGCTTGCATGCACAGGTTTAGTAACATCTTGGGTCGGTTTGCTTTATAAGCCTGTGCTTGAGTCAGAATCTAATTTTCTTAATATTCTAATTTGATAATCCATCTACATGTTAGAACTCCTCAGGATTACCTTTATCCTACATGCACAACCATACCATCCTGTATCATGTTTCCAACCAATACTCAACTTAATTTTAAAACAAGGATGAAAGTTATTATGCACATTAGGGAGTTTAAAGAAGTAGTTGTGACTTTCCATAATCATACAACTGATGATATTGTGTGAGACTTAAGTTCTTTCATTTCTTTTTGAAGAATAAAGCAAATAGTTGGTTGAACTCACTAAGCCACGATCAATTGGATCATGGAATGAAATGATTTAGGTTTTCTTTAACAAATACTTTCCCCAATATAAGACTAATTCTCTAAAGAGGCAAATATCTATCTTTGTACAAAAGGATAGTCATAATTTATATCAAGTTTGGAAAAGATTTAAAGAGTTGTTAAGTATGTGTCCTTACCATAGGTATGAGAACTGGTGTTTAGTGAGTTATTTTTATGAGCACCTTACACTTAGAGTGTGAAAATTTGTAGAGATGATATGTAATAGTGAGTTTTTACAGAAAAATTCCGATGAGGCCACAGAATATCTCAATAAGCTTGTTGAAAAAGTTCACACTTGGACTGGACCTAATACTACTAAGAGCACAAATAGGTCACAATTTGCTAAAAATCCAAATAGTTGTAGAATTTACCATCTTAGAGAAGAGAATAACCTAAAAGATAAGGTTGAAATGCTTATTACAGAACTGGAGGTGTTAAAAACTAAGGATTTAAAATCAATACACATGACTAATCATGCAGAGTCTTTTGACTCATGTTTTGTGTGTTGAGGAGTAGATCACCTCACTTAAGAGTGTCTCATATTTGCTGAAATAAGGGGCATGTATGGGGAACAATGCAATGCCTTAAGTATGTACATAAAACTGTTTATACCTCTTTCTTTGATACTTGCAATCTAGTGGAATGACCCCGCCCTAGAAAGGGTGGAATCATACTTCATGACTTTTTTTTTCCCCAAAAATAATTTTAGAAAATGAGACTGATTTCGTTCGTTTCTAAAACCTTTTAGTTCATACCTAGGGTACACGATTTTGCATAATAAATAAAATATATTTTTACAATAAAAGAAATTTACAGCGGAAAATATTTGAATTTAAAATAAAAGGCCCTTCATACATGCCTAGACTACCGTGCTCTTCCCTTGGTATGTCGGCTTCCTATTGTGCACTCATGTGAAAGGGGAGAGTGGCACACATAAAAATTAAAAAGAGTCGAATACTCGGTAAGCATTACTTCATACTGTTTAAAATATAGTAAAGTAGAATTTTCAGTCATGCAATTAACACTCATACATACGTAAATACATACAAGAAAATGCATACATTTTTTTTTCATAACTATAACCCTATTATGTCTTGCATTCTTATAGATTTTCGTGATCCTTCTTATTCTTAACAATTTTTTTAAGTCATTAATAGACAATAAATCATCAAACTGGAAAGCACCTAACTATCAAGCAAGCACAATAAAAATCACTACTATCAAGTAGTTATCAGACAAGCAAGCCACTAACCAACAAGCAAAAATAACGACCAATAACTACAAATAATTAATAACAACTATTAAACAGTCATTCATTTGATTCATATATATCATACATTCCATACACATAATACATATCATGACATTCATTCTTATTCTTCTATCTTTTCTTTGGATCTTCATTTGAATTTCGGGTCTTCCTTTGGACCCTTAAGTATTTTCATATAATATAGCATTCATTCATTCTTTCTTTTTCTTTTACTTATTTTCCTTAACATTATATTCTTATCTCTCCTATTCTTTCTCTCTTTTCTTTTTCTTAGTCAATTCGTTTATAGAAAAATATCGTTTAGAAGTACATCCATGAATCGAATGCATACGTGTGCACTTAATATCATCGGGACATAGGGTCATTGCATAGGGACATCTCGTAGGGTCATCACATAGCATCCATTCATAACATTCTTCCATAAAATCAAAAGACGGAAAGCTCGAGTTTCATTTTATATTTTTCAAAGAATACATCCAATAAGTATTACGTATAGTCATTTAATTAGAAGCATATAATTACACATTTGGAGTTTGATAAAAAAGGCTACCAAGAATGACTATTACGTACATATATTAGCATTTTCAGTCCTATTATCTTTTCTTTACTAATCCGGTAAATTCTAGAGGTGTATGAACATAACACTTACCTAATCTCTATGTTATTCCCATATCATGCATTCTAGTTACAAGCGCATACAACAATCAATCTACATGCATACATATAACTAGAATCAATATATATATATATATAGTACATAAACAATTAAACTAGAAAAATTTACACTTCACTTAGGACACTCTCCTACTATCCCAAGGTCTTGGAGTGCTTATCCACTATGCTAAGACTATCGAGGACTCGCTTACGGATATTGGAACACTTCCCCTCTATCCTTGGATTCTCACATGACCCTTACTATGTTTCACCTTCGGGGATCAACTTACGAACAATATCTTTTCCAAATAACCTCATCCTAATGCATGACTTAGACCGACCAATTCACGCATCCTAGTACTATATACCACACTCGATATTAAGGCATCCAAGTCTACGCGTCATTATCATCATCATCCTCACCCATGCCATACCATGTGACATTAAGCAAGTTATGGGGCTTAACATTGCATACTCTTACTCAGGATAGAGTATTCATTACATATGGTAATTTTGTCCGATACACATGTTATTAGATACACATGTATCCTATATCCACGTCACTTAAGATCAACATAGAATACATTGATCACTTGCTTGTGTAACAAGTACCATAAAACGATATCAACTTTCTCCATACCAGTTGGTAGGACTATCGCTACTTCCTTGCCCTTTATTAGTTCATCCCAATACTTAACACGACAAGATCTATCTCAAATGTACTTTTGTTGTGTCACGTAATTCGAGACGACTATCGAGTTACACCATCATTGACCACTTCACATGGCATTACGCCACGTGACTACTACATCAACTCCTGACTCGACATGAGTATGGCTCCTTGTACTCTTGTCACATTCCCATTACTTAACTGCTATGCGATTTTGTTGCTATGTATGTATTTCAAGACATAACATGGCTACGCAGTAACACCCGTCACTGGGACCATCAGTCATATCACAACCACTCTGGAACACTGTTATACAAGTCCTAACACTACAAGTGCTTTACGTTCCTTAATTACGCAATCATCCATCTTCGTAACAAGCCTTACAGTGTATCACGACTACATCTCATGGAGTACACCCCATGCATACTCCATTTTGCCCAAACAAAACCACATAGAGTATACTCACGTGTACTTTCTCCACAACACACTACATCATAACCCATACGATACATATTACACGGTGCATCGCTTTACTCCATGGAGTATACTCTATGTGTACTTCCTACAAACACACTACTCTACATCATCATATGATGCATACTACACGGTGCATCGCTCCACTATGGAGTACACCCCATGCGTACTCTCTTCACAACACCTACCACAACACCATAACTTCACACAGAGAGCACCCCCGTACTTCCCAGCACAGCTCACAATATTACTTCACAGCAAAGCTAGCCAACTACACAATTGCGCCCAACTACCACAATACAGTCCACCAACTCCTAAATAGGATGCTCGGTTTGAAAGGGGAAGCTAGAGAGAGATTCATTGGAGGGAGGAGAATCTGATGGTGGCGGTGGTGAGGTGGTGCAACCATGGGAATGTGGCCGATTTAGATTGAAAGGTGTAACTCATGCTTGGGAGAGTGAGGGAGAGTGTGGGAAGGTGGAACCATGGATGGAGAAGTGGAGCTAGAGGAGAGATCGCCTGAGGTGGGGGAACCTCGTGATGGTGATGGTGAGATCATATCGTGGCGCACAGCGGCGCCATGGTGCTTAAATCATGGGTTACAAGAACCATTTCGGGCTTGGTGGGTTAGGGGTTGCCGTGGATGATGCCAGCAGCTGGGATTGCTGTCAGAGGTTGCTAAGAGGCTACCGGTGGTGTTGTGATGGCACAGGTGGTTGAGGTGCTGCGCAACAAGGCTTGGAGGGCAAGAAATCCATTTCGGGTTTGGGCTTCCTTGTGAGGTGAGGCTGTCGACAGGGTTGGGTTCACCAATGGTGGGTCGCCGAGAAGTGGCTGTTCTGATGGGATGGGCAGTGATGATAGGTGGTGGCCGGCTGAGCTAGTGTGGGCTAAGGCCGAAAGTCCAAGGGGGGAGGGGGCTGTGTCGCTTGAAGAGAAAAGGAGAGAAGAGAGAGAAAGAGAAAAGTGAGAAGGAAGAAAGTGAGGGCTAGGGTTTCCTTTTTGGATTTTTTGTAGCCCTATGGCTTCTGATCTTCAAACGGATAGATAATGAGGTGAAAAGATTGATTGGAAAACACGTAAAATCAACTTAATTTAAAAACACTCAAGTGAATTAAAATGAAATATTATTTCAACTTAACTTTTAGTTTATAAAATAATATTTCTTATCATTAACTAAAATGCTAAAGTTTTACTAGCTATTTTAAAAGAATAAAGACATAAATTTAAATTAGTCATTTAAAGCATAATTAAAATTCCATAATATTTTAAATAACTAAAATTATGGTAATAAAATGATTTTGTACAATTATAATATTTTGAAGCTCTTCAAAATATTATAATTGTATTTTCTTATAAATGAGGCTTGGATTCAATCACAATGAAAATACCTCATATAGTATTTATAGGACATATAAATATTAGATAACATTAAAACGCTGAGCGTATTTTAAAATCAACTGTTATCTTTTTATACGCCATCGGGGTTTGGCATGCGTATCAAGATCTGGCACGTGCATTGAGACTTATCTCAATTAAAAGAGAGAGAAACAGATTGTCACATCATTATCTTGAGATTCGATAAGCCTTAGAGAAAAAAATGAGTGGATGTTACATCCAGGGTGTTGTAATCACCCCCAACTTTAGTTGAAAATATGAAAATTGGCAGCTTGCACAACCTCCTATCGTATCATGCCTATTTATTTTCTATAAATTCCTTATAAGATACGTTAAATGCATTGAGGCACAGGGTAAAACTAATCAAAAGTTTGAATATTTGATTACGTAGGTTGTTAAAAAAATAAGGAGATAAAAAGCCATGTATCGAGTTGATTAGCTCCTTGAGTATGAATGAGTGTAGCAAGTTCCATTCTCAAGATTTGTTGTGCAAGAAAATTTGAAGAAAGTCAACGCCATTGTGACATGAAATGGTAAATCATTGCACATTCCAACAATAGATAAATCAAAGGATATTTGTTACCCAGATGACTAACACAAGAGAGGGGTGAATTGGGTTATATTATAAAAATTAACACTTATAAATCAAATACACATAATAAAATATAAACAGGATATAAAGTAGCAAGAAATGTAAAGAGTATATGGTAAGAAAAAGTAAACTCAGTATTTTTACGAGGTTCAGCCCCACTGCCTACGTTCTCGCCTCAAGTTACCCATTGAGGATCCCAAATTCACTAGTCAATCTTCTTTAGGTGGAGATAGAAATCTATTACACATTTGAGTAGCACCGCTCCAAAGAATCCGTATAGAACACCCTCTGCACTTCCAATCACCTCACACTTGGTGATTCAACTATTCTCTGTATAGAACACATTTTACACACACAAAAATTATACACACCCTCTTACTGATACAAGAGTTGATAGTGGGTAAACTATCAAAGTACATTCCTCAATGAGTGAGATGAAACAATACAGCGCAACCTATATTTCTCTAAAAAAGAATAAAAATTAAGGTTCAAAACTTTAGAAAAGAGAGAATAAGAACTTTAAAAGAATGATACAAAACTTAGCAATAGATGTGTAAGCTCTTGTTGTGATTTTTGTAAAACTCAAGTGAGCTATTTATAGGCAAATAAGTCTTCAATTTCAAATTTGAAAAGATTTACATGTCAAATAAGAGCACTATTTACTTTTCAAAAAATTCAAATAAAAGTATTTCTTTTTTGTATTTGTCAAAGACAACTTCATTTATTTTTCAACGAAATCATAATATTTTACTTTTCATACATGACAAAATGAGCATGATTTATTTTTCAAACTAAATTATCTTCTTTTTGCATATGTCAAAAAAACACACAACCACCCTTTAAGATTTTCAAACAAAATTATTTACCTTTTGCATTTGTCAAAAAAACACACTACCACCCTTCAAGATTTTCAAATAAAATCATCTACATTTTGCATTTGTCAAAAAAACACACAACCACCCTTCAAGACTTTCAAACAAAATATGCACATGTCAAATATGATAATCAATTATCTTACAAATTCAAATTTTTATATAAAAAATATAATTTTCGAAATTATATTGTTTGATGATGTTATGCACATGTAAAAAACATAATTTTCAAATTTAAGACATTTAAAGATGTCTTGCATATGTAAAAAAAAAGTAATTTGATGTTTTATAAAACAAAAAAAGTAATTTGGAGCCTTAATCCAATTTTGAATTTTATCAAGAGATGTACAAAACAATCTATGAGTTTTATTTGTAGACTTATTCTTTTATACTTGATGTGCGCTTCACTCCATTACGTAAATAATTTAAGCTTGAGACTTGAATTTATTTGTTATTATCAAAATCTAAACGCAGATACGAAACTTAAAACCTTGGATTCAACAATCTCCCCCTTTTTGATGATGACAAATACTTAGTAGAATTTTGAGACTTGGAGTAATGCTTAAACTCCTCCTAAGAATATACTTTAGTTTTTCAAGCAAATAGATAAACATAATTCCAGCATATATAACAGAGTAAAAAATCTAAATATTTACATCTAAAACTTCTTTCCCTTTTGGCATCATTAAAAATGAATCATAATTAGTTCAATAAGACATCTTCCTACAATAACCAATAGACAAATAAAATGTTGCGTTAGTAGAGACTGTAGAAAATTCGGTGCGTGTCCGACAAAACTTGCAAAGGTTGGAGGTTTAGTTTTGGCAATTCGGTGCGGAGCCACGCGTGTTCGACAAAACCTGCAAAGTTTTGAGGTTTAGTTCTGGCAATTCGGTGCGGAAAGAGATTTAAATCTGCTTGATGTTGTTGACAAATAAGATATGTAGAGATTTGAAAATTTTCGGTTTCTATTTAAATGACCATTTTCACCCACTGAATGCTAAAACAAATCTCACATTGCTCATTGATCAAATATCTGTTTATCCAAAACAATAGAATGGCGGAAAAAATTTCGTCAAATAATCTTCCAGATTTGAATCAGGAACCGTCTCAACCAGTCATTTTATCTCCTGAAGTTGTCAACACCATGATAGAAGTAGAGATGTATTTTTCTAGTAGGACTGATTCTGAAGTTGTTACAGTATCAAGAACTCTTAGTACTCAATATGCTGCCTCTGTTATGACCATGTCTTGGAGATTACTAGCGAGAGCAAATGAGGTTGATCGACTTAACAATCAAATATCTGTTATGCTTCAAAAACTTGCAAATAAAGGTAGAAAGAATAAGAGGTTAAAGCAAGAAAATAAAGATTTGACGGAATTAGCTCGTGTTCTGAAAGTTCGAATAGAGAAATACGGAACGAGTGAGAGTTCAAGCATAGAGTCAACATCAGCAGATAATGAAAACATTTTACGAGAGAAATAGGGACAATTGTGATTAATCTTGCTGGCTTAGTTCGATAACTTTTGACAATATGTATCCGGCATATCTTATAAGCTTGACTAAGTAAGATTTGAAGAGATGAAAGTTTTTCTTCTACTTATTTCTATCTTTATAAAAGCAATCCTTAACTTTATCTAATCCGCATCAAATCTTCTTCTCATTTCTGTAGTTCATCTTCATTCTCACTTTACAAAATTTCAATGGCTCATCAATTTTCCTTCAGTACTTCTCGTGATCAAGATATGATGTATTCTTCACCTCAAACTATTTATGTATTTGTTATAGGCACCATGAAGCAACAAAACACTGATTTGGCTAATAAATCAGATCATGATACTATTTACGAGCTTGTGGGTCTCGGGACTTGATACTCATCTTCCATTGTTGCTTTTTTCGCTCGGTTGCAGTCCAAAACTCGCGAGATAGAGATGCTTAATGAGAAGATTAATGTTCTTCAACGACTTATTCAAGAGTCTAACAAAAAAATAGTAAACTTAAAACAACAGAATAAGGATTTAAAATCCTTATTTGTCTCTTCATTTCGATTGCCTAATCCTTTAGATAAGGATGGCGTGATGATATATGAGGAGCAAAAGCATTTAAATGATGAGGTTAAACGTCTCAAGTTTCTGTAAGTCATTTGAGATAATGAAATAAAAATATCTAACAGATATTTATGGCATGCATCATTCCTATTTCTCTTCTAATCATGCATAGTCTATCTTCCGGTAGGGGTTTTGTGAAAATGTTTACCAATTGATCGTGTCTGCTTGTGAATTCTAGTACAATATCACATTTCTGCACATGATATCTAAGAAAATGTTATCTAATTTCAATATGTTTGATCCTAGAATGTTGTATTGAATTCTTTGAAAGATTTATAGTACTAGTATTATCACATTTAATAAGAATATGATCGTACATAAGTTTAAAATCTTCAAGTTGTTGCTTCATATAAAGAACTTGAGCACAACAACTACCTGAAGTAACATATTTTGCCTCAGCAGTAGATAATGCAATAGAATTTTACTTTTTACTAAACCATGAAACAAGTGCATGACTTAAAAAATGACATGTTCCATTAGTACTTTTTCGATCAACTTTGCAACCAGCATAGTCTGCATCTGAATAACTGATAAGATCGAAAGAATTGTGCTTAGGATACCATAACTTTAGGTCAATGGTACCGGCAAGATATCTAAAAATACGTTTGACTGCAATCAAATGAGATTGTTTTGGAGATGATTGAAAATGTGCACATAAACATACACGGAACATAATATCAGGTCTACTAGCTGTCAAATATAATAAATTACCAATCATACCTCAATATACCTTTAAATCAACTGGCTTACCGCTTTCATCTTTATCAAGTTTGGTGGTTGGACTCATTGGTGTTCCAAATTACCTTCGCACCTTCCATCTCAAACTTTTTGAGTAACTCTTTAATATATTTTGACTGATTAATGAATGTTCCACTTTTTGTTTGCTTGATTTGCAATCCAAAAAAGAAATTAAGTTCTCTCATCATGCTCATTTCAAATTCTTCCTGCATGCTCTTAGCAAAATCTTGGCACATATTTTCATTAGTAGCACCAAATATTATATCATCAACATAAATTTGAACTAGAAGAATATCATCCTGTTCATATTTGATAAAAAGAGTTGTATCGATCTTTTCTTTTGAAAAATATTTTTCAATCAAGAAACTACTAAGCTTCTCATACCAAACTCTAGGAGCTTGTTTGAGTCCATATAATGCTTTTGTGAGCTTAAAAATACGATTAGGAGAAATATGATTTTCAAAACCTGGAGGTTGCTCAATATATACCTCTTCATTTATAAAACTATTTATAAAGACACTTTTAACATCCATTTGAAAAAATTTGAAATTTTTATAACATGCATATGCAAATAACATTCGAATAGCTTTTAATCTTGCAACAGGTGCATACGTTTCATCATAATTGATTCCTTCCTCTTGATTAAAACCTTGGACTACAAGTCGAGCCTTGTTTCTAGTTATGATTCCAGACCCGTCTTTCTTATTTCTAAAAACTCATTTTGTTCTAATAACAGCATGATTTTTAGGTTTAGGAACAAGTGTCCATACATTATTTCTTTCAAATTGATTTAGCTTTTCTTGCATAGCTAGAATCCATAATTCATCAATAAGTACTTCATCAATATTTTTAGGTTCAATTTGAGATAAAAAGCAGTGTGATTACAAATATTTCTAAGAGATGATCGAGTACTTACACCTCGTGAAAGTTCTCTTAGAATTTGTTCCACTGGATGATCTTTCACATGTTTCCACTGTTTGGTTGCATCTTGTACTAAATCTTGATGATCTTTCCTGATGTCTC
The DNA here is from genome assembly GCA_036898215.1 of Platycarya strobilacea. Taxonomy (NCBI): domain Eukaryota; kingdom Viridiplantae; phylum Streptophyta; class Magnoliopsida; order Fagales; family Juglandaceae; genus Platycarya; species Platycarya strobilacea. Next base: position 12,232,234 of record CM072552.1, read on the forward strand.
CATATTGGACTTCTGCCATTGTTCTTTGTCGAGATTGAGACTATTTGTATTATTTGTACATTCTAATTCTCCATCAATAGATTTTTTGGAGAGTAGAGAGTTAGATTCATCAAATACTACATGCATAGATTCTTGTACAGTCAAAGTCTTTTTATTGAATACTCTATAAGTTTTACTATTTGTTGAATATCTAAGAAAGATACCTTCATCAAATCTTGCATCAAACTTTCCTAAATTATCTCTGTCATTGAGTATAAATATTTACATCCAAATACATGAAAAGTAATCAATGTTGGACTTTTTCCCATTCCAAAGCTCATAAGGGGTTTTATCTAATTTAGACCTTAACATAACTCTATTTATAACATAACATGTAGTACTTACCGTTTTAACCCAAAAATAACTAGGTAAATTATTTTCATTAAGCATTGTTCTTACTATTTCTTGAAGAGATTTATTCTTCTTCTTTACTACCCCATTTTGTTGAGGAGTTCGAGGAGTAGAGAAATTATATAGAAAACCATTTTTATTACAAAAAGACTCAATATGTTTATTGATAAACTCTTTCTCCCTGTCACTTCGGATGTTTGAAATAGTATAGCCCTTTTCATTTTGAATTCTCTTCCATAGATTGGTAAATACATTATGTACCTCATCTTTATGAGTGAGAAAGATGACCCAAGTATATCTAGAGAAATCATCAACATTAACAAATGCATAATATTTTCCTCCCAGATTCGCAACTTTGTTTGGTCCAAAAAGTCTATGTGTATTAGTTGCAAAGGTCTAGTAGTGGAAATATATTTCTTGATTTAAAAAGAAATTTTTGTTTGTCTACCAAACTGGTATGCATCACAAATTTTGTCTTTAAAAAAGTTTGGTTTTGGTAAACCTCTCACAAGATCATTTTTTGAAAGTTTGGAAATAAGTTCCATATTTGCATAACCTAACCTTCTATACCATAACCAACTATTTTTATGTTGAACTGATAAACAAATAGTATCATGTGAGGCAATTTCTTCAAATTCAATTGTATAAACATTATTGTTTCTAAAAGCAATAAAACAAATATTGCAATCATAATTATTCAAAATAATGCACTTATCATTTTTTAAGGTCACTGTAAATCTTTTATCACATAATTGACTTATACTTAAAAGATTATATTTTAGACTTTCAATAAGTAGAACATCTTCAATTATGAGAAAAGACTTATTACCAACTTTACCTATTCTCATGATCTTCCCTTTTGAATTATCTCTAAATGTCACGTGTCCTTCTTCTTTCGGAGTGAGATCAATAAATTTAGTTTTATCTTCTGTCATGTGTCTTGAGTATTCGCTATCTAAAAACCATCTTGTTTTACTTACGGAAGACTTCATGCATACCTACAAAAATAATTAAAATAATCTTTCATGCTACCATGTTTTTTAGATCTTTTATTTATTAGTATTAGAAGAAATAAGATTCTTTGGTACCCATATGGCCCTAATAGTCATTGTATGTTTTCTTCTGATAGGACAAGTATAATAGTTATGACCAATTCTATTGCAAAAATTACAAATAACATATAACATACTTGAAGAATTTGAGTGATTGTAATAATGTCTTTCTTTGACAAATCTATTTTTAAGAAAATAATTTTGAAAATATGGTTTTGATTTAATGGGTTTATTAAAGGTTTATTAAAGAAATTTTTATAGGGTTTGAGTTTTTCTTTTGGTATGTATCCCAAGCTTAACTTATCAAAAACACATATTTGATTACCAAGAAGTTTTTTGAAATTTCTTTTTCCATTTGTGAAATTTTCAACAATCTTTTCTAAATCAGCTACTTTCTTTTTTAGTTCATCATTTTCATCTTTTGAAACTATATTTTCTTTTCTTAAAACATCAATTTCGTTTATTAAAAAAGAATTTTTCTTTTTTAAAGCGGTATATTTAATATCCAAATTTTCAAATTCCTTATATACCTCTTCCAAAGCAATTTGCAATTCTACATAAAGAGGGATTTTCAGAATTTGTTACCTCAAGACCATCTTTAGCCATGAGAAAGATTTGTAGATTCTTCATTGCTTGCGTCGTTGTCTGAACTACTTGAATCATCATCCCATGTAACTTTCATTGCTTTCTTGCCTTTGTATCGATCTTTCTTAAGTAGGGGACAATCTACCTTGATATGTCCTAACTTTTTACATTTATAACAATTTAATGAATCATTTTTACCTGTATCTTTGTTGGAAGATTTTTTGAAAGATTTCCTTAGAGGAGCTTTATTTTTCAAGAATCTTTTAAATCTTCTTGTGATCATTGCAATCTTTTCGTCATCGCTTTCTTCATCTTTATCGCTTTCATTTTCAAGAACAACGACTTTGAGTGTTAATCTCTTCTTTTGCTTTCCTTCTTCTTCTCCTCTTTTCAATGTGTACTCATTGGTAATAAGTGACCCGATGAGTTCATTTATTTCGAGTTTTTTAAGATCTCTAGTTTCAAGAATTGCCGTTACTTTTGATTCCCAATGTTTTGGCAAGGAGTTGAGAATTTTCCTTACTATCTCCAAGCTAGAACAAACTTTACCAAGAGATGTCAAACTATTTATAATATTAGTAAATTGAGTATACATAGAAGAGATAGATTCATCATCATTCATTTTAAATAATTCATATTCATGCGTAAGAACATAAATTTTTGATTCTTTGACTTGCAAAGTTTCTTCATAGGTTACTTTCAAGTTGTGCCAAATTTCCTTTGCTATCATGCAAGTTATTATTCTGTAAAATTCATTACTATTGATAGCATTATATAGAAAATTCATAGCCATTACATTCACAGTATAAAGTCTATCGTCTTCGTAATCAAACTCTTCCTCTTCCTTTTTGACCTTTACTCCATCAACAGTTTTTGTTGGAATATAAGGCCCATTTACAATACATTTTCAGATTTCTCGACCTTAAGACTGAAGAAATATTCTCATTTTACCTTTCCAGAAAGTATAATTATCTCCACAAAATAGTGGAGGTCGACTACTGGATTGACCTTCAGCGAAAGTAACTGCAATGTTAGCCATATGATCTTAACTCAATAGATAGTCAATCTTATAACAGAGTCCTTACTCTGATACCAATTGTTGCCCAAATGACTAACACAAAAGAGGGGGTGAATTGAGTTATATTATAAAAATTAATACTTATAAATCAAATACACAATATAAAATATAAACATAATATAAAGCAGTAATAAATGTAAAAAGTAGAGTAAGAAAAAGTAAACTCAGTATTTTTACGAGGTTCAGCTCCATTGCCTACGTCCTCGCCTCAAGCTACCCCTTGAGAATCCCAAATTCACTAGTCAATCTCTTTTAGGTGGAGATAGAAACCTATTACACTTTTGAGCAGCACCGCTCCAAAGAATCCGTATAGAACACCCTCTACACTTCCAATCACCTCACACTTGGTGATTCAACTATTCCCTATATAGAACACCTTCTACACACACAAGGGTTATATACACCCTCTTACTGATATAAGATAAGAGTTGATAGTGGGTAGACTATCAAAGTACACTCCTCAATGAATGAGATAAAAACATTACAGCGTAACCTATATCAATCTAAAAATAAACAAGAATTAAGGCTCAAAACTTTAGAAAAGAGAGAATGAGAACTTTGAAAGAATGATGCAAAACTTAGCAATAGATGTGTAAGCTCTTATTGTGATTTTTGTAAAACTCAAGTGAGCTATTTATAGACAAATGAGTTTTCAATTTCAAATTTGAAAAGATTCACATGTCAAATAAGAGCACTATTTACTTTTCAAAAAATTCAAATAAAAGCATTTCTTTTTTGCATTTGTCAAAAACAACTCCATTCATTTTTCAAAAAAATAAACCTAATCTTTTGCTTTTCATACATGAAAAAATGAGTATGATTTATTTTTCAAACCAAATCATCTTCTTTTTGCATATATCAAAAAAACACACAATCACTCTTTAAGATTTTCAAACAAAATCATCTACATTTTACATTTGTCAAAAAAACATACAACCGCCCTTCAAGATTTTAAAACAAAATCATCCATCTTTTGCATTTGTCAAAAAAACACATAACCACCTTTCAAGACTTTCAAACAAAATATGCACATGTCAAATATGATAATCAATCATCTTACAAATTCAAATTTTTATATAAAAAATATAATTTTCAAAATTGTATTGTTTGATGATGTTTTGCACATGTAAAAAACATAATTTTCAAAACTAAGACATTTAAAGATGTCTTGCATATGTGAAAAAAGTATTTTGATGTTTTATAAAAAAAAAAAGTAATTTGGAGTCTTAATCCAATTTTGAATTTTATCAAGAGATATACAAAACAATCTATGAGTTTCATTTGTAGACTTGTTCTTTTATGCTTGATATGCGCTTCGCTCCATTGTGTAAATAATTTGAACTTGAAACTTGAATTTATTTGTTATCATCAAATTTTACACATAGATACGAAACTTGAAACTTTGGATTCAACAATGTTGAAGAGGATCAAAATAATAATAGTGTTGAGCTGCCCAAGGAACCTGAAGTAATAAAGAGCCTAGTTAAGGTACTATTTCCTCAAACTTTAAAATCAAACATGTGAAATTTGGATCCTATAAATGAAATTGTAGATAATCTCAAGCAGGTAAAAATTAATCTTCATCTTTTGCATAAATCTCAAACAGTTGTGGTCCCTTATTGCCGGGGCCATAGGCATAATTTGTTTTAGACTTTTTCACTGTTCATTTTTTTTTCTCTCAAAAATGATAAAAGAGGATATGCAAACAAAACATATTTAATGTTTTTCTAATAAAATATGCCTGTAGGGGCACAAAGAGGCCTCAACTATGGGGCCCCAAAGAATTACTGCTAAACAAGTCCCTACTCATACAAAAGTTCTAAAAAATTTATCTACGGTTAAGATGAAGTATCATGTAGAAAAGACAACACTTCTGACAAGCAAGTTAATACTTTAATTGAACAGGTGATTCCTCCTAGATACAAGAATCCTGATTGTCCAACCATTGCATGAATATTGAAAATCATGAGTTTGGGCAAACCTTGCTAGATTTAGGAGCTAGTGTTAATTTAATATCCTGTTCCATTTATATACAATTAGGGTTAAGAGAAATCAAACCAACTACTGTGGTATTACAATTAGTTGAATATTTAGTCAAAGTATCAAGAGGTGTAGTAGAAAATGTTTTGATTGAAATTGACAAATTTTATTATTCTGTTGATTACATAATCCTTGACACTAGTTTTGTTAGTGACTCTACACCTAAAATTCGATTAATTTTAGGTAGACATTTACTTGCTACTGCTAAATACTTTTATTAATTGCAAGAATGGTCTAATGAAACTCTCTTTTAAAAATATGACTATTAAGTTGAATATTTCTCATATTGAAAAACAACCAATAGAGAATGATGATTGCCACTAAACGTATATGATTGATGCACTCACATGGGAGATCACATAACTCATGATTCTGATCCTCTTGAATATTTTCTTGTTAATTCTAAGTTTAATTCTATTAACGATTCGTCTGATTTGATTGATATTTGTGCTCCTTTTATGAAACTCAGGATAATGGCACATGAGTTTGGAAACTGATATTTGAGGAATTGCCTAAGAAAAGTGAAAAACAAATTTCTTCAAGTGTGGAAGCACCAAGAGTTTAATTGACCCCTTTGCCATAAGGGTTTAATTTGAACCTTAAGTAAGCATAAGTTAGCCATAGGTTGGAGCTTACAGATATGAAAAGTGTTAGCCCCTTAGTGTGTTCTCATAAAATTAATTTGAAAGAAGGAACTAGCCCTCATAGAGATCCTCAACGTAGATTTAATCTCATTATGAAAGAAGTAGTAAATAATAAAGTGTTAAAACTATTAGACGCATGAATTATATATTCTAATGTTGATAGTAAATGAGTTAGTCCTACACAGATTGTCCATAAGAAGTCCATTACTGTGGTAAAAAATGAATTGGGAGAGTTAGTACCTTCAAAACTTGTGATTGGGTGGTGGATGTGCATTGATTACAGAAAATCGAATGTCGCCACCTAAAAAGACCATTTTCCACTCCCTTTTGAATCCTTGAGTGTGTTGATGGTCACCCATTTTATTATTTCTTGGATGGTTATTCTGGCTATTATCAAATGAAAATTTCAATTGAAGACCAAGATAAAACTATTTTTACTTGTCTTTTTGGTACTTATGTTTTTCGTAGAATATCAATTGGATTGTGTAATACCCCTGCTACTTTTCAACGTTGCATGATGAGCATTTTTAGTCACATAGTTGAAAATTGCATGGAAGTTTTTATGAATGACTTGACTGTTTTTGAAACTTTCTTTTATGCATGATTATTGAATCTAAAGAAAGTGTTGACTCGTTGTGAGCAGAAGGAATTGGTTTTAAATTAGAAAAAATATGACTTTATGGTACCTTTTGGTATTGTCTTAGGGCATATTATTTTTTCTAAGGTTGAATTAATCTCTAAATTATCTAGACTTAGGACAGTAAAAGATGTTTGATCCTTTTTTGGTTATGCAAGTTTTTATAGGAGGTTTATACATAATTTTTCTACCATATCTAGATCATTATGCAACCTCCTCACTAAAGATTCCCTATTTGAGTGAACACAAGCATGTCAAGAGGTCTTTAAAATGTTGATCGGCAAGCTTACTTCAACACTCATAATACAACCACGTGATTGAACTTTACCTTTTGAGGTTATGTGTGATGCTAGGGATTATGATGTAAGTGTTGTCCTTGAACAACAAAGGGAAGAGAAGTCCTTTGTCATTTTAGAACTCTAAATAATCTTCGAATGAATTACTCAACTACTGAAAAAGAGTTGATAGCTATAGTATTTGCTTTTGACAAGTTTCGTGCTTAATATGGTAGATTTTACTTTCGCAGAAATTTGACATCACCATCAAAAACAAGAAACGAGTGAAGAAAGTAGTGGCTAATCACATGCCAATTAGGGATAATTTTTCTGATGAGTATTTATTCTCTATTACTTCTCTACCATGATTTGTTCATATTGTGAATTATTTGGCTGCAGGTGAGATACCTATAGTTGGAGCGCAAGACAAGATGAAATTCATAACTGAGATATGCAATTTCTATTGGGATGACATTTTTCTTTTCAAATATTGTCCTGACCATATTATAAGGCATTGTATCCCTAATGAAGAGATTGTCTAGTGTCTTAAAATTTTGTAATTCTCAAACTTGTGGGGCCATTTTTCAATAAAAGAAACCGCTATAAAATTTTGTTGTGTGGATTTTATTGGATTTTGTATAAAGATACAAACATTTATTGTCGCTCATGTGAAAGACACAAAAATTAGGAGTTATGTCCCGTCGTAATATGACGCCCTTGAACCCAATTTTAGTGATTAATTTTTTTTATTATTGTTGGTGCATTGATTTCATGGGACCATTCACTCCTTATTTTGAATACCAATATATTATTGTGGCCATAGACTATGTGTTAAAATGGGTAGAGACAACAGCTTGTAGGAGCAATAATAATAAGACATTAATTAAATTTCTCAAAGAAAATGTGCTATATCGGTTTGGTAAGCCACGTGCTATAATTAGCAACTGGCTATTATCAAATGAAAATTTCAATTGAAGACCAAGATAAAACTATTTTTACTTGTCTTTTTGGTACTTATGTTTTTCGTAGAATATCAATTGGATTGTGTAATACCCCTGCTACTTTTCAACGTTGCATGATGAGCATTTTTAGTCACATAGTTGAAAATTGCATGGAAGTTTTTATGAATGACTTGACTGTTTTTGAAACTTTCTTTTATGCATGATTATTGAATCTAAAGAAAGTGTTGACTCGTTGTGAGCAGAAGGAATTGGTTTTAAATTAGAAAAAATATGACTTTATGGTACCTTTTGGTATTGTCTTAGGGCATATTATTTTTTCTAAGGTTGAATTAATCTCTAAATTATCTAGACTTAGGACAGTAAAAGATGTTTGATCCTTTTTTGGTTATGCAAGTTTTTATAGGAGGTTTATACATAATTTTTCTACCATATCTAGATCATTATGCAACCTCCTCACTAAAGATTCCCTATTTGAGTGAACACAAGCATGTCAAGAGGTCTTTAAAATGTTGATCGGCAAGCTTACTTCAACACTCATAATACAACCACGTGATTGAACTTTACCTTTTGAGGTTATGTGTGATGCTAGGGATTATGATGTAAGTGTTGTCCTTGAACAACAAAGGGAAGAGAAGTCCTTTGTCATTTTAGAACTCTAAATAATCTTCGAATGAATTACTCAACTACTGAAAAAGAGTTGCTAGCTATAGTATTTGCTTTTGACAAGTTTCGTGCTTAATATGGTAGATTTTACTTTCGCAGAAATTTGACATCACCATCAAAAACAAGAAACGAGTGAAGAAAGTAGTGGCTAATCACATGCCAATTAGGGATAATTTTTCTGATGAGTATTTATTCTCTATTACTTCTCTACCATGATTTGTTCATATTGTGAATTATTTGGCTGCAGGTGAGATACCTATAGTTGGAGCGCAAGACAAGATGAAATTCATAACTGAGATATGCAATTTCTATTGGGATGACATTTTTCTTTTCAAATATTGTCCTGACCATATTATAAGGCATTGTATCCCTAATGAAGAGATTGTCTAGTATCTTAAAATTTTGTAATTCTCAAACTTGTGGGGCCATTTTTCAATAAAAGAAACCGCTATAAAATTTTGTTGTGTGGATTTTATTGGATTTTGTATAAAGATACAAACATTTATTGTCGCTCATGTGAAAGACACAAAAATTAGGAGTTATGTCCCGTCGTAATATGATGCCCTTGAACCCAATTTTAGTGATTAATTTTTTTTATTATTGTTGGTGCATTGATTTCATGGGACCATTCACTCCTTATTTTGAATACCAATATATTATTGTGGCCATAGACTATGTGTTAAAATGGGTAGAGACAGCAGCTTGTAGGAGCAATAATAATAAGACATTAATTAAATTTCTTAAAGAAAATGTGCTATATCGGTTTGGTAAGCCACGTGCTATAATTAGCAACTGGAGCACACATTTTTGCGACTGTTGTTTTAAAGTTTTGATGAAGAAGTATGGGTAGTAGATAAAATTTATACTGCCTATCACCCTAAGACAAGTGAACAAGTAGAACTTGCAAATAGAGAAATTAAGCAAATCCTAAAAATTTCAGTTAACTGAGTTAGAGGAGTTGAGAAATGATACTTAAAGAGTAAAATGAAAGCATTTCATAATAAGAATATTTTTAGAAAAACTTTTAAGCCTAATGATCGAGTATATTTATATGATTCTAGACTTCACAAGTATCCAGAAAAATCTCGATCTAGGTGGACTGACCCTTTTATAATGAAGCATGTTTTAGAAAATAGGGCGGTAGAAATAGAGGATCCTAGGGGTGGCCGAGTATTTAAAGTAAATGGTCAGTGCTTAAAAATATTAATTGATAGACAAGTTCCAAAAATGGAAGACATTTTGCTTACGGATCCAGTCTATCAACCTTGATCACCCAGTCTATCATAGTTCATTTCTTTATTGTATTCCTATACACTCCTAAACCTTTGTATAAGGTTTTGTCCTAGATCCTTGCCAACCTTGCATATTTCTAATAATTTCATTTGGTTGATTCATCTTATCTCTCACTTACATGGACACCAAATTCAATTGATAAAAAATGTTGGCGTTGCAGATGGACGATATATGTCTTCTTTGCTAATTGGGCGTCTGTCGAGAGGACTAAATTGAAGAACATATAGCCTGTGAGGATCAACTGAACCTATTGTACTGGGTTTTCTCGCAATTTCAGGTAAGCAAGAAGAATAATTTTGAACAATGACTAGAAAACAGGGTGGTTCATCACGTGCAGGCAATAAAGAAGGGTATAACAGTTGGTTGTCTCGGGAAGACCCTTGTTGAAGAAGAATTAAAAGGTAAGTAGTAATACTTTGGTTCTGATTCTCTTGATTAGTACTTTCAAGTTGTTCTTCGCTCCATGGAAGTGTTCTTCAAAATCTTTCACTATAAAAAAGGATGACATCCAATTATTATCCACTTTTACATAATTATTTAATAATACTAGTTTATTTTAAATTTCTTCGACTTTGATCTGTTTAAATTTTTTAAAAAACATAATATTTTAATAGAATTTTGAAATACTTATTAATCAATTAATTATTTATTTCACAAGTAATTAGATGGTTTCATATGGGAGCATATAATATTTGATTTTGTTTCAAAAATCTTTTAAACCATTTTATCTTAACATTTAAAAGCCATTCAGGCACAAACATCTTTTAATTTAAACCATCTTATCTAATTATTATTAGAATTTTGTCAAACTTTCAAACAAAACGTAAAAAATAATTTTTTTTTTAATTTCGAAAAAAAATAACGTTTTTAACTTTATTTAATTTTTTTTCTCGATTTTTAAAATCTTATAAATTTTTTAATTTAAATAATTTTATTACTATAAATTATATCTATGCGTAAATTTTCATTTATGTAACCAAACGAAAAAGAATTGATGGGAAAAAGATCAATTATATCCAGTGGAGAATGGTTATTTTGTAGCTAGCACAGGAGACAAGAGTTAGCAATTGTTTAATGATAATTTAATGTAATACGATTAGATTTATTTAATCATAAAAAAGAAATAAAATTAATCATATATATTTCTAAATAGAACAGAGATAAAAGGTTTTGTAGACTGATAAATACTTTTAGTCACAAAATTTTTTTATAAAATATTTAATAAATTAATGTGGCTTCATATATTTCGTTAAATTGTAAAATTAATTTTATTGTAAAATAGATTTAACAAATTATATAAAACTATGTCATAAGTATAATAGTCCTCTTGTATTCTCTTTAGCGAGAGAACACAACGAATTCAATAAAAATTCTATCTCATTAGTTTATATTATTGTGACTATAAAGAATAAACACTAAATATGAGTATAAACTAAATGAGTAATATCTTCTATCCTTTAACTGTGTTAGAAAGTTTAGTGCGTTTTCTTTAGAAAGTAATGTTAGATGGAGTGTTAAACTAAGCAAGTGTATTTTCTTTTAAAAGAAAATTGATTCATATTTAAAAAGATTATTTTTTACATGAGTCACAAGTTTAATTATTTTTTCAAATAGTGTACGAGATTTAAACATTTTAAGATTGTAAATATAATTTCTCATTTTTAAAATACAAGACGTTTTATTATAAGTTCATGATGCAACAATTATAATTATCTTCACTCATCTACGTCTTTGTTTTTTGTATACTCCTTGATTATATGGTTTATAGCTTAATGGACAGATAATTTTTTTTAAAAGAAGTTGATATTTATCTAACTTTTATTCAATTAGTTAATACGATATTAATCTTTTTAATTTAATGTGTTTAAATTTTAAAATATATAATTTATTACAAAGTTACAAACATTTCTAACCTCATCACTTGTCATATTGAAATGTTGGTCGGATTACCAAGATTCAAGACAATTTAGACAAGGGACAACAACACCTTGAATTATAATCGCATGCTTAGCTCCTCTCACGAAAATTCTCTTTTCACCAGTTAGGCTCCGCTTGGATTCAGAGATGAGATGAGTTTAGATGAGTTTAGTTTATTTTTTAATATTATTATTATTTTGGGATTTGAAAAAGGTATATTGGAAATTGAAAAATGTGTATTGGGAATTGAAAAATGTGTATAGGAATTTGTATTTTATATAAAAAATTATAAAAATATAATAATAAAATGAAGATGAATTGAGATGAGTTGAGCTCACCTTTGAATCCAAACGAGCCCTTTAGAGTTTTCAAAAATTTTCATTGCTGTTGTGAGGGGGGCAAAGCTCTGGTTCTTTTCCCTCCTCAATTCATTTTGTTTTTTCTTTTCATTCTATTCTTCTTTTTGTACTTTTCCTGGCCACCGCAATTTATGATGATTTTTGAGATTTTTTTATTGTAAAGGCTGATTTGATAGGTACGAAGGAGTACGATGCCCAAAGCCTACCACGCGTAGTATGGCCGTTCCCTCCATTTGCCTATTTTGGTGTTGTCAGAAATTTTTTGACTGAACGGAGTAGCGCGTGCTCATAACGCATGGAATCCGTTTGGAGCTTAAGCTTCAATGCGCATTTTTTGTTGGTGGATCATTCTTGCCGGTGGTAATTTTGAGCATATTTGGGATACCAGGCCTTCCTAGAATAGTTGCTCACTTTTGAAGTAGCGTGTGATGTTTAGACGCCACAAACAGCCATCCATTGGGTTGTCGTTTTCTGCTATTTGATTGTGTATTGTTTGGTTTGTATAGAAAAATTATAAAAAGAGAAATTATAAATTTGTATCCTACCTACCGTTAGTTGATTAGTATACTAAGTTTTTTCAGTTCATATTAATCATATTTGTAAAATTTTAAATTTTTAAATTGAATGATGGTAAATTTATTTCTTTTTTACAAAATAAAAAATAAAAAAGCACCTTGAATTGGCTTTGGGAAAATCTGAAAAGCTCATAAAACCGAATTCCAAAGTTCAAAATGTCATCAATGCCGAGGAGCTATTCGATCTGGAGTTAATATGGCGAGCAACTGAAGCACGCTCATATTAATGGCCAACACAACAATACAGACCTAACTCAATCAAACTACTTGAATGTGATCTCTGTATCTGACCCCCAATTTCATTTATGGCGAAAAGCACTTGTTCAGACGTAATGAAAAATTTTACTTATCCTTGTCATATCAAATATAATTTTTTTTCCTCTATGAATGATGAATGATGAATGATGAATGATGAATCGTAAAACTTAATTTAAATAATTGAATACTATATATATTCATTCTAAAATAAAAATGTTCTGAGTTCCAATATCCATACCGAATTCAATATTTCTCAATAACAGACGGCTCTTTACACATTGCTAAATTTAGCTTCTCAATTCCTTTACCTAAGTAGGGATGCTTGAAAATGAGATAAAACTATAATTTTGTAAATAGTAATAATTTAATTTTTAAATAGTAATAAAATAGTTTGAATTAAAATTTATTGAGTTTTGAAAAAATAGAATGAAAAATTTTAATAAAAAATATTATAAAATTAAAATATTATTATTATTTTATAATTTAAAAAGTTGATTTTTTTATTTTTTATTTTTTATTTAAAAGTTTAATGAAATTATAATGATTAATTTAAAAAGATTGTAATGATTAATTTAAAAGTATTTATATTTAATATTATTTAAATAAATAAAAAAAAAAAAGATAGAAAGAGATGAAACATATTTCTAAATATCCCCTATCGGCTATACCCTACCGGCCGGCGGCCGTCACTCTTTTAAGGAAGCAGACAGACTGGATCCCACCCAAAGGGCCAAATGCATAAATTTCTCAGAATCTTAATTTGCAGGGTACCCGAGGCATACTACAACTTAAACAAAATGATGAATTAGTTCTGAATGCACCCATAAATGAAAAATCAAAAGTTTAAACTATGCAAATCTTCCACAAATATTTGAAAAACAGAATCTATCATAAAATAAAGTAAAATTTCTTGTTATTTTTTGAAACAACTGGCATAGGGACATGTATAAATCTGCTAATTCCCTTTGTAATCAACAAGTGGGGATTGGATAACAAGAGATACAGTCAGCCCATGGGCCTTTCTTGGACTCCCCCACTATGGGCCTTATACACTCCCAAACCAGACTGCTGCACTTAAGCCCACTCCCTAACCCTAGTTGCCAAACCTTGTCACCTTTCTTCAAGCTAACTTTGGCTTCCAAGTAAGCTAGCTCATACCACAATGAAGAAGAAGACTGGTTCCCAAACCTGTGCAGTGTCATCAATGCAGGCTCTATGTCTTTGTCACCAAGCTTTAACCCTTTCGCTATATCCCTTATCATTGCCCTTCCTGAAGTTGGCAAGCAAAAATGGTGTATCACAGTCTTAAAGTTTGGCACGTAGATTTCACTGGATTTGTCGATAAATGTTTTCCATAAGATGGAAAAAACAAGCCAAAGCCTCTCCGAGAATGGCAAGATTGAGGAACCAAGAACGGTGACGTTTGATCTGAGAGTTTCTCCGACGACTTGTAGTACATTTTGATTCAACGTAAACCCCTGATTTCCCTTGGAGTCCTCCTCGCGAACTGCTGAAAAATAAGCCTGGTCGTCAAAGGCATTTTGAGTCCTCACTGTTCGAGACAGTTTGTACTTTGAAGACTTGTTTGCTTCCTTTCTATTGGAAAGCAAAATGGCCGCACTTCCCATTCTGAAGAGGCAGTTAAGGATCAACTTGGACCGCTCGTTGCCTGAATACCAACCAGAAGACAAGATTTCAGTGCTAATAACAACGGCGTTAGAGTTTTTGTGAATTCTTAGAAGACTTTGAGCCAAATCAACTCCGATGGCGCTTGCGCTGCATCCCATTCCAGAGAGAGTGTAGCTCTTAATATCACTTCTCAAGGAGTATTTGTTTATGATGATGGAGGAAAGCGAAGGTGAGGGGCAAAAACCACTACAATTAACGATGAGAATATCTATATCACATGGGGAGAGTCTAGTTTTGGACAGAAGGTCTTCCATGACAGGGAAGAGAACCATATGCACTTCTTGGATGGATTCTTGCAGGTGGGTGTTTGGTGGAATGTATTGTAAAGCTGGGGGTAAAAAGGTTTCTTCACTTAGTCCGGAAGAAGTGAGTAGTTTGGCCATGAAAGAGATACTTTCGGAGTCAAAACATTGAAACATGGAAACATTTTCAATGAAGGTAGAGAAGGGGACTCTGCAGAAGCTTGGTGGCCTGAGACATGAGAAGTCAACTAAATAAACAGGAGCAACTTTGGAGAGGAACAAACGTTTGAGGAGGATGAAACAAGAGAACAGGAAGAGGAAGTAGATCAGAATGGGTTTCCATTTATGAAAGATGAAGAAAGCTGCGATATTGGATATTAGGGAAGAGGTAAATCTTAGAAGTTCCGTGATATTTGAAAGAAGATGCTTTGATAGAAGACTGGATGCAGTGAGGGTACTGCTAGTGCTAGTGGTATTGAGAAGAGGGTCATGTCTGAGCTTAGACAAATACTGATCCATTTGACCAGAGAGAGATAGAGAGAGAGAAAGTGGTGGAGAAGGAAGTGATAATGGTGTTTTGAAAACTGTAAAGGGTTTAAATGGAATTGGAGGGTGCAAACGAGAGTGGAGACTGCATGCGGTGAATGCTGGTGTGCTGGATCAACTGCAGTTGGTTGGTGCAACTTGTGAGTAGACCTGCAGTCCTAATAACTGCATGCATGTGTTATATATATTTTTAATAGTTTTTCTCATTTCACTATTGTTTATATCCATGACGTTATGATATTTTCTAAATTTATTGATGATCATTGGAAATATTTAGTGGCTTTTCTTGATATCGTCTGGCATAATGGTCTAGTAGTTCCGCCAAGAAAATTAAATTGTTTTAAATCAAGATTAGATTCCTTGGTTATGATATTTCTGAAGGAAAAATTAAACCTATTCAACGATCAATTGAATTTGCCAAAAAATTTCCTGACGTTATCTTAGACAAAACACAACTTCAAAGACTGCTGATCTTTATTTCCTTACAGTGAATCAGAAGAATCAAATGATTCTGATGACTACAGCAAGGTCGGTCAAAAGAGATCTTCATAGTACCATCGAGATACTGCTGAATCAAGTCAACATCTCTATCACGAGATACGACTTCTCTGGTGGTAGTTCCTTTGGAAGGATTCACTCATCTGGAAGAGAAACATCTCTCCAGTAAATCATTTTTGGTATTCTGATATCAACACTCGAAGACGAGTATTGTATCAGAAGGATCTGGTCTTTCGACGATTTCAACTTAGATTTTGGGTTAAGGCTAGTCTTCATTAGTAGATAATAGATACGGTAAATCAATGACAAAGGCCTACTGCCTTCGGTCATATCATATCGATCGGAAATCAAAATATTCAAAGTTAAAACATCCAAAAACATTCCTACCATTCAAATCAATAGTCAAGTCTGCATAAAATGATATATATATATATATATATCGTATTTAGACCTGCAGTAATGGTACATGCCATTCTAAACTGCAAGTGTTGTAAAGTCGTTTAGAAAAAAAAAAGTGGAGTCTTATATTATTAAAATACTAATTATATATATAAATATATATATCGTATTTATTTATTTTTTATAATTAATTAGGCCGTATTTACGCACTCATTATCATTTCTCAAAAATAAAAATAAAAATTTGATTAATATGTAACATCTATATTATTTTAAAGTGTATTTGAACACATAACATGACATATTCTCATTAACATCAGGAAAATAAGACTAAAGATCGGAGGGTGCAAACGAGAGTGGAGACTGCATGCGGTGAATGCTGGTGTGCTGGATCAGCTGCAGTTGGTTGGTGCAACTTGTGAGTAGACCTGCAGTCCTAATAACTGCATGCATGTGTTGTATATATAAATATATATATCGTATTTAGACCTGCAGTAATGGTACATGCCGTACTAAACTGCAAGTGTTGTAAGGTCGTTTAGGGAAAAAAAAAAGTGAAGCCTTATATTATTAAAATACTAATTATATATACATATAAATATATATATCGTATTTATTTATTTTTTATAATTAATTAGGCCGTATTTACGCACTCATTATCATTTATAAAAAATAAAATTAAAAATTTGATTAATATGTAACATCTATATTATTTTAAAGCGTATTGGAACACATATCATGGCATATTCCCATTAACATCAGGAAAATAAGACTAAAGATCGGAGGGTGCAAAGAGAGTGGAGACTGCATGCGGTGAATGCTGGTGTGCTGGATCAGCTGCAGTTGGTTGGTGCAACTTGTGAGTAGACCTGCAGTCCTAATAACTGCATGCAAGTGTTGTGTGTATATATATATATATATATATATATATATCGTATTTAGACCTGCAGTAATGGTACATGCCGTTCTAAACTGCAAGTGTTGTAAGGTCGTTTAGGAAAAAAAAGTGAAGCCTTATATTATTAAAATACTAATTATATATATAAATATATATATCGTATTAATTTATTTTTTATAATTAATTAGGCCATATTTAAGCACTCATTATCATTTCTCAAAAATAAAATTAAAAATTTGATTAATATGTAACATCTTTATTATTTTAAAGTGTATTCGAACACATAACATGACATATTCTCATTAACATGAGAAAAATAAGACTAAAGATCTTTAGTCTTATTTTCGATCTTTAGTCTTATTTTCCTCATGTTAATGGGAATATGAGGAATGTATTTTCATTAGTCAATTGTATATTCTTCAGTCATATTTTCCTTATGACATGAGGAAAATAAGACTAGAAATTTGATTAATATGTAACATCTTTATTATTTTAAAGTATATTCAAACACATAACATGACATATTCCCATTAACATGAGGAATGTATTTTCATTAGTCAATTGTATTTTCTTTAGTCATATTTTCCTCATGACACAAGGAAAATAAGATTAAAAATTTAATTAATATGTAACATCTTTATTATTTTAAAGTGTATTCGAATACATAACATGACATATTTCCATTAACATGAGGAAAATAAGACTAGTCTTATTATCCTCATGTTCCCATGAACATGAGGAATGTATGAGGAATGACTAAAGAACTTATTTTCTTCAGTCAACTAATATAATTGACTGATTGTATTTTCATTAGTCAACTATATTAATTGATTGTCAAGAGCCTAATAGCCTGATGACATATACAACCTGATTCTTCAAATGAAAATCTAAGTTTGAAACGCCCCACCCCCATTGTATAAAAAAAAATATACTAATTGATCATTTTTAATATTAATTCATAAAATAAACTAAATATGGTAGAGAATAAATCATATTATCATATATATTAGAATATTATAAATATTTATGGTATTTTTTTTTATGGGTGTATTTATAGTATTCTAAACGCACATTCCATATATATTGGCTAAACGTCCTTATTTTGTGAGTTAAGTTTATGGTATTTTAACGCACATTTCAATTAGCATGATATATTATACTAATTGATCATATTTATCTTGTAAACGTAAACTAAATATTTTTTTAAAAGATAATGTTAGAGTGCATATATACAATGCTTGTTTAGAAAGTGAGATGAGATGAAATAAAATAATTTAAAATGAAAATATACTTTTTAAACACTTTTAATCATTAAAAAATAAATATATATAAATTTATTAATAGTTAAATATTTAATTATTAATTAAGAAAAAAAAGTCTGACTAATCCTATTGCATATCTATCCTGTACAGATGCGTCTGTGCTGGAAAAAGGCCTCCGTTCCAGTACACAGAGAGAGGCACTGGCAATTTGGCATATGCTCTCTCGACGTATAATATGCATATATATAATATTAGAAGAGATCACAAAGATATAATATTAAATATTAGTGTAGAGTCTATAAAATTAATTTATTGGGACAAATATAATAAATTAAGAGTAAGGTTACGAATAAGTCTCAAATAGACTAGATTCATACGAGCTCTTTAAAAAAAAAAAAAAAAAAAAAATTCTCACTAATAAAAAATAGAGTTTTTTATGTTTTTAAGATGGATTTGGTTTATATGAAACTTGTCTATTTGAAACATGTACAAACTATTTCTCATAAGTTAAAACGATTATATATATATAAATTCTATTTATCATCTCCACAAGCTATATTTATTTTAATTTTTTTATTATAAAAATATGTGGTATATAGCTGATAAGTAGAATAACTCTATTGGTTAATAATAATAAAATAAAATAAAAAATAATAAAAACAAAAAATAATTTTAAAATAGAAAAAAAATGTAGTGTAGGATGATGATAGTATAAGTCTTGATAGTATATTTATCAGGAGTAATTCACTGAAATATCCAATCAGGCCGTGATAGTATATTTTCTAGATTTGAACGTTGAAGTGATTTTAAATGAACGCGAATAAAAATTAAAAAAATAATAAATAATTTTTTAATAATATTAAGAAATTTACAAATAAACTATAATAAATTAATTTAAAAGTATTTCACTATTAAATTATATAATTATTATAATTTTTAAAATTTTATATATAATTTAATAAATTCTAATCTGGATGCATGTCGAGTACAAGTCGATGCAAATTTTGGTGTGTATGGCTTAGTCATGTTGAAAAGTAGTTGGCAGACTCGGCCCTTTTGATGGCCTCTTGTTTTATGTGGCAGTCTGCAATTGGGTCCCCATACATTGAAAGAAAACAAAATAGGGATCAGGAGCTCTCCTTCGTATCGATTGCATCTGTCCAAGAGGGAGTGATATGCGCATGTTTAACTAGACAAATCGCGTAATTATGCAAATAAATTGTAATTTGTACGTATGGGTTTTTATGTGAGCTAGACATGATGATATTTGATATCCATGGAAAGATTATACTTATTTCGCTTTGACTTGAGTGCTGACTTTAGCTGATGCATGTATGGGCAAGAGTATTCTTAAACGTATTTATATTTTTATTTACAAGACTCATGATGATGTCAATGGAATAGATTATGAGAAAGACTTCCGTCCAGACCGATTACAAAAGGATAATTTGCAGTCACACACCCACAAGCTTACACATCACTTAGATCCCGTTTAGATTTAGAGATAAGATGAGTTGAGATGAATTTATTTTATTTTTTAATATTATTATTATTTTAGAATTTGAAAAAGTTGAATTGGAATTTTAAAATTATGTATTTAAATTTGAAAAAATGTATTGAAATTTGTATTTTGTATGAGAATTTGAAAAGTAAAATAATAAAATAAAGATGAGTTAAACTTATTCTTAAATCCAAACCGGACCTTACTTCTATAATTCATTACTCAACCGCATGAGATTTTTGGCACATGCTCTCCCTAAAACCAAATATGATTGCTGTTGACGATAACTCAAAACGACTACAACTCAAAACGTGAACTTGCTTGCCGTTGACGAGGATATTTTCCTAGTTTGGTATATTTTTTTTTCCTCTTTTTCCATTTCTAGGCCAAGCATCCTTGCTTTATTTTTGTTGCCTTTTCCCGATTGACGTTTTCTTGAGAATCTATGGTGTCCTAAAGCAAGCTTGCCTTTTTTCAATGCTCTACGCAGTGAACCAGAGCATTTAGACACATTTAAGGACTTGTGTTTCCAAGAAAATATGAGGGAAAAAGAGGAAGAAAATACCAAACCAGGAAAATTGCGTGACTCTTGAGAGAATAGTTGTCGATAGTTGGGCTAATCTTGTCGGTGGACTGCAAATATTCTCGTTGGCGACAAGCAATTAATTTCCAGTTCAACGACCAATAATTGTGTTGAAGAAGAAGAATTAAGAAGAAGAAAGCCTGAACTATAATTTGGTCAAACTTTCTAAAATTTCAAACTCAAAATTACTTTTCTACTTGAGTTCTTGATGATTTGTTGTCTTTTCTGTAGGTTTTTGTTTTATGTTGATTTTTATGTTATCATGAGTTAGATAAGGATTGACCATAGGAAAAGCCTTTAAACCAGATAGGTGTAAAAAGAGATGGGTGTAACTTTCCTTTTTACTTCCATTAGTCAAAAGTAAACACGTAAGGAACTCGAAAAAACTATAATGTTATTGGATCCAAGCAAACTCTCTTTTTTATTTTCTTTTGTCTTCCTCTCCACTTTCCTCTTCCTTCTATTCAAATGGAGTTGTTGTAAAAGAAATGGGTGGTAGTAAAAAATTACCCACATATCAAATCGAGGCCGTGTTCTACGGCTTGGACTACTTAACGATATCCAAACAATCCATGTTTGTGATAAGGATGGATAGGTTGAGCGTTGATGCCTTGAAACCACTCCAATGCCAAAGTTAGAAGGGCTACAGAGAGAATATGGAAATGACTACAAAAGTAGAAGTAGATGAATTCACTTGTGAGTCGTGGGACATTTGGCTATTTATAAGAGTCGGTTTACCTCGAACACTCCCCTAAGGAGGGTGCTTTCTATCCAATCAGTCATCATTCCTTTTGCTAAATATGGGTTGACCTGGCCCATATTAAATGCGATGAGGGGGAGCTTTGGCTATGCATCAAATGAGCTCTAGGCTCTAGGCTCTAGGCGCTTTGGCAGGTATTAAGTGCCTCTGCCCTAGGGCGGCATTAAATGTGATGTGATTGTGTCGATCATATCTCATTTAATGTGGTGTGCTATGGTAGACAAAGCCTATGGTGCGGTAAGGGAGTATCTGACTTCTCTTGACTTGGTCCTGGCCCTTGCAGGTTACGTGGTTTGGTAGCCTCTCGCTGGGTCTCTAGGTGGCTCGCCTCTCGCCTTAGGCCCTATGCTACCCGTCCTGACTGGGAGGTCGGGATGGGGCCTTCTATGAGTCCGACTCTTCTTCATTGGATTGGGACTACGATCCAATTTTCACAAACGGGTCTCCCCTCACAGTACCCCGCAAATTTTTACCAAAAGAATTGAGGTGAGAATTATCTCGGGTCTCTATCTTGCCATTCAGGCGACCAACTTGGTCTCTCGCCAACCTTGACATGGGTGTCGGGCGTGCCTGTTCGACTTCCATGATTTGAAACTGCCATCGATTGGGCTTCCTGCTGGCCATTAATGAGTGGTCTGTGTATGCACTTCCTTTGGGCTTCCTATCTGTACGTTTGATCTTCCCGCCGGCTGATTGGATAGTTGGCCATCATTGTGCTGTCTGTGCAAGCACATCTCTTCAACTTCCCGGCTGAGCACTCCACATCCTTCGACCTTGATTGGTGCGTGGTCTCGACGCCCCAGGTCATGATGACTTTTCTCGAAATTCTCGCCCATGCCCCTTGACTCTCATTGGCCCGTGTTGCTCACACACCTGTCGCCTTATCTCAACGGTTATCGATTACGTCGTGGGCTGTCACGTTGCTTCGTTTCTTGTGGGCATGAATTCCTTTTCAAGAATAAAAAGGGGAGGGGGGGGGGAGAATTCCTTCGGCACTATTTTCTCACTTTACCCTGTTACCCTACCTTTCTTCTTCCTTGCTCGTTTCTTCCTCCAGCTCTCCAAACCCCCTTTCCTTCCTATTTCTTCTTTGTTTTTGTCAACAATGGCAGCTTCCACTTCTTCTCGTTTCGTTGGGCACACTTGGATAGCAGGATTCCCGAAAAGTGCTATCCAAGAGCTTCGCAACTTCCATCAGACTCCCTCTTTTATCGTGCTGGAGTCCATTTGGAACTTCCTTTGTGATGTCGAGGGAAGGGGTGAGCATGTTCTGTTGTACAAGCACATGTTCAAAAATGGTCTTCACCTCCTGTTCATCCGCCAGGTGCGGGAGGTTCTTCACCTCCTGTTCAAAAATGGTCTTCGCCTTTCTGGAGTCAGGCAATGTCTATCCTGATTTGACTGTTCAAAAATTTCTGTCTTTATATCGCATTCTTTGGCGGTCAAGAAACCAGATCGGCTTCCAGGCCAAGGGTGACCATGAAAAGCTTTTCACTCTAGAGGGTCGGCACTCCCATACCAAGAATTGCGAGAAGAGACTCTTCTCTATCTCGGGGGAAGACTGACAATTCCCTGAAGATGAAGTCCAGAGGGAGTTTCTAGTACAGGCCCACTGGGGGGAGCTCTAGCCCGCCTCCCTCCTAGACATCCATCTCAACCCCAGGGAGTAAGCTCGACACGCGACAATCCTTGCCTGGGCATACCACAACTCCCATCGCCTGGGGATGATGTGTCGGGCATGCCCAGTCTGCCCTTGCAAGAGGGTTGCCTGTTGCTGCGAATCTCCTGAGAGGCGGTCCAAGGCTCGCCATGACCTAGAGGCATCTACTTCTACTGGGGGTTCATTCATGGTTTGGCCCTCACCCTCCCAGACTCCAGTTCAACCTTCGCCCTCCTAGACTCAACGAGGCGAGGATGATATTGGGGTGGTGATAAGGGAGGAAGCAAGAAGGCTGGTTATTGAGGCCCAATCCGCTGCCCACCGAAGGGTGGGATTGGAGCCCCCTTTGCCCCAGTCGAGATCGTCTGGGAGTGAGAGAATGAGGCAGGATGATGAGGCGAAGGTGACCTCAACAAAGTTTTGTTGCAGTAGCCCCCCATTGTACGTGGGATCCAGCTCGAGCCAATAGAGGTAGACGATGGCGAGGTTGACGAGGTGGAACTCGCCTTTCAGGCAGCTCTGGCAAATCTCCCACCTTTGCTAATAGGACTTCATATTTCACCCCCTTTGCTCGGGGTTTTGCCCAGGGCCAAGAGGACCGAGACACCTCCATTGATCAACTCTTGCATTCTCTTGAGGATTTTTTTTTGCCCATGATTCGGGGGCTCTCTCTAGCTCCTAGGGTTGGTCTGGGTCACCCCTTGTGTATGACAATGCCCTCTTAGGGGCAACGCAGGGTGGAAAGACTGAGGACCGTGAGGTCTGAAGGCGAAGTCCCCGAGGATCGCTAGGAGATAGGTAGGGAGGTTGTGAGGCCTGAAGTTGAAGTCTTCGAGGAAGCCGCAGGAGATCACGCCGGGATCTCCTCCTATGACGAGGCTGGGGTAAGGGGCTAGGGCAAGGCCCCTTCTGATGATGAAACCAGGGGAGACAGTTCGAGAAATGATCCCTCAAGAGGTGGTGCCCAACAAGCTTACGTAGAGATCATTAATAACGACTCTCCATAGCCTTAGGCGGCTTGGGAGATGGGGTCTAGTTCGGGAGTCCACCACGAGAATCCTCCCCACACTCCCGTTCATCCGCTTTTGCGAACTCACTCACCCCTCCATTCCCCAGACTCTCTGCGCCCCCCATCACCCCCAGGCTCTCCGTGTCCCCTATCACCCTTTCGGTCTCGCAGTGGGGCTCCTATACTTGGCTTAGTCTTCTCAGACGGGCGACTTGGCTTTAGTCATGAGTAGTCTCGGGCTACAGCAACTGAAAGTGTAGCTCATCTGCTCCAGCCTCTCATTGTTTATGTGAGTCCTCTATTCCCTTTTTGCTTGCCTCTTCCTCCCCTTTCTCTTTTTTTAACTTCTTTGCTATGCGTAAGTCACCAACTAAATTGCAAAGGCGGTCAGTTTTGAGATGGCCAACCTCATTGAGTACAACTAGGAGGTTAGCTCAGTGTGCCGCTTCAGCCTTTTTTTGTTGAAGAAGGCTAAGGCAATGTGCAAAGACCTCAAGAAGAAGAATAGGGACCTGGGCAAGAGTGTTGTCGAGCTGTCCAAGGAAAAGGAGACCTTGGTGGGGGAAAAGGCGGGCCTAGAGACTCAGAAGGCTACCCTTAAGGAGGAGAAGGTCGCCCTAGAGGCATGGAACACTGCTCTAGTGGAGAGCAATGCTACGCTGAGGTGTAAGGTCACGGCTCTGCGAGCGGAGGTCTAGTCTTTAGAGGCTGCCTGAGATGAAGCTGACAGCGGTTTGAAGCTTGTTGAGAAGGAGCTCGCCGCTTGTGAAGATGAGCTTGCCGTGTTTACTCAAGAGGTCAGATCCTTGTAAGCCAACTTGGAGGTCTCCAAGCATGGGCAGGCTGCCTAGGAGGTTGAGCTCGAGACCTTATGGATCAATATGAAGGCGATCGATCAAAGGCACGAGACACTTGATGTTGAGTTAAATGATGCTCGGGCTGTCCTAGGCGAGGTCAACGCTCAGCTAGAGGCTTGCGGGCTGCCTTGGGCAAGGCCAACGCTCAGCTAGAGGCTCTCAAGCCCTAAGTAGTCCAGTTCCATGCCTTTAGCATCTCAGCATGGGGTTATGGCTACACAAAGGGTTTGAAAATGTTAAGAGAGGAGGTCTTAGGCGATCCTTCCTTCGACCTGGAGGGTATGGATCCCCAAGATCTCGCTCTTGACTCCATTGCCAGGTCTTTTGCTAAGAATATCGAAACCCCGGGTTATCCTCTTTTCAGGGCTCGTGACCCTCGTGAACTTCCACCTCTTGAGTGATGATCCCCCCTGTTTTTTTTTTGTAATGATCTTTAACTGTAATGACTCTTCATTGATGAAATTTTTGCCTTTTTTTATCCGTACTATCTCCTCTTTTCTCGTCTCCCTTGCTCTTGTAATGTCTCTTCTAATGTACCCTTAATACTCCACATCTCTACCAAAGTTACTTCGATAGGAATTTTAACAAGGGTCTGGGTTTCGTTGGCTTCTACTCGGTCTCTAGAGAGGGGCGAGTTGGTGTGCAAGGTTTTTAGGAGTGGGTGAGGTCCAGGACTCAACCTGATGGAGAATCATGGTGTGGGGGTTTAGGAGTGGGTGAGAGCCCATGACTTGACCTTGCAAATTCATTATTGTTTTGTTGATAAAGATGGGAAAGGGTTTACGAGTGTGCTGAAGCTGGGGCCCTAGCCTCGAGCCTCGATCTCATGGCGAATCATGATGCGGGGGTTTAGGAGTAGGCGAAAGCCCAAGACTCAATCTCGCAATTCACTATCGTTTTGCTGTTGGAGATGTGAGAGGATTTATGAGTGTGCTCAGGCTGTGACTCTAATCTCGAACCTCAACCTCATGGCAAATTATGGTGCGGGAGTTTAAGAGTGGATGAGAGCCTAAAACTTGACTCCGCGATTCGCTATCATTTTATTGATGGAGATGGGAAAAATTGGAGACTTGCAAAATTCCTCATTTTGGTTTCATTGATAAGGCAAAAGAGTTACATATAATAAGAAATCACTTTGCACATAGTACCTCTTCAGGTGTTCCACATTCCACAGGTGAGGGAGCTCATTCACTTGACTATCTGGGAGGATATGAGCTTGGCCAGTTGTTGTTGGCTACGACATAAGGGCCTTCCCATCGTGGTCCTAGCTTTCGCTTTTCGACCGTGGTCACTATTGTTTGCTTTAGAATGAGGTCGCCTGGTTTGAACACTCGAGGCCTGTCTTACCTATTGAAATATTGCTCAACCTTTTGCTTGTGGTATACTGTTCGTAGTTTCGCATCTACCCTCCTGTCATCAAGGAGGTCCAGTTGCTCTGCCAGCCTGTTGTTGTTGGACGTTGGCTTGAAGTGCTGGACTTGGAGGGTGGGTGTTCCCACCTTCACAGGTATTAGTACCTCACTGCCGTAGGTAAGGGCAAATGATGTTTCCCCAGTCAAGGTTCGGATTGTTGTCCTGTATACCCATAGCACACCCAGGAGTTCATCTGCCCATGCCCTTTTGTGCATCCCCACCCTCTTTTTGAGTATGGACAATATAGTTTTGTTCATTACTTCTGCCTGTCCATTGGCTTGAGGATGACCAGGCAAAGAGTACTTTACCTTGATCCTCAACTCTGTGCACGACTCTTGGTAATGGGAGCAGTCAAATTGCTTTTCATTGTCCAATATGAAGTTTTGGGGGATCCCAAACTGACACATGATCGACCTCCACAGGAACTTGGTGATTGTGTGGGCAGTGATGTTTTCCAGGGCCTCCGCTTTGACCCATTTGGTGAAGTAATCGACTGCAACCATAACGAACTTGGCTTCTCCTCAAGCGATCAGAAAGTTGATAGCCCATGAGGTCTAGCCCCCACTAGGCGAAGGGCCATGGTGCCATGATGAAAGTCAATTCTTCTGGTGGGCAGTGAAGAACGGTAGTATGCTCTTGGCATCGAGGCCAGTAGTAGCCTGCTCGAGTCACCTTTGAGGCCAAGGCTTGCCCTTCTGAGTGGCTTCCGCAGACGCCTTCGTGTATCTCAGCCAACACATATTAGAACTCCTCAACTAATAGGTATATAAGGAGGGGCTCGGAGAATCCTCTCATGTATAACACTCCATCGAGCAGCGTGAATCTTGTGGCTTTGTTTTTGACATTCCATGCCTCATCCGGGTTCACAGAGAGCTTACGATTCTGCAAGAATTCCATGATATCCTAGGCCTACTCGGGGAAGAGACCACCATGTTGGACACTTTTGCCCCGATGGACAGGGTATCAACTACTCTTGCCTCGGCTTGCTCCAGAAGGGGAAAACCTTTCTGTCCCGAGGTGGCCTTTGCCAATTGGTCGACTTGTTGGTTGTTTGTCCTTAGGATTTGCTGGATGTTGAAGTACCATAAGTGGTCACAAGCCTCGCACACTAACTGGAGATATTTCTTCAGTCGTTTTCCCTTGGTTGCGAAATCCCCCAGGACTTGGTTGACAACAACCTAGGAATCGATGCGCACCTCGACCTCCTCTGCTCCTAGGAATCAGGCCACAGTTAGCCCCACCAACAAGGCCTCGTACTCGGCCTCATTGTTAGTGACTTTAAATGTGAGCTTGATCGCATAATCATGCCGCTCCCCATCACTGGTTAAAATGTGCATCCCTCCGACCCATCAACCTAGACCGCCTAGGGCTGACCTCAAGGTGCAAGGGGGATTTTCGCTGGAAAGTTTGTGAATTCTGTGATGAAGTTTGCTAGTGCCTGCCATTTGATTGTCGTCCTCAGGTCGTACTTCAAATCAAACTCGTTAAGCTCTATCGCCCACTTGGCTAACCTTCTCGAGGCATCTGGTTTTTGCAGTATTTCCTTGAAGGGCTGATCTATAAGCACCTGAATGCTATGGGACTGGAAGTCCCTTTGGAGTCGCCTTGCTGCAATGTCTAGGGTGAAGACGAACATCTTCGCTCGTGGGTACCTGGCTTTAGCTCTACAGAATGCTCGGCTGATATAGTACATGGGCCTCTGGCCCTCGACTATATTTCTGAACAGGACTGTTGAGATTGCACTCGGAGAGAGTAGCAAATAGATGGTCCATACATAGCCTGGCTCCGTTTGGCTGAGCAGTGGGGGGCGTGTCATGTACTTTTTCAGTTTGCCAAATGCCTTATCACAAGCCGCATCTCATTCTTAAGACTTCCTTAACACTTTGAAGAAGGGCAGAGACTGGTCGGTTGTCCAAGCAATGAAACGGTTCAGGGTGGCTACTCTGCCTGCCAGTTGCTGTAGCTCATGGTGGTTACGTGGTGCGACCATTCGTGCAATGACCTCCACCTTTTTTGGGTTCGCCTCAATCCCCTTCTTTGAGACCATATATCCTAGGAACTTGCCTGACTTTACCCCGAATGCACACTTGGACGATTCAGCTTCTCTTTGTAATGTTGGAGGATGGCGAAGGCTTCGCATAGGTCGTCCAAGTGCTCTCCGGGAAGCCTGCTTTTGACTAGGAGGTTGTCCATGTAGACCTCCACGTTTTTCCTGATCTGTCGCTTGAACATGCAGTTTACCAACCGTTAGTAGGTTGCCCCCGTGTTCTTGAGCTCGAATGGCATTATCTTGTAACAGTAGAGTCCCCTATTGGTGACGAAGGCTGTCTTTTCTTTGTTGTCCGAGCTTATCCTTATCTACTTGTACCCTAAGTAGGCATCCATGAAGCTAAGGAGAGGACGACCCATGGTAGAGTAAAGATTAGGTCGATGCAGGGGAGAGGCAAGGTATCCTTTGAGCATGTTTTGTTGATGTTGGTGAAGTTGATGCATATTTGCCACTTATTGTTTGCCTTTTTTACAAGTACCACGTTGGAGAGCCACTCAGGGTAGTGGATTTCCCTGATGCACATTTGCCCTATCGTTTGCCTTCTTAGTTGTCCGGGCTCATCCTTATTTCTCGGTGAAGAAGCTCTGTCTTCTCTGTTTGACCTTTCGAGTGCTAGGGTCAACGCTCAACTGGTGCTCTAGTACTAAGTTGTCTATGCAGGGCATGTCTTTGTGGGTCCAAGCGAAGACATCTCGGTGCTTGGCCAGAAGCCATTTTAGGTTTAGCTTCAGGTCGGAGGCTAGTTTGGTGTCTATCTACATTTTCTGCTCGGGCCTTGTCTGATCATGGGCGACTAGTACCAGGGATTCGTTAGGCTCGGCCTGCCTGAGGTCCTATTCATCTCGGACTTCCTCATCTCACTCGGTCAGGGGTGGGGGAGCGGGTAGTTCAGTTTCCCCTCTGCTAGGTTTGGTGGCTGTTACCATTTGGCACTCGTGCTTTAATTCACGGGAATAGCATTTCCGTGCTAGTGCTTGATAGCCCTTGACTAAGCCCAATCCCTTATCAGTTGGGAACTTCATGTTTAAGTGGAACATCGAAGTGACCACCTTCAGACGATTTAGTATAGGGCGCCCTAGTATCGCGTTGTATGGAGATGGGGCCTTGACTACTAGGAAGTCGGTCATGGTCATCCGTCTTCGGGGCCGTCCTCACTAGGACTGAGAGGGTGATAGTCCCACTGGTTGGATTGCATCTCCAGTGAAACCCTTGAGGGGGATTGGGGTCAGGCGCAGTCTGTCATGCCCAATGCCTATTCTGGTGAAGGCCTCCTAGTACAGGATGTCTGCAAAAGTGCCATTGTTGACCAGGATCCTCTTGGTGGTGAAGTTAGCAACCTGCAGGGTCACCACCAAGGCGTCGTCACTCCTCTTGGAGTATTCCTTCCTCATCTCGCTTGTCAAAAGTGATTTTGGGGAGAGGGGGCTTCATGGGATTTGGTCCCTTACGCGGGCACTCTGCGCGATGAACACTTCCCTATAGTGCTCCTCTAGAGCATACGCCTTTCTTGACGTTGAGGTCATTCCGCCTCTTGGGCTCCTTTAGTGATTGTCTGGATTTTGCCCAAGGGTTCTCTTCCCCTGCGTTGGTGCCCATGGGGGCTCACGCTACGCCAAGCTGGCAAGTGCTCCTTCCTATACCAGGCGCCTTGCCGTTTCTTATCCCTCCTTATTCTTTTGAGTGTGTTACAGTCTTAGGTGTTGTGGCCACTCGATTAATGGTACTCATGCAAAAGTATTATTATATGCACTCAAACAAGCTCTTAGATCTTGGTATGAAAGACTTAGTGATTTCTTGATTGAAAAAGATTTTTCAAGAGGAAAAATTGATACAACTCTTTTCATCAAATATGAACAGGATAATATTCTTCTAGTTCAAATTTATGTTGATGAGATAATATTTGGTGCTATTAATAAAAATATGTGCCAAGATTTTGCTAAGTGCATGCAGGAAGAATTTGAAATGAGCATGATGGGAGAACTTAATTTCTTTCTTGGATTGCAAATCAAGCAAGTAAAAGGTGGAACATTAATTAATCAGTCAAAATATATCAAAAAGTTACTCAAAAAGTTTGAGATAGAAGGTGCAAAGGTAATTGGAACACTATGAGTTCAACCACCAAATTTGATAAAGATGAAAGCGGTAAGCTAGTTGATTCAAAGGTATATCGAGGTATGATTGGTAGTTTATTATATTTGACAGCTAATAAACTTGATATTATGTTCAGTGTATGTTTATGTGCATGTTTTTAATCATCTTCAAAGCAATCTCATTTGATTGCAGTCAAGCGTATTTTTATATATCTTGTCGGTACCATTGACCTAGGATTATGGTATTCTACCTAAGCACACGTATTTCGATCTTATTAGTTATTCAGATGCGGATTATGCTGGTTGCAAAATTGATCGAAAAAGTACTAGTGGAACATGTTATTTTTTAGGTCATGCACTTTGTTGAACCCAAGGTTTCAAGTCTCGTATTTACGTATAAATTTTGATGATAACAAATAATACTGAAAACTCAAGCTCAAGTTGTCTATGCATGAAGGGAGCTAAACACATCAAGAAATCAAGCATGAGCAAGAAAGATATCAAGTCTACAAATGAAGCTCATAGATTATTTTTGTACATCTCTTGATAAAATTAGAAATTGGATTAAGGTTCCAAATTACTCTTTTTTCTCATAAAACATCAAATTATTTTTTCCACATATGCAAGACATTTTTAAATGTCTTAATTTTGAAAATTATGTTTTTCACATGTGCATAACACCATCAAACAAAATAATTTCGAAAATTATATTTTTTTTATAAAAACTTGATTTTATAAGATGATTGATTATCATATTTGACATGTGCATATTTTGTTTGAAAGTCTTGAAGGGAGGTGGTGTGTTTTTTTGACTAATGCAAAAGGTAGATGATTTTGTTTGAGAATCTTAAAGGGTGGTTGTGTGTTTTTTTGACAAATATAAAAGATAGATGATTTGTTTGAAAATCTTAAAGGGTGGTTGTGTGTTTTTTTGACATATGCAAAAAGAAGATGATTTGATTTGAAAAATAAATCATGCTCATTTTGTCTTGTATGAAAAGCAAAAGATTAGGTTTGATTTCTTTGAAAAATGAATGGAGTTGTCTTTGACAAATGCAAAAAGGAAATGTTTTTATTTGAATTTTTTGAAAAGTAAATAGTGCTCTTATTTGACATGGGAATCTTTTCAAATTTGAAATTGAAGAATCATTTGCCTATAAATAGCTCACTTGAGTTTTGCAAAATTCACAACAAGAGCTTACACATCTATTGCTAAATTTTGCATCATTCTTTCAAAGCTCTCATTCTCTCTTTTCTAAAGTTTTGAGCCTTAATTCCTATTCTTGTTGAGAGAGATATAGTTTGTGCTGTATTGTTCTTAATTCACTCATTGAGGAGTGTTTTCTGATAGCCTACCCACTATCAATTCTTGTATCAGTAAGAGGGTGTGTATAACCCTTGTGTGTGTAGAAGGTGTTCTACACGGGGAATAGTTAAATCACCAAGTGTGAGGTGATTGGAAGTAAGAGGGTGTGTATAACCCTTGTGTGTGTAGAAGGTGTTCTACACAGGGAATAGTTGAATCACCAAGTGTGAGGTGATTGGAAGTGTAGAGGGTGTTCTACACGGAATCTTTGGAGCGGTGCTGCTCAAAGGTGTAATAGGTTTCTATCTCCACCTAAAGGAGATTGAATAGTGGATTTGGGAATCCTCAAGGGGTAGCTTGAGGCGAGGACGTAGGCAGTGGGGCTGAACCTCGTAAAAATACTGAGTTTGCTTTCTCTTACCCTACTCTTTATATTTCCTACTGCTTTATATTTTGGTTATATTTTATATTGTATATTTAGTTTATAAGTATTAATTTTATAATATAACCCAATTCACCCCCCCTCTTGTGTTAGTCATCTGGGCAACAAGTGGTATCAGAGCTAGAGCTCTATTATAAGATTAACTATCTTTTGAGTTAAGATCTTATGGCTAACATTGCAGCTTCATTTGGTGAAGGTCAATCTAGCAGTCGGCCTCCACTCTTTTGTGGAGACAATTACTCATTCTGGAAAGTTAGAATGAGAATATTCCTTCAGGCTCAAGGTCGAGAAATCTGGAAATGTATTGTAAATGGACCTTATATTCCAACAAAAGTAGTTGATGGAGTAAAGGTCAAAAAGGAAGAAGAAGAGTTTAATCGTGAAGACGATAGACTTTATACTTTGAATTTAACTGCTATGAATTTATTATATAATGCTCTCAATGGTAATGAATTTAATAGAGTAATGACTTGTGCTACAGCAAAGGAAATTTGGGATAACTTGGAAGTTACTTATGAAGGAACTTCTCAAGTCAAGGAATCAAAAATTTATATTCTTACTCATGAATATGAAATGTTTAAGATGAATGATGATGAATCTATTTCTAGTATGTACACTCGTTTTACTAACATCATAAATAGCTTGACAGCTCTTGGCAAAGTTTATTCCAAAGTGGAGATAGTAAGAAAAATTCTCAACTCTCTACCAAAACGTTGGGAATCAAAAGTGACAGCGATTCTTGAAGCTAGAGACCTCAAGAAGCTCGAAGTGAATGAACTCATCGGGTCACTTATCACCCATGAGTACACATTGAAAAGAGGAGAAGAAGAAGGAAAGTCAAAGAAGAGCTTGGCACTTAAAGCTGTTCCACATGAAAGTGAAAGTGATGAAGATGAGGAAAATGACGACAAAGATGAAGAAGTTGCGATGATAACAAGAAGAATTCAGAGGTTCTTAAAAAAAAATAAAACTCCTCCAAGGAAATCCTTCAATAAGTTTTCCAAGAAAGATTCAGGTAAAAATGACACTTTAATTTGTTATAAATGCAATAAACCCGGTCATATCAAGCCAGATTGTCCTCTGCTAAAGAAAGATCGAAACAAAGGCAAAAAAGCAATGAAAGCTACGTGGAATGATGATTCAAGTAGCTCAGATAGTGAAGCAAGGAATGGAGAATCAGGAAATCTTTGTCTTATGGCTAAAGATGACATTGAGGTAACAATTTTTGATAATATTGAAGATCCTTCATATGAAGAATTGCAAAATGTTTTAGAAGAAGTATATGAGGAATTTGAAAAATTGGGTATCAAGTATACTGTTTTGAAAAAGAAAAATTCTTCTTTAACAAACGAAATTGATATTTTAAGAAAAGAAAATATTGTTTTGAAAGATGAAAATTTTGAGTTGAAGAAAAAGAAAACTGATTTAGAAAATATTATTGAAAACTTTACGAATGGAAAAAGAAATTTTGAAAAACTTCTTGGTAGTCAAAGATGTGTTTTTGATAAGGCAGGCTTGGGATATATGCCAAAACAAAAATACAAACCTTATAAAAACTTCTTTGATAATCCTTCTACATCAAAGTCTAATATTCAAAATTCTTTTCATAAAAATAATTTTGTTAAAAAAAGATACTATTATAATCACTCAAGTTCTTCATATATGTCACATGCTATTTGCAATTTTTGTAATAGAAATGGTCATAATTATTTTGCTTGTCCTATTAGAAGAAAACATACAATGACTATTAGGGCCATATGGGTACCTAAAAATCTTATTTCTTCTAATACTAATAAATAAAGGACCCAAAGAATTTGGGTACCAGGAATTGTTTTTAATTGCTTTTGTAGGTATGCATGAAGTATTCTACAGGTAAAAATAAATGATTTTTAGACAACGGATGCTCAAGATACGTGACAGAAGACAAAACTAAATTCATTGACTTCACTTCTAAAGAAAAAGGATGTGTGATATTTGAAGACAATTCAAAAGAGAAGATCATGGAAATAGAAGGAAAGATCATCAAGACTTAGTACAAGATGCAACCAAATAGTGGAAACATGTGAAAGATCATCCAGCGGAATAAATTCTAGGAGAACCTTCACGAGGTGTAAGTACTCGATCATCTCTTAGAAATATTTGTAATCACACACTTTTTCTATCTCAAATTGAATCCAAAATATTGATGAAACTCTTATTGATAAATCATAGATTCTATTTGTGCAAGAAGAACTAAATTAATTTGAAAGAAATAATGTATGGACATTTGTTCCTACACCTAAAAATTATGTTGTTATTGGAACAAAATGAATTTTTAGAAATAAGAAAGATGAGTCTAAAATCATCACTAGAAATAAGGCTCGACTTGTAACCCAAGGTTTCAATCAAAAAGAAAGAATCGATTATGATGAGACATATGCACTAGTCGGAAGATTAGAAACTATTCGAATGCTACTTGCATATGCTTGTTATAAAGATTTCAAACTTTTTCAAATGGATGTTAAAAGTGCTTTCTTAAACGGTTTTATAAATGAAGAGGTATATGTTGAGCAACCTCCAGGTTTTGAAAATCATATTTCTCCAAATCATGTTTTCAAACTCACAAAAGCACTATATGGACTCAAACAAGCTCCTAGAGCGTGGTACGAGAGACTTAGTGGTTTCTTGATTAAAAAAGGCTTTTCAAGAGGAAAAATTGATACAACTCTTTTCATTAAATACGAAAATGATGATATTCTTTTGATTCAGATTTATGTTGATGATATAATATTCGGTGCTACTAATGAAAATATGTGCCAAGTTTTTGCTAAGACTATGCAGGAAGAATTTGAAATGAGCATGATGGGAGAGCTTACATTCTTTCTCGGATTGCAAATTAAGTAAGCAAAAAGTGGGACATTCATCAATCAATCGAAATATATTAAGGAATTGCTGAAGAAATTTGGGATGGAAGGTGCTAAGAAAACTGGAACACCAATGAGTCCATCCACTAAACTTGATAAAGATGAAACCGGTAAACTAGTTGACTCGAAGGTATATCGAGGTATGATTGGTAGCTTATTATATTTGACAGCCAGTAGACCAGATATTATGTTTTGTGTGTGCTTATGTGCACGCTTTCAATCATCTCCAAAAGAATCACATTTAATTGCAGTTAAGCGCATTCTTAGATATCTTAGTGGTACAATTAACTTACGGTTATGGTACCCTAAGCACACATCTTTCGATCTAATCAGCTACACAGATGCAGATTATGCTGACTGTAAAATAGATCGAAAAAGCACTAGTGGAGCATGTCACTTCTTAGGTCGTGCACTAGTTTCTTGGTTTAGTAAAAAATAAAATTCTGTTGCACTATCTACTGCTGAGGCAGAATATGTTGCTGCGGGTAGTTGTTGTGCTCAAGTTCTTTACATGAAGCAACAACTTGAGGATTTTAAACTTATGTATAATCACATTCCAATCAAATGTGATAATACAAGTGCTATAAATCTTTAAAAAAAAAAAAATCCAATACAACATTCTAGAATTAAGCGTATTGAAATAAGATATAATTTGTTTTCGAGATTATGTGCAGAAAGGCGATATAGTACTGGAGTTTACAAACACACACGATCAGTTAGCAGATATATTCACAAAACCCTTACCAGAAGATAGATTATGTATGATTAGAAGAGAAATAGGTATGATGCATGTTATGAATATCTCGTGAAAGATAGATCAGAGTTCATAAAAATAGAGAGATATTTTTTTAAATACTTTTACATAAACTTGAGGTTCTTAGCCTCATGTTTGAGACGCTCATTCTCTTCATACAATATCATGTCATCCCTATCCATGGGAACTGGCAAGCGGAATGAAGAATCCAATAGAGATTTTAACTTTTTATTCTTCTGCCGAAGGATTCCTTCCCTTGTGTGAGACTCTTGAACAATTCGTTGAAGTACAACAATTTGTTCTTTAAGCTTTTCAACCTCATGATTTTTGACTTGTAGCCGCTGGGAAAAAGCGACAATAGAGGATGAGTAGCGAGTCCCGAGACTCACCAAGTCGTAGATAGCATCGGAGTCTGGCTTATTAGCCAAACTATTGTTCTCTTGCTGCAACATGGCGCCAATGGTAGCTGCAGAAAGGACATGAGATTGAGATGTAGAATACCTCATAGATGCATCTAGAGGAATGTTAGAAGAATGAGCCATTGAGAAAAGAATTGAAAACTTAAAGCGAGAATATTGAAGGAATGCAGATGAGTTATAGAGATGAGAATAAGATTTGATGCAAATCGGATGAACTTTAAAACTGATTTTATAGAGATAGCATAAAGAACAAGACAAACTATTGTCTCTTCAAATCTTATTAGTCAAAAGAAATATAAGATATGCTGGACACACATTGTCAAAAGTTTTCTTACTAGAAAAACGGTTCTCTGCTCCTATCATGGCATTGACGGTCTTAGGAGAGAAGATTGATGGTTGATGCGTCAAGAGTTCCTGATTCAAGTCTGGAACATTAGTGGAAGAGAATTGTTCGGCCATTCTATCGTTATGGAGAAACAGAACTTAGGTCAAGAAGCAATGCTTTTTTTTTTTTTTTGTATCCGATGGGTGAAAATGATTTTTTTTATAGAAACTCAGAGCCTTCAAACCCGTTTGTCAACAACATCAGGCGATTGATCTGCTTTCGCACCGACTGCTAGAGCTAAGCCTCCAACCTTTACAGGTTTTGTCAGATACGCGTGGCTCCGCACCGAATTGCCAGAGTTAGACTTCCAACATTTGCAGGTTTTGTCAGACATGCATGGCTCCGCACCGCATTGCCAAAGCTAGGCCTGCAGCTTTTGCTGTCTTTGTCGGACACGAATAATTTTAATTATTCATCTTCAAATCTCCGAAACATCTAATTCGTCAATAACATCAAGCGGATTTAAATCTTCTTCCGCACCGAGATGATAAAATTCGGCTTCAACGTTTGCAACTTTTGTCGGACACGGGTGGTTCTAATTTCTACAGTCTCTACTAACGCAGCGTTTTATTTGTCTATTGGTTATTGCAGGAATATATCTTATTGATCTAATTATGATTACTTTTTAATGATGCCAAAAGGGGGAGAAGTCTTATACTAGTATTATACTACCCTGTTATATATGCTAGAATCATGTTTATATTTTTCTTGAAATACTAACGCATATTTTCAGGGGGAGCTTAAGTATTACTGCAGGTCGCAGATTTCTACTAAGTATTTGTCATCATCAAAAAGGGGGAGATTGTTGAACCCAAGGTTTCAAGTCTCGTATTTACGTATAAATTTTGATGATAACAAATAATACTGAAAACTCAAGCTCAAGTTGTCTATGCATGAAGGGAGCTAAACACATCAAGAAATCAAGCATGAGCAAGAAAGATATCAAGTCTACAAATGAAGCTCATAGATTATTTTTGTACATCTCTTGATAAAATTAGAAATTGGATTAAGGTTCCAAATTACTCTTTTTTCTCATAAAACATCAAATTATTTTTTCCACATATGCAAGACATTTTTAAATGTCTTAATTTTGAAAATTATGTTTTTCACATGTGCATAACACCATCAAACAAAATAATTTCGAAAATTATATTTTTTTTATAAAAACTTGATTTTATAAGATGATTGATTATCATATTTGACATGTGCATATTTTGTTTGAAAGTCTTGAAGGGAGGTGGTGTGTTTTTTTGACTAATGCAAAAGGTAGATGATTTTGTTTGAGAATCTTAAAGGGTGGTTGTGTGTTTTTTTGACAAATATAAAAGATAGATGATTTGTTTGAAAATCTTAAAGGGTGGTTGTGTGTTTTTTTGACATATGCAAAAAGAAGATGATTTGATTTGAAAAATAAATCATGCTCATTTTGTCTTGTATGAAAAGCAAAAGATTAGGTTTGATTTCTTTGAAAAATGAATGGAGTTGTCTTTGACAAATGCAAAAAGGAAATGTTTTTATTTGAATTTTTTGAAAAGTAAATAGTGCTCTTATTTGACATGGGAATCTTTTCAAATTTGAAATTGAAGAATCATTTGCCTATAAATAGCTCACTTGAGTTTTGTAAAATTCACAACAAGAGCTTACACATCTATTGCTAAATTTTGCATCATTCTTTCAAAGCTCTCATTCTCTCTTTTCTAAAGTTTTGAGCCTTAATTCCTATTCTTGTTGAGAGAGATATAGTTTGTGCTGTATTGTTCTTAATTCACTCATTGAGGAGTGTTTTCTGATAGCCTACCCACTATCAATTCTTGTATCAGTAAGAGGGTGTGTATAACCCTTGTGTGTGTAGAAGGTGTTCTACACGGGGAATAGTTAAATCACCAAGTGTGAGGTGATTGGAAGTAAGAGGGTGTGTATAACCCTTGTGTGTGTAGAAGGTGTTCTACACAGGGAATAGTTGAATCACCAAGTGTGAGGTGATTGGAAGTGTAGAGGGTGTTCTACACGGAATCTTTGGAGCGGTGCTGCTCAAAGGTGTAATAGGTTTCTATCTCCACCTAAAGGAGATTGAATAGTGGATTTGGGAATCCTCAAGGGGTAGCTTGAGGCGAGGACGTAGGCAGTGGGGCTGAACCTCGTAAAAATACTGAGTTTGCTTTCTCTTACCCTACTCTTTATATTTCCTACTGCTTTATATTTTGGTTATATTTTATATTGTATATTTAGTTTATAAGTATTAATTTTATAATATAACCCAATTCACCCCCCCTCTTGTGTTAGTCATCTGGGCAACACACTTATTTCATGGTTTAGTAAAAAGAAAAATTCTGTTGCATTATCTACTGCTGAGACAGAATATGTTGTTGCAAGTAGTTGTTGTGCTCAAGTTTTTTACATGAAGCAACAACTTGAGGATTTTAAACTTATATACAATCATATTCCTGTTAAATGTAATAATACTAGTGTTATAAACCTTTCAAAGAATCCAATACAACATTCTAGAACCAAGCATATTGAAATTAGATATCATTTTCTTAGAGATCATGTGCAAAAAAGCGATATTGTATTAGAATTCACTAGCACACATGATCAATTGGCATACATTTTCACAAAACTCCTACCAGAAGATAGACTATGCATGATTATAAGAGAAATATGAATGATGCATGCCATGAATATCTACTAGATACTTTTATTCCATTATCTCAAATGACCTACAGAAACTTGAGATGTTTAGCCTCATCATTCAAATGCATTTGCTCATCATAAATCATCATGGCATCCTTGTTTAAAGGATTAGGCAATCGAAATGAAGAGGCAAGTAAGGATTTTAAATCCTTATTCTGTTGCTTTAACTCTACTATTTTTTTGTTTGACTCATAAATAAGTCGTTGAAGTACAGAAACCGTTTCATTAAACTTCTCAATTTCA
This sequence comes from Platycarya strobilacea, assembly GCA_036898215.1. Classification (NCBI taxonomy): domain Eukaryota; kingdom Viridiplantae; phylum Streptophyta; class Magnoliopsida; order Fagales; family Juglandaceae; genus Platycarya; species Platycarya strobilacea. Next base: position 12,271,561 of record CM072552.1, read on the forward strand.
CGAGTTTTGGACTGCAATCGAGCGGAAAAGGCAACAATGGAAGATATGTATCGAGTCCCAAGACACACAAGCTCATAAATGGCGTCATGATCTGATTTATTAGCCAAATCAGTCTCTTGCTGCTTCATGGTACTTACGACAGATGCAGAAATAGATTAATCACGAGAAGTATTGAAGGAAAATTGATGAGCCATTAAAATTTTGTAAAGTGAGAATGAAGATGAACTACAGAAATGAGAAGAAGATTTGATGCGGATTAGATAAAACTAAGGATTGCTTTTATAAAGATGGAAATAAGTAAAAGACAAACTGTCATATCTTCAAATCTTACTTAGTCAAGCTTAAAAGATATGCCGGATGCATATTGTCAAAAGTTACCGATCTAAGCCAGCAAGATTAATTACAATTGTTCATATTTCTCTCGTGAAACGATGCCATTATTTGCTGATGTTGACTCTGTGCTTGAACTATCACTCGTTCTGATTCCTCTATTCGAAGTTTCAGAATACGAGCTAATTCCGTCAAATCCTTATTTTCTTGCTTTAACCTCTTATTTTTTCTACCTTTATTTGTAAGTTTTTGATGCAGAACAGATATTTGATTGTTAAGTCGATCAACCTCATTTTTGATCTCGCTAGTAATCTCCTAGACATAGTCGTAATAGAGGCAGCATATTGAGTATTGAGAGTTCTTGATGCTACAACAACCTCAGAATCAGTCCTACCAGAAAAATGCATATTTGCTTCTATCAGTGTTGACAACCTCAGGAGATAAAATAACTAGTTGAGACGGTTCCTGATTCAAATTCGGAAGATTATTAGACAAAATTTTCTCCATCATTCTATCGTTTTGGATAAACAGATACTTGATCAATGAGCAATGTGAAATTTGTTTTAGCATTCGGTAGGTGAAAATGATCATTTAAACAGAAACCGTAAACTTTCAAATCTCTACGTATCTTATTTGTCAACAATATCAAGCGGATTTGAATCTCCTTCCGCATGAATTGCCAAAGGTAGACCTCCAACATTTGCAAGTTTTGTCAGACACGCATGGTTTCGCACCGAATTACCAGAGCTAGATCTCCAACCTTTGCAGGTTTTGTCGGACACATGTGGCTCTGCACCGAATTCTCTACAGTCTCTACTAACGCACATTTTATTTGTCTATTGGTTATTATAGGAAGATGTCTTATTAAGCTAATTATGATTCCTTTTTAATGATGCCAAAAGAGAAGAAGTTTTAGACGTAAATAATTAGATTTTTAACTCTGTTATATATGTTGAAATTATGTTTATCTATTACTTGAAAAACTAACGCATATTCTTAAGGGGAGCTTAAGCATTACTGCAAGTCTCAAAATTCCACTAAGTATTTGTCATCATCAAAAATAGGGGGAGATTGTTGAATCCAAGGTTTCAAATTTCGTATCTACGTGTAGATTTTGATGATAACAAATAAATTCAAGTCTCAAGCTCAAATTATTTACGCAATGGAGCGAAGCGCACATCAAGTATAAAAAACAAATTTATAAATGAAGCTTATAGATTATATTTGTACATCTCTTGATAAAATTCGAAATTGGATTAAGGCTCCAAATTATTTTTTTTTCTCATAAAACATCAAATTACTTTTTTCACATATGCAAGACATTTTTAAATGTCTTAGTTTTGAAAATTATATTTTTTACATGTGCATAACATCATCAAACAATATAATTTCGAAATTATATTTTTTTTATATAAAAATTTGAATTGTAAGATGATTGATTATCATATCTGACATGTGCATATTTTGTTTGAAAGTCTTGAAGGGTGGTTGTGTGTTTTTTTGACAAATGCAAAAGATAGATGATTTTGTTTGAAAATTTTGAAATGTGGTTGTGTGTTTTTTTGACAAATATAAAAAATAGATGATTTTGTTTGAAAATTTTAAAGGGTGGTTGTGTATTTTTTGACATATGCAAAAAGAAGATGATTTGGTTTGAAAAATAAATCATACTCATTTTGTAATATATGAAAAGCAAAAAATTAGATTTGATTTCTTTGAAAAATGAATGGAGTTGTATTTGACAAATGCAAAAAAGAAATGCTTTTATTTGAATTTTTTGAAAAGTGAATAGTGCTCTTATTTGACATGTGAATATTTTCAAATTTGAAATTGAGAACTCATTTGTCTATATATAGCTCACTTAAGTTTTGCAAAAATTACAACAAGAACTTACACATCTATTGTTAAGTTTTGCATCATTCTTTCAAAACTCTCATTTTCTCTTTTCTAAAGTTTTGAATCTTAATTCTTATTATTTTTTAGAGAGATATAGGTTGCGCTGTATTGTTTCTATATCACTCATTGAGGAGTGTATTTTAATAATCTACCCACTATCAACTCTTGTATCAGTAAGAAAGTGCGTGTAACCCTTGTGTATGTAGAAGGTATTCTACACAGGGAATAGTTGAATCACCAAGTGTAAGGTGATTGGAAGTGTAGAGGGTGTTCTACTTTTTATATTTCTTGCTGCTTTATATTCTGTTTATATTTTATATTGTATATTTGATTTATAAGTGTTAATTTTTATAATATAATTAATTCACCACCCTCTTGTATTAGTCATCTAGACAACATAATTCCTTTTTGGAGCATTTGTCGATTCAGAAGGAGAGAGAGAGAAATGTTTGGGGCAAATGCTCGTCAATAAGGAGATATGAAAATAGGATCACCCGAATGCGTTTACAACTCCAAATTTGGTGATATCCCTATGTGGCTATTTCTAATTGGTATGATGTAAAAATAAAGAAAAACTCTATTCATCCTCCTACTATTTACACAACCTCCACACACCACACATTATTTTATTTTATTTTATTTTTAATAAAATATTTAATATATAATTAATGAATAAAAAATTTAATTTAATTTAAAAAGAACAAATTCAAAAAAAATATATTAAAAATATTTAAAAAAATAAAAATAAAATAAAAAATGATGTTGTGTGGAGGTTGGGAGGTTGTGTAGAAGTGCACAAAAACAAAAGTAGCACCCTAGCCGGGAGCGCCACTCTTGATGATATCCTCGTCGGCGGCAAGCAAGTTTGTGTTTTGGGTTGTAGTTGTTTTTGGGAAGTCCTAAAGAAAGCAGATTCGGTTTTGAGGGGAGCATGTGCCAAAAATCCTATGCAGTCGAGTTTAGATTGAATTTTAGAAATAAATGATGTGTCAACTTGTGAGTGGATGACTGCAAATCATGCTCTTGTAGTCGGTCCGAACTGAAGTCTTTCTCATAGCTTATACTTATCTCGCTTGAGTTGTGTGCTGACTTTAGCTGATACATGTATGGGCAAGAGTGTTGCTACATGTATTTATATTTTTATTTACAAAACTCATTTTGTTAGGTTTTTTAAGGTTTAAATTATAAATTTCGAATGTAATGATTTTTAACATATCAATGACTAATACGTGAAAAAAGTAAATTTTATGTAATTGTTTTTTAAATACAGTTAGCATTTTTCTTTAAGCAATGTTACGTACAATTATGAGTTATATAAATACCTTTTAATCATTTTGAAAAAATAGTAAAATTTATTATTAAGAAATTAAATATTTAATAGAAATTTCTTATTTATTAAAATATACTACATTTTCATATTTTATTAATGCAAATATCATCACTATATATATTACTTATTTAATTTTATCTCTTATCACATCTCTTGGAGTGATTACACAACTCAAAGTTTGTCACATATAAATTTTATAGATGCAAGCGTTTTAAATTTTTAATGAAAATATCTGTAAGATGACAATAATTAAGGCTGTACACTGAACCGAAATAACCCGATAACGTGCATTTCTGACCCGACCGCTTTTGTTGCATTTCCATTTGCTCGTTAGCCAATAAGCCAATATATATAATTTTTGAAAAAGCCCCAGGCAAGTTGTTGCTCAATGCAGAAAACTGCATTTCCCCTTGGATGGTTGAAGAGATCTCTGAAGAGGACAAAAACGATGAAGAAAATACTGAAGAGGATGTCAAACGCAGCAAATCTGAGAAAGGCGAGCACCAAAGTCATCGTCGGAGTCATCGCCGACTTCGTGTTCCTCGCCATTCCCCAAACCCTCTACAAATTCCGATCGCTAAGAAGAAGTTCAAGAAAAGAAATTGGAAGCAGCCCTTGGTCTTCGAGGTTCAACCGATCTTTTGCCTGGGGTTGCCATGGCTGAGTTTGAAAATCAAACAACATTGTTAGCCTCTTAAATCTCTCAAATAGCCTCTTTGATCTCATCGCCCAAGTTGATGGAATCCCAAGGCTTGATCAGAATGCACTCAGATGCCAAAAGGGGTCTTCGGATCTTCTCCATCGTTTTCATCGCTCAGACTTCTTAGGAAGCCTCTAAGACCCATCTCAGTGTAACGTGTTATGATGAAAAGACGAAAAGGCTGGTAATCAGGTAACGGGTGATTTCGCTTCCGATTTTAAATATTTCGAGTCGGGTTATCGGGTTGGTACAAAGTGGGTAAATCAGTCGAGTCGATATTTTGGCTTTTTTGTTTAGCCCTGACAATCATGTGGAGTGTTAAGCTTGAATCTGTGTTGTTTCTCTTTTCATTTGATCTCTTTATAAGAATATGACCACTTTTTTCACCGTTTTGGTACAGTGCTCAGAGAACATATTGTGCCAGTAAATGATATCTAGTAATTTTAGCTACCAAAATCAACATGTGCATCAAGCATGTGCGAGCCAAACGTAGTGGATTTAATTAGAAGATAAATAAAAACCCAATCGAAACAATACAATTCAAAAGAGTCTTGAAGTGGTTTCAATTTCTTCTTATGGGAAGGAAGGCCTGATTGCATCAGTGCTCCAAAAATCCAAGAATGGATGGGAGGAAATTACAGATGTTGGGAAGAGAGAACCCAAAAATACAGAATATGTTTAGTGAAATAATCTTGGAAGCAATTATTATTAGATTGCATCCATTGTATATATGAGAGGATTTAAATAAATTAACCAACTTCTCTTTAAGTAGACCAAATTAATTATGGATAAATTGGTCAATTTATTTAAATTATCTCATGTATGCAATAGATACTCTTAAATAGTAGATGCTCTATAGTAAAACTCATGTTCAGTCCATAATAAAAAAAATTAGTTAAAATAAAAAGATGGAAAAAAATAAGAGCAAAATGGCCGTAAGAAAGAAATAAGAGTATTTTAAATACCTTCGTTATGTAAGCGTAGTGTACTCATTTTTAAGAGTCTATTAATTAAAAATTAATTTTGTATATAAATTTTATATGTACTCGTTTTTTGTAAAAAAAACTAGAGGACATTTATATATTCTATAATTATAAATATAATTTTTCAAGAAAGTCCTTATTTGTTGTCTTCTGTTTAGCCCACGGGCTACGCGCCTCAATCCATAGAAGAGCCCATTGTCCACGAACTCAAGTTTCAAATGAAAGGAAGCCACAGCAAAAACAGTAATGAGCTGCATCAGACGTATCATCCACTTTCATTGGACAACTATTTTTAATAATCAGCATTAAAGATAGGAAAAAAAGATAGGAAAAAGCTCCCAACAGATCGGATATGAATTTAATTTTCACACTAGCCTATACAAATCTGCCATATAGAAAGTCTATGAACCAAAAATATGCACATAATTTTATTTTATTTCTTAACCTTTCTCTCTTTCCTCCCACATGCAGAAAAGACTTTACATATTTAAATGCAGAAATGAGATGTTGGATAGATGGAAGCTTCAAGCAAGAGGAAGTAGCACGTATATTTTAGAGAAAGAAAGTGTATTTTAGAGAGAGTGAGAAGAGTTATAGGTAGTCGAGAGTGGGCAGGAAGGGAGAGAAAAGAGAAAAAGATGAAAACGAAAATGAAATAATGTGCATGTGAGTGTAAATTGAGAATTACTATAGATATAAAGAGATTATATATAAAAAAATTACAAACTTATATGATTTCATAGCATCCGTTAAATCTACTTTATAATAAAAGTAATTTTATAATCTGACGTACCATATCTATCTACATTAGTTTATAAATTTATCTTTGTGTAATTTTTTTTATGGCTAGAGTATTTTTGTATAAATTTTAGGTTGATAGATGTCCTATGTGGCATATTTGTATTGGTTGGTGTAAAAAATTAGATTCTTAACCAATAAATATACTTTTCTCTCAAAGATAATCTTTTTCTTTCCAGAATATTGAGAAAATATCAATAAAAATCCATTTTCATTTACAAACTATATAAAATTACAAAAATCACTTTTATTTATCATAAAATGATAAAAAAAAAATATTTACACCATACTACTATCCTAATTTCATCCTACTATATAGGATATGACATATTTATTATCATTAAATGATCTTTTATTGAATTATCATCTATCATCCATTAGTAATAAATATATCACATATTATATAGTCAAATAAAAAGTGAGATGGTGATATAGTATATAACATTACTCTAAAATGATTGTCGAATGATAAATATTCATTTTAGTCATGAAGGATGCATTCAGCAAAAATCTACCACTTTAACTCCCCTTCTAAGTCAAGAGTTGCAAAATAAGTAAGGGAGATGATTAAATGAAATTGATACAGGTACGGAGAAATTATACTGATTATTTATATTGTTATGTATTCTTTTAGCATTTCTTTTTTTTTTTTTGATATTTTTTTAAAAAAATACACAAATACTTTTAGGGGAATTCTTTTGGAATGAGTCATTCCATCAATAAAAGTTACAATTTTTTTATTTTGAATTATATCGTTTCAAATCGTATCAAACGATATATTATATTTGAAATGAATTTTCATTTAAACCATGGAATCCATTATATCACTTAATATATATATCTATAAACTAAGAATAGAAAATAGCAACTTATGCTAACATGATTTTTTGTTTTTTTTTTTTTGGAGCCAATATGATATTCTGTTGCCAGCGTAGTTCAAGCCAAATGACACCTGAAACCCTCCAGACTGTAAGCAAATCACGAGGAAGAATCAACGTCCGATGAATTATGTTTTATCTCTCTCCACGGTTGTCTCTACATTCATTTGTTGTATGGCGTGGGAAGCAGCATGCAACATTAATCACATGACCATTGGAATCTCCTCGAATCTCGAAAAGAATATATAGAAAATGACGTATCTTCATTGTTGAATACTTAATTGGGATGATCTTGGGAAGAGACAAAGGACTTTTGCCTTGGGAGGTGAGGATCCGCCCGCTTCTTTCTCTCATTGCACATGCACTACTATTCTATTTCTTTTAGATCACGTTTTATATTGAGTCAATTTTTTTTTTATAAATAATAATATATTAAAATAATAAAATAAGTTTTATTAGATAAATTATAATGTATTTAAATATTAAAAAATATATATATTTATAAAAAGTTGAAAAGATTATGAATATAACAAGTGAAAAGATATTGAATTAAAAAATATTACAAATCTCTATTATAAAAATATTTTGAATTAAAATAATTTACAGATTATATATTTAAATATTAGACTCAATTTAAAATTAAAATAAACTAAAATAATCTTAATATAATTCAAATTTCAAATAGAATCTTAGAATTCTCTCATTAAATTATTTAAAATTAAAATATACTTTTAGTTAAGGGAAGTTATTAAGTCAAGAGTTGCAAAATAAGTAAGGGAGATGATTAAAAAAAATTGATACAGGTACGGAGAAATTATACTGATTATTTATATTGTTATGTATTCTTCTAGCATTTCTTTTTTTTTTTTATATATTTTTAAAATAAAATACACAAATACTTTTAGGGGATTTCTTTTGGAATGAGTCATTCCATCAATAAAAGTTGCATTTTTTTATTTTGAATTATATCGTTTCGAATCGTATCAAACGATATATTATATTTGAAATGAATTTTCATTTAAACCATGGAATCCATTATATCACTTAATATATATATATCTATAAACTAAGAATAGAAAATAGCAACTTATGCTAACATGATTTTTTGTATTCTTATTTTTAGGAGCCAATATGATATTCTGTTGGCAGCGTAGTTCAAGCCAAATGACACCTGAAACCCTCCAGACTGTAAGCAAATCACGAGGAAGAATCAACGTCTGATTAATTCCGTTTTATCTTTCCCCGTGGTTGTTTCTACATTCATTTGTTGTATGGCGTGGGAAGCAGCATGCAACATTAATTACATGACCATTGCAATCTCCTCGAATCTCGAAAAGAATATTTAGAAAATGACGTATCTTCATTGTTGAATACTTAATTAGGATGATCTTGGGAAGAGACAAAGGACTTTTGGCTTGGGAGGTGAGGATCCGCCCGCTTCTTTCTCTCATTGCACATGCACTACTATTCTATTTCTTTTAGATCACGTTTTATATTGAGTCAATTTTTTTTTATAAATAATAATAAATTAAAATAATAAAATAAGTTTTATTAGATAAATTATGATGCATTTAAATATTAAAACAAAATATATTTATAAAAAATTGAAAAGATTATGAGTGTAAAAAGTGAAAATATATTGAATTAAAAAATGTTACAAATCTCTATTATAAAAAAATTTTGAATTAAAATAATTTACAGATTAAATATTTAAATATTAAACTCAATTTAAAATTAAACTGAACCAAAATAATCTTAATACAATTCAAATTTCAAACAGAATCTTAGAGTACTTTTATTAGATTGTTTAAAATTAAAATATACTTTTAGCTAATCTAATGTTCATTTTGACTTTTGGCTATTCCATTCACATAATTCTCACATTAAAATGTCTATTTTTTTAAAATATAATAATAAAATAATATAACTAACTTTACACTTTAACTATTTATATCAAATATCTATATTGGATTATTCATTTATAAAAATACATAATAATGAATAATGAATAATTAAATCTTTTTTAATTATTTACATTTATTAAATTAATTAATTTTATCATATTTGACTATTCTATCTACTATATATTAATTAATAATCATATTTTAATTAAATTATGAGTTTAAAAAAATAATTAGTAATCATATTATATTTAAATTAAATTACTAATCGATATTTAAAAAAATAATTTTTACTTGTTCTTCATCCAACTATATTTTTTAAGTGAAGAACGAATAAAAATAAAGGTAAATATGGGAAAAATGAGAGAGGAAAGTAAGTAAGAGAAAATAAATAATTATTAAAATAAATGTTTGGTCAATCTCATGGCCAACCATATTTGGCTTTCATTTTGAATTTATTATTCACTTTAATTTCAAAATATAGCTTATAATCAATTTAATGTGAAAATTAATAAGGAGTATTGACTAAAATCTCTTCAAATTTGACTTTTAATCCATCTAAAAAAGTGCTATTAGAGCATTCTTATTAGATTGTTAAAAGTTAAAGTACATTTTTAACCAATCTAACTCCCATTTTGACTTTTAGCTATTCCTTTTATATAATCTCCCAATTGGAATGGCTACTTTCTCAAAATATAATAATAAAATAATATAACTAATTTTTAACTTAGGTATTTACATTAAATCTCCACATTAGATTGTTTATTTATAAAAATACATAATAATAAATATTACTAATTACTAATTACTAATTAATAATTAATTGTAATTATTAAATTAATTAATTATATCATATTTGACTATTCTATCTATTATATGTTAACTAATGATCATATTTTAATTAAATTATAAGTTAAAAAAATAATTATTAAACATATTATATTTAAATTAAATTACTAATCAGTATTTAACAAAAAAATATATATATACTTATTCCAATGTCCAACTATTTTTTTTTATCAACTAATTTCTCTATCCAAGAACTATAAGTACTCCATTTCCAATATAATCCTCTTCTTTTGCCAAACTTTCTTTTACCTAACAACCAAATCTACTCCACCTTCAATTCAACAATATTTTTTGGCCAAAATTTTTTCAATCCAACAAGTAGAAGTACTCTATGTTGCATCCAACAATCTTCTTTTACCAAATTTGGATTGGTGAAACAATCATATCTACTACATTTTAGCAACCAATCATCTTCTTTTGTCAAACTTAAATTATAACTAACAATCGTATCTACATTTTTTTCATACAACCATCTTCTCTTACTCCACTTTCTTCTATCCCACAATCATATCATCAATTCAAGTAATCAACTATAGTTCATTCAAAAATATCTTGTTGTAACTAATAGTCTTGGAGCAATCCTATAAATAGATCAACCCCTAATACTTCTCACTCACCACATACAAAGCATATTGAGATTTCCAATCTTTCTTCTTTCAATTCTTTTACAACACATCATTGAGTTATCCATGAATCCTTTTATGAGTGATGATCATATTCTATATGAGGATTATTCTGATCATGAATATGATATGATACAAGCAATGGCACAACATCGAGAGCGAAGGTCTACTGAAGGAGCATCTGCTCCGTGACGATGGCATACATTCATCCGACGTGATCCACTGGAAAGCCATCAACGTCTTTGGAAAGATTATTTTGCTTAGCCATCAACCTATCTGCCCATTCTCTTTAGGAGGAGATTTCGAATGTGTCATGATCTATTTTTACGCATTCATTCTGCAGTAGAAGCATATGATAATTATTTTGTTCAAAAAAGAGATGCCAGTAGAAGGCTTGGATTATCTTTCCTTCAAAAGATGACTGCAGCAATTCGAATGCTTGCATATAGAGTAACAGCCGGTCTTGTGGACGAATATTTAAGAATTGGTGAAACCACTGCACGTAGGGATGTAAATGGTCCGGTCCGGTCTGGTCCCAAAAATTTGTGGACCAGTTCCATTCGGTCCAAGAATTCTCTCACCCTGGACTAGACCGAACAGAAGTTCGGTCTATACTGGTCCGATACAATTCGGTCTAGGGGCGGTCCGGTTTAGTCCGGGAGTGCCCTATATGATTTAATGGGCTAAATTTAATATAAAATTCTGTAATGATCAAAAATTTTTGTCCAAATTTAACTACTATAAATTATATATGTTAATATTATAAGAGTATATATTATATATTAATATATTAGTATATATATTATATATTAAGTATGTTAGTGAATTATAACTAATATTACTATTATATTAGTATATTATATATTTATATGTTAGTAAATAGTAATAAATTAGTAATAATATATTAAATAATAATACACTTTTTACTTATAAGTTATTACATTCTATATAGATATATTATAATTTATATTTTTATACTACAACTAGTCAACCAATAAATTATAATATGTTAATGTTATAATAGTATATATTATATATTAATATGTTAATATATATTATATATTAATATGTTAATATATATTATATGTATTAATATATTATATATTAATATATTAATTTATATTAATATTAATATTATAATTTATATACTATTTTTATATATACATATATAAATATATATATATATATATATATATGTGTGTGGGTTCGGTCCAGTCCGGTCTGGTCCAGGGGGAGAAATCCTCTAGATTGGGAGCGGACTAAAATTAATCAGCCCATGTAAAATTTGGACCGGATCAGACCAAATTTGATTCGGTCCAATCCGGGACAACTGGTCCACTGATCTGGTTCGGTCTTTTTACAGCTCTATCTGCACGAATGAGTTTGAAAAAATTTGTGAAGGCGATTGTATCAATTTTTGGGCCTAACTACTTGAGGTCTCCAAATAGCAATGATATAGCAAGGTTATTAGATGTTGGAGAAAGACGTGGATTTCCAGGAATGTTGGGTAGCATTGACTGCATGCACTGTAAATGGAAGAACTATCTAAGTGCTTGGAAATGTATGTACTTTGGTCATGTCAATGAACCAACAATTATTTTGGAGGCTGTGGTTTCGTACGATCTTTGGATTTGGCATGTTTTTTTTGGTTTACCTGGGTCTCATAACAACATCAATGTATTCGACCAATCTACTATGTTTGCTCCTCAAGCCGAAGGTCGTGCTCCTTTGTGCACGTACTCAATCAATGGTCATGACTATACAATGGGACATTATCTTGCTGATACTATATATCCTTCGTGGGCAATACATTAGTCAAAACAATTCCTGCACCACAAGGAAGAAAGAAAAAACTATTTGCACACGCCCAGAAGTCCACAAGGAAAGATGTGGAAGCGCGCATTTGGAGTACTTCAAGGTAGATTTGCTATCGTGTGTGGACCTGCTACCTTCTTCAGTCGAGAAGTACTAAAGGACATTATGTATGCATGCATAATACTACACAATATGATCGTTGAAGATGAACGTCATTTATACCTTGGTGCAGACCAATTCGCTTATGAACAATTCCTTGAGACCTCTAATGAACCAGTGTCACGAGATCCTATACCTGATTTTACAAACTACATTCAACAACATCATCTTCTTAGAGATAGACAAACTCATTCTCAGCTGCAAAATGATCTCATTGAGCATTTGTGGAGTAAGCATGGTGAAACTAAAATCTCTACTTCAAGATCATTTGCCTTGAAGTTGTTTTGAGTTACTACAAAACTCTATGTTTCTTTTAGGCACTTTTATTAGTCTTAAATTTATTGTGTTTTAGGACTTACTACATTTTTTTTAATTCTTCTACTAATTATAAGTTGGTGTTTGAATATTGAATTTATCTTATAAATTAAATCTTGATAGTGTGTATGATAAAACCGAATATTATCCACAACCTAGAGGTAAGAGGCGCTGAAGTTAGTCCACAAGAGCAGTGTCAAGTTCCTTCACCAACTCCTAGAAGTTAGTTCAGAAGGAGTTTTCTTTTTTTTTTTTTGAAAAAAATATTGTCATACTACCCTAAAAAATAATAAAAGGACTTTGGTGCATATCTTTAAATAAAAATAAACTGTAGAACCCAAGATTTCAAGTCTCGTATCTACGTATAGATTTTGATGATAACAAATAAATTCAAGACTCAAAATCAAGTTGTCTGCGCATGAAGAAAGCTAAGCACATCAATAAATCAAGTATGAACAAAAAGAAGAACAAGTCTACAAATAAAACTCATAGAATAATTTTGTACATCTCTTAAAATTTGAAATTGGATTAAGGCTCAAAATTAATATTTTCTCATAAAATATCAAATTTTAATTTTTTACATTTGCATAACTTTATTAAAATATTTAATTTCAAAAATTATTATTAATTTTCTACATATGCATAAAGATTTGAATTTGTAAGATGATTGATTGTCATATTTAACATGTGCATGTATTGTTTGAAAATTTTGAAGGGTAGTTGTGTATTTTTTTGACAAATGCAAAAGATAGAGGATTTTGTTTGAAAATGTTGAAGGGTATGAAGGGTAGTTGTGTGTTTTTTTGACAAATGTAAAAGATAAATGATTTGTTTGAAAATCTTGAAAGTTGGTTGTGTGTTTTTTTGACATATGCAAAAAGAAGATGATTTGGTTTGAAAAATAAATCATGTATGAAAAGTAAAAACTTAGGTTTGATTTTTTTGAAAAATGAATGGAGTTGTTTTTTGAAAAATATAAAAATGAGATGTTTTTAATTGAATCTTTTAAAAAGTGAATAATGATCTTATTTGACATGTGAACCTTTTCAAATTTGAATATGAAGACTCATTTGCTTATAAATAACTCACTTGAGTTTTGTAAAAATAACAACAAGAGCTTACACCTCAATTGTTAAGTTTTGCATCATACTTTCAAAGTCCTCATTTTCTCTTCTCTAAATTTTTGTACATTAATTGTTGTTCATTTTGAGAAATATAGGTTGTGCTGTATTTTTCTTATTTCACTCATTGAGGAGTGTACTTTGATAATCTACCAACTATTAGCTCTTGTATTTGTAAGAGGGGTGCGTATAACCCTTGTGTGTGTAGAAAATATTCTATAGAGGGGATAGTTGAATCACCAAGTGTGAGGTAATTGCAAATGTAGAGGGTGTTCTAAATAGATTCTTTGTAGCAGTATTGCTCAAAGGTGTAATAGGTTTCTATCTCCATCTAAAGGAGATTGAATGGTGAATTTAGGATTTTCAAGGGGTACCTTGAAGCGAGGACGTAGGCAGTGGGGCTGAATCTCATTAAAATACTAAGTTTTCTTACCCTTACTCTTTATATTCCTGCTTTTTCGTATGTTATTTATATTTTATATTGTATATTTATTTTATAAATATTAATTTTTTTAATATAACTCAATGCACCCCCCTCTTGTGTTAGTCATCTGGACAATAATTGGTATCAGAGTAAGAGCTTTATTATAAGTTTAATTATTTGTTAAATTAAGATTATATGACTAACATTGCAACTACATTTGCCGAAAGTCAATTATACTTTCTGGAAAGTTAAAATGAGAATTTTTTTCAGTCTCAAGTCGAGAAATCTAGAAATGTATTGTAAATGTCTTATATTCTAATAAAAATTGTTGATGGAGTAAAGGTCAATAAGGAAAAATAAGAGTTTGATCGTGAAAATGATAGACTTTATATAGTGAATGTAATGGCTATGAATTTTCTGTATAATGCTCTCAATGGCAATAAATTTAACAGAATAATGACTTGCAGGACAGCAAATGAAATCTGGGATAACTTGAAAGTAACTTATGAAAGAACTTCATAAGTCAAAAAATCAAAAATTTATATTCTTATGCATGAATATGAAATGTTTAAAATGATTGATGATGAATCTATTTCTTCTATGTATACTCGTTTTACTAACATTATAAATAACTTGATAGCTCTTGCAAAAGTTTATTCTAATTTGGAGATAATAAGAAAAATTCTCAACTCTCTGCCAAAACATTGAGATTCAAAAGTGACGGCAATTCTTGAAACTAAAGATCTCAAAAAACTCATCGGGTCACTTGTTACTCATGAGTATACATTGAAAAGAAAAGAAGAAGAAGGAAACCAAAAGAAGAACTTGACACTCAAAGTTATTCCTCATGAAAGTGAAACTGATGAAGATGAGGAAAGTGATAACAAAGATGAAAAAATTGCAATGATCACAAGAAGATTTCAGAGATTCTTAAAAAAAAAAAAAACTCATCCAATGAAATATTTCAAAAAGTTT
This sequence comes from Platycarya strobilacea, assembly GCA_036898215.1. Lineage (NCBI taxonomy): Eukaryota > Viridiplantae > Streptophyta > Magnoliopsida > Fagales > Juglandaceae > Platycarya > Platycarya strobilacea. The sequence goes on from CM072552.1 coordinate 12,286,658, forward strand.
TCCAACAAAAATACAGTTAAAAACGACTCTTTAACTTGTTATAAATGTAAAAAGTCTAGACATATCAAAGTAGATTGTCCTCTGTTAAAGAAAGATCGATACAAAGGTAAGAGAGCAATAAAAGTTACATGGGATGATGATTCAAGTAACTCAGATAACGATGCAAGCAATGAAAAATCTGCAAATTTTTGTCTCATGACTAAAGATGATTTTGAGGTAACAAATTCTGAAAATATTGAAAATCCTTCTTATAAAGAGTTACAAAATATTTTGAAAGAAGTATATGAGGAACATGAAAAATTGGGTATTAAGTATATCGCTTTGAAAAAGAAAAATTCTTCTTTAACAAATGAAATTGATGTTTTAAGAAAGGAAAACATATTTTCAAAAGATGAAAATGATAAGCTGAAAAAAAAAGTGACTGATTTAGAAAAAATTATTGAAAACTTTACAAATGGGAAAAGAAATTTTGAAAAATTTTTTGGTAGTCAAATATGTGTTTTTGATAAGGTAGGTTTGGGATACATGTCAAAAGAAAAACTCAACCCCTATAAAAATTTCTTTGATAAACCAACTAAATCAAAATCAGATTTTCAAAATTCTTTTCATAAAAATAACTTTTTTAAAGAAAAATATTATTACTCAAGATTTTCAAATATGTCACATCCTATTTGTAATTTTTGCAATAGAAATGATCATAATTATTATGTTTATCCTATTAGAAGAAGACATACAATGACTATTAGGGTCATATGAGTACTAAATAATCTTATTTCTTCTAATACTAATAAATAAAGGATCAAAAGAATTTGGGTACCAGGAAAAATTATTTTAATTACTTTTACAGGTATGCATGTAGTCCTCCATAGGTAAAAGTAAATGGTTTTTAGACAGCGGATGCTCAAGACACATGACAGGAGACAAATTTAAATTTATTGACTTCACTTCTAAAGAAGAATGACACATGACATTTGGAGACAATTCAAAAAAGAATATCATGGGAATAGATAAAGTTAGTAAGAAGTATTCTCTCATAATTGAAGATGTTCTACTTGTTGATGGTCTAAAGCATAATCTTTTGAGTATAAATCAATTATGCGATAAAGAATTTACAATTACTTTCAAAATTGATAAGTACATTATTTTGAATAATCATGATTGCAATATTTGTTTTATTACTTTTAGAAATAATAATGTATATACAATCGAAATTGAAGAAATTGTCTTATAAGATACTATTTGTTTATCAGCTCAAAATGAAAATAGTTGGTTACGGCACAGAAAGTTAAGTCATGCAAATATAGAACTTATTTCCAAACTTTCAAAAAATGATCTTATGAGAGATTTACCAAAAACGAACTTTTTTAAAGACAAAATCTGTGATGCATGCCAATTTGGTAAATAAACAAAAACATCTTTCAAAACCAAGAAACATATTTCCACTACTAGACCATTGCAACTAATACACATGGACATTTTTAGACCAAATAGAGTTGCGAATTTGGGAAGAAAATATTATATATTTGCTATTGTTGATAATTTCTCTAGATATATTTGGATCATATTTCTTGTTCATAAAGATGAGATACATAATGCATTTACCAAGTTATGCAAGAGAATTCAAAATGAAAATGATTATACTATTTCAAACATCCTAAGTGACAGGGGGAAAGAGTTTGTCAATAAAGATATTGAATCTTTTTGTGATGAAAATAGTTTTTTACATAATTTCTCTACGCCTTGAACTCCTCAACAAAATGAGGTAGTAGAGAGGAAAAATAGATCTCTTCAAGAAATGGCAAGAATAATGGTTAATGAAAATAATTTACTTAGTTATTTTTTGGCCGAAGTGGTAAGTACTGCATGTTATGTTATAAATAGAGTTATGTTAAGGTCTAAATTAGATAAAACTCTTTATGACCTTTGAAATGATAAAAAGCCCAACATTGGTTACTTTTATGCATTTGGATGCAAATGTTTTATACTCAATGATAGAGATAATTTATGAAAGTTTGATGCAAAATCTGATGAAGGTATCTTTCTTGGGTATTCAACAAATAGTAAAACTTATAGAGTATTCAATAAAAAGACTTTGACTGTACAAGAATCTATGTATGTAGTATTTGATGAATTTAACTATCTACTCTCTAAGAAATCTATTAATGAAGATTCAGAAGGTACAAATAATACAAATAGTCTCAATCTCAACAAAGAGAAATATAATGGAAGAAATCCAACATGGAGACATCAGGAACGATCATCAAGACTTAGTACAAGATGCAACCAAACAGTGGAAACATGTGAAAGATTATCCAGTGGAACAAATTTTGGGAGAACCTTCACGAGGTGTAAGTACTCGATCATCTCTTAGAAATATTTGTAATCACACTGTTTTTTTAATCTCAAATTGAATCCAAAAATATTGATGAAGTAGTTATTGATGAATCATAGTTTCTAGTTAAATCAATTTGAAACAAATATGGTATGGACACTTGTTCCTAAACCCAAAAATCATACTGTTATCTGAACAAAATGGATTTTTAGAAATAAGAAAGATGAGTCTGGAATCATCACTAGAAATAAGGCTTGGCTTGTAGCCCAAAATTTCAATCAAGACGAAAGAATTGATTATGATGAAACGTATGTACCTGTCGTAAGATTAAAAACTATTCGAATGTTACTTGCATATGCATGTTATAAAAATTTCAAACTTTTTCAAATAGATGTTAAAAGTGCTTTCTTAAATGATTTTATAAATGAAGAGATATATGTTGAGCAACCTCCAGGTTTTGAAAATCATATCTCTCCTAATCATTTTTTAAGCTCACAAAAGATTGATAAAGAGAAGTACTGAAGAAAAATTGATGAGCCATTATAAAATTGTAGAATGAAAATGCAAACGAATTACAAAGATGAAAATAAAATTTGATGCGAAATAGATAAAACTTAGAATTGCTCTTATAAAAATTGGAATAAGAACAAGACAAACTATCATAATTTCAAATCTTTGCAATATCTTATATGTCAATAACCTTAAGTGGATTTGAATTTTCTTCTACACCGAATTATTAGAGCTAGGCTTCCAGCTTTTGCAGGTTTTATCGGCCACTGGTGACTCCAATTATTCAACTCTCTATAAAATCTCTTTCCGCACTAAATTGTCAGAGCTAGGCCTCCAGCCTTTGCAGGTTTTGTCGGACATGGGTGGTTCCAATTATTCAATTCTCTATAATTTCTACTAACGCACCGTTTTATTTGGTTATTTGTTATTGTGAGAAGAAAACTTATTGAAACCAATTGCAATTCCTTTTTAATGATACCAAAAGGGGAAAAAGTCTTCTACTAGTATTATACTATCCTGTTATATATGCTAGAATCATGTTTAAATTTTATTTGAAAATCTAACGCATATTTTCAGGGGGAGCTTACGTATTACTGTAGATTTCAGATTTCTACTAAGTATTTGTCATCATCAAAAAGGGAGGGATTGTAGAACCCAATGTTTCAAGTCTCGTATCTACATATAGATTTTGATGATAACAAATAAATTCAAAACTCAAGTTCAAATTGTTTACGTATGAAAAGAGCTAAGCACATCAAGAAATCAAGTATGAGCAAAAAGAAGAACAAGTCTACAAATGAAACTCATAGAATAATTTTGCACATCTCTTAAAATTTGAAATTGGATTAAAGTTCAAAATTAATTCTCATAAAACATCAAATTGTAATTTTTTACATTTGCATAACTTTATTAAAATATTTACTTTCGAAAATTATTAGTATTTTTCTACATATGCATAAAAATTTGAATTTGTAAGATGATTGATTGTCATCTTTAACATGTGCATGTGTTATTTAAAAATCTTGAAGGGTGGTTGTGTATTTTTTTGACAAATGCAAAAGATAGATGATTTTTTTGAAAATCTTGAAAGGTGGTTATGTGTTTTTTTGAGATATATAAAAAGAAGATGATTTGATTTGAAAAATAAATCATGCTCATTTTATCATGTATGAAAAGTAAGAGATTAGCTTTAATTTCCTTGAAAAATGAATAGAGTTATCTTTGACAAATATAAAAATGAGATGTTTTTAATTGAATTTTTTGAAAAGTGAATAGTGATCTTATTTGACATGTGAATCTTTTTAAATTCGAATATAAAGACCTATTTGTTTATAAATATCTCACTTGAGTTTTGCAAAAATAACAACAAGAGCTTACATATCAATTGCTAAATTTTGTATCATACTTTCAAAGTCCTCATTTTCTCTTCTCTATGTTTTGTACCTTAATCCTTATTCATTTTGAGAGAGATATACGTTGTGCTGTATTGTTCTTATTTCCCTCATTAAGGAGTGTACTCTGATAATCTACCCACTATCAGCTCTTGTATTTGTAAGAGGGTGTGTATAACTCTTGTGCGTGTAGAAGGTGTTCTACACAGGGAATAGTTGAATCACCAAGTGTGAGATGATTGCAAATGTAGAGGGTGCTTGATGAGTGCACAAAAATGCACTCTAAATACTCTATTTAAATACTAAAAGAAATGAGAAAACAATGGATATAACTCATGTTAATAAAATTAATGGTCATTTATCTTGAGATAGATATAAGCATGATTTAATATATTGATGAGAATATAAATGCCATATTTTCCTCTCTTAATGTTTAAAACTTTATTCTTATTTGATGCCTAAATATACTCATTATTCTTATATTTTGATTTAGGACACAAATGGAGACATTAGGAGCAAATGAAGATAATTGCGGAATTTTAGACAGTTCTGACATCTTTTCGTAAAATGGGCATAACTCTCTCATCCAATCTCCGATTGAGCTGATTCAAGATGATCTAGAACCGCAAGAGAAATATCTATAACTTTTATGTTTTGTGTTTGAAGAGATATCCACTCAATCTAAGACAAAATCAACCATCAAGTGGACGCACCTGCACTTGACGTTCCTGGATATTTTTCAGCCACTTGCATCAAATCCAAATATCATCATAATATTTTCTAGCAAGCACTCCTACACCAACTTGGAAATTCAATGATCAATTCAGATACAAGATGAAGTGCACTCAAGTTTCTTCAAGACAAATTATTTGACCACAAGATATTAAGTCATACAAGACAACTAATAGATAGAGAAGCAAAATTGAAACACTCAACCTACAAGCAAAATCCAGCTCATGCATGGTGGGAAAACAAATGATCAAAATGACAACTCACAAATCACTTGGATTCAAGAATGGCACATGGCAAAACAAGTTGAAATTGTGATGATTTTGTCATGATAACTTGAATGAAGGATGCTTATAAATAGAAGGGAGGGGTGTGTGTTCTAAGACCATGCTTAGTGTGCTTGGATGCCTTGGAAGATACATTGTTTTTGAGAGCTTGAGAAAAGAAAAGAAAAACCAAAAAAGAGAGAAGAAAATAATGGTTGGCTCTTCCATATTATCCCTTGAAGAATTTTTGTTGCATATTTTCAATATGTGTAACTAATTTTCTAGTAGAGTTAGGGATGAATTTGTATATATTATGGTATTTGTAATTGTTTTTGATTCATATATGTGTTCTTCAAATATTAAACTCTTTTGTTTAGTCATTCGAAATTTATTATAAATGTTTTCATCACCAAATAATTTTAGAATTTATTTCATTTATAGATTCAGTCGTGTTTTTTCTATTAAATGCAATAATCCTTTGATTATGTTTGGTTCAATTGGTTATCTATTTTAATTTAATTCTCTGCTGCAATATTGCTCTATGAGTATATTGTCGACGTTGAATTTCTTTAATATCGATAACAATTTCTGTTCTTATATTGTGATGAATGATTTTTCGAAAGATTACATTTGATTTAAATCTGGTTATTAATGTTTTATTTTCCGATTGAAAATTTGGATATAGAATTTTCAATTGAGTTATTAATGAATCGAAAATAATTAAAATACCAATTATATACAAAGGATTCCCGATGTTTTACTTTTCGCACTCATCTAAATCTTTTTGTTAATTTCGTTACTGTTCTTCAATTTCTCAATCCATCTCCCTGTGGAATCGACACCCCAAAACTATACTGCAAACGACCGCATTATTCTTTGGGCGTAATCAAATTTTGGCGCCGTTGCCGGGGAGACGGTAAAAGAATTTGTAGTTTTTTTTAGTAGTTTGTTAAAAAAAAAAAAAAAAGAGAGCGGTAGCTTCGTTCATTTTATTTTTAGCTTTCTGCATCTTTATTTTATTTTAGTTTTATTTTCGTAATTATTTTTTTTCAGTATTACGCTTTTCTTTACTTTGCATGCGCAGGTACAGAGACACTTTTGGACGGTTTGCTAGTAGACCCGTGCTAGAATCAGATTCAGAATCTAATTTTTCTAATCGCTTGTTTGATAATTCTTCCAATTTTGACGCGATGAGTGAACACGTGGACCAACCTGTTAGAACCCTCCAAGATTATCTTCATCCCGCACGAACAGCCACACCATCCTGTATTATGTTCTCATCTAATGTTTGTCATGTAGATTTTAAAACGGGAATGATACAATTACTTCCGACTTTCCATGGTCTAGAAAATGAAAACCCCTATGTTCATATTAGGGAATTTGAGGAAGTAGTTGCAACATTTCACGGTCAAAATACCACTGACGAAACGGTAAGGCTAAAGTTCTTTCCTTTTTCTTTAAAAGATAAAGCTAAGAGTTGGTTGTACTCACTAAGACCACGGTCTATTGGAACATGGAGTGAGATGACTCAAGTGTTTTTCAATAAATACTTTCCCCAACATAAGACTAATGCTTTAAAAAGACAAATCTCTACATTTGCACAAAAGGATAATGAGACTTTGTACCAGTCTTGGGAAAGATTTAAAGAATTACTGAGTATGTGTCCCCACCATGGATATGAGAATTGGCGCTTAGTGAGTTATTTCTATGAAGGCCTTATGCCCAGGGAATGTCAATTCATGCAAATGATGTGCAATGGAGAATTTTTACAAAAAAATCCCGATGAGGCCATAGAGTACCTCAATGAGCTTGCTGAAAAAGCTCATACTTGGACTGGACCTAGTGCTACTGATAGCACAAACAGGTCACGACCTACAGGAAACTTGAGTGGTGGTATTTACCATCTAAGGGAGGAGGATAACCTTAAGGCTAAGGTTGAAATGCTCACCAGAGAATTAGAGTTATTGAAAACTAAAAACTCAAAACCAACACACACGGCTAATCATGCAGAATCTTTTGGGCCATGTGTTGTCTGTGGTGGGATAGATCATCATTCCCAAGAGTGTCCTACACATACTAACATGAATGGTATGTATGAGGAACAAAGTAATGCTCTAGGTATGTACAAAAAGCCCTTCACACCTTACTCTGAAACCTACAACCCAGGATGGCGTAATCATCCCAACTTCAGCTGGAAGTCTGAAAACCAGCAGCCTGCACAACTCTCTAGATCATATCCTGCACCATACCATGCACCTCAATCTTCTAGAAATTCTTTAGAAGATACTTTGCATACTTTTATTGAAATACAGGGTAAGACTAATCAAAAATTTGAATCTTTGATTATGCAGGTTGTCGAAGAAAATAAGGAAATCAAGAGTCAGGTGTCTAAAATAATGAGTTCATTGACTATGAATGAGAAAGGTAAGTTTCCTTCCCAAACTCAATCTGTACCTCATGGTCAACATATGGCACAAGGAGATCTGAAGGACGTAAACGCCATTGTGACACGAAGTGGTAAGTCTCTACGTGATCCAATAATAGACAAAAAAAAAAGGATGTAGAGAAAGATCAAGATAGCAGCAGTCCTGAGCTTCCCAAAGAACTTGAGGTAACAAAACCTGAGGAACCTGCGGTAACAAAAAATCCTGGTAAGGTACCTTTTCCTCAAGCATTAAAGTCAAGCAAACAAACTCTAAATCATAACAATGATATTTTGGAAAATCTTAGACAGGTAAAAATTAATCTTCCTCTTTTGCATGTAATTAAACAAGTTCCTACTTACGCAAAAATTCTCAAAGATTTGTGTACAGTTAAGAGGAAGCATTATGTGAAGAAGACTGCATTCTTGACAGAGCAAGTTAGTGCTCTAATTGAACAGCGGATTCCCCCTAAGTACAAGGATCTTGGATGTCCAACCATCACATGCAACATTGGCAATCATGAGCTTGGACAGGCCTTGCTAGATTTAGGGGCTAGTGTAAATTTGATGCCATATTCTATTTATTTGCAATTAGGATTGGGAGAAATCAAACCAACTTCTGTGGTATTGCAATTGGTTGATCGTTCAGTTAGAGCACCACGGGGTGTGGTAGAGGATGTTTTAATTCAAGTTGACAAATTTTACTATCCTGTTGATTTCTTAATTCTAGACACTAGTTCTGCTGTAGAAACCACCTCTAAAATTCCATTAATTTTAGGTAGACATTTTCTTGCTACTTCTAATGCTCTTATCAATTGCAGAAATGGATTGATCAAACTCTCTTTTGGCAATATGACTCTTAAGGTAAATATTTTTCATATTGCAAAACAGCCAAAAGAGGATGTCGAGTGTCATCAGACATACATGATTGACTCACTTATAGAAAGGGATGTTCTTACAACTCATGACTCAGATCCCCTTGAATACTTTATTGTTAATTCTGAATTTAATCCTATAAGTGATTCATCTGATGTATTTGACATTTGTGCTATTTTTGACAGAACTCATAATTATAGCACACAGGCATGGCAACCAAAGTTTGAGAAGTTGCCTGAAAAAAGAGAAAGACAGATTCCTTCAAGTAGGGAAGCCCCTAAAGTTGAATTAAAATCCCTACCTAAGGGTTTAAAGCATGTTTTCCTTGGTCCAGGTGATACTTTTCCTGTTATTATTTCATCTGAATTATCTGAGTCCCAATGTGAGAAATTAATTCAGATTTTATGCAAATATAAATCAACCCTAGGATGGAGTATTACTGATATAAAAGGCATTAGTCCCCTAATCTGTACTCATAAAATAAATTTAGAGGAAGGAACTAATCCTCGAAGAGACCCCCAGCGTAGACTTAATCCCACAATGAAAGAAGTTGTGAAAAATGAAGTATTGAAACTATTAGATGCAGGAATGATATATCCTATTGCTGATAGTAAATGGGTAAGTCCTACGCAGGTTGTTCCTAAAAAGTCAGGAGTAACTGTGATAAAAAATGACCTTGGAGAGTTAGTCCCTACAAAACTGGTGACTGGTTGGCGGATGTGCATTGATTACAGAAAATTAAATGCCGCCACACGAAAAAACCATTTTCCGCTTCCTTTTATTGATCAAATTCTTGAGCGGGTGGCTAGTCATCCTTTTTATTGCTTTCTGGATGGTTATTCTGGTTAATGTCAAATTGAAATTGCATTAGAAGATCAGGATAAAACTACTTTTACTTGTCCTTTCGGTACTTATGCTTTCCGCAGAATGCCATTTGGACTGTGTAATGCTCCAGCTACTTTTCAACGTTGCATGATGAGTATTTTTAGTGATATGGTTGAAAAGTGCATGGAAGTTTTTATGGATGACTTGACTGTTTTTGGATCTTCTTTTGATGCATGTTTAATGAGTTTAGAAAGAGTACTGACTCGTTGTGAAGAAAAAGAATTGGTTTTAAATTGGGAAAAATGTCACTTTATGGTACCTTCAGGTATTGTTTTAGGGCATATTATTTCTTCCAAAGGAATGGAGGTTGATCAATCAAAAGTTGAATTAATCTCTAAATTGCCTACACCTAGAACAATCAAGGATATAAGATCATTTCTTGGTCATGCGGGTTTTTATAGGAGATTCATACAGAATTTTTCTGCCATATCTAGACCACTATGTAACCTCCTAGCTAAGGATGCCCCATTTGAATGGACACAAGCCTGTCAAGAGGCTTTCAAAACATTAATTGGCAAGCTTACTTCAGCACCCATAATGCAACCACCTGATTGGAATTTACCTTTTGAAATTATGTGTGATGCTAGTGATTTTGCTGTAGGTGCTGTTCTTGGACAACGAAAAGAAGGGAAACCTTTTGTCATTTACTATGCTAGTCGAACTCTAAATAATGCACTAATGAATTACTCCACCACTGAAAAAGAGTTGTTAGCTGTAGTATTTGCTTTGGATAAATTCCGCGCTTATTTGATTGGTTCTCCTATCATTATCTTTACAGATCATGCAGCCCTTAAGTACCTTTTTACAAAGAAGGATGCTAAGGTACGATTAATACGATGGATTTTGCTTTTGCAGGAATTTGACATCACCATCAAAGACAAGAAAGGAGTGGAGAACGTAGTGGCAGACCATCTTTCTAGACTCACATTCGAGGACACTTCTGACCACATACCAATCAAAGATGATTTTCCCGATGAGCATTTACTTTCTATTACTTCTCTACCATGGTTTGCTCATATTGTGAACTATTTAGCTGCAGGTGAAATACCAAAGGATTTTAGCACCCAAGACAAAAGGAAATTCATGATTGAGGTACGAAAATTCTACTAGGATGACCCTTACCTTTTCAAATACTGCCCTGATCAAATTTTAAGGCGTTGCATCCCTGATGAAGAGATTGCAAGCATTTTGGAATTTTGTCATTCCCAAGCTTGTGGTGGCCACTTTTCAATGAAGAAAACCGCTGCAAAAATCCTGCAGTGTGGATTTTATTGGCCCACCTTATTTAAAGATACAAATATCTATTGTCGCTCATGCGAAAGATGTCAAAAGTTAGGAGCTATGACCCGTCGTAATATGATGCCCTTAAACCCAATTTTGGTAATTGAAATTTTTGACTGTTGGGGCATTGATTTTATGGGACCATGTCCTTCTTCTTTTGGATATTTATATATTATTGTGGCAGTAGATTATGTGTCAAAATGGGTAGAAGCAGCACCTTGCAGGACCAATGATAACAGGACGGTAATTAAGTTTCTCAAAGAAAATGTATTATCTCGATTTGGTACCCCACGTGCTATCATTAGTGACCGAGGTACGCATTTTTGTAACCGTTCTTTTGAAGCTTTAATGAAAAGATATGGGGTGATACATAAGCTTTCTACTGCATATCACCCTCAGACAAGTGGACAGGTTGAACTTGCGAATAGGGAAATTAAACAAATTTTAGAAAAAACGGTCAACCCGAATCGGAAAGATTGGTCTTTGAGACTAATCGATGCGCTTTGGGCTTACCGTACAGCTTTCAAAACTCCCTTAGGTATGTCACCTTATAGACTTGTTTTTGGAAAACCTTGTCATTTGCCCGTGGAGCTCGAGCATCGAGCACATTGGGCCATTAAACATTTCAATTTTGACTTGGAAAAAGCAGGAAAATTTAGAAAATTCCAATTGACGGAATTAGAAGAATTGAGAAATGATGCTTATGAAAACTCCAAGATCTATAAGGCTAAAATGAAAGTATTTCATGATAAAAATATTTTGAGAAGAACATTTAAGCCTAATGATTGAGTATTTTTATATGATTCAAGACTCCATAAGCATCCAGGAAAACTTCGATCTAGATGGACCGGCCCTTTTATAGTAAAAAATGTTTTCACAAATGGGGTGGTAGAAATAGAAAATCCAAAAGATGGATGTATCTTCAAAGTAAATGGTCAACGCCTCAAAATCTTAATTGATAGACAAATTCCAGAAGTGGAAGACATTCCACTTATGGACCCAGTATATCAATCTTGAGCATCTCCAGGTATGTTTTTATTTTATTTTATTTTCGTTCATTTTATTTTTGTTTATTGTTTACTTTATTTTGTTATAGGTTAATTTTATTTTGACAAATACCATCTTAACCCACATCCCACATCAGGTGTATTCTACCCTATTTAGTTATTCAATTCTGATTCTTAAACATTGAGGACAATGTTTCATTTAAGTTAGGGGGTAGGAATACAAATCTGTTATTTAAACTCTGTGGCATATTTCAATCAATATATAAAAAATTGCCAAATTTTTTCACACAGGCATCTTTTCACACATGATACTCATGCTCATTCATAACCATCTTGGTAAATTCAACAAACCCATTTTAAATCATTTTGCTAAAACATTCACAGAGCCATTTATGCACTTCTCCAAACTTTGTGGTAATATGGTGATTTGACACATGTAACTAAAGAATTATTTTGCTCAAGTATTCATATGAATTTTGTGAGAATTGAGAGCTTACAAATACAGAAATTGTGATAAGTATCCATTGATCTGTTGAATTTGACACTTCTTTTGAGAATATCATTACATGGTTTGTAGTAAGATGGTGGATATACTTGGGATATGACGAAAGTCAACTTAGGATTAACGTTTGAGCCTTTCAAGCTGAGCATTTTCATCATAAATCCCTAGCAGCCAATTTTGAGCCAATATACACATATGACCTTTTCTTTTCATATCTACATCATCCATACCTCTCCACATTGGAGTATAGCTTATACACTATATTTTCCTACCATTTTACTTCCAAGTGTGTACTAGGTGTGAAATTATCATAAAAAAAAAATGACAAAAATGGCATGGTGCTAGATGTGTCCATCAAATTATTCATGAAAGAGTTCATCAAATTGCGAAGACACCAGTGGCAAAAGAAGATGGAAAAGTGTACTTAGTCAAAAATCTAAAAAATTGAAAAGTACATCAAAAGGAAAGTATAGTCTATTGAAAAATTTAACAGATTCCCTTTTTGTGTATACTTGGAAGTTTTTGAAATCTCTTCACCTTTTCTTCTTATAAACCCCAACCCTAAACCACATTACAACCCTTTGTATTGATTTTTCCGATCCTAAGTATGCTTGTGGAAAGAATGGTGGAAATCTCATTTGTTAGTATTCCTATCATAAGATCAATGTTTACTTGTTACTTATATATAATTGGCTAAATTTCCATGAGAGTAAATATACACCTTTGTCAATTCCATAGAGAGAACCCATACATGAAACACTTATATACCCGTGAGTTATGGAGTTGAACCTTTTTGCTTAAGATATTCTAATGTTGCATGTGTCGAAACCTCTGATTTGATAAAAATAGTTTAGAACACATACACGCTCTGTGGATTGCTATATTTGAATTACTTGTGAAAGGGTTATTGAATTTCTAAGATTGTTTTGATATGTAAATTTGAAAAATGTGTCTTGATGGCCCCTATGTGTGATTTTCTTTGGTCTTTCTCATCATTTTGCATGAAAATTGCTAGGGACTAGCAATGAGTAAGTTGGGGGTGTGATGAGTGCACAAAAATGCACTCTAAATACTCTATTTAAATACTAAAAGAAATGAGAAAACAATGGATATAACTCATGTTAATAAAATTAATGGTCATTTATCTTGAGATAGATATAAGCATGATTTAATATATTGATGAGAATATAAAATGCCATATTTTCCTCTCTTAATGTTTAAAACTTTATTCTTATTTGATGCCTAAATATACTCATTATTCTTATATTTTGATTTAGGACACAAATGGAGACATTATGAGCAAATGAAGATAATTGCGGAATTTTAGACAGTTCTGACATCTTTTCGTAAAATGGGAATAACTCTCTCATCCAATCTCCGATTGAGCTGATTCAAGATGATCTAGAACCGCAAGAGAAATATCTATAACTTTTATGTTTTGTATTTGAAGAGATATCCACTCAATCTAAGACAAAATCGACCATCAAGTGGACGCACCTGCACTTGACGTTCCTGGATATTTTTCAGCCACTTGCATCAAATCCAAATATCATCATAATATTTTCTAGCAAGCACTCCTACACCAACTTGGAAATTCAATGATCAATTCAAATACAAGATGAAGTGCACTCAAGTTTCTTCAAGACAAATTATTTGACCACAAGATATTAAGTCATACAAGACAACTAATAGATAGAGAAGCAAAATTGAAACACTCAACCTACAAGCAAAATCCAGCTCATGCATGGTGGGAAAACAAATGATCAAAATGACAACTCACAAATCACTTGGATTCAAGAATGGCACATGGCAAAACAAGTTGAAATTGTGATGATTTTGTCATGACAACTTGAATGAAGGATGCTTATAAATAGAAGGGAGGGGTGTGTGTTCTAAGACCATGCTTAGTGTGCTTGGATGCCTTGGAAGATACATTGTTTTTGAGAGCTTGAGAAAAGAAAAGAAAAACCAAAGAAGAGAGAAGAAAATAATGGTTGACTCTTCCATATTATCCCTTGAAGAATTTTTGTTGCATATTTTCAATATGTGTAACTAATTTTCTAGTAGAGTTAGGGATGAATTTGTATATATGATGGTATTTGTAATTGTTTTTGATTCATATATGTGTTCTTCAAATATTAAACTCTTTTGTTTAGTCATTCGAAATTTATTATAAATGTTTTCGTCACCAAATAATCTTAGAATTTATTTCATTTATAGATTCAGTCATGCTTTTTCTATTAAATGCAATAATCCTTTGATTATGTTTGGTTCAATTGGTTATCTATTTTAATTTAATTCTCTGCTGCAATATTGCTCTATGAGTATATTGTCGACGTTGAATTTCTTTAATATCGATAACAATTTCTGTTCTTATATTGTGACGAATGATTTTTCGAAAGATTACATTTGATTTAAATCTGGTTATTAATGTTTTATTTTCCGATTGAAAATTTGGACATAGAATTTTCAATTGAGTTATTAATGAATCGAAAATAATTAAAATACCAATTATATACAAAGGATTCCCGATGCTTTACTTTTCGCACTCATCTAAATCTTTTTGTTAATTTCGTTACTGTTCTTCAATTTCTCAATCCATCTCCCTGTGGAATCGACACCCCAAAACTATACTGCAAACGACCGCATTATTCTTTGGGCGTAATCAGTGCTCTACACGGATTATTCGTAGCAGTGTTGCTCAAAGGTGTAATAGGTTTTTATCTCCACCTGAAGGAGATTGAATAGTGAATTTGGGATCCTCAATGGGTAGCTTGAAGTGATGAAGTAGGCAGTGGGGCTGAACCCCGTTAAAATACTGAGTTTGCTTCTTCTTGCCCTTACTCTTTATGGTCTTCTTCTTCGTATGTTATTTATATTTTATATTTTATCTTTTTTTATAAGTATTAATTTTTTTAATATAACTTAATTCACTCCCCTCTTGTATTAGTCATCTGGACAACACAAATCAAATATGAAGTTTAATTAGAAAAGAAAGTAAACAGGTTGAACACAACGCAACAAACATATACATCCCAAAAAGCATATATTAGAAAGAAGTTAGTCAAATAAAAAAAAGAAACAATAATGTAACTATCCATTGGCTGAATATGACTATCCAGATTAAGCAACAATGATCAAAATGCTAATCAAAATACATCTCCAAAATGCTAAAAGACTAATTATGTTTGAACAAAATAATCACATAATGGCTGTCTAGTCACATACAACTCCAACATATGTGACTTGGTAGCCACTAAAATTAGCATAGGTACAAAAGCTCTACAACATTCAAAATAAATAATGTAACACCCAAGTTACTTTCATTAAAAAGTTGTTGATGGGGATGTAGATTTAGTCTTCATTTCTTCATAAAGTTCCTCATAAAGTTCCCCTTGAAGAGTTTGAAAATACTCACGTTGCATTGCATTCATACCAACGAGATCTAATTTCATGATCTCTATATCAACCTTCCTCTTCTCTATAGCAAGTTTGTTTTTCTCAAGTGCAATTAGATGCTTCCGATCGTTCTCGACATTGGCAAATGCTTCTCTCATTTCCACCATGCATATGGTCCTATCCTCAGTCATGCAAATCAAGGCTTTCTTAAACTCAGCATCTTCACCTTTTTTAGACTTCCTTTTTCTCTCCCTTTCTTTCTCACCCTTCCTACCTAGCGGTCTCTCATCCATATTGTCATCCAATGGAGTTGATGCATTGTTCACCACTTTGGGTCTCCCAGGTGCTTTTTTCCTCTAGTTTATCATAACCACATATTGCTGCCATTTTGGTTGATATCTTAGAATACACCAACAATGATCCATGGTGAACTTGCGATCCTTATTATTCACTTTATACAACAATTTCGCCTTCTCAAGCTTAGATGAGCCGAAAAAGTTATGTTCGAGAAGAAAGATTGTATAGCACTAAAAGAAAATATGTAGAAATTATTTTTTACCTTGTTTTGCTCAGTGGCACCACTAGGATGCAACGACTCTATTTGGGCAACAACAATACAAAACTTATTTGTGCATTTTTTAATAGATGACCATCGACTAGACAATGAACCATTGGTATGAAATTGAAATTCTGGTTTTTTATGTTCATTAAAATCTTCACCTATTTGCTCCCACATTTGATTGGATTTTTGGTCAGTCTTGCGTATAGCATCAGTGCTAATGTTTAGCAAAGCTGAAACGGGAAGAATGTCCTCCTCTATGGTGAAGACCCACCTCGAATAGGTCTTGTAGAGGGAGGAGTACATTCACCTAAGGGTGCATGTAGTTTTTGGACTAAAACATTATCATCTGTGCTATCGAATGGGTTACTGTCTTCCCTAGGTTCACCAGCAAGAGGTTGGTGAAGAGGAAATTCCCATCAAATGGCTCGGTCATCCTTCATCATATTATAATTATAATGAATGAAATGAGAAAAAGATGGAGGTGCATGTATTTGAATACCTAATATAACAATGTAATCCTATAAAGCTGTATAATAGTGCAGCACAAAAAACACCATTAATTAATAGTGCAGCAAAGCTATATAATTTCTAAAGGGAGAGGAGTACATGCAGTAAAGTTGGAATTAAATCTGGATAGAGATTAATTCTGGACTGCTCTAAGTACATGTAATACATGCAGGACAAGATGAGCAAAGCAAAGCAAAACTGGAATTAAAAATGGACAGAAATTGATCATGCAGCATAGTTTCAATGGAATTTAATATGGACCAAGTTCAAGATTCTTACTTTTAGAGTACACATACAAGCAAAAACACTAACCAATATCTGAACAAACACTAACCATTATAATGGAACATTCAAAACAAGCCGAGTAAGAATATAATCATGATTTGGGTAAGTTCTTTCTAATCCTGAACAAACATAAAAAAAAAATGCATCAAAGAGATCCTAGTTGGTCAAAGCTTTTTTGAATATTAAAGGTATTATGATCTGGTTTTGCACTGGACCATTAATATCCTGATAAAGCAAACTCTTCCTCAAACTATTTATATAAATTTCTAACAAGAGTACTGACCAAGATATCATAGATCTTGTGACGTTACATATTAAGTTCTCTTTATATTCAAAGCTAAACAACCAAAATGGGTAGTTTGGAATGCCCAAAAATAGAACAAAGAACACCAAAATATTTAGTGATCGGGTTGCATCAAAAACTGCCCAGCCACGAAAACATTTTTGGCTTCAAACCTACCTAGAACAAAGAAAAAAATCTGTCTAGTTTGAAATGCCCAAAAATATAACAAATAATCATTTCCCCAATATACACAATCAAGTGAAATAATGGCATTAAATGGATAATCACACAATGGAAATAAGGGGGAATACCTTAAAAAATTGAAGCAACAATACACATTTAGGGCTCAGTTTGCATAAAAAACTCAATCCAGCCATGAAAATATTTTATGGTCTAGGGTTTGATACAACTCGCATGAATCCCTTCCCAATAGCAAAATGGAGTATGAAAAATTTGGAGAAAGAGATTACTTGCAAGTTGAGAGGAGAAGATCGAATCCCTAGAGCTGTTGGATCGACGAGACCTGGAGTCGGAGGTCCTCTTGCCGACGAGTCTTTCAGTGGAGAAGGATTGGTGCTTTGGTGGTGTTGAATCAATTTTGCGGAAGCCAGTCTCCGCGTTGAAGAGTTGCTACTCGAGGGTTCGAGAGGGATGAAGCAAATCTTCAGACTGGAGCAACAGTTTTTCGATGGAAAGAGGGAAGAGAACCTTCAAGAGGAAAGAAAAAGGTAAAAGTAGGAAAGAGAAATTAATAAAATAAAGAATTTGGCAAGTGTGGAGATTGGCCATATATGGCTTTTATTTTCACTTTACTGTTTACAAAAGTTAAAATATTTAGTGGTTAGCCAATCTAATGTGGGATAAATTCTGAACATTTGGCTATTTTTTCATTGGATTTGATTTTTAGCTAATCCAATGAGAATGCTCTTAGAAAGCAATATGTGTCGGCGGGGCTAGGGGATGCCCACCAACCCATAGGAGCTAACTGGCCGCATAGCATGGCTGTAGCATTTTGTTCATTTTCATGTGATAAAATTACAGGTCCCAGTGGGGCCACCCTATGTAAATGCAAAAGGGGTATTTTAACATAGTTGAATAATACTTATAATTCTAGAAAATTCCATATAAATTTGATATTTTATCTAACATTTATTTCAATAAATTAGATTCTTTTCAATAGATTATGGTCCAAATTGAAATAAAAATTGTAGAAAATTTTAAGGACACGGAAATAGAATCGTGATCGACAGTAGTTAAGATGCCATTAATTTTTTTTTTCCTTTTTAAATCCACAGAAAAGGATTTGTAGCAAGTATGGCAGAAAATTTTGCGACTCTCCTAAAAATGTTCTTTCAAATTGTTGGTTCGATTGTTGCATTGTTTGTTGTAAATTATAAATTATAAATTAAGAAAATTGCCTTAATGTTTCAAGGGATTTGAGAATTTCAAATTCCTCGGAGTAAAAATGAAGTTTCAAAACCATCCATAAGTGGATACTTATATTACAATTTTGCTAGGTAGAAGGTAAATGGGCTGTACAATAAAAATTGGGAAAAGCTAATGGAATCAATGATGTATCGATATTTGATCGATGATTTTTTTTTTTTTGCTTCTGCTTAATGATTAAGAAAGAATATATTATTTAATATATGTATTTTTTATAATAAAAAATGTATTTAAAAATGTTAAAAAAATAGTTGAAAGAAAAGAAGAAAAAAAAATCAAATACACTACAATTGATCACTTGTCGGTTGGGACTACTTTTTTTTTTTTGAAGAAATAGGATTACTATATTCATCCCAGGAAACGAAACTTACAATGTGACCTATTGAAATGAGGAAACTCAGTTTACAAGCCAACTAAATGCATATTGAAACACAACTTCTAATTATCAACAGACCTATGTCTGTGAGACTATACTAATATCTCATCTACCTTTGAGGAGAGCACTCAAATTTCATGGACCACAGTCCGAGACACTATTTCCCCAATATAAATTTTTCCTATACATACAATATTCACAAACAACTAACAAAACAACAAAATACATAAACAAAAAACGAAAACAACAACAAAATGCTCTCTGCGGTGGCGCGCCACTCTAGGTATGATTCATTACACGAGTTTGGAGCTCCGATGTCCTAGATCTGATCTGCACCACCGATGGCCAACTAGATCCACCAAACCGAGAACATAGAGAGAACAAGCTCTCCTTTTGTCCCCACGCGTGAGGAGCATGCACCTCATCACTCTATAAAATATTCCGGCGACGACCAAATTGGCAGATTGGTAGAGTGGTGCTAGTGCACGTGGTGGCCTTAGGAATCCTGAATCCCACAAACCAGCTTACCCGACCTTCAAAATTCGTAAACCACCATCAAAACCCAAACCCAAATATGGTGGTTGGGAAAAAACAAGGAAAAGAAAAGAAAGAAAGAAAAAAGGTCATAAACAAATTTGCCGAATTGCTGGAATCTCCTTCTCGTTGACTTGTGATTGGAGGTGAAAGCATTATTGTACTGAAATAGTTATCTTTCCCTCAAAATTCCATAACCCATTTTGTAAAACCCCCAATTCAAATTGATGTCTTCAAAATCTAAAAGGAGCGTCAAGGTTGACTTGTTATTGGAGGTAATTTCTTATTTTTCTTATTATCCACAAGTCTTTAGCTAACCACTTAACATTTTATTAGTATATTAGTATTATAATATCCAATAGATTTGGACTTACATCTTAATCTAAGCAACTCTCAAAATTTCATGATTTTGGTGAGGCCTAAGCATGAATCTAGTATAAGATTGTGCTTAGAGAGTAAAGAGAAATTTGTTGTAAACGTTGGTTGGTTTGTGAATCAAATAAGATCTCTTATCTGTTAAATCTTGGTCCCCAATTTATTTGTGAGCGTCCAGTGATCCTATCAAGTGGTATCACAGCTTGTAGATGGCCGGGATTTCAATTTTTCAAATCATACCCATTTTTTAACTTGATAGAAATCAAGTTTGGAGGGTACTATCTAATTCCTTAAGAAAAGTTTTTGGGTGAAAATTTCTTCTAGAACGGACCTCCGAAGCCACCGCACGCGCCCCATGCGCTGGTCAACATCCAGTGACACGCTACACGCGCCAACCACATGCCCAGAGGTTGAAGACGATTGGATTCGAACCAGTGATCTAGGTTATCCGACCTGTGACTCGATTTCCAAACCCGTATCGAAGAGAATATTCTAGTAGAATATGTCTGCAACGGTGGGAATATTCCATTTTTGAGAGGAATATTCTAGTTTTTTTTTTTGCACAAATTTGGTGCAATTTTGATCCTTTTGGGACTAGACCGAAGTTGTTTCCTAGGTTTTCAATTGTTCCAGATCAACGGAGAGTTTCGTTCATTGAAATTCAGCTCTGAACGTCAAGAAAAACCCATTTAAAGCACAAATTAAAGCCGAATCAATGGAAGATTCAAACAAGGAGTGATGATCGAGCTAACAACAACAATTTATGCGCTATGGAAGTCCCGAATGGAAAATCTTCTAAATTGCAAGGATTTTTTCGATCTGATAGAAGAAAAAAGAGAAAAACCAAATAATGTGGCACATAAGATTTGGATCAAGATGCACAAGAAGACTATTGGTCAGATCCAGCAATTGTTGACCATAGTATTTTACATCATATTGCATAAGAAACAGATGCCTATCTGTTATGGCAAAAGTTGGAGAATATGTATAAGGCAAAAATTGCCCGGAATAAGGCATTTATCTCTGTGGCCGAGCATACAAATGTGTTCAAAAACTTTGTGAATCAACTTGCAATTGTAAGCTTGAAACTTGGAGATGAAGAGCAAGCTTGATTGCTTCTTAGTTCCTTACCAAATAGTTGAGAAACTCTAGTTGTCTCTCACATCAATTCATCTCTTGATGAAAAACTCATCACATCAATGATGACAAACGTCTTATTTAATGAGGGGACTAGATGAAAAGAGGATGGAGGAGACTAGTCAGATGCCTTTGTAACTAAATGAAGATAGCAAAGAAATAGTAGAGGAAGAAGCCAAGAAAAGAATTAGAGTTAAAGCACAGGTAGATCCTAGACTCACGGCGATCAACAAAAGAAAAAAGGAAACTGTTTTTACTGTGGTATAGAATACCACTTCAGAAAAGAATGTCGAAAACTACAACGGGAGCAGAATCGGTCCAATAGCCAAGTAAAGCAGGAAGATGGTGAAATCTCAGTGACACTTCCTAGAGACTGTTCATTTATTTTCGCTAGTAAAGAGTCTTGCCTACATGTTTAAAGCCAGGAGATAGAATGAGTGATAGATACAACAACATCTTACCACGCCACTCATTATAAAGATTTCTTCACCACTTACAAATATGAAGACTTTGGCACAATCATAATGGATAATTCAAGTTTCTCAAAGATCGTGTGAATCAGAGATAAAAAATAAAGACCAACATTGGTTGTACCATGGTATTAAAGGACGTTCGGCATGTTCCTGATCTCTGATTGAATTTGATATCCAAGAAAACCCATGATCAACAGGATTACGAAAGCATTTTCAGCAACAATACTTGGAAATTGAAGAAAGGAGTAATAGTTGTTGCTCGTGGACATATATGCAACACTTCGTACAAATCCAATGTAAAGATATGTGCTAATAGTCTCAATGTAGTTGAAGATGAGGCATCACCGGATTTGTGGCACAAGAGACATGGTCACTTGAGGGAGAAATCGTTGTTTACGCTGGCAAAGAAAACGTGTATTGCAATAAACAAACATATTGAACTCAACCCTTGTAAATTCTATTTGTTTGGCAAACATCATAGAGTCTCGTTCCAAACATCTGCTGAAAAAATATCAGAGTTGTTGAGCCTGGTATTCTCTAATGTTTATGATCTCTTTGAAGTCGAATCACTAGGAGATAATAGATATTTTATTACTTTTATTGATGATGCTACATGAAAAATGTGGGTGTTTTTCTTGAAAAGGAAGGATCAAGTTTTTGATTAGTTAAAAAACTTATATGCCATGGTAAAAAGAGAAACATGCAAGAAACTGAAATGCCACTAGATAGATAATGGAGGAGAATACACTTTTCGAGAGTTTAGAGAATATTACTCTAGTCATGGAATCAGACATGAGAAAAATGTCCCTTATACCCCTACAACACAATGGTGTAGCTGAGTGAATGAACCAGACCATTGTGGAAAGACCAGGTGCATGATGAGTATGGCTAAGTTGCCTAAGCCATACTAAGGTGAACCAGTACAAACAACCTGTTACTTGATTAACAGAATACCGTAAGTTCCACTATAGTTTGAAGTTCCAAAGATGGTGTAGTCATGTCGCAAGATAGCATACTCTCATCTAAAAGTATTTGGGTGTAAAGCATTTGCACATGTATCTAAGGAGAAAAGACATAAGCTTGATGTCAAGTCCACCCCGTGTATCTTCATAGGTTATGGAGATGAAGAATTTGGATACAGATTATGGGATCCTAAAACAAAGAAGTTCACCAGAAGCAGGAACGTTGTGTTCCATAAAAATCAATTTCATGACAACGTCATAGGATTAAAAAAAAGAACTTAAGTGCTCCAAAAGCATATTCTAATACCCCACTACTTTAGTCTACCTCAAACATTGAAGACAGATAGGAAGACTCCCAATAAGAAGAATAGGAAGATGACAATGGAGGAATGAGTACTGAGGGGGGGGAGCAGTTGCCTCCTCCACTAGAAACTATAGAACCATCACAGTTATTAGGTGATCCTCTAGTTGCTGAGCCTCAACAGAACAAATCCTCCAGAGGTCGATTATTAATTCAATCTCGAAGATATTTGGAATCAGATTATATTCTTCTTACAGATGATGGGGAGCTAGAGAATCCAGCAGATATGATGACAAAGATGGTCACACATGAAAAACTTAAGCTATGTAGAGACATAGCTGGGTTAGGAACCTTGAACTAAAAGATGTCAAAATATTCTTCATTTGGCGTTGAGGGGGAGAATTGTTGAGAATCAGCGCCAACAACAGACATCAGTTGGAGGCTTTCTTAAAGAAGCAAAAAGCTGCTAGAGATCGAAGCCAAGATAGCCTGGAAGAAGTTGGAGAGAAGTTGGAGGCGGCACCGACGGGAAGACAATTGGAACAACTAGATTGCGGTGACCGAAATTGATGAACTGCCATTGAACCCGTGTCATGAAAACCGACCTAGTTCACTCTATACATACATGTAGCTCATGCATGTGATTTGTGCTTGTAACTTTGTTGGTATGGGTGATTTTGGTGAGGCCTTAGCACGAATCTGGTGTATAATTGTGCTGAGAGAGTAAAGAGAAATCTGTTGTAAAACTCTGGTTGGTTTGTGAATTAAATAAGATCTTCTCTGTTAAATCTTGGTCCCCAAATTATTTGCGAGTGTTCGATGGTCCTATCAAGAAGAAGAAAAATCTCTCCTTTTGCTTTTCTTGCAAAATTTTTCTTTATTTTCTTTATTCTTTTTGCCTTTTTTTGTTTGTTTATTTTCCTTCCACGTAGACTCCTACTATCCTACATGCTGCCAATTACCCATCGTTTGCGTATGTCGCTTGTATGTAGTAGAAGTGTTATCAAAATGGTCCATCTGCCCAAATTGCAAACCCTCACATGGTTCAACCCTTTTTATCTTTGGTCATGTGAGTTTGTAAATGATAGCTAAAATAATTGTATATTGTTCCTCTCGATTAAAGCATGTTCCATCCACAATTTGACAATTATAGTACATGTGAATCATCAAATGAGGTACTCCCCCCGCATTCCTCTCGATTGGAACATTATAGTACACCCCCTACTTCTTCACTTCTTCATCCCTCCACCCTATTAATAAAGAAGTGGGTAGTGTATTATAATGTGGAAGAAGTGGGGGTACTATATTTCTTCACTTATACAATTTTTCTACATAATTACCAGCAACACTCGAAAAGTCGTACAATAACCTAATTTTGTCCAAAATGTATGACAACGACAATAAATGGTGTTCTCAATAAATAGTGTTCTCTAATACCGCCTAGAAAAATGTATGTGAGAAAATTATTAAATTCGATGTGTATTAATAACATACACGATAGACTTATTTATAATCTAATAAAACACGTGAATAAAGAAAATAGTAGTGATAGGGTTACCATCACTTTACCACCTATTTACCATTTATAAATATTTATTTATTTTGTATTTATTTTATATATTTTTTTAACATCCTTAATGATTAAGAAAAATTTTAAAAATGTATAATTTTATTAATAATTCATTCTTTAATCCTTAAATTAAAAAAAATAAAAAAATAAAAGAGTGGTAAATGAGAAGTAATCTTATCATTATTCTAAAAAAAAAAACTATAGATACCGAAATATAAAATATCCTAATCTAAAATATTACCATAATATTATTAACATCGTTGACAATATATTAAAAGTAGGTAAATATATGCTAACACAATGCACACCCACTTTATGGCTCTCTCTCTCTCTCTCTCTCTCTCTCCCACGCAGCTTTATGGTTCTCACAAGTCACCTGTTACAGGTTGAGATGAAAAAGCGAACCAACCCGTGACTCGTTAGTGATTTTGGCAACACATACAGCAATAAAGAAGGCACATGTCGTCAAAATTCAAGATTACAAATAAATTATATAAAAATAATTTTATAATAAATTATATTAAATAACGTCAATTTATAAAATCATCTTTTATAATACACTATAATATGTCCAGAAAACCACGCAAAATTCCTGTCGAAAGGTAACTATCCCATTTGGCTTTGCATCATTTAAAGAATTTTGGACCCTTTTGTTTCGGCTTTGATCCACAGGATATCTATCGGCTTTAAAACAACAACCCCCCTTCTAGTCTTTCTTCTCTCTCTTCCACATATTTGTAGAGAAAACAGAAGGACGAAGAACACCACCACCACCACCACCACGCCACCAATCCATTATTATGCCTAAGATGCATTCCTCTTTGTGTATAACAACACTTTTTTTACTATATTTTGAACTTACTGTTTCAAGACTAGAACAAGTACCACCCCCACCACTGCCAATTCTTCCACTTCCATCATTTTCCCAGTTGAAATGGCAGCAAAGGGAGCTCATAATGTTCCTGCACTTTGGAGTTAACACGTTCACTGACTCTGAAAGGGGCACGGGGCACGAAAGCCCTGCTATTTTCAACCCCGTCGGACTCGACGCAAATCAATGGGTAAACACGGCCGTGGATGCAGGAATCTCTCTTGTAATCCTCACTGCAAAACACCATGACGGTTTTTGTCTTTGGCCTTCCAAGTACACCGATCATTCTGTCATCAGAAGTCCCTGGAAAAATGGGAATGGAGACGTCGTTCAGGAGCTTGTCGATGCGGCAAAAGCCCGTGGCATTGATGTGGGGCTCTACCTCTCGCCTTGGGATCGACATGATTCAAGATACGGGCATGATTTATTCTACAATGAATACTACTTGGCCCAACTCCAAGAGCTTCTCAAAAAGTAAAGTTTCTTAATTTTGCGCTAATCTTTGTTTGGATGAAATGAAAAACTAACAGAATTAGCACGAAACTAGGTGCATTTGAATTCTATATAAAGTCAATTTCCATTCAATGCATGCTAGGTATGGTGGTGTGAGAGAAATTTGGTTCGATGGAGCAAAGGGTCCTAATGAGAAAAACATGACATATTACTTCACGGATTGGTTCTCCATGGTTAGAGAGCTGCAGAGTTCCATTAACATATTCTCCGACGCCGGTCCGGACGTCAGGTGGGTCGGAGATGAAAAAGGGTCTGCGGGGAGCACGTGCTGGTCCACCGTTAATCGGACCTCGCTATCAATCGGGAATGCAAGCATTGTTGAGTAAGTGGCATTACCTAAGCAATCCGTGATCGCTTTCTTTCCTTTCTTGTTTTGCACTCTATATTTGGCCGTAACGTGCACGTGAACCTAGCTAAATCACCAGCAAATTTTTGAAAAAAGGGCATACGAATTCCATGTGACATGTTCTTATGTCTTTTCGACCACTATTCTAAGTTTCAAGCTCGATTAGGTAATGAGAATGAGAGAATTAAGCCAAGACAAAAAAGTTGTGCTTTTCAATCGTCAAAAGCACAGGTTCAGGATATGCTGGCTATCAATTCCCAATGAATCATTAGCCGTACCCCATTTTTCAGATTCTTATGAGAAAAGCAATTGTACTTTTTATGTTAATAATGATGTGAGGTCTCTGAGCAAGATGCAATGAACTTTCCTTTCTAACAATAATGCAGCTATCTTAACACTGGTGATCCGAAAGGCATAGACTGGGTGCCACCGGAATGTGACGTTTCGATACGGGATGGATGGTTTTGGCACAAATCAGAGTCACCAAAGAAGATAAGCCAACTACTGCAGATTTACTATGACTCAGTGGGAAGAAACTGCCTTTTATTGCTAAACTTGCCCCCTAATTCAACAGGCCTTATACCGGAAAAGGATGTTCACAGATTAAGAGAATTTAGAAAAGCAATTGACACCATTTTTTCTATCAATTTGGCTAAGGAATGCTTGGTAAAAGCTAGTAGCCAAAGAGGTGGAAAAGAGGGAGGTTTTGGACCTGAAAATGTGCTGGATGATGACCATTTATGGACATATTGGGCACCTAGGGAGGATTATCATGGTGAAGAGGACCATTGGATTGAAGTTATAGCAGGAGATGAAGGGCTGAGATTTAATGTGATCAGGATTCAAGAAGCAATAGGGCTTGGCCAGAGAATCAAAAAGCATGAAATTTATTTGGATGGCAAGATGGTGGCTAGAGGGACCACAGTAGGGTACAAGAGGCTTCACAGGCTTGAAGGGGGAGCTGTTCATGGGAGGCATGTGAAGATAAGGATTAGGGAATCAAAGGGAGTGCCTTTGATCTCTTCTATAGGTCTGCATTTTGATCCCTTTTGGCACCCAAATAGGCAGGGCCCTAAATGAAAAAAGTGTACATAAAAGCACCTCAATAAAGAATAATAAGGTACCTCCAGCCCTATTTTCAAGGGCATCGTTTTTGGTGCCCATGCCCTATTGTTTCAATAGTATTGTCTTTTGCATCTTTTTATTATGTCGTGTTGATTTCATATTAATGGATCGTATATAAAATACTAATCCCTTTTTATTGTGTCGTATTCGTTTCGTGTTTATTTTGTATTAACGAATTGTAGCATAAAAGTTCTGAAATTCCCAATGCCTGATATCAGGTCTTATTATTGCCATACTTTGTGCATGTGGTTGTTAACTTGTTCCTATATTATATTGATGTTTCCAGCTTATTTTAATATGCATAAATGGTGGGAGTCGCATATGTGATGTTGTGTCACATTCATTAATCAGAACTTGAATAATGTGGTAAAACTAACAAAAGAAAAATGGCACATTAATAATCCCCACTTTCTGGTGGGTATTACCAACCCATCTAACTTAAAAGCTCTGTGCAAATAATGATCTGTCCCAAATAAAGTTCTGTACGAGTTTTCTACTTTAATGGAAATTCAAAAGTGAGTCCAAAATCAATCACATGGGATGTATACTGCCCAAACCCCAAATCTTGTACAGAATTGACAGATCCCAAATCTTCACCGACCCCATGATTAACGAGGGATCAGTATAAGATCCATCGTAACTAGTGAACTGTTAACATATTCATCACATCTTGAAAATTCTGCCACTTCTTTTGGTAAATTTTACCTGTATTTTTTTTTAATAAAAAACCTCTTAATTATATTCATGTATCACCAATTCTACATTCTTTGTCAAAGTTAAGTTTGAACCTCTTGAGGACACTCCTCCACCCACATAGCTTCTTCATTTACATGTAAAGCAATCTTTGCTAAACAGTGTGCTACACAATTACAAGCTCTATTTGCATATACAACATTCCACTTCTTTCTATTCTTCAACATTGCCTTTATATCCTCTATCATTTGGCCTTACCACTCCCAACATTCATCTTTGTTGTTGACAGCCTTTATCACATTTAAAGCATCTCCTTCAAATTGAACTTCACTAACACAGCTTATCACACAGCCTTATACTTCTCCAGAGTGCACATACCTCGAGCCATTGCAGGAACTGAGCTGCTCTCCTTAAGACTAGACAATGAGACTAGGACTTCCCCATCATAGTCCTTGATAACCACCCATATTCCTATGGGTGGTAATTTGTAACATGATTCATTAAGAAGAAACGAATACGATACGATAAAAGAGGGTTAGTGTTTAGTTTTAACGGATTTTGGATCAAATTGTGTAAACCCATTAAGACACGATTTCATAACGGGTCAAATCCATTATAACCTGTTATGATCCGTTAAGAAATGAATGTACTTTTATACCCTTAATTTACAAAAACCCTAAATCCTAATACATTACCCACGCATGCCGCCCCTCTCCCCTCCAGTTTTATTTTTCATCTTTTCCCATCTCCCTTTCAGCTTTTCCAGTTTCCCCTCTCTGTGGTGCTTCTCTCTTCTTCTCACGAGTCATGCCGTCACGCCCTTCTCATTGCCGCCAATAGCCCATGCAACGGCGCAGTTGAACCTCGCCACCCCTACTTTTCACGCCGTGAGTTATTTTTCTTCAAGCTTCGTGCAGAGATCAAATCATCGCGGCATCAACCACTATCCACCCACACACACCCGCTCTCCTCTTCTCACGTCCACCTTCTTCACATAAATCTTAAAGGTAACTTCATTTGTTAATCTAAATACTTGGGACTGATAACTTTGTTAGGGTTAGGGTTTGGTTTTTTAGGGATAGTTTGTAACTTTTGTCTTTATTCTTTCTGGAAAGTTTTGTTAACTTGTTTCCTCTTCTCTCTGTCTCTCTACTTGTTCATTTTTCTATATTTTGATCTCAAACCCACCAACATTTGTTCGCCAGATCCAGATGCTTCTTTTAAGTTTTTCATTTGTTTGGTTTGTTTTCCATATTTTCCATTGGATCAGATTGCTTTCAATATTTAGTTTTTTAATATCAGCGTTTGTATTTGTTTGCTTGTTCTCCCATGTACTTGAAGTTATGGCAAAAAATTAGAATGATGTTTGTATATTTTTTGGGAATAATTTGGTGGTTGTGTAACTTTCGATGTCAAACACCTCATTTGCTATTTTATCTCCCATGCGCTTGAAGGTGCTTAAATGCGCAAAAACTTAAAACAACTTTTTTCTTTCTTCTTAAAAACGAGAAAGAGAATCAATACTCTGGATTACTTCATGTACATGGAGCTTATGGTGAATTACTAGACAAACAATGGCACATTGAGGTGTAAAGCCTTCTTGATCGTGGTTGGGTTGTTGCTTATGTTGATGTTAAGTTTGTTTTATTAATTACTAAAGTCAGCTTGTTTTATTAATTACTAAAGTCAGCTTGTTTATATGAGTTTTTTATTTCTTACAAAGAAATTAGTTATCCTGTGCAATGAGCTGCTTTTTTATTCCTGTGACTTGTTATCTATTCAAAGTCCCCCTTCGGATCATTTACTTCAGATGCTTGGGATAACTTACGAGTTTGAGAGCAGTTTTCCTACCTATTGTCATCTTGTAGAAGTAATGCTTAATAATTTTGTTTACTGATTTTTTTTTTGTTGTTGTAGAAATACATGAAGATCCTAAATTGGATGAAATAACCAGAGATGTAAAGGAATTGAACATCAATAAGGATAATGACGATGCTTCACCTCTTTCTGCAAGTTCTAAATTTGTTTAAATTTGTGTTTTTATCATATTTGGGATTGTAAAATTAATAGGTTTACAATGTGTGCTATTTATTATAATTTATATTTGGGATAATTTTAATATTTACAATATCTAAATTGTAGTGGTGTGACTGTGTCACTTGTGGCTGTGGATCATATTTGTGGTGTATTTTAATATTTTATGTTTTATAATTATCGTTTATATTTTAATACTTGTATAAAATAAATTACTGCAAACAGGTTAAAACATGTCAATGAGTTGAAACGTGTTGGGTCGTGTCGTGTCATATTGTATCAATTTATTGTATCGATTAACGGGTCTTAACGGGTCATATCATGTCAAGACTTTATCTTAAAGGTTCATGTTAGTACATGCCTTGACACGACATAAACACGACCCGTTGACACGTTTTGACACCCCTACATATTCCTCTGTTAGTCTCAATCTTCTTCAAAACCACATTCCAATTTGCCTTCACAATCCCATATTCAGGTGGCTTCCAGTATTTCACCCTCTTACATTGATCATTACAATTATGATTTTTTTCAAAAGGAGTTCCAAACAATCAACAACTTGTTTAAAAAACCTTAGTAGGCCCTTGAAATCTGTTATTAAACACCAAGCCATTCCTCTTCAACCATACTCTCCTTAGCCCCATAGCCATTACTTCCAATTGATCTTGATCCAACTTTGAAGTTCATTCCAGAGAGAAAACAAATCATTCTCACTACTTGGCCATTTTTGCATAGGACTCCTCTCACATGTTCATACATCACTTGCCCCTCTACAACTCCATAAAGCATGGAAATTAGTTTCATTAGAGCATTTGCACGTAGGACATCAAACCTCTTTGATTATATTTTTTTTCAACATATTTGTCTTTGTTGGGAGACTATTTGTGATAGCTTTCCATTCATACAAAAATTTTAGCCATCCCAGGGATATTTAACCTCTATAACTTCTTTCGTCCCTCATCATTACTGCCAGAGCACTCCTCATTTTCTCTCAATCTTCTATTAGTTTCAACATAATAAGTACTTTTTACAGTGAACTGATCATTTTTTGTGAATGCCCAAATTTGTTTATCAGGTGAACCTGAGAGACTTAAGGCAACTTGCATATCATCTCTACTTCTTTTTTCTTAAAGGTTCTTTGCACCAACTAAGCATCCCACCCCCTATATTCTTTTTGAAATAGCTCTTCCATTCTTGCATAAGTAGATATCACATTAATTGTGGATTGAATCTTGAATGTTTAGTCCGGAGGAACCCTTTTATCCTCTCAAACATTAATGCTCTTTCCATCCCCTACTTTTCACACCAGCCCATTCTTTAACAAATTTAGGGAACCCCACAGACTCTTCCTTATTGTAGAGGGCTTAAAACCCAATGAGGAGGTCAGAATATCAAGATTTCTAAAGTATTTTTCTTTGAGAACCAGTGCTATCACAAAATTTGGATTTATCATCACTCTCCAACATTTCTTTGTAAAAGCTTGATTAAAGGCCTCCAAACCTCTGAATCCCATACCCCCATTAGCCTTTGTAGTCTCATTTCTTCCCAACTCCTCTACTGGATCCCTATTTAAATCCCAACCCGAATCATGCCATTTGGGATGACAGTTCATTACAAAACTTCTAAGTAATCTAATAACACTCATATAATAAGCCCTTCCAATTGCTTATCTTCTTCCATACTCAATCTTTGATGCTACAAAAGTATTGATATATGGATCTACCCACCATAAGCCTAAGATACTTTTCACAACTATTCTGAACTCGAGCTTCACAATCATTAACAATTCTATTCCTCATAGCATCATCAACACAAGGACTAAAACGAATTGTAGTTTTACTCTTATTTAAAGACTGTCCAGATGCCCTTTCATAAACCTCCATTATCCCACTCATTTTCCGTCATTCATTCCAAGTGCCATTCCTAAATATTAAACAATCATCTACAAATATTGAATGAGTCAGTTAGATCCCCCATCTAGCCATTGAAACACCCTTCAACTCATTCCTTTCTCTTGCCTTCTCAAGTTGAGAGCTTAGCCCTTTTGCACACAATAACAAAGATAAGGGGTCCCCTTATCTTAATCTCCTTGTTGGAATAATTTTTTCACCTAATTTTCCATTAACAAGAACATCATAGGAAACTGATGAAATGCACTGTATAAGTAGCCCTGTCCATCTCTCCCCAAACCCTAGTTTTTTCATCACAACCTCAAGGCAACCCCATTCAATCCCATCTAGGAGTGTAAGAAAAAATCGATGAACCGATAAACCAGACCAAACCAAACCAGTGGAATCGGTCCGATTTTGGGTAGGTTATTAGTTCAGAATCGGTTTTCATAATATTAAAATTGGTAGGTACAGGTTCAATTCTGATTCTAAGCTTTTTTAGAAACAGAACGAACCGAATTGGACCGGTTCAATATAATATATATTTTAAATTAATCTTTTTAATATGATACATAATATAAAATATTTTTCTAATTATATATAATATGTTATATATTAGTATATAATATAAATTAGTTACAATTTATATTTTATGGCCTAATACTAATAGTATAATACTATGTTATTATTAGTAATATACTTTAAGTCTATATATAAATTATTATATTGAATAATTACACATGAAATAATGCTATAGTAATACTTATACAATCTTTTTTTGAACTAATACTAATAATATTAGTTATAACTATCAATGATATAATTATTAAAAATTAAACTTATTATAACAAATACTAATATATAATTATTTTAATCATTATAAATAATACTAATATATATATTTATAGTCTAAGAAACTAATATAGATTAATTTAAAATCAGAAAATCAGACCGAACTGATAAAATCGGTACTACCGATTTTGGAGGATAACCGGTGTATAATCGGTTTTAAAAAATAGAAAATCGATGTACCGGTTCGTTTCTAAATTTTATCCAAACTCGGACCGAATCGGACCAGTTATACCCATATCCCTATCATAGGCTTTTGAAATATCTAATTTCACTGCCATGCTTCCCACCTTGCCTATTTTGCCTACATTTTATCGAATGCAAAACTTCATATACTACTATTACATTGTCTGAAATAATTCTGTCAGGTATGAATGTTTCCACCTTCAACTCTTTGAACAAAGCTCTCCACCTTTCATTCACTACAAATATGTCTAGCCTTTCTTTTGTAAAAGTCTCATCAGTGTGTTTATTTGACCAGGTGAATCAATTCCCTTAGCAGCCAAACATCATATAATCCTCATTCATTTAATACATCTCTAAACATCTCAAGTTGACACTCAGCTCTCTATTTTCCCCCTACTCATTGCGCCTCAATATTTCATTAAAATCATCCCCCACACACAATGCTGTAACATTCACTAGTATTAACTTTCTCAATAGATCCCAAAGCATATCTCTTTTACCAGTCTTAAGGTGGACATAGAAGCTAGTAAAAAACCAATTCCTCCATTCCCTCTCCCCTTTTACATGCATACTGATATGCCAACTCAAGTAATTCACAACTTCCAATGCCTTTTCGTTTCTCCACAGCATTACCAACCCACCTCTCCTCCCCATAGAATCAACCACTACACAGCCTTCCATGCCAAGCTTTCTTTGCAAACCTTCAATCTTACATGCTCTAGTCTTTGTTTCACATACAAACACAAGCATAGGCCTACTTTCCTTAACCATTAGGCTAAGGTCTTGAATTGTCTGAGGGTTGCCCATCCCTCGGTAGCTTCAACATATTATTTTCATAATGCTAGGTGATGCTGCTGGGTAGCTACCACTCGTAGTCCATCATCACAACAGACCAATTCATCACAGCCTCGCAACTCTTTCTCTCCACATCCATATCGCACTCTTCATTAACAAGTTCATAATTTCTTTTCGGATTAGAATTAGAACTTGAAATATTACCTGATTGGGTCTAGCTCTAGCTTTTCTCTTCCATCTTGATGTTCTTTCTGATTCATGAATCTACTCCACTTCAGTTGTAACCAATCTTTCTACAAGAAGCTTGCTTTCCATAACTACTCTCTGCACATTTGCCATGCTCACATTCAGATCAGATCATTGAACCAGTTTCATATTGGATTTGTCAAGTAAAATTCTATCTCATCTTCTTTGTTACAAGCATTAAAGAACTTTCACCACTAATCTCCTCTCCCTCCTTAGCCACTTCTTAATCCATCCCTATCTCATCTCCCTCCTCTTTCCCCTTCATACTTTCTGTAAAATGGACAGATTGCTCCCCTACCATGTCTATCTTCTTCCTCTCACACCATTCTAACCAGCATTCCCCTAAGATTCTATGCATCCATCTCTTCCATGAATAATTCTTTCACATTTAAAAGATAGCCTAGATAACTTCTCATATTGAAAAGGTACCCGTAGCTTTTGTCCATCAACACTTATAGTTCTGCCATGAGCAATAGGCTTCCTTAAACCACAATACACCTTCATTCTCAAACACCTCCCCATGCAGAACCATCCTCCTTTACATCTACCTCCATAACCTCCCTCATTGAGCTCCCGATTTCCACTCCCATTCTCTTATTCATATAAGTCAAAGGCAGATTCAACATTTGCACCCATAGGCAGGAATGATCAAAATCAATTAGATTCGGTATAACCTCCCCATCGAATTATTTTAGATCAAACAAATAATTATCGAATAACCAGGGACAATCTTCAAAAACCCTACTTTTATCCCTTCAATTAACAAAAGAGATAACAAAGCAGTTTCCTCCACTCCCTCGAAATTCCAGTAGTTTTCCAACCTTCCAAACCTTATCCATCGTAGATCTAATCACTTCTTTTCCAATCCTTCGATCCGCTACAACTTTCCCCACCAAACTTCTTTCTCCCTTATCTTTTATCAACTTTAGAGTCTCCTTCTATATCTCTATCGGATAGTCTTCTTCATCATTCAACCTTAACTTCCTCCACACTTCTTCCACTTCATCCATCGCACCTCTCTTTTAACAATCGTAAGCAAAGAAAATCTACTTTCTTCAGTCAAACAAGAGGACTTCACACTTCTTCTCAAATTGTCTCTCCAGAGTGGGAAAAACGGTTAAGAGAAGACTTTAAAATGTTTAGAGCAAATTTCACTTGTTTTATATTTTATATCACCAATCATTCTCATTCAACTTTGGAATATGATCATCTTGATAGTCAAACCTGAATGAATGAAAAATTATAGAGAAATCCGGCAGACAGATCAGGCTCCTTTTTCTGAGATAACAACCCATGACTAATAATATGATAACACAAACATTCTACCATAATAATCCCAGATGCACTACATCAGATTGGACTTCACTTTTCCAAAATGCACTCCCAAAACCCCTCATTCCCCCTCCCCTCCTCCCCCTCTCTGGTTTTGTTATTGAATGTCGTGTTTTTGTAAAGTAGTAGCATAATGGTGGCATTCCAGTGTTTTTTTTTTAGCATTTTTTATTCTTCCCAGAATGAACTTTACGATCTCCACCCACCTTTGCATAATTTTCCACTAATATCCTCTCCTCGGTTCTTCACTCCAGCTATTCTTCTGCAACATAATTTAGAAACCAGGAAAGTCATGAACAACATTGTGCTATATTAGAACCGATCAAGCCAATGCATACACATGCAATCAAGGGATTAATTACTTTTATTTATAACTACAACATTAATATTGTGTTCATGCGCCACAAATACATGAAAAGCATATGAATTCTGAGCCCTAGACTAAAATAGAAGAAGAAACATGAAAAACGCAAGCTTACACCTAAGAGAAATCGGCCTAAGCGCAATCGGCCAAGGAGGGCAAAGAATATTCGGTAGCTTGGTGGTGGCGGACTAGATGAGGTGGAAGTCTGGTCGGCATTCGTTCTGGAAGCACAAAAAGGGCGAAGTCGTGAAGCAGTTCTCCTCAGCTCTCGTTTCTCTTTTGCCTTGCTTCCACATGCACGAGTAGGACTGTAAAAAGACCGAACCGGATGGAATTCGGTCCAATCCGGTCCAACTTTTTTATGGAACAGATATTTTCAGTCCGGTCCAGGAGGAGAACATTTCTCCCCCTGGATCAGACTAGACCGGACCGAATGCACATATATTTTTATTTTTTATATATGTATATATAAGTAATAGTATATAAATTTTAATATTAATATTAATATAGATTAAGAATGGTAGTATAATATATTAATATATAATATAGACTCTTATAATATTAACATATTATAATTTATAATAGTTATAATATAAAAGTATAAATTATAGTATATTTATATATAGTATTAGTAATAACTTATAAGTAATAAGTGTACTATTATTATTTGATATATTATTACTAATTTATCACTATTTACTAACATATAAATTTATAATATACTAATGTAAATATGTAATATTGTTATTAGTTATAATTAACCAATCTATGATGTGTCACTAAATCACCATTAACTAATTAATAATTACTCTTCTTATGATTACATGTAACAATTATAAATATTAATTATTATGCTATTTTTAACTATATATGAAGTATGATCGAAGATCATTAATATCATTGATTAATTGATATGACTTATGAGTTAAATTAACTAATCAACTTATAGGTTATATATAATATAGAATATTAGTTATAACTTATAATATAAGTATTAAGTCTATAAACTATAAGTTATAACTATATATTTTGTTTAATATTTAGATGAGATTAGAAATTGACAATTGGCAAAGATGATTATTATTTTAAGAAAATAGTACTAGTATATATCTAATCATTTATAAACTTAGTCCAAAAAAGTATATTTAATTATTGTAAGATTTTGGATCAAATTTAACTCATTAAATCATATGGAGTACCCCTAGACTGGACTGGACCACCCTTAGATCGAATTGAACCGAATCCTATTCGGTTCGGTCCAGGGTGAGAAAAGTTTTTAACCGAATAGAATCGGTCCACATTTTTTTCGAACCGAACCGGACCATTTACACCCTTATGCACGAGAATAGCATGTGAGCTTAGTGTGAGTTTTAAGGTGGCAGCTTGGGTTGTCATTACAGGAATACTAGATTGATCGCTTAGAAGCATCTTCCAAATTTATAAGGCTTTCTTTCGCTTCTCTAATTTCTCCTTTACTTTTCCCAAGGCTTCATTTAGAAGTTTTCAAAATAATAAATAGAAGAAATGAAAACTTATATTTCCTAAGGAGGTTCTATCTCGTGGAATTGCTCTTTAATAAAATTTTAGTCTTAGCCGGTCGTGACTAAGAAATCACCGAATCGGTTTTGCTTGGTTGGCTGGAAATGCCCGGCTTTTCAATTTATTTGGTAAGTTACTAGGAGCTCATGTAGGCCATGCCGGATTAATAATAGTGTAGGCCGGAGCAATGAACCAAAATGAATCTATATTTTATTTAGGCATTTTTGTAATTTTAGCAGTATAATTTGGGTTATTTTTTATAATGTCTCTTTAGACTTTGTCTAAATAAGTTGTAATTATAAAAAATTTATATTATTTTCTCTTCTCTTTTATTTCCATCTTTGAGTATTTATTTATTTTTCATCTCCTTATATCTATCACTGTTGGTTTCCCATAAGGGAAAACCCAGTTTTTACCCCTACCCAGTAGATTTTTGCCACCCAAGTCATACAAAAATAATTATCTACACTCACATATACCAAATCTTTTTTTTTTTCTTTTCCATCTATTTTCTTCTTCTTATTTTTTTTTTCCTCCCCGCTGCAGCCTGCAACGTCTCCCTCACTCTCTCTTTCTAAAGTTTATTATTTGTCTTAAATGGCAAAATTCTATTGGAGAGGTTTGAAAATTGGGTTTTCACCCATCTGGGTGGAAGCTTTTTCCCTTCCAATAACAATGAGTGTAATTAAAGATAAAATAGACCTAGTTTCCTATTTAGTTTTTTAGCTTCGCTACCTACAGGTGAATTGGCGCACAAATTCGAGCAACTTAGCTGACATCCGCTAGTTTAAATAAAAAAAACAAATAAAAGAAAACAAGAAAACTCTTTTTTCATTTGGTTTCATGCTTATCGACTTCCGCAAGTTGTTGCTAGGCCTCCATTCAGTATTGCTTGCGGCTTCATTGAGAACCCCATCCCTTTAATTGAAAAAAAAAAAAAAAATCAAGCCTTTGAACTGAAACTGAAGCAACCTAAGAAAGGAAACCCAGAACGATGGAGTTGTGATCCGCGAAGTTAACAGAGTGAAGAGGAAAGGAATCAAGTGAAGAAAAAGAAAAAGAAATATGTGTCTATAAATCTGTAGCTATTAACAGAATATAAACTTGAGGAATATTTTTCCTTGTCTTTCAGTTACATTTTATGAGGTATTTATTATACAAGAGGAAAGGAATACAAAAAGTACATCACAGTAGAGAACTTGCTTACAGTTCTAGAACATTTGTATTTTGTGTAAATGAATCATCTAGCTTAATACGCTCCTCGAATCCAACAGGGTATCTAACACATTGAGATCCATACGAAACTGAATTTTTCTTTTTCAAAAACTAAAGGTTTAGAAAAAACATCCACAATTTGATCTTTTGAGCTGATGAAGAAAACAGAGACATTTAGCAGCAACTCTTGTTTTTGATGAAATGAAAATCAACATCCATGTGCTTCATTCTAGAATGATGAATGGTTTTGGAAATCAAGTATGTGGCTCTAATATTGTCACATCATAATATTGGAGCCTTAGATAAATGAATACCAAGTTTAGAAATCAAAGTTGAATCCAAATCTTAGAGCTCCATGTAACAAGGTTCTTGCCAAGGAAAATACTATATAGCCACTAGTGGATCGCCGATCGTCTAGGCATCCTACTCAATCAGCAATTGAGTATGCTTGCAATTGAAGAGAAGACTTTGAGGGAAAAAAAATGCCAAAGTCAATGATATTTTTGAGATACCAAAGTATCCGTTCCACTGCACTCAAATGAGATTGTTTCGGGATGTGCATAAATTGGCACACCTTGTTTATGGCAAAAGAGATGTCGGGCTGTGTTAAGGAAAGATATTGCAAGCCACCAACGATGCTGCAATATTGATGAGCATCATTAAAGTCAGGAGAATCAAAAGATGGACAACTTAAGCTTTCGATTAAACTTGAATCAGATTCGACTCGTAAGAAAAAGTTTACTCGTGAAAGCAGATATTCGCTTGATTAGTAAATGACATATACAAGTCAAAACTCGACTTGACTCAACTAAGGTTCGCTCGTTTATACTTGAGTCGACTCGTTAGCTCAATTCGATTAAAATTCATTTATATATTAATAAATATACACATAAATATACATATATATATATATGTATTGCTAATAATATAAATATAGTACTTTTATAATTAAATATGTAATATGTAATCTAATTACTTATGTCTATATGTTGAATATACTTTATAGTTATATTTTATAATTTGTATAATAATTAGTCTATAAAATTTAAAAATTTTATTTATTAGTACGTAGGAATCATGTATGAAATAGATATATGCTATCGTATTATGATATTTATTAATAATATATGTAAGCATATAATATATTGTTATTATGGATAAATATCAATTAGTTAGATATCACCTATTACTTTTTTATTAGATTTTTATTTAATTAATTTTAGATTTTATTCAAAGAATTAAAAAAAAATAGTTCGAGCTCGAGTTGAAAGTTTAGTTTATTGAATTGAGCTCGAACAAAGAATGAATAAAAATCTTGAACTATGGCTTGAACTTGAGCTCGAGTATTTTTAATCGAGTTGAATCGATAAACCAGAACTTGGCTCAGCGCGAATCGATTATAACCTTACTTGCATCAAAGGAAAAATATATCAGAAACATTGAAAGCAGCAGAAACATTAAACTCACCTGGAAGATCCACTTTATAAACATTATCATTCATTTTCTCAAGCATTTGGAAAGACCCATCTCCTCGAAGATGCAATTTAGATCTTTTATGGGCTGGAAATTCTTTTTGCACATGTGAACCCAAACTCAATCTCTTAGTTCAAATATGACACGATTTCGTCCCTTATAGGCTTGGGAAGCAAATTTTTCATTCTTCTAAGCAATTTGAAGCCGTCCCCCCTCATAAATTGACTTAACAAATTTGGCATTCTATTGTCCATTCAAGCTATTCCTTTCATTAATAGGTAAATGTATCAAATCTAAAAGACTACAGGGATTAAAACCATAAACAATTTCAAAGGTAGAATAAGTAGTAGTATACATACTCCTATTATATACAAACTCTATAAATGACAAACAATCATGTTAACTATTTTAAATGACAATGCGTAAAAGTTGAATAAAAATCCTGTTAACCAATTCAATTTGTCCATCAATCTATGAATGAAAAGTGATGAAAAATAAAAGTTTGGTACCTAATTTTCATATAACCCTTTTCTATTCAATCCAGAAACTAGATTGGACGTTATTCTGGTTCGTCTTCGACCTTTGTTCTAGTCTTGAAAGCGGCAACCACCCTTTACAAAGTGGTTTTTGAAAAGTCTTGTTAGGTTCTTAATAGCAAGTCGTCGTTTGCCACAGCTTGATATGAGACGGGGCGGCTCTCTTGCATAATACAAAAGTATTCCTAGATGATGTCTGCTGTTGGTAGTGACAGCACTCTTAGTACTTGCAAACCCAAAAGGGGGTGCGGATTAAAAATAGAAAACAAATCAAGTGAACGAACAAGACTTTAGCCATTTAGAGAGTCTACAAGCTTGATTTTATCCAGTTTGTAGAACGAAGAGACGAATCATTTCGAGCAAGTAAGCAGATATAAAAAATCTACAAAAAGGAACTCAATGGGAGAAACTAGATCTGCGGGTGTAGGGCATTGGAATTATAGTAGGTGAAAGAGAAGGTATAGCAACTTGCAAGCTACAAGAGCGAGCCTCATAACTTAGCTGCTGTTGGTACAACATAAGTTAAAGCTTCTAAGTCAGCTGGCTTAAAACTCTCCTACAATTGATCGGATCGAACCGAACTCCCCCGCTAGACAGTACCATGTTGTTCTTGACAGCATTTCAGAAACTCAAGCCAGCTAAATCAGCTCTAGAGAGTAGACACGACTGCAGCAGAACCTGAGAAACAATAGACAAACTGCAAAAGACAATTATAAAATTCCTTAGGATATTCCTTAGCGCAGATCAGGTAAGAAAACTTAAGCCATTACAAAATTCCTTAGGAATGTCTAATAAGAACACTTAAAATGTGATATTTCGAATGAAAAAACATATCTTTCCAGAAAAAAGAAAACATGGACTAGAATACATAAATATGGGGGCACTAATGACAGCCTAAGCTTATAATAACATTAAACAATAAATTCCTTGACTTCCAACGCTAGGCGCTGCCTTTTGTCTCTACCATAAGACTCCTTCCTCTTTGCTTTGAAGTGTCCGATATATTTACTCGCTTCTTGCTCGATCAACCGGGGTTTTTCCCCTTCAGTCTTTATGCATGATTGTCTCCCACCTGCAAATAAATTAATTGAATTCTTCATATGTTGTTTCCTTCCAATGAGGAAGTTGATCTGGAGATGCTTTTGTTGCATCTCCACAGAAGAGCAACCGGAGATCAGGTACCATTTTTTAGATCATATTGATTCATGTAAGTTGATCTACAATTTTTATGTCAATGAACTGTGATTTTTTGACTTTTGGTCTTTTATTTGGAAATTTGAAGCTTTGATAACAAGAATAAGGAGCTATACTTCATGCAACAAACAACTTTCACCACGATAACAAGATTGGCGAAGGTGGTTTTGGAAGTGTATATTGGGGTTGAACAAGTAAAGGCGTCGAGGTAACTAATGATCATGTTCACCTTTTATTCTTCATCTTTTTTATTTCTTTTTGTTGGCCATGTAAAACAAATATCGTACTTAACATCGTAATTGAACTTTTTAATTTCTCGAATGTACGTATATTGAACCACCATCAATCTTGCAGATTGCCGTGAAACGACTAAAGGCAATGAGTGCAAAGGCAAAGATGGAGTTTGCTGCGGAAGTTGAAATTCTTAGAAGGGTGAGGCATAAGAATCTCCTAGTTTGAGGGAATTTTATGCTGGTGGGGAGGAGAGGCTGATTGTCTATGATTACATGCTTAATCATAGCTTAATTGCCATTTGCACGGCCAACTCGCTGATCATTGTCTGCTAGATTGGCCCCGGAGAATGAGCGTAGCCATTGGATCAGCAGAAGGTTTAGCGTAAGTAACATTGTCCTTTTTTTTTGGTCGGAGATAAATTCATCTTTTATGGGAAAAATAAGAAGCTAGTTTTACAAAATCCCACAAAAAATAACAAACTCTTTTAAACTATTCAAAGGCTGGTCAAGAATAAACTGTTCATAGATTCTTTTGGAAAACTTGTCAAAGATGTCGGGCCTGTTTCGTGGTGATTTTTAAACGAGTAATAGTACAGGTACAACTTCTAATAGAATAATGTTTTAAAATGAGTATATTTTATAAGTTATTAATTCACCAAAATAATCATCATTTGAAATATAATTGTGTAAAAGGTTTAAAAAAGAAAGTTTGTTTTTTAAAAGGTTTAAAAAAATTAGTGTCACTAAATTTCTTATTAAATGTACAGTCTTGGATGTTTCCCTTCTCATTTATAATTTGTAGAATGCTTGTACTTGTATTTGATATTGAGAAACGATAGGAGTCGGTTGAGCTCCTTTTATGTGAATAACAGCCCTCCACTTATCTTCTTCCATCTTAACACACACCACAAAACGGTAGGGTAGTCAAGCACTAGATAGCAACATCATGCTTGAGCCCTTGACCCTAAAAGGAGACTATTTATGAGATACCAAACTCCACCAGTAGTGTGAGCTCCAAAACTAACACCGACCAGACCTCCATAGCTAGCGTCCACCTGCCACTAGCCTCCAGAATAAACGCCGACCAGTCCTGTTGGATTTCTTTCGCCCAGACCGGTTACCCTTGAATTTTCCATTTACCCTCCCAAACTCGCATCTGCCCCCCTCCCTCACGATGCCAACCATCATTCTCGAACAATGCCTCTATTTGTAACGATCAACTTCTTAAGTCTATTGTTGGTGTTTTTCAATGTTAAAAATGGCTAGGTGTTAATGCGAAATGGATGTTTTCTTGAGATGCTGTGATTATAAAACGATGCATTTCATTGAAACAGGTTTAACGACCTCAATTGTAATTGAAATGCTCGTTTTGGAGGTTTGGTGTTAGTTGGGCTTAGCTGTTACGATTTACGACACCGTTTTATGTCATCTTCTTCCTTATAAATAGCTTGTAGATCTCAGAATGTAGGCATTTTTGAACGATTTTCTAGAATTTTTTTATTCTTGTAAGGAGATTTTTGGTTCCTCAAAAACCCAAGTTCAAGAATCAGTAAAGTGTGGTTCTTGCAAAATCCTTACAATTCGTATCAGTTCGGACGATCCTTTGGTAAGATTCTAATCGTAGAGGCAACTCAAGGGGCTATTAAAGCTCAAATGGAAAACAGGAATCAAGAAGCAATGCAGAAACAATCAGATGATCATAATTTTGCGATTGATCTCCTTGCTGATAGGTTAGAAAAATTGCCTGAGATGCTTAAGGCTTTTATTGAGAATAGACCTGTTAGTCCAATCTTTGAGGTTGAAAATAGTACTGGGGGGAATACTCATGAGGAGAGAAGTGAGAAATTGGTAATGCCCCATGGTGTGAGATTAGAATTTCCTTATTTTGATGGTACTAATCCATCGGCTTAGGTTTTTAAAACAACCCAATTTTTTGACTTCCATCAAACACCTTTGAGGGAAAGGTTTGTGATAGCAGGTTATCACATGGAAGGGGACGCTTTAATCTGGTATCAAGATGCCCTGGATGGGGGAGTTTTTAGATGCTAGGATACTTTTGTTAAAGTTGTTT
This sequence comes from Platycarya strobilacea, assembly GCA_036898215.1. Taxonomy (NCBI): domain Eukaryota; kingdom Viridiplantae; phylum Streptophyta; class Magnoliopsida; order Fagales; family Juglandaceae; genus Platycarya; species Platycarya strobilacea. The sequence continues at coordinate 12,330,573 of CM072552.1, forward strand.
AAGTTTGTTTTGGTCCAGCCTCCTATGATGACCCTATGGAGTCATTAATTCGCCTTAAACAGACTTCATCCGTGACCACTTGTAAGGCTCAATTTGATTTATTTTCTAATAGTAAGGGCCTTTCCGAGAGACATAAGTTGAGTATATTTCTTAGTGGATTAAGGGATGAAATTAGACTTCCAGTGAAGATTCTGAATCCCATTAACCTGAATGTTGCTTTTGGGTTAACTTCTATAGGAAGAGTTTTTCTTAGCCTCGAGAAGATCAACTAGAAATTTCAGTAATAGCTTTGATATCAAGTTGTTGCACCTAATGATCGAGGTCAGAATAGTGTTGGACCTAAGAAAGTGTTTTCTACACAAATGGATGATAAGAGAAGAAAAAAGGGTTGTGTTTCCATTGTGAGGAAAAGTGAAACCCTACTCATGTGTGAAAGAAGCCTAGAGTGTACTTACTACATGGGGAAGGCCTTAAGGATTATGTCTTACTAGAATCAAATGACCAAGAAAGTGAAGTTCAAGAGAAGATTGACAGCAATGAGAGAGGGATGGAAATTTCTATACATGCCATATCTGGTTATGATAACAACAATTCGATGAAATTGTTTGGTAAGATTGCTGGTGTATCTATTGAGATATTGGTGGATTTTGGTTCCACTCATAATTTTCTTGATCCTAGGGTGGTTAGGGCAGCAAAGTTGGAAGTTAACATAGAAATTATAATATATGTGAGGGTGGCTGATGGTGCTTCTCTTTTCAACCAAGGGAAATGTGAAGAAACTATCAAGATTCATTTGACCCCTTTTTGATGTGTTAGATTTGGGAGGGTGTGATGTGGTATTAGGAGTACATTGGGTCTGATTGTTTGGGATTTTTCTAATGTGTGTCATTTTCAGTGGGCCAGTCAAAAGTGAAACTGATTGGAATGTTTAATGATGAATTGAAGCCATGTTCTAGTACAACTTATCTCAAGTCTCCTTTGCTGAATCAACAAGGTTGGTTCTTACATATAGTAGTCAAAGAGGAAGTGCAGACAATGAGCAATTCTTTAGTAGAGATTATTGCTGTGGTGGATGAATTTGCATATGTCTTTGCTAAGCCAGTAGGGTTACCTCCTACGAGAAGTTTTGATCATCTAATCCTATCTCAGTTTGAATCTATAGGTATCCACATTACCAAAAAACTAAGATTGAAAACATTGTGAAGGATTTGTTGAAGTCAAGAGTTGTGAGGCCTAGTCAAAGTCGTTTTTCTTCACCTGTCCTTTTGGTGAAGAAAGCTGATTCACGGAGGATGTGCATCGATTATCATGTACTTAATTAGGTAACTATCAAAGAAAAATTTACTATACATGTCATTGATGAATTACTTGACGAATTGTTTGGGGTAAATTTTTCTTCAAAGCTGGACCTTAGATCTGGATACCATCTTATTCAGACACGAAGAAGACATTGAGAAAATAGCTTTTAGAACTCATGAAGAGCACTATGAGTTTTTAATAATGTCATTTGGGCTTACTAACTCACCAGCAGCTTTCTAAGGTTTGATGAATGATATTTTCAAACCTTTTCTTAGGAAATTTGTTTTGGTATTTTTTGATAACATTTTAGTGTACACCCCCCCCCCCCTCTTTGGATGAGCATGTGATCCATTTGAAGGGAGTTTTGGGGGTTTTGAGGTGGCATACCTCCAAGAGATTGATTATCTCAGGCACTTAATTTCAAAAAGAGGAGTAAGAGTTGATCCATCAAAACTATCAGCTATTAGTGAATGGCCTATACTAGGTTCTGTGAAAGCATCAAGGGGATTCTTGGGTCTCACTAGCTACTATAGGAAGTTCATTAAGGTTATGGTGCCATTGCAGCCCCTTTGATAGATTTACTCAAGAAAAATGCTTTCAATTGGACCCAACAAGCTACTGATGCCTTTTTAAAGTTGAAGGGAGCAGTCACTAAGCCTCCTATTTTGAGACTACCAAATTTTTCCTCGGAATTTACTATAGAATGTGATGCTTCAGGAATTGGTTTAGGGGCTGTAATGATGCAAGGAGGGCAACCTATTGTTTTTTGCAGCAAAGGTTTAAAAGGCAAGGCATTATTATTGTCAACCTATGAAAAAGAGTTGCTAGCTCTTGTTTTTGCTATAACAAAGTGGAGACCATACTTGTTAGGGCAACCTTTTAAGGTTAAAACAGATAAAAGAGCATTGAAATACCTTCTTGAAGAGCGAGTGGGCACTAAGTTTCAACAGAAGTGCCTGTCCAAGTTAATTGGTATGATTTCACCATTGATTAGAAGAAAGGAAAAGAAAACATTGTTGCAAGTGGGTTGTTCAGGAAAAATGAGGAGGATTACACTCTTTTAGCCTTAATAACATATTTTCTATACCTTTGTGGATTCAAGAATTGAAAGATAGTTATAAACTATCTCCTAATTTAGATGCAATTGTGAAAAAAACTCAGTAAAGGTGAGTTAGGAAGCAATAAGTATACCTTGCACCAAGGGTTACTACTAAGGAAAGGGAAATTAGTATTGGTTCTTGATTTTCCTTTTAAATTCAAGATTCTGGATTACACACATAACAATCCTCAACTGGGTCATGTTGGTTACAAGAAAACTTTGCAAAATGCTAGAAGGGAATTTTCTTGGAATGGTATGAGAGGTGATATTTGAGCACTGGTTAAAAAATGTTCAACCTGCCAGACCAGTAAGCATGAGATTGTGAAGCCTAGAGGCTTGCTAGTGCCCTTGCCAATTCCTCAATAACAATGGCTTGACATAGCTATGGATTTTATTGAGGGCCTTCTAAACTCAAATGATTTTCTATCATTTTGTTTGTTATTGACTGATTAACTAAATATGCACATTTTTTTATCCATTGGCTCATCCATTTACATATGCAAAGGTGGCTCAAACATTTTTTCAGGGGTGTTTAAATTGCATGGCATGCCAAAGGCAATTGTCATTGATAGGGATCCACTGTTTACCAGCTCCTTTTGGAAGGAAATGTTCAGCTTGCAAGAGGTTTCTCTCCATTTCATCTCAACTTATCACTCACAATCAGATGGGCAAACAGAAAACTTGAATAATAATGTGGAAGGGTACCTAAAATGCTATATTAGTGACAAACCAAATGAGTGGAGTGTATGGTTATCCATGGCAAAATGGTGTTACAATACTACCTCTCATTCAGCAATTGGGATCTCATCCTTTGAAGCACTTTATGGTTATGTTCCTCTTAATTTGCTTACCTATGTACCAGGTACAACATCTAATGTTGTTGTGGATCAGCAATTGAGAACTAGAGAAGAGTTGCTATCCTTGCTTAAGGAGAACATTGGGAAAGCTTAGGAGAGAATGAAGCTATTTGCAGATCATAGGAGAACTGAAAGAGAATTTGCTATTGGTGAGTGGGTCTGTGCCCGACTAACACAAGAAGGGGGTAAATTAGGTTATATTAATAAAATTAACAATTATAAAACAAATACACAATATAAAATATAAATAATATACGAAAAAACAGGAAATATAAAGAGTAAAGGCAAGAATAAGCAAATTCAATATTTTAATAAGGTTCAGCCCCACTACCTACATCCTCGCCTCAAGTTACCCCTTGAAGATTCCAAATTCATTATTCAATCTCCTTCAGGTGGAGATATAAACCTATTACACCTTTGGGCAACACCGCTATAAAGAATCCGTGTAAAATACTCTTTACACTTGCAATCATCTCATACTTAGTGATTCAACTATTTCCAGTGTAAAACACCTTCTACACACATAAGGGTTATACGCACTCTCTTACAAATACAAGAGCTGATAGTGGGTAGATTATCAGAGTACACTCATTAATAAGTGAAATAAGAACAATACAGCGCAACTTATATCTCTCTCAAAATGAATAAGGATTCAGGCACAAAACTTAGAGAAGAGAGAATGAGGATTTTGAAAAAATGATGCAAAACTTAGTAATTGATGTGTAACTTCTTGTTATAATTTTTGCAAAACTCAAGTAAGTTATTTATAGGCAAATGAGTCTTCATATTTAAATTTGAAAAGGTTCATATGTCAAATAAGAGTACTATTCAGTTTTCAAAAGATTCAAATAAAAACATCTCATTTTTATATTTGTCAAAAATAACTCTATTCATTTTTCAAATAAATCAAACATAATTTTTTACTTTTTATATATGACAAAATGAGTATGATTTATTTTTCAAACCAAATCATCTTCTTTTGGTATATATCAAAAAAACACATAACCACCCTTCAAGATTTTCAAACAAAATCATCTATCTTTTGCATTTGTCAAAAAAACACTTCAAGATATTCAAACAAAACATGCACATGTCAAAGATGACAATCAATCATCTTACAATTTCAAATGTTTATACATATATGAAAAAAAAAATTGAAATTAAAACATTTTAATAAAATTATGCAAATGTAAAAAATGCAATTTGATGTTTTATGAGAAAATACTAATTTTGAGTTTTAGTCCAATTTCAGATTTTAAGAGATGTACAAAATTATTTTATGAACTTTATTTGTAAACTTGTTCTTCTTCTTACTCATATTTGATTTCTTGATATGCTTACCTCTCTTCATGCGTAGACAACTTGAGTTTGAGTTTTGAATTTATTTGTTATCATCAAAATCTATACATAATTCAACAATCTCCTCCGTTTTGATGAAGACAAATACTTAGTAGAAATCTATGACCTGCAGTAATACTTAAACTCTCCCTAAAAATATACGTTAATTTTTCAAGTAAAATATAAACATGATTGTACCATATATAACAAAGTAGTATAATACTAGTATAAGACTTCTCCCCCTTTTGGCATTATTAAAAAGGAACCACAATTGGTTTTAGTAAAATTTCTTCCCTCGTTCGTGTCCGACAAAACCTGTAAAGGCTGGAAGTCTAACTCTGGCAATTTAGTGCGGAATGAGTTTTTGCAGAGAGTTAAATAATTAGAGTCACCCGTGTCCGACTAAACTTGCAAAGGCTGAAGGCCTAGCTCTGGTAATTCGGTGCAGAAGGAGATTCAAATCCGCTTGATGTTATTGACAAACGAGATTTTGTAGAGATTTGAAAACTTTTGATTTCTATTTAAATGAAAATTTTCACCCATCGAATACTCACAGGAAATTTCTTACATTTCTCATTGATCCAGTATCTATTTATCCAAAACGATAGAATGGCAGAGAAAAATTCTTCTGGTAATCTTCCGGATTTGAACCAAGAACCATCTCAATCAGTTATCTCATCCGTCTCATCCAATATATCTTATAAATTTGACTAAGTAAGATTTGAAGAGATAATAGTGTATCTTGTTCTTATTTTTGTTTCTATAAGAGCAATACTTAGTTTTATCTAATTTGCATTAAATCTTCTTCTCATCTTTGCAATTCGCTTGCATTCTCATTCTACAAATTTTTAATAGCTCGTCAATTTACCTTCAGTGCTTCTCGTGATCAATCTATTTCTACTTTTGTCGTAGGTACCATGAAACAACAAGAGACTGATTTAGCTAATAAATCAGATCATGATGTCATTTATGAGCTTGTGAGTCTCGAAACTCGATACCCATCATCCATTGTTGCTTGGCAAGACTGTCTCTGTACTTTAACAACTTGTTTATGAGTCAAACAGAAAAATAGTAGAGTTAAAGTAACAGAATAAGGATTTAAAATCCTTGATTGCCTTTCCATTTCGACTACATAATCCTTTAGATGAAAATGACATGTCGATCTATGAAGAGCAAATGTAATTGAAAGATGAGGTTAGAAGTCTCAAGTTTTTGTAAGTCATTTGAGATAATGGAATAAAAATGTTAAACAGATATTCATGACATGCATGATTCCTATTTCTCTTCTAATCATGCATAATCTATCTTCTGGTAGGGGTTTTCTGAAAATATTCCCCAATTGTTCGTGTGTGCTTTTGAATTCTAATACAATGTCTCCATTCTGCACATGATCTCTAAGAAAATTATATCTAATTTCAATATGCCTAAAGTTCTAGAATATTGTATAGGGGTTCTTTGAAAGACTTATAGCACTTGTATTTACATTTGATTGGAATATGATTGTACATAAGTTTAAAATCTACAAGCTGTTGTTTCATATAAAAAAACTTGAGTACAACAATTACTTGCAGCAACATACTCTGCCTTAGCAGTAGATAATGCAACAGAATTTTACTTTTTATTAAACTATGAAACGAGTACATGACCTAAAAAATGACATGTTCCACTAGTATTTTTTCGATCAATTTTGCAACAGCATAATCTGTATCTGAATAACTAAAAAGATCGAAACAAGTGTGATTAGGATACCATAACCTGAGGTCAATGGAGATGATTGAAAACGTGTACATAAACATAGACTGAACATAATATCAAGTCTATTAGCTGTCAAATATAATAAATTACCAATCATACCTCAATATACCCTTGAGTCAACTGACTTACCGTTTTCATCTTTATCAAGTTTGGTGATTAGACTCATTGGTGTTCCAATTACCTTTGCACCTTTTATCTCAAATTTTTTTAGTAACTCTTTAATATATTTTGACTAATTAATTAATGTTCCACTTTTTGCTTGCTTGATTTGCATTCCGAGAAAGAAATTAAATTCTCCCATCATGCTCATTTCAAATTCTTCTTGCATACTTTTAGCAAAATCTTAGTACATTTTTTTTAGTAGCACCAAATATTATATCATCCACATAAATTTGAATTAGAAAATATCATCCTGTTCATATTTGATGAAAAGAGTTGTAACAATTTTTCCTCTTGAAAAATCTTTTTCAATTAAAAAACTACTAAATCTTTCATACCAAGTTCTAGGAGTTTGTTTGAGTCCATATAAAGTTTTTGTGAGCTTAAAAACATGATTAGGAGATATATGATTTTTAAAACTTGAAGGTTACTCAACATATACCTCTTCATTTATAAAACCATTTAAGAAAGCACTTTTAACATCTATTTGAAAAAGTTTGAAATATTTATAACATGCATATGCAAGTAATATTCAAATAGTTTCTAATCTTGCGACAGATGCATACGTCTCATCATAATCAATTCCTTCCTCTTGATTGAAACATTGGGCTACAAGTCGAGTCTTGCTTCTAGTGATAATTCCATACTCATCTTTCTTATTTCTAAAAACTCATTTTGTTTCAATAACAATATGATCTTTGGATTTAGGAACAAATGTCCAAACATCATTTCTTTCAAATTGATTTAGCTCTTCTTGCATAGTTAGAATCCATGATTCATCAAGCAATACTTCGTTAATATTTTTGGGTTTAATATGAGATAGAAAAGCAGTTTGATTACAAATATTTTTAACAGATGATCGAGTACTTACACCTTGTGAAAGTTCTCCTAGAATTTGTTCCACTAGATGATCTTTCACATGTTTCCACTGTTTGGTTGTATCTTGTACTAAGTCTTGATGATCTTTCCTAATGTCTCCATGTTGGATTTCTTCCATTGTATTCTTTTTGTTGAGATTGAGACTATTTGTGTTATTTGTACCTTCTGATTCTTCATAAATAGATTTCTTGGAGAGTAGAGGGTTAGATTCATCAAATACTGTATGCATAGATTCTTGTATAGTCAAAGTTTTTTTTTATTGAATACTTTATAAGTTTTACTATTTATTGAATACCCAAGAAAAATAGATTTATCAGATTTTGCATCAAATTTTCCTAAATTATCTCTATCATTGAGTATAAAACATTTGCATCCAAATACATGAAAGTAACCAATATTAAGTTTTTTCTCATTCCAAAGCTCATAAGGGGTTTTATCTAAATTAAACCTTAACATAACTTTATTTATAACATAACATGCAGTACTTACCGCTTCAGCGTAAAAATAACTAGGTAAATTATTCTCATTAAGCATTATTCTTGTTATTTCTTGAAGAGATCTATTCTTCCTATCTACTACCTCATTTTGTTGAGTAGTTCGAGTAGTAGAGAAATTATGCAGAAAACCATTTTCATTACAAAAAAACTCAATATCTTTATTAACAAACTTTTTCCCCTTGTCACTTCAGATGTTTGAAATAGTATTAACTTTTTTCATTTTGAATTCTCTTACATAGCTTGGTAAAGATATTATGTACCTCATCTTTATTAGCGAAAAAAATGACCCAAATATATTTAGAGAAATCATCAACAATAACAAATGCATAATATTTTCCTCCCAAACTCGCAACTCTATTTGGTCCAAAAAAGCCTATGTGCATTAGTTACAAATGTCTAGTAGTGGAAATATGTTTATTGGCTTTGAAAAAAGTTTTTGTTTGTTTATCAACTAGCATGCATCACAGGTGTTTTCTTTAAAAAAGTTTGTTTTTGGCAAATCTCTTACAAGATCATTTTTTGAAAGTTCGGAAATAAGTTCCATGTTTGCATGATTTAACCTTCTATGCCATAACCAACTATTTTCATTTTGAGCTAATAAACAAATAGCATATTGTGAGGCAATGTCTTCAAATTCAATTGTATATACATTATTGTTTTTAAAATTAATAAAAGAAACATTACAATCATGATTATTCAAAATAATGCACTTATCCTTTTTTAAAGTAACTGTAAATCATTTATCACATAATTGACTTATACTCAAAAGATTATACTTTAGACCATCAACAAGTAGAACATGTTCAATTATGAGAGAAGACTTATTACCAACTTTACCTATTCCCATGATATTCCCTTTTAAATTACATCCAAATGTCATATATCCTTCTTCTTTAGAAGTGAGATCAATGAATTTAGTTTTATCTCCTGTCATGTGTCTTGAGTTTCCGCTATCTAAAAACCATTTACGTTAACCTATGGAGGACTTTATGCATACCTGTAAAAACAATTAAAATAATTTTTCTTGGTACCCAAATTCTTTGAGTCATTTATTTATTAGTATTAGAATAAATATGATTCTTTGGTACCCATATGGCCCTAATAGTCACTATATGTCTTCTTCTAATAGGACAAATATAATAATTATGATCATTTCTATTACAAAAATTACAAATAACATGTGACATATTTGAAAATATTGAGTCATAATATTTTTTTTTTAAAAGTTATTTTTATAAAAATAATTTTGAAAATCTGATTTTGATTTAGTCGGTTTATCAAAGAAATTTTTATAAGGTTTGAGTTTTTCTTTTGACATGTGTCCCAAATCTACCTTATCAAAAACACATTTTTGACTATCAAGAAATTTTTCAAAATTTCTTTTTTCAATTTGTAAAGTTTTCAATAATCTTTTCTAAAGCAGTCACTTGTTTTTTCAACTCATCATTTTCATTTTTTAAAACAATATTTTTTTTTCTTAAAACATCAATTTCATTTGTTAAAAAAGAATTTATCTTTTTCAAAACAGTATACTTGATACCCAATTTTTCAAGTTCTTCATATACCTCTTCCAAAACATTTTGCAATTCTTCATAAGAAAAATTTTCAATATTTTCGAAATTTGTTACCTCAAGATCAACTTTAGTCATAAGACAAAAATTTGCAGATGCTTCATTATTTGTGTCGCTGTCTGAGTTACTTGAATCATCATCCCATGTAGCTTTTATTGCTTTCTTACCTTTGTATCAATCTTTCTTTAGCATGAGACAATCTGTCTTGATATGTTCAGGCTTTTTGCATTTATAACAAGTTAATGAGTCGTTTTTACCTATATTTTTGTTGGAAAACTTTTTCAAAGATTTTCTTAAAGGAGCTTGATTGTTCTTTAAGAATCTCTGAAATCTTCTTGTGATCATTGCAATTCTTCATCTTTGTTATTGCTGTTTTCGTCTTCATCGCTTTCACTTTCACTTTCATAGAGAACAGCTTTGAGTGCCAAGCTCTTCTTTTGCTTTCCTTCTTCTTCTCCTCTTTTTAATGTGTACTCATGAGTAATAAGTGACCCAATAAATTAATTTATTTCAAGTTTTTTGAGGTCTTTAACTTCAAGAATTACCGTCATTTTTTATTCCCAACGTTTTGGAAGAGAGTTGAGAATTTTTGTTATTATCTCCAAGTTAGAAATAAACTTTTCCAAGAACCGTCAAGTTATTTATAATATTAGTAAAACGAGTATACATAAAGGAAATAGATTCATCATCAATCATTTTAAACATTTCATATTCATGCGTAAGAATATAAATTTTTGATTTTTTGACTTGTGAAGTTTCTTCATAAGTTAATTTCAAGTTATCTCATATTTCTTTTGCTGTCCTGCAAGTTATTATTCTATTAAATTCATTGACATTGAGAGAATTATACAGAAGATTCATAGCCATTACATTCACTATATAAAGTCTATCATCTTCACAATCAAACTCTTCTTCTTCTTCCTTGTTGACCTTTACTCCATTAACAATTTTTGTTAGAATATAAGACTCATTTACAATACATTTCTAGATTTTTCGACCTTGAGACTGAAGAAATATTCTCATTTTAGTTTTCTAGAAAGTATAATTGTTTCCACAAAATAGTGAAGGCCGACTACTGGATTGACCTTTAGCGAATGTAGCTGCAATGTTAGCCATATGATTTTAACTCAACAGATAATTAATCTTATAATAGAGCCCTTATTCTGATACCAATTGTTGTCCAGATAACTAACACAAGAGAGGAGGTGAATTGGGTTATAGTAAAAAAATTAACAATTACAAAACAAATATAAAATATAAAATATAAATAACATATAAAGAAGCAGGAAATATAAAGAGTAAGGGTAAGAAGAAGCAAACTCAGTATTTTAATAAGGTTCAGCTCCACTGCCTACGTACACACCTCAAGCTACCCCTTGGGGATCCTTAATTCACTATTCAATCTCTTTCAGATAGAGATAGAAACCTATTACACTTTTGAGTAACACCGCTATAAAAAATCTGTGTAGAATACCCTAGATACTTACAATCACCTCACACTTGGTGATTCAACTATTCCCTACGTAAAACACCTTCTACACATACAAGGGTTATACGCACCCTCTTACAAATACAAGAGCTGATAGTGGGTAGATTATCAGAGTACACTTATCAATGAGTGAAATAAGAACAATACAGCGTAACTTATATCTCTCTCAAAATGAATAAGAATTAAAGCACAAAACTTAGAGAAGAGAGAATGAGGGTTTTGAAAGAATGATGTAAAACTTAGCAATTGATATGTAAGCTCTTATTGATATTTTTACAAAACTCAAGTGAGCTATTTATAAACAAATGAGTTTTCATATTCAAATTTGAAAAGGTTCATATGTCAAATAAGAGTACTATTCACTTTTCAAAAGATTCAAATAAAAATATCTATTTTTTAAATTTGTTAAAGACAACTTCATTCATTTTTCAAAAAAATCAAACTTAATCTTTTACTTTTCATACATGAAAAAATGAGTATGATTTATTTTTCAAACCAAATCATCTTCTTTTTGCATATGTCAAAAAAACACAACCACCACCAAGATTTAAAAAAAAATCATCTATATTTTGCATTTATCAAAAAAATACACAACTACCTTTCAAGATTTTCAAACAAAATCATCTATATTTTGCATTTGTCAAAAAAACACACAACCACCATTCAAGATATTCAAACAAAACATGCAAATGTCAAAAATAATAACAATCAATCATCTTACAAACTCAAATCTTTAGGCATATGTGGAAAAAAAAAATTGAAATTAGATATTTTAATAAAGTTAAGCAAATGTAAAAAATGCACTTTGATATTTTATGAAAAAATATTAATTTTGACCCTTATTCCAATTTTAAATTTTAAGAGATGTACAAAATTACTCTATGAGTTTCATTTGTAGACTTATTCTTATTCTTGCTAATGCTTTAGTTCTTGATGTATTTAGCTTTTTTCATGCATAGACAACTTGAACTTGAGTCATGAATTTTTTTTGTTATCATTAAAATCTATACATAGATATAAGACTTGAAAGCTTGTGTTCGACAGAGTCTTTCTCGGACTTCAACCTTACAAACAGAAAACAATATATCTTTAAGGTGTGATTTGAAGCTATCTCCAACATTTTATGGGCCTTTTTAAGCACTGGAGGGGATTGGATCTGTGGCATACAAGCTAGATTTACCAAGTTCTTCTCGGGTTCATCCTATATTCCATGTATCCTGTCTTAAGAAAAGTTGGATAAAGACGTGTCTCCTCTACCAGTCTTGCCTCTTGTTGATAAGTCGGGGTTGTGTGCAACTTGAGCCTGAAGTTATTTTGGAACGACGGATGAAGAAACTAGGCAATCAAGCTGCAACAGAAGTCTTGGTTAACTGGGTTGGTGCACCCATTGAGGATAGTTCTTAAGGAACATTTATCCACACCTTGTGGACAAGGTACTTTAAGGGAGAGGGAGAAAACAATGACCTTGTGGGCAAGGTCTTTGAAGGGAGGGCAATTGTAAGGGTTAGCTTCTGAAGTCTGTTATTGGTGTTTTTCAATGTTAAAAATGGCTAAGTGTTAATGCGAAATGGAGGTTTTCTCGAGATGCTATGATTATGAAGCAGGAATTAGTGATACGATGCATTTCATTGTAACGGGTTTAATGACTTCAGTTGTAATTGAAATGCTCGTTTTGGAGGTTCAGTATTAGTTGGGCTTAGCCATTGCGATTTACGACATCGTTTTATGTCATCTTCTTCCTTATAAATAGCTTGTAGATGTTAGAATGTAGGCATTTTTGAACAATTTTATGAATTCTTTCATTCTTGTATGGAGGTTCTGGGTTATTTGAAAACCCAAGTTCAAGAATCAATACAGTGTGGTTCTTGGTTTTCATTTCAATTGCTGTGAATTTGTAGGGTTTCTTTTGTTATTTCTTCCGAAATCCTTAGACTATCTCACACTCCATCTCCATCATGAGGTACACGAGTCAATCCATTCTCATGAAAATTGGCTCTATTAAAGAAGCTTCAAACCAGATCCATGGACAGAAAATCCCAGAAAATCGATGCAACCCACATTGCAATATTACTCCGACACTATTGAGGAAAAAATTACAGTACTCATACCATAAAAGAAAAAAGGGCTACAAATGTCTAATAACCTACTTGGTGAATGGTATCAATTTCTAGATGTAAATTGAGCTATAAAAAGCAGATAACAACAATACAACAATCTACAGTTTGAGTGCTTCTGGAGGAGAGGGAAAAATTGTTTTAGAGAAATAGAGGAGGAGAAGGAGATTCCCCCGCGCGGGGGGCGGGGACCTTGAATTTTTTTTTCAACACAAAGGAGTGAGGAAGTCAAGTACATCATCTGATCAGGTGGAATGCGTAGTCAACAGAAGTCTTATGCAATTGCATGTGTTTTTAGAACAGTGACATTGGATTAGTTATCCATCAATTTCCTTCAAATTTTAACGAATATGAGCTAAAATGAACCCACATTGAATTAGTTAAAAACTTTTAATATGAACTTTAAGCTACAGTAAATCCATTTTATTATTCATATATGAAAAGGACGGTAACTTTTCATTCTAATTAGTTTATGATTTACTTCCCACGACCTCCTGCCATTTTCCTTCCCACGACCACCCATTTTCTCTCTCTCCAAGCAGTCCCTTTTCCTTACCAGGTGACATCCCCGTCAGTAGTTCATCTCCATCACTAGCTCCTCTCCGTCTCCATTGAGGTTTCCGTCTCATCTCCCTTAATTTTCTCCACTCCATTGCTCATGCTTTTTCTCTCAAGGTACATCTCTATCTCGTCATTTTTCTCCACACCATTTACCTTCAGTCGACAAAGAGGGGCTATAATTGGTTTTTATTCTTCGTTTGGGGTAAATGTTTTTTTTTTCTTGCTTTGTTCAATCTGAATGCACATGCTTGAATTTAGTCCTGATTCTCTACAATTAGCATTTTGTGTTAAATCTTGTTTTATTTTTTCTTTGTCTGCAACATTTTGTTGGGTTTTTGTTTATTATTTTTGGTAAGCAAGTTGGATGTATTGCATTTTCTACCGTCTTGTTTTGTGGGTTTCTAAGTAAATATATTTTCTCTGTTTTTTGGGGGTTTTGTTGATACTAAATACATATTTCTCTGTTTTTATTTGAGTGACTTTGTGGGTCTATTACATTTTCAACTAATTGTTTATTTCACTTAATAGTTTATTCCAATGAAATGCATTCCTGTATTGACATCCAGACCTATTGTTTTGTTTATTTTCTTCAATCCACAAATCTACATTATAAAATGCATTCGTTTAGTTACCCTTTCATAGTCTCAAAAGGCAGTATATCTCTTCCAGATTTGAAAAGTTTTCATCTCCTGAAGTTAAAGAAGATGACAGCAGAGCTTATTTGCATAACTTCTCATACTAGAAATGAATCATAAAACTCATATTAAATTCATGAAAACTGATAGGCAAGCTAATTTGCCTTTTTTTTCTTTCTTTTACAAGAAACAAGCGAATCTTTTCTCAACTTTGCCAATTGTGTGCAGTAGCTTGTTCTATGACTTCAATTTTTGAGTGTGGATTGAAAGGGAAACTAAATGAATGTATCTTGGATTGTGGACAGGAACTCTATCTGTGTCTCTTTCTCTTAGGGAATCAAATTATAATGACAGTTACTTGTTAATCGATATCACCAGGAACTGCTAATAGCTTGTTTAATTAATTTAGTTGCTTTCGTGCCTTTGATCTGTGTGATAAAGTTTAGGTGCTTGCACATATGAGCTATTACTTTAACATCTAATTAATGGTTTTGAGCTTTGGAACATTGCAGATGCAAGCATTATTGTGGTGCTGATTGAACATTGTAGATGCAGGCACACAACTACGTCTGTAGTTTAAGACTTGCTAATTCTCTGCCTTTGGAAATATATGCAAGGTCACATATAATCTTATTTGGGTCCTTCCAACTGTTCTGCATTTCTGTATAAATTATTCTAGTCTGAGGCATTAATGGTTTTTGAATAAAAATTCCACAATAATCTGTCGGACAAATGGCATTTCATCGTTTTACATATGGCTATAAATAGCAGTGTTGGATTATAGCAGACAATTATGAATATGCTTTTCACAAACTCCTAGATGATGAAAATAAAATTAAAAAAGTATTTTAAAAAGAAAAATTAATTAAATAAATAAAAATAAAAATATTTTATTATTATAAAAAATGTTATGGCTAATGCAATGTAAAATTCAAATTTTGAGTGATTAGCTAAAAGATTAAAAGCTCCATATTCTTCATATTTTGAAGACTGACATAATTAATCCAATGTCAATGCTCTAACTTGATTGACAGGCCCTTTTTTAAAAGTTATAAGTCCAACTAATTTCCAGATTTTCTCTTTGATATTTTATGTATGCACTGCCAATATTTCATTTTAAGGTACTTGCACCACGAGGCCAATCCTCATATTATTCATTGATACATAAAGGCAAGCAATGTCCTATTGGACCCTGAATTTGAAGCAAAAGTTACTGATTTCGGTTTTGCAAAGCTGATAACCCTACGATATTTGGCCCCTGAATATGCCATGTTGGTGGAAGGTCTCCGAGAGCTGTGATGTCTACAGTTTGGAGATTTTACTCCTAGAAATTATCAGTGTGAAAAAAAGCCATTAGAAAAACTTCCCAATGGAGTCAAGCGCGATATTGTGCAATGGGTCACGCCATATGTCCAAAGGGTGCCCTAAATCATAATGCTCACCCGAGGTTGAAAGGCAAGTTAGATCGAGAGTAACTCAAGTTGACGGTCATGATTGCCCTGAGATGCACAGACAAGAACCCCGACAATCGGCTGAGCATGTTTGACGTGGTTGAGTGGCTCACAGGCCGTGGTTTTGGGAG
The DNA here is from genome assembly GCA_036898215.1 of Platycarya strobilacea. NCBI lineage: Eukaryota > Viridiplantae > Streptophyta > Magnoliopsida > Fagales > Juglandaceae > Platycarya > Platycarya strobilacea. The sequence goes on from CM072552.1 coordinate 12,346,408, forward strand.
AAGGAAAAAAGAGGTACCTAATTATAATTATCATGTAAAAGACATGATTAATGAAGAAGAAGATGAAGAAAATAACAATATTACTTGTATGGATCATGCAGACTTTGGAAAGGAACCATCTGGATGTTAAACCCCATGGGCCAAACCCACTTTTCTTTTGTGAAATTGAAATGTATCTTCTTGGCTTTTAGTAATTTGGCTAAGCAATATGAAAGGCACTAGTATACGTTCTGGGGTTTCCAAGGTACTTTGTAATGGATATCAATACGTACTACCGTACAGGCCAGGTCAGGCCAATCACCATTCCCTTTCTTCTTTTTCTTCGTTTTTGTTTCCTATATGATGATCTCTTATAATTATAAGGCATTGCTGCCACATGATTTAAGAAGATGCAAGCATCATTCTATATGTTGCTTATGTGTATATGTTTGTATTAAGGCAATACAGCATGTATCACTGTCACGAAACAGAGTCACAAAAGACTCATCCAACAATCAGAATATTCTTGAAGAATAATGAGTAATCTTCTAGAATGTCTAACAGAAATATATTATTGTACAGCTGTCATTGTTCAATTGCTTAATGTTCAGAGGTTGTTCTATAGTGCATGTATAAACATGTGTAAAATAATGTACAAAGGCAGCGTAGTAATCTAGGACTGCCAATTACCATAGATACATTACAATAAATGAACATCTTTCACCTATTAGATGCTCCATTTTGGCTTACCATGAACTAGCAAACATTAAGGATATCTTTGTAATTGTCCCCAACAGGGCCATATCTCTCATTCATTACATGACATATTGACAAACTGCAGGAAGCTTCCTTCTTCAAATGTCATTAGAGCTGTTCTGATGTGAACTTGGGGAATTGAAAATTCCTTGAATCTACAAATAAATTGAAATCCACCCAAGAAAGTCAAGAAAGTCAAGACGATCTAAACCCATTGAAAATATGTTTCAAGAACTTAAATTGCAGAGAGAAAGTGACAAAGGGTGATGTAAATTCGTGGGATTGAATATTCCTTGAACCCACGAATAAATTAAAATCCATTAAAGAAAGACAATAATCAAGTCAAAATGATATAGACCCATTGAAAAATTGTTTCAAGATCCTTAATTGCAAAAAAACGCCACAAATGGTTTGCTTTTGATAAGTTCTTAGTTCATTCAAGAACATGTTGAAAAAACAAGAATTTTCTTTGAAAAAAATACTATTCACGTTTATAATTGTGAGAAAAATAAAGAGGCATGCGTTTTTATAGCCTCTAATGAAATCCTAGGGTTTAATAAGGTTTACATTACTTAAAAACATAGGCCGAACACTTTTAAGCCAAAAACTCCTATAACTAAAAAAAGAGGTCCAAATAATGATCTAAATTGACCCAAATGCCTACACCCATAGAAATATAGAAATAGGCTCACACGCCTATGATTATTGAAATAAAAGTCTTTACTAAAATACTAAGCTTTGCCGTCCTCCTCTGTAGCTTGACTAGTTCTTGCATTGCTTCCTTGATTTTCTTAGCTTCTCAATCTTGTGATTGGCCCATCTGAAACTTGCAAGGAATCTTTAAGATTTGACCTACCATGATACCCATCATTCCCCCTCTCCTCAAAAGGATTCAACCTCGAATCATCACCTGCATCAAAGGGAGAAAGATAAAAAACATGGAAAGTAGTAGAGACATTATATTCACCTGGAAGATCCACTTTATAAGTATTATCATTAATTTTCTCAAAGATTTGGAAATGCCCATCTCCTCAAGGATGCAATTTAGTCCTTCTATGGGCTAAAAATATTTCTTTGTGCATATGAACCAAAACCCAATCTCTTGATTTAAAGATGACACGCTTTTGTCCTTTATTGACTTGGGAAGAAAACTTTTCATTCTTCTACACAATTTGAAATCATACATTCTCATGAATTAACTTCACCAATTTGGCTTTCCTTTGTCAATCCAAGCTATTCATTTCATCAATAGGTAAAGGTATCAAATCTAAAGAAGTAAGTGAATTAAAATCATAAACAATTTCAAAGGGAGAATTAGTAGCAGCATGCATACTCCTATTATATGCAAACTCTTTAAATGGTAAACAATCCTCCCAAGTCTTCAAATTCTTTTGGATGACAATGCGTAAAAGTTGAGTTAAAGTCCTATTAGCTACTTCAGTTCATCAGTGTGGATGACAAGTGGTGGAAAAAAAAATTGGTACCTAATTTTCCCCACAAACCCTTACAAAAGTCGCTAAGAAATTTAACATCTCTATTAGAAATAATACTCCTAGGTACACCATGGAGTCATACTATTTCCTTGAAAAATAAATCAGCTATATTTATGGCATCATCTGTTTTATGGCATAAAATGAAATGTGTCATTTTACTAAATCTGTCCACTACCACAAAAATAGAATCTCTACTCCTTTTTGTCCTAAGCAACCCCAAAATAAAGTCCATAGATATATATATTCCTATGGCTCACTAGGAACGAGTAAGATGTATACAACCCAACCCATGAGGTAAAACCTTAGATTTGGCTTTTCTACAAGTAATGCACCTACTACATATTTGAATGTCGTCTCTTCTCATCCTAGGCTAAAAGAAATGCTCATATAAAATTTCCAAGGTTTTCCTAACACCAAAGTGTGGCATTTATCTCTCATCATGTGACTCACCTACCAATAATTCACGCATTGAACAATTTGGCATACATAACTTGCTTTCTTTAAACAAATATCCATCATACTTATAAAATTTCCCAAATGCTGCTTTATCACATGCCATATGCATATCAGAAAAATTAGCATCATTGGCATACATATCTTTCACATATTCAAACCCAAGCATGTTGGCACTCAAAGAAGTAAGAAGTACATACCTTCAGAATAAAGCATCAGCAACAATGTTCTCTTTATCTTACTTATAACGAATGATATAAGGAAAAGTTTCAATGTATTCCATCCATCCATCATGTCTTTTATTCAATTTACCTTAATCCTTGAGATGCTTCAATGAATCATGATCAGTGTGGATCACAAACACTTTATGCCAAAGGTAGTACTACCACGTCTCTAGAGTATAAAGTTCTTTCTCATAAGTGAGATAATTCAAGGCCACCCAGTTTAGGGTCTCACTGAAGAAGGCTATGGGCCGCTTAGCCTGCATCAAAACGGCTTCAATTTTCATTCCTAAGGTATCACATTGGAAATCTCAAAAGCTTTACTATAAAGTCGGGTAATGCTAACACAAATGCAAAACATAACCTTTCTTTAATAGTAGTAAATGCATTCGCTTGATCAGTCTTCCAATGGAATCCAACATTCTTTTTTATTATTTCAGTGAGTGGTGTAAAAATGATGCTAAAATCCTTAACAAAACGCTTATAAAAACTAGCTAAACCATGAAAAATTCTTACGTCAGTGATGCTTTTAGGTGTTGGCCACTCCTTGATGGCCTTGGCTTTCTCTTCATCCATCTCAATACCTTTTGTACTAACAACTTAACCGAAAAATAACTTTTTTCCATACAAAAGGTATATTTTTTAAAATTAGCATACAACTTTTCCACTCTCAACACATAAAACAAATCTCAAATACTCAATATGTTCATCCAAGTTATTGATGTACACTAGGATATCATCAAAGTATACGACTATAAATATGCCTATAAAAGAGGTCCAATTAATGAATTAAATAAGTCTGAATGTCTACAACCATAGAAACATAAAAATAGGCCCACACACCTATATTTATTGAAATAAAGTCTTTACTAAATTATTAGGCTTTGCTGTCCTCCTTTGTAGCTTGTATCACATGGATTAAATCTAGTTCCTTTTCTTTCAAGTCCATCTTGAATGTGTCTTGCTCGATGAGTTTGCAAACTCGGCTCAAGTGAATTGCACTAGTTTTTGCATTGCTTCCTTGATTTTCTTAGCTCTTGATCTTGTGATTGGCCCATTTGGAACTTTTAAGGTATCTTTAATCCTTCCAAATTTTCAAATTCTTTTGAATAACAGTGTGTAGAAGTTGAGTTAAAGTCATATGTTAACTACTTTTGTCTGTCCATTAAGCTGTGAATGCCAAGTGATGGAAAATAAAAAAGACAAGATACATAAGCTATGTAGCTCCAAGAAATTGGAATTTTGAAAGAAGGCCTTTGGATGAGTTTAAAGATTTTCTAACAATAAGAGAGAATTACTTTAAATTAGCTAGATGAGAGAAGTGTAGTGAGGGATTAGGGAAAATCGGTTGTGTTAGGTAATTTTCTCAATTGAATATTTTCTTTGAATTATTTTATTTCAAATTGTAATTTCAAAAATCTTAGCGACTTTTCTAAATAAAGTAGAGATTAATATAATTTCGGTACTTGTCAAAAGTAAGATATCAATCCTTAATGACGATACTCTTCTTATCATTTTACTAAAAACTATAATATTGTGCACTTGCAGTTTTATACTAATCAATAACATTCGACTCTCTTGTGGTGTTCAAATTTTATACATTTGGTTCATGATTCCATTATAATCACTGGGTTTGGAGTTTCTTACTTTATATTTTCGGTTCGCATTTCATTTATAAACGTTGGATCAGGGTTTTCTATCAAAAATCTAAATTTTAGCTTTATTTGACAAGTATTCCAATATTGTTTGTTGGATTTCAAAGCATGACCCCCGGGGGGTGAGGGGGGCTTTATAAAAAAACACGCTTCTTCATTTTATAGCACGATGAATGTGAATAGTATTTTTTTCAAATAGAATTATTATTTTCTCTACTTGTTCTTGAAAGAATTTATCAAAGGTAAACCTTTTGTGGCATTTTCTACGCAATCTAGATTCTTAAAACAAGTTTTCAACAGGTATAGATAATCTTGACTTGATTTTTGGCTTTTTAGGATGATTTCAATATGTTCGTGGGTAGATTATCTTGACTTGATTTATACCTAACTATTACCATTGAATCTCTACAAAAAAATTACAAAACCTTACATGTGTCTAGGGTGGCTATGATTCGGGCAATGTTCTACACTTGTGTTAGCATTACCTAACTTTAACAAAAATTTTGAGATTGAATGTGATGGCTTAGGAATAGGAATTAGAGCCGTTTTAATGCGGGATAAATGGCCCATAGCCTTCTTTAGTGAGAAGCTAAGTGGGGCATCATCCCTTACCCCACTTATGACAAATAACTTTATGCTCTTGTTCACGCTTTAGAAACATCCCTTACCCCACTTATGACAAATAATTTTATGGTCTTATTTATGCTCTAGAAACGTGACAAATAACTACCTTTGGCATAAGGAGTTTGTGATTCACACCTATCATGAATCATTGAAGCATCTCAGGCATCAAAGTAAATTAGACAAAAGACATGCTAGAGGATGGAATACATCGAGACCGTTCCTTATATAATCCGTTACAAGCAAGCTAAAGAGAACAATGTTTCTAACGATTTATCCCCTAGCTATTTACGTCTTACTTCTTTGAGTGCCAAAATGTTTGGGTTTAAATATATGAGAGAATTGTATACCAATGATCCTGATTTTTCTGATGTGTATATGGCGTATGACAAAGCGGCATTTGGTAAGTTTTATATGAACATTTCTTTTGACCTAGGATAAGAAGAGACAATTCAAATATGTTGTAGGTGCATTACATATAGAGGTCAAATCTAAGGGTTTACCATATGGGTTGTATACACCCTCAACCGTTCCTAGAGAGCCATATGTAGACATATTTATGGGAGCGTACTTCCGCTAATGCTAAAGTGACTCACATGAGGGAATCCTCAGTGGGCTCAGGAGAACATTGAGCGAAGATGCTAAGAAGTGGCTGACGCCTTAGCCGCTTCCATTCGTGTGATAGCAAAGTTGACAGGGGAGTTGTCTTGAGTTAGGAAGATGTTCGTGGATGAACGTAAGCAGAAAGGGGTATAGAATCTATTCATGTGGTAGTAAACAGATTTAGTAAAATGGCACATTTTATTCCATGTCATAAAACAGACGATTCCATAAACATATAGATTTATTTTCAAGGAAATAGTGTGATTCCATATGTACCTAAAAGTATTGTAGAAGATAGAGATGTTAAATTTAAAATGTAGCCACTATAGCAAATTTTTATTTTCCACCACTTGTCATCCCCAGACTGATCGACATACTAAATTAGTCAACAAGAGTTTAACTCAACTCTTACGCACTGTCACTCAAAAGAGTTCGAAAACTTAAGAGGATTGTTTGCCATTATTGGTGAACAAAAAAATTGTTAGCTCAACTCGATCAACAGCTCGACCCGTTCCTGGCCCAATATAACCATTCCAATTAGTTGAAAACGGAAATTCCCATTCTAATACAGTTATCGACTCACTTGTTTTTCAATCGGGTAATACGCGATAAGCTGACTTAGGCAAAACATTAGGTCTGCTTCTCGATTCTTCATCTCTTTCTCTCGCTCGAAATACCTGATTCGATTTCACATTTCTTTGCTAATTGCTCCTATATGTTCAATGCTTCTATGTGCTACACTACAACATATGTCGCCATTTCCAGAGCTAAATTTCGTTGGAAATACCAACAAAAATCGCTGCTAATATATATTAGCAGCGATTACCATATACCGACTGTTCTTCGCTATTGAAAAGCCCAAAGTATTCTTTAGCAGCGAATTTAGTAATTCCCTGCTAATACACACATACTAGCGGCGATAATAATCGCCGCAATATATTATTCTTTGCGCTGCAAATGTATTCCCAGGTAACTCAATAAACGCTGCAACTATATTTTTGTGGCGAGTTTGATGCACTGCTAATATCCTAAAAATCGCCGAAAAAACTAAGTTCCTATATTATGCTAAGAGATTGTTTGCGGTGCTTTGTGTCGCTGGATACAAATGGCAGAGATAGTAATCGCCGGTAATATCAATTCATACAGCTGCACAATTTTTTAAACAGCTATTATTTAATGGAATGACTATGCAACGAAAATGTTTCTCTATAAAAGAGTTTGTTTCATGCAAATGCTTTTTCTAGGCGAATTAAAAAACGCTGGAAACTAGTTTGTTTATAAAATTTGTACCCGTGGGTGATTAAACCAAACTAGTCATCCAATTTCATAATATATATATATATATATATATATAACTAGTCATCTAATAATTAACTAGAAAGCCTCACATCCAATATCAATCATACATATATCAATAGTTATCCAACTAGTCATCCAGTTTCATACATATATATATACATACATATATATATATATATATATATATATGAAACCATAATTAGTCATCTAATTGTACACTGGCCTTGGTGCATAAATTGAGGCAATTAATTAAGTATTACATTGGGTCACGCTAGTGTTTCATATAGTCAGAATCAAGAGTATTTGCAGCAACGAAAAAACTACATTTATCTTCTTAACCCGCCATTTTACCAATGCCTCTAGATTTGGTGAGGTCATGTAATGTGTGCAGCACATCTTTTCTGTCCAACATTGATCAACTCTGCATCATGATTGTCTAGTCCCATTTCAATATATAACATACGCCGAATTATTCACATATGAAGAAAAATACAACAAATCTACAGCTTTTGATAGGTAGAACTAGATATGTAGTTCACTTCTTGATCAAACTATCAAATATATGCAATATTTTGTAGAAATAGGTGGTTGCGAGATGGATTTTTATGGATGAATACTTTTCTACATCTGAATCCATAATATTTGGGATCTAAGTTCTCAAATTTATCTCAAATATTTTCTGAGAAGAACAATAACAACCAACCAAGATTAATTTCATCACCATAATTTGCAAACCAATCCCATTATTTTCAGAGAAGAACAATAAGGTACTCTCTCGGAATTGTTACAATTGATAATGACTCCTACAGGTTTGTCCTAAGCAGATGCCTTGAAGGAAGTAGAAAACACTTTCAACTTCAAAGTCTGAAATTGATCAATTTCTTTGCTGGTTGCTCCTCTCATTTCTTCGCCAATTTCTCATTACCATACGTCATGTTTTCTGACTGCATGTTTAACATTTTCTTATAATTTCTATTGATTTTTATTCGACATGTTTATCTTTACTGTCTTCTACTTGATATATGTTGGGATTTGGGTTTTTTTTTTTTTTTTGGTATGTTTTGCCACCCAAAGTGAGCTTGTAGATAAGTTCTTTAATGAATTAGACAGAAATGTTAAGGAGTGCTCATTTTGGGTTTTGATGATATGTTATTGACCATAAATTTTTTTCCCTATCCAACATTGATTCCCAATGAGCAGCTCCAACATAGATATGTTCTTTGCGTCTTTTTTTTATGAGTGTATGTTTAATATTTTTAATTGTTTATTTGGTGGGAATAGAAATGGAATGATGGATACAGCTATGAAAACAGTTTCTATTGACCGCGGGATTGCTTGATAAACTTAGGCAACTGAAGTGTTTGTGAAAATGCAAAGGAGAACCACAAGTTTCTATTTAGTTTTTCCCTTTCTTCCTTGTGTCTTCCACCAAATAAAGATGTTCACCCAAAGAACAAAAAAAAAAAGTTATAATATTAGCATACCCTTTTTCAAAAAACCAAAAAAAACTATAAATGCTCAAAAAGACCCAAACTTTTTGGGCCCCCCTCTCCCTTAACACAAAAGTTGGCAGAATGAAACTGGTCTGGAGGTGTACCTAAAACATCTTGTCCTTCAGATCCTTTTATGGCCATCAATTTCATATTTGTATATTTATTCTGGTTTCAGTAACCAAGTTTGAAGTCTGCAAACAAAACAAAAAAAAAATTGAGTGTAAATTGTGTTGAATTTAATTCTTTATTGTTGAGAATGTGAATCTAACACATTATTGTCAGCTGTCCCTCCATCATTAGGACATAGGAGGGCCATAGGACTGCCCGGGATAATGTGCTAATAAATAATGTGACCCCTACACTTATTTATATAGTAATCCAAAGACTACTCTATGTTTAATAGCTGTCTAGCCTTAATTAGAGCTGGCCAAATCTAAATGGCAGCTTTTCAAGGAACGAATTATGATATCTACCACCTGTAAACACCCTCAGAACGAGGAGTAAAACAAAACCATGCTCTGCTCTCTTTTGACTAACGCAAATTTAATACTCAACAGCCACTTTGTCTAAAAGAGAACCTAGTCTCTAAATATTTCCCAACCTTAATGTCCTTTTTCTAAGATCCATTGGCAGAACTTGCTGAAGGAGGTGGAGCATTGTCATTGCCTTGGTTTCTGTTCAACTCCATTACATCTTTGGTTATCGCATCCAATTCAAGATTTTCTTGAATTTCTATTAAAAAACAAACATCAAAATCCAACGAATGGTTTAGAAATATCAACCAGAAAAATAACTCAACATGAATCATATAGGCTGATATGCTTAGAAATTGACAAAATCAATGCTAAAGAATGACATTTATCATTAACAAGGAATAAACATGTATAAGTGCGTCCGTATTTTATATCGCCAGAAATTAGAGAGAAACTTTTGTTTTAGATTTTATCATTTCCGATCATCTTATTATGGAGTATGTGTGCCTTGACTAAAGAGGTAGCCTTGACTAAAGACTTATAATTAAGGCCGCTAATTAAGGTGGCCTAATGACTTAGAAATTATTCAGGTCAAGGTCGTTGCATCTGCATATATATAAATATATATATATATATATGCAACGAGGATGGGGCGGCATGCTCGTGACTGTAAGAATAAGAGAGAATAGAGAAGGTGAGACGGAAGGGGATTGGAAGTGGAAGGAAGAGTTGAGAAGAAGACCAGGAGCAATGGGGTGAAAAAATGAAAATAAAATGAAGGGGGGGCTGCGTGGGTAATCAGATTAGGTTTTGTGATGGACTGAATGTTTTAAAATAAAAAATAAATTATATATATAATCTTGTCTTAACGAGTCATAACAGGTTTGACTTGTTATTAAATTGTGTCTTAACGGATCGACACGATTTGACCTGAAACCCGTTAAGTCTAAATACTAATCCGCTTTTATCGTATCATGTTCGTTTCGTGTTAATGTGTTGTGTTACATATGGCCACCCCTAATTGACCCCAACAACAATTAAAGTTCTTATCTGCACACAAAACTAGTTGATAACTCTCTCCATTAATTATAACTCTCAAGATATAATGGAAGATGTTGAAAGTTACAAGTTAGAAATCGGTAACATTCATATTTGAATAATATTTTATTTTAGTCCTTTTACTTAATTATATGTTTAACACAATTTTTTTTTTTTGAGTAGAGATAACTTTGAAGAATTTTTTACATGAGGTTAATTAACAAAAAAGAACTAAAATATAAAAAATATATATGTTTGGGTTTGAATATGTGAAAGACGTATGTACTACTTACTTCTTTGTATGTACTTCTTACTTTTTTATCCTCGAGGTATGTACTTATTTCTTTGAGCGCCAAAATACTTAGGTTTGAATGTGTGAAAGATGTATATGCAAATGACGTTGATTTTTCTTATATGTATATGGCATATGACAAAGTGGCATTTGATAAATTTTACAAGCTTGATGGATATTTGTTTAAAGAAAGCAAGTTGTATGTACTAAATTGTTCAATACGTTAATTATTAGTGTCTGAGGGACATGGTGGGGGATTAATGGCACACTTTGGTGTCATGAAAACCTTGAAAATTTTGCATGAACATTTCTTTTGGTGTAAGATGAGAAGAGATGTCATTCGAATATGTGGTAGGTGCATTACTTGTCGAAAAGGCCAAATCTAGGGTTTTATCACATAGTTTATATATACCCTTACTCATTCCTAATGAGCCATAGGTGCATTACTTGTCGAAAAGGCCAAATCTAGGGTGCATTACTTGGGGCTGCCTAGGACAAAAAGGGTTTTATCACTAACATTTACCAACTCGGGCATCTCATCACTATCATCCTCACTCTCAGTCATCACCTCTCCATTGTCACGCATAACCATCACTTGTTTATTTGGATATTGAGAAGCAATATGCCCTAAACCCAAACATTTAAAACATTTAACATCTCTATTCTTTGAAGGTTAGAAATCTACCTTGGATTTGTTTTTGCTAGTTCCCTCATCTTTCCTCTTTGGTGGTTCGACCTTTCCTTATAGCACAGCTCGATCATTTCTATCCCACTTAGATTTCCAATGAGTGATAGAAATCGAAGTATATCTTGCCGCCCCTTTTCTCTTCAACTGCCTCTTCACCTTCATAGTCATGTGCATCATGTCTTCTACCTCCGCATAATGCTGCAACTCAACTACATTGGCTATGTCCCTATTCAAACTAATTAAAAATCTAGCCATTGTGGCCTCCCAATCCTCCTCTACATTAGTCCGAATCATAGTCATCTCCATCTTTTTATGATAATCCTCTACACTCCTAGACCCTTATGATTTTGTAATTTTTGATAGAGGTCTCTATAGTAATGGCTAGATATAAATCTCCTTCTCATGAGAGTTTTCAACTCACGCCATGTTTCTATAGGTCTATCACGATTCCTCCTCCTATTGGTTATTAATTGATCCTACCAAATAATTGCATAATTAGTGAACTCACTGCCAATTTCACCTTCTTCTCCTCTGAATAATTGTGACAATCAAAAACCAACTATATTTTCTTCTCCCATTCTAAATAGGTTTCAAGATCAGTCCTACTTTGAAAAGATAGTATTTTCATTTTGATGTTCCTAAGGTTCCCCATCTACCTTATCTCGACCCCTTAGGTTTATCCTAGATCCTCTTCATACATCTTGCTAATCTATCTTATCCCTCACTTCCCCTAACACCAAATTGAACGGTTCAAATTGTTGTTGGATGGCCTACAACACAAATGATGAGTTACCCTCCCCCTCCTTAGGTTTTGAGTCGCTTTTATGTGATAGTTTTAATGCAGTGCAAAACAAAATGTTAGTGATAAAACATCACACATTATGTTATTGACTCAATAAATTGTTGAGTTAAGCTCATGAATATTCTATTATTCCAATATATGTAGATGTAAACAAAATGGGACCAAAATAAGCAGATTACTGAATGTTTGGACGCCTAAATATAGATGTGTGAGAAAAAATGGGGCCAAAATTATAATAGTATTAGACTGTTGTGTTTGTGAGTATAAATAATATTGGATGTTTTATAAATGGAACTAATTAAAAACAAGAGTTATAATGGTCTTTTTGTGGACGCCAATTAGATAGTAGTAACTAGTAAGCCAAAATATCCATTCAAAATAATTAAATTCGCCACAAAAAGGCTTATGGCTGCGAAATGAGCATGGCCGCAAATGAGTCCAGCGTCAAAGATTTTAATTAATTGCGTCCGGGTTTTTCGCTAACTTGATTTTGTTACGGCAAAGTTTTGGTGGACGAGATTCTATTACAGTGTTTTCCATTGGGCTATTGTGACGAAATATTTTGCTGACAAACCTCAATGTCAACATAACATGTTGTAGCAGACGAGAAAGGAGACAACATATTGCAATGCCACTTTGAGTTGTTACGACGAATATTGTTGGTGCAATAAATATTTCTCAACGACAATAAAGAGCTCCTGGATTGTCATTTGCTATGATTTTATATACCATTAGCGGCAATGAAAATTTGCTAGAAAAAGTTCGTATTTACGATTATTAATTCATTCTGCTGACTTTGCGTAGAAAGGTGCAAACATTGCCAACGGCGATGCGACGAGCCTAATAACGACGTGATATATTTATAGCGTTTTTACATGCTATTAGCAACGAATTAAGGCGCTACAATTTTTTCTTGTAGTGAGGTATTATACCAGTCGGGAGAGCAAAGGAGTCCCAACTGTGGGGCCCTATAGAATTGCTCTTCTTTGAAAGTATAGTCATTCAGTATCAATGAAGGTATCCATCAATTTCTATTTGAGTGATGATGCACTTACAATTTGTTTACCATTAGTTTACTATTCTTAGTACATTTTTTTTTGTTATTTTATTTGAGATATTTTTTTAACATCCTTGAACAATAAGAAAAAATTTTACTAATACTCACTTTTTTAATCATTCAGTAAAAAAAAATTAAAAAAGTGGTAGAAGGGTGATAGATAGATAGTGAGCCTATCGTTATTCTTTTAATTTTAATCCTAGAATTGAAGGAGAGGCCCCTTGAAGTGCCTTAATACAATTGCTAGCATAACATATCAATTACACGTTAGACCATATAACAAGAGTACATCAATTCCAAGTTTGGGTGGTTCGCTTAAAATTAAACAAGTAACAAAACTCAACGCCCCGGACCAACTTAGCCTAGCTAAAGGAAGCAAGGGGTCTCAGTTTTAGGATATCAGATTTTTCAATTTGGCTATACTGGCCAAACAAAGCTGGAGAATGATCCAGAATCCCTCCTCTCTTGCAGCCAGGGTAATTAGGCAAAAATATTTTCCCTCTTCAGGCCTATTGGCAGCCAAGGTGGGACACATAATCCATCATTTGCATGGAGAAGTATACATGCTGGCATCTCCCTCCTGAAGTCAGGATTAATGTGGAGAGTAGGAAACGGGAGGAAAATAAATATCTAATCAAGGAAATGGGTACCAAGCCTACCCTCTTATCAAGTGATCTCCACAAACGACCCTAGTTGTTGGTGTGAAAATGTATGTGATATAATTGATCCTCAACTCTAGAGGGGGAATGAAAAGCTTCTGCAAGAACTTTTCAATGAATTCGAGATAAGGGTCATTAAATCAATCCCCATTAGTCTAAGGGGCCGAGAGGACAAGATGGTTTGGAATATCACTACAAATGGCCAATATACAGTCAAGAGCAGGTATCACCACTATAAGAAACTAGAGGATGACTTTGAGGGAGAATCTTCTACTAGGAAGGGGATACCGCCACCTGGAAGAGTATTGAAAGTTACAGGTTGTCCCGACAATTAAGCTCTTTTTGTGGTGAGCATGCAATGAAACTCTTCCCACTTTATCTAATTTGAAAAGGAGGAAAATGTTGGAAGATAGCCGCTGCCCAATCTGCTACCTAGAAATCAAGACCTCATGCCATATCTTATGGGGTTGTGAAGCCTCAAAAGATGTTTGGAACCAAGGTCTTGTATCCAGAAAATGCATTTCCAAAATGACTTTTTTTTTTTATCAATATCTGGTCTAATCTTGTTCAGAAACTAGAGCACACCGATCTAGGGGATGCAGCCATGACACTAAGAGGGATATGGACTTGCAGGAACGAGGTTATCTACAACAAAGTTTTCAGCCCCCCCGCTCTGTTACTATTGTTAAGAATGTGTCTCGCTCCCCTCCTACAACTGTTCACCTGTAATAAGTTGAAAAGATTCTGCGATTTTCACCTAAAAAAGCTCTGATGCTTAAGTCAGTGGATTTTCCAATTATCAAGAAGAAATTAGAGAACAAGGGAGAAAATTGGACTCACTCTATATGGAGAGTTACCTGGTTTATATAGGCTTTGTGATGATGCTTATCTTCTGCGAGGATTTCTGTTCACGCATCATCTTTATGTAATTAACGTGATCTCGTATCTACATGGAATCTTGCAGATAATGGTGAGGGTTGAGTGTTAGTTTTCGTACGTGCCTATGCAGGGCTCAATACTTATCCGTCCCGTGAATTAGTAATTGGGCCTGCATTATCATTCGCTTTTATTCTGATGGGCTCCTAGGCTTCTTGGTTTAAATAGGCCCTACAACTACCTCGGGAATTTTCTTCGCCTTGAAGTATAGGAAATTCAATTCGTTTTGGCTTTTGAATGTCTAGGTTCCTGCCATGATATGCCTAGAAACTCATAAATTCCTGTGAACCATCATGTGCCTGCAGCCCTTTAGTCTTTTCATTAGCCAAACGTGGCAGTGGGGTGGGAGTTACCGTGTGACGGTTATTTTTCATCAGACGGCTACTCCCCTGCTTTTGTTGTGACAATGAGGGATTCTCTGGTTGGGTAGCTATCTCTGTGGCCCTCTTGTCTAATGGGTTGAAGCTCCCTTTTTGCCGCCCTCTTCACGACATCTTGGATCTCTTGGAACTAACCCCTATTCAACTTCATCTTTTTACCTTGAGGGCTTATTTATGTGCTTGTATCGTCTTTCAGATGGTTCTAGAGACCCTCCGCGACTCGAGAGTTTTTATCCTTTTATGATGTGAAGGAGGCTACCAAGAGTTGTGTGGCCGGTTTTCGTAAAAAGGAGAAGGGGCAATCCCTGGCTCTATTTGAAGGCCAGTACTCCAATGACAAGGCGTGGACCACAAGATTCTTCTTTATCAGTGGCCAGGGGTGGGAGTTTCCTGCCCAAGAGGGAGGATTTCAGGGATTTTCCAGTTAGGGTGATCTGGCGCCCTATCCCTAAAAGCCGACGTTTATAGGCCCTCATGCCTCCACTGTCCCGCCGCTGGCTTGAATTGATGGTGTTCGCGCCTGCGCTGCTGACCATCCAGACGACCTTTGGACCGACAAATTACTGTCCCCCACCCATATTGATCAATTCTTGTCATCTCCCAACTGCTCCTTCGTTCAGGGGCATGATTTTATGATCACAAATGTTATTTTTGCCCTTCTACCAGTTCCCTCTGAAAAGGCCATGAGAGGCACTCTTGTTGTGTGGGAGAAGAAGGAAGGGCCAAAGGAGAAAATGCGATCAGAGATTGACGCAAGCGAAGGCAAAAAAGAGAGAAGATCCAAGAAGAAAAACGATGAGGGTCAGAGAAAAATGGCTCGTGCTGAGGATTCTTCTCAACACCTTCCTTCAAAGAGACCATCGAGGAAGTTCAGGAGCGGACGCCTACACCCCCATCTTCAATAGGAGACTTGGCGCCCTCGGTGGACGCCTACAAGCAGCTGCCCCAAGAGTCTGAAACTCATTTGGGGGGCGGTCAGGCCAGAACACTTTCCTCTCCTGTGGTTACTGCGCCTACCGCCTCTGGTGGTTTTTTCGCGAGACCATGCTCCACTGGCTAAGGAATAAGGAAGGCTTGGCCAACATTGCCCTTTTTGAGCTAGCCGCCACGTTCCAAGTCCAAGCGCCTCTCCGGACTAGTCCTCTGGAGTCTGCTTCTATGTTTGTGCCTCCAACTACCAAAGCCTAGTGAGGGGTGACGATCTACCCTCTAGTGTGGCAGCTGGCCTTCAATTGGAAAGGGTTACTGGTTCCGGTGTCCGCCCACTATCCTCATCCAAAACTACTCCTAGGGGAATGGAGGAGAATTTGGTTGGCGCCTAGCTCACTGGTCAAGAAGGCTTTCAGTACCCTTCTCCCAAGGGCGCCCGCGAGGACTTGGTCATTGGCCAATCTGACTTGAAAACTCCCTCAACCACCATATTTAAAGGCTACACTTCATCTTTGGTTGGTAGTGGAGAGTGTCACTCGACCATCCCTCTTCCCGCATCTTCGTTTGGTGGGGATCCCACTCTCTTACAGAAAAGGAATTGGATAACTTGCTTCAGGAGGGTGCCCATGCAAAACGAGATGAGGCAGCTCGTCCTGAGGCACTACCTGATTCTGGGCATTTGTTGGGCCAAGTGGCGACTGTGGCTCCTAAGCCTATGAGAACTCTGGCAGCTGAAAGAATTGGTGACCCCGTTGAAAACACTGGGGGTGATGGCAGCGGGGATGCCTCTTCCCCTCCTATTCTTGCTCAAGCCGACATCGTTACGGAGGTTGCCAACCAGTTAATGGATTGGTTGTCAATAGTAATCTCCTGACTTATCTTAGTTTCTCTTCTCTCTTTCCTTCTTCTCTTTTACTTTCTTTGGTTCTCTTTTCTTCGTCACAGGGTGTTCACAATTTGGCGGTGCGCGTAGTGGCTGACTTTGTTCGAAGGGAAGAAGAGATGAGACAAAGGTGGCAAGCCGACAAGGCCGAACTAGAAGCCCTGGTTGAGAGAAATAGGGAACTCGAACTCCGCTTGGGCTAGGCGGAAGGTTTTGCCAACTCTCTTCATGGGGAGCTAGAGCTCCATGACAGCGAGGTCCTTGAGCTTCGGAATGCTGTTCACCTTGCTCAAAAGGCGAAGATTAGGGGTGACTTTTCCCACCGGGTCTTACAGTCTGAAAGGGACCTGGCGAAGGCACAGCTTTCCAAAGTTCAACTGACCTATAATGCTGAGTCAGCCCATTTGAACTCCGAGCTCCTCGTCCGCAGTGGAGAGTTAAACTTAGTCCGGGAAGAGCTGGCCAATTCGTGGGAAAGGTACAGTGATCTGACCAAGGATTTGTTAGATGCCCTGGAGAATGCGCGCCTTACAGCTCAAAACCTTTCTGAGGCGCAAGGTTCTCTGGCTGAGTTTCGAGAGTGTCACCAGAGGTATAAGACAAACCGTGTGAACATGGACGAGGAACTTAGGAAGGCCAACTTGGTTTCTCTAGCTAGGGATGAACAGCTAGCTAGGAAAGTAGACCAGCTGGCTGTTGCCCAGGCGAAAACTGCCCGTCTTTAGGCCCAATTGACTATGGTTCCTCAGGTTAGGGACAAGACCTTCACTTTTGATCATGGTGCTGGTATTGTGCGCCTTAGAAACCGCCTCTTGGCTGATACTGCTACGGACCTCTAAACTCTCAATACTAGCTTGTTCTCCCACGAGATGGCCGCCTATCGCCACGTTGATACTTTCAGGAGCGAGGAAATTCTAGATGTGTTTGTGGATGTTCCTCCATTGCTGCTACATAGCGAAGGCGATGCCCCTTGATTTGAGGCTTCTATTCTTCTTTTTATTTTATTCTTTTTGTAATTGCACATTGTAACCTCAATTTGTAATCAAATTCTTTTTTTTTTTTTTTGCAAATAACATCAAGTACTCACTTCAATATTATACGCTTGACTTGCAGTTTGATAGTTTCAAGTATTTGTCTCAATTATTTGGGCGGTCCGTGACCTTTCCCTTGACCCCGCAAGCTAGATTGATTGTTGTGGGTCCCTTAGCAGGATGGTCCCAAACCTTTCCCTTTTTCATGGCACCACGAGTTTCACTGGTGTTTGAGGATGGCGGGGTCATTTGACTCTGTGCCCCTTTTTCTATATGGCACCTGCAAGTGCTGTTACTCGCTATTGGTGTTTAAGATTGGCAGAGTCATTTGCCTCTTCGCCCCCTTTTACGTTAGCACCGTAAGTGTCATAACTCGTCATTGGTGTTTAAGGTTGGCGGGGTCATTTGCTTCTTCGCCCCCTTTTACATTAGCACCATGAGTGTCATAACTCGCCATTGATGTTTAAGGTTGGTGGGGTCATTTGCCTCTGCGCCCATTTTCTATATGGCACTTGCGAGTGTCGTTACTCGTCATTGGTGTTTAAGGTTGGTTTGGGGCGGTCCGTGACCGATTTTCTTTAACCCCGCGAGCTGGATAGCCCGTCGTGGATCTTTTATTAGTAAGGAATTCTTTGAGTGTGATAACTCAGTATAGGTGTTCAAGGGTGGCATGGTCATTGACCTCCGCGCCCCCTTTTTTTTGCACATGATGCCACAAGTAATTACGAGCACTTTATACAGGGCATGAGATTCAGTGGAGTTGAAAATGGGCAAACACCGGGATTCTCGAAGTAACAAATACGAATGTTATAATTATAATCATTTAAGAATTCAACTGAAATAAGAATGCTAAAACAGAAATCACTATAATGAAAAATAAACAATACTACTACTAAGGGAATATAAAAGACATAACTGAAATAAAAGTACTGACAACACTACTGGTAAAACTTCTTCAGGTGCTCTGCATTCCATGGATGAGGTAGTTCCTTTTCTTGACTGTCTTTTAGCCCATATGACCCAAGCCTGTTGTTTGCCACTACCAAGTAGGGTCTTTCCCATTGTATTCCCATCTTTCCATGATTTTGGGTTGTCACCCCGCTCCTCTTCAAGCCTAGATCCCCGATTTTGAAGGTCCTAGGCTTCACTCTCCTATTGAAGTACTGCTCGGTTGTGGCTTTCTCCACTAATATTTTGTCTTCCGCTATTTCTCTTTCCTTTTCTATCAAATCCAGATTTTCTTCCAGATTGCTGTCATTTTTATGGGTCGAATAATGGTTTGTTCTGTAGCTGGGCAACCCTACTTCAACTGGTGGCACCACCTCAGTCCCATAAGCTAGCATGAACGGGGATTCCCCAATTGGTGTTTTGACTATTGTTTTGTACGCCCAGAGTACTCTCGGGAGCTCGTCTACCCAATCTCCCTTCTTTTCAGCGACCCTCTTCTTTAGGATAGAGAGTAATGTTTTATTGGTTGCTTCAGCCTGCCCATTAGCCTGGGGGTGATCGGGAGAGAAATACTTGACTTTAATCTTCAACTCGGCACACCATTCCCTATACTGATCAGAGTCAAACTCCATTGTCTGTCACCAAGCTATGGGAAAATTTCAATTTGGCAGACAACATTCTTCCACAAGAACCTTATCACAACTCTACTGGTTATGGTGGCCAACGGTTCCACTTCTATCCATTTGGTGAAATAGTCCACAACCATTATCATGAATTTCACTCTGCCTTTCCGTGGTAGGAATGGTCCTACTAGGTCCACGTCCCATTGGGCAAAAGGCCATGGTGCCGTCATGGACGTCAGTTCCTCTAGTGGGGCATGTTGCATAGGCGCATACTCTTGGCATTTAACGTACTTCTTAGTAAACTCCCGTGCATTCCTTATTACATTGGGCCAGTAATAGCCTGCTATGACTGCTTTTCTGGCTAAGGCTCTCCCCCCTGAGTGATTGGGCGAAACTTTTTGGCCGTTGTTACCAAGGCGAAAGCTAGCATTTCAATCTTGGGATACCGTATTTCCGCTCCTCTAAGGGCTCGGCTCATGTAGTATACGGAGTGTTGGACGGCTCCTCCTTCCTTTACCAAGACAGTAGATACCACATATGGTGAAATAGCTAGATACGGGTAGAGTATATCACCATCTTCTGGTTGCTTCAGAAGGGGTGGATTAGCTAAATATTGCTTTAATCTTTTGAATGCTTCACTACACTCTTCATTCCAGGGATGTGTCTTGCGCAACACATGGAAGAAAGGCATACACTTATCCCTCGATCTTGCTATGAATCTACCCAGGGTGGCCACTTTCCCTGCTAGTCGCTGTGTCTCATGCAAGTTTTCCAGCAGGTTCATATTGATTATGGCCTTTATCTTTTCTAAAGAAGCCTTAATCCCTCTTTCAGATACGATGAACCCCAAAAACTTCCCTGACTCGACTTCAAAGATACACTTGGACGGATTCAACTTCATTCTATATTGGCGTAGTACACCAAACGCCCTCAAGTCTTCGATGTGCTGGGCGGGCTCTTTGCTTTTCACTAAGAGATCATTCACATAGACTTTCATAGTTTTCCCTATCTATTTGCAAACATTCGGTTGACTAATTTCTGGTAAGTCGCTCCTGCATTCTTTAATCCGAACCGCATCATTTGGTAACAATACAACCCATAATCTGTTATGAATGCAGTCTTTTCTTTATCCACCACGTGCATCTGAATCTGGTTGTATCTTGAATAGGCATTCATGAAACTCAGTGTTCGGTGTCCTGCCATTCCATCCACGACGAGATCGATACGTGGCAGGGGGAAGCTATTCTTTGGACAAGCCTTGTTAAGGTTGGTGAAATCTACGCACATCCTCCATTTACCATTGCTATTTTTCACTAGTACTACGTTAGACAACCACTCAGGGTAGTGGGTTTCCTTGATAAAATCGGCGACGAGTAGTCTCTCGACTTCCAAACTGATGGCATCGTATTTCTCTGCCCTGAATGATCTCCTCTTTTGGCGCATCGACTTGTGTGCAAGGTCTACACCCAAGCGATGTTCAATGATGGCATTGTCCACTCCAGGCATCTCTTCATGGCTCCATGCAAACACGTTTTTGTGTTCCATCAATAGCTGCTTCAAATTCTCTTTGTCCACCGGGAGGGCGTTTGTACCAATGCCCAATGCGAACGATTGTTTCCAGGCGGTTAGGGAATAGAGTTACGAGCTCCAAAGGCTTATTAACCTTGGTGTGCTGTTGACTTTGCTCGTCTTTGACCTCCACATCCTTTTCCTGAGTTCCTGCCATGGGTGGTGTGGAAGGGGTGCTATGCACGTACTCTTCATCTCTTCCACGGTGCAGATCTTGCCTCCACTCTTCGACAAGTTCTTGCACATAACATTCTTGAGTTAGTGTCTGCTCGCCTCTTGACTCTCCCACCCCGCCTCTGGTTGGGAACTTGAGATAATAAATAAAGGTTACTACCCTAAGCCGGTTAAGTGTTGGTCTCCCTAATATAACATTGTAGGAGGAGGGAGCTTTGACCACTAAGAAGTCGGTCAAGGTGGTGGCTGTTTGTTCTCCAATCCCGGCGGTCACCGAAAGTATGATGGCCCTAACAGGTTGGACTGCTTCACCGGAGAAACCTTTCAATGGCATCGGGGAAGGTTGTAGTCGGTCACCGTCAATACCCATCTTGCTGAATGCTTCCCAAAACAGTATATCGGCAGAGCTCCCATTATCAATCAGCACTAGAGCGTCATCATGTGGATACAAAACCCCTTCTATGTCCTCTTCTCCGAAGGATATTACTATTTGACCATCACTAAGTTTCTGTTGTTTGGGGACCCTGTCCGCCAAATAAACTTCCTCATACCTTGCTTTTCGTTCATACGCCTTCCTACTAGATGTGGACATTTCGCCTCTAGCAAAGCCCCCTGCTATTGTTCGGATCTCCCCGATGGGTGCCCTATTCCTGTCATCTTTTAGGGGTGATCTGTTTCTGCCATCTCTTGGGGGCGATTTGTTCCTACCACCTCTCGGTGGCACCCTGTTTCTGTCCCCGTCTCCTTTCTTTGTTGTCCAGTTGCCATTGTTTCGGGACTGGCACTTCTTTTATCCTCCAGCCTGGACTCTCGACGTCGCCTGGTTTTGACCGTTCTGCCATCATCCGTTCCAAATCACCAGTTCCCACCAGTTTAGTGACCCTTTTTTTCATGGTCATGCAATCCTCTGTCCAGTATGAACCCATCTGGTGGTATTTGCAGTATCGCCCGTTTGTTTGGTGCTGTTGCTTTTCACCCGTCTTTCACCTCTTCTTTGAAACTTAGGTTGTTATGTATCAGCTTGGTATTCCGATCTGGTTGTCTTTCTTGCCTCCTTTCTCACCGACTTGCTCCAAGCCTTTTTTATCATCTCGTCCGCCTCTCTGTTTTCCTTCCGTGGCTCTACCAAGGCTTGCAATGTGTCCTCGGCGTTGATAAAATTGTCTGCCTGATCCATTAATTCCCTGAGGGTGGAGAGAGTCTTCTTAGCCAGCCCCATCATAAATGGGCTTTGTGGCCAAATTCCACCCAGGAGAGCGGCCAAACTAATCTTCTCGTCTTGATCATCTTTCATCAACCGCTCCTTATTGAAGTGGGTGAGGTAGCTGTTGAGGTCTTCGTCTTCTTTTTGTTGACCGTGAGCAGGTAGGCAGCTGGGCGCTGGCGCCTTCTGCTAGGCATGAACTGGGTTATGAACTGTTTGGCCAGGTCTTCAAAACTATCGATCGACCTTGGTTTGAGAGTGCCAAACCATCATCTCACTGTCTCCTTCAGGGTCAGAAGAAAGGCCCGGCAAGCAATCTCGTCCGGGAAACCATAGAGCGTGATGTAGGCTTTAAAATTCTCTAGATGGTCCACTGGATCCTTGGATCCATCGTACAGGTCTATCTGGAGAACTTTAAATTTTGGTGGGTGCAAGACCTCCATAATCCGCTCGCTGTATGGCAGATCGGTCTTGTTTAGCAGGCAGTCGACCGACAAAGATTCCCCCATCTTTCTTGCTATTTCCTCGTATTTTCCCGCTAGATCCTTAAGTTATTCGTGTATCTTTTATTTCTCTGTGCGTTCCCTTTTGGCTTCAGCGGTGCTATCTGCTTCTCCTTCACCTTGCTCACTATAAGCAGGTAGGGCGGCATCGTTGGTTTCAACATTCCTCCACCATAACTCCTCGTTTTCTTTCTGCAACGGTTCCAGAGTGTCTAACGCCTTCTTCAGTCTCTCCTCGGTTGCTGCTAATCGTGCTTCCATGGATGCTTTTGTTGTTCGGCTCGCTATAGAACGAGTTACAGTTGGCATGCGAGAACCACATTAATAGTCCATAAGGGTATTCCACAGACGGTGCCAATTTTAAGGACATGTCTCGCTCCCCTCCTGCAACCGTTTCCTGCAAAAAGTTGAAAAGATTCGACGATCTTCGCCTGAGAAAGCTCCAATGCTTAAGTCAGTGGATTTTCCAGTTATCAAGAAGAAATTAGAGAACAAGGCAGAAAATTGGATTCACTCTACATGGAGAGTTACCTGGTTTATATAGGCCTTGTGATCATGCTTATCTTCTACGAGGATTTCTGTTCACGCGTCATCTTTTCGTAACTGACATGAGATCTTGTATCTGCATGGAATCTCGCAGATAATGGTGAGGGTTGAGTGTTAGTTTTTGTACGTGCCTATGCAGGGCTCAATACTTATTCATCCCGGTGAATTAGTAATTGAGCCTGTCTTATCATTGTTTTTATTCTGATGGGCTCCCAAGCTTCTTGGTTTAAATAGGCCCTACAACAACAAAAAGCCAAAGTGGACCAACAAGCCTTTAGGGAAGCTAACTCAGTAACCCCCAAACCTCACCAAACAGATATAAGGAGACACACTTGGAAACCTCCTAAGGCTGGCAATTACAAAACTAACTGGGATGTAGCTCGATCGGTGGAGAAAGGCTTTATCAATGGAGCTCTGCGAGCAAACAGAGAAGTCTCAGGAAATACCTTCGATGCCGAGGCTTATGGCCTGCTGCTCACTACCAATTTTTGCAAAGAACTCGACATAAACCAGGTAACACTCGAAGGGGACTCCAAGCTAGTCATAAACCAGTCAAATCAAGAAAGAACCAACTAGAGTCTAGGAAGATTATTAATCGAAGACGCAAAGGAGTGCCCAGTAAGTCACTGCAACTGGGATGCTTTTCATGTCTTTCGCGAGGCCAATCAAGTAGCTCACATACTTGCTAAGTCAGCTCTTTTTGTATTAGAGGATGTTTATGATATTGAACAATGCCCTTTATGCATTCAATTTATTGTAATCTCTGACCAATATTTTGATGAATCAAATGAAAACAATTCCCATTTCATAAAAAAAATAAAAAAACAAAACTCAGCAGACATCTGCGGTGCAGAGAATTCTACTTAACACGTTCAGGTTAGTCTCAAGCTTAATGAATATTACGAAAAAAAAAAGGCATAGCCTACGATTTGTAGAACATTTGAACCCTATTTGGGAGGCGGGGCACCTAAAGTAGTTGTTTCTCTTTAGTCTTTATTATTATCGTATTTATCGTACATATGCTTTGTATATAGACTTGAGAATAGAATAAATAGTTATCATAGTAAACATACAACCCTAGTAAAATTGTAAAGGGGGGAAAGAATAGAGTAGTTGGGAAGGAAATATTTACCCCTCAACCGTCCCTAAATAATAGGAAAAATATGAGAGCCGTATAGGCTTCGGCTACCGTAGGTTTGGTCCAGGCGTCCAAATGAATGTCATTGTATTCTCCGATTTTGTATTGCAGCCTCTCTAATTTATTCATTTACTGCATACAAATATGAAATAATACTTGTACAATTGTACTGGAAGGTCACCCTTCTATATTGGGTAGGTGTAGCAAATGGCTCATTTCGTGGATGGATTATACGTGCCAAAACTGCTACTACTCAAATACGGCTAATAATACCTTGAGGCTTGATCATCAACAGTTGCTAAAAATTAGGTTTTTAGAGAGATTCTATTCATCTTATTAGATTTTTTTTCATCTTAATTTTTTGTGTATATCAATTACTAAATATGTACTACATTGAAAAATGTGATTAAAGATGGTAAATTTAAAATAAAAATATAATTTTTCTTAATTCTAACATGCATGATAGTGCGAGGAGACAGGGATACTATAACGCTCCGGACCCGTAGGGGTTCGAGAGTTACTTCCTATCACCTATACTCACATTCAATACTATAATTAAAGATTCTAAATTTCCAAATATCATATAAAACTTGGTCTTAAAACCTACTTCCTCAATATCATTAATTCCAAAAATGTTAAATCACTAGAATACAATAATATTTCCTTACTAAACCTTATCAATGTTCATATAAATTCTTTATGTTTAATCAACCATTCTTAAGTCATCTCACTCAATGCTTCATAATCTGATCCTCCACTGAAATATCCAAATTTATCTAAAAAATATTCAAAGATAAGGGGTGAGTTTAACCACAACTCAGTAAGCAAAGAACATATACCAGAGTGCAAACATGAGCATTTTCCAAAGTACAGCATGCAGAGCAAAATGTTCTTTAGTTTTAATATGCAGAACAAAACACATTTTCAAACGTAACAGAACAGTGGTTTTTAAATCATATAAAACATAGAGTACTTTGGCATAACAAAATTGAGCATCATCATTATATCAAAACAGAGCATCTTACAAAGTGAAGACCATGTTTAACCCTCGTGGTAGGGTTGTGCTAACCCCAATGGCCAAACCAGGCAGATACAGAGGTGAAACTTTCCCTTAATCATTCTTGGAGCCCCGAGTGTGCATACAGAAAAATCCACAATAAACCACTTTATTTCCAAAATAGGTGCACTCAGAAACAGAAAAGTTGATACCAACCCAAACAGAGCAGAGATAAAGCAGAGCAGAACAAAGACAGAGTCAGATACAAACCAATATACCATGTTAAAGGTTTTCAGAGCCACATCAAAATATTACAGAGTACCAAAACATTTTCAAAAACATTCTCACCAAACAAAACAGGGTTCAGAGCATCTTTATAAATCAATGCACAAATATTTTAGATAATCAATATCGCTATTTTTTACATTTTAGAAACAACATTACAAAAGCTAAGCTCATGTCTGCACAATGCATGATAGAAATATTTTTCTCTTTTCCACACAGATTTCATGAGTAATGCAAATAATTGACCGAGGTTGTTTTTTCTAAGTTCTCATTTATAACAAAAACATACAAAGTTTTCAAAAAGTCAACCTCGGTCTCAGAGTTGGTGTAAAGCCAAGTATAGGAATCCTGCTTACCTGGATTTCTTAGCTTTTTTTCGAATTTCTCCAAACTACCCTGAACAAATAATGATCGACACCTATAAAATAATCAAGTAATTCCGTAAATTTTTAAATGATCACAAACCTCGAAAATAGAACCTGAGACATAAAATCCAATTCTTCTCTTCACATCTAAATATCCTCAAAACTCTGAGTATCAACTCTCTCCAAAATGCTTTGAATTTACCAAATTCTTCCAAAATTTTAAAATATTATAAATTCTCTAAACTATCAATTTTCACTTAATCCAAACTCCTTAATATCCCAAAAATCTCCCGGCTAAAACATTAAAAGTCCCACTTATTAGAAATTCAAATCCGACAATTCAAATCCGACAAGTTAAAATAAGAAAGCATTATTTCGTTTAATAGGAGATACGCCACGCCCGTTAAAAAACAGGTCCAAATTTACCAAAAAACAAACTTTAAAGTGTAAAACATATAGCGTTTGGCGTGATTAACAAATAAGGGTGTAAACGTAACTAAAGAGATTTTTATTTTAACAACCTAAAGCCATGCATGTGCTTAACATAAAAAGTGCATAGCCAACCTTTAAATCTATAAATGCTAAGCGTTCAAAGAGAAAAGCACAGGTAGCACGACAGAGACTCACCAAGGAATGAGCAAGGGGCGTCATCAAAGGGTGGCTCAGCTAATGAGATGGCATCACGGGGGCCTCCTCCTTGACCTGTGGTGGAGGATAGCTGAAGAGAGAGAGAGAGAAAGAGACAGAGAGAGAGTGCTTACATTGAGAAGGGACCAAGAGGGGTGAAGGGCTGGGCAGTGTTTGAGTATGGTGCAAGAGGTGAAGGGGTGATCCAGGTGTGGTGCAAGGTTGAGTAACACTGTAATTTCTACTCAGTGATGCATGATGGTACGCGAAAAGGGATGCAACATGCTTGGGCTTTGTTGCTCTGTTTTTTAGTGTGAAAAATAGGGGACTGCTCATGGAGACAGCCAAGATTGTTGCTGGGTTTGAAAGGGCTATTTCAGGCTCATGGTGGTGCTCTCGTGGTGGTCCTTTCCTGGTCGTGCAGGGTGATTTCCGGTGGGTGTATGGCTCTCGGTTGATATGGGCATACAGTGGGGCAGCACATTGATGAATGCTCTATTTCGGGAATCAAAAACAGGGGACTCTTGGGACTTTTTGGTGGAGGTTGATGGGATTCTAGGTGGTGTACCCTGTGGTGGTTTCTCGGTGGCTATCAGTCGTGGTTTGGCGTCTCCAAAAGTTGATGCGAGGTTTGGGGAAGGTGGTCTATGACACTTGTAATGGCTGTGCGGTAGAGGAGTTGGACCTCACGTGGTCTTTGAAAGGGCAGTGCAAAGATGATGGTGGTTTGCGGCAAGGAAAGGTGGTGCTAAGCAGTTTGGATGGCTGAGGTCGTAAAAAAAGGTTAGCAGCAACTTTAGGTTTCTTCTTGTATGAGGAAGGAATATATCTATGTATATAGAAGGTTGAAAACCCTAGAGAACAAGAGAATAAGAGAAGGGACGTGCACGCGAAAGACATGGACGAGATGAAGGCAAATCTTAGTTTAAAAGGAAACTGATATCAAAATATAACTCCAAAAAAAAAAAGATTTGGTTTCCAACAAATATCTGCAAAGTAAAAATGTAACAAAACTGACATGATCCCTAAAGATATGGAGAGATGCAAATCATTCTTGCATCGGATACGGCAAACTTGAGGTAAAAAGAGATCACCGAAAAGGCAAAACTGATTCAATGTTGAAAGACGAGGATAAAATCAACAGGAAGAAAACATTAAAGATATCGAGAGCACACAAAGGAGAGGAACAATGAAAATAAAAATAAATAAGTAAATAAATTTTCAAATATACGAAAGGGATTTTCGCTCAAAATAAATACATAAATAAATATGATATTTTAAAATTCTGGGTGGTGCTGGACTTGGGTGTTACATTCTCTCCCCCTAAAAAAAATTTCATCCTCAAAATTCGCTAGTATTACAAGAAAAGCCTAAAAATTTATCTACCACAACCATTTCATGCCAAAACCAACTTTGATCAATGTGAAATGTCAAAGTCATAAGTCTAAAACTCCAATTCCAAACCAACAACTCGTTCCACAAAATCAATGTGAAATCTAAACCTCTAGATATCATCTTTCATCAATTTACAAAATTCTCATACCTTACAAAATTTCCAATTATCCACTTTCAAATTCTAAACCCCAAATTTCCATATAATCATTTCTTAGTCACAAAATTCTAACCCCTCAAATGAAGTTACCACCTAAACACAAAGATATCTAAAACCTCAAATATAAAATTTGTAGGACCTCAAATCTGACTCAGGATCAACCTTATGTTCACGTCAACATCTAAACTTTAAGTCATATTCAACTCATGCCAACATAATGCACCAATAGAGTATAAAACTTCAAATTCCTAAAACCTTACTGCAACATGAATATCTATGTATCGAATATAAATGTATATCACATACATCATTAATTAAGTTCATAAGAGTTCAAGAATTATTAATAATATTAAGAATATTATATATTTTTATTTCTAAGATATTCTCAGTTAGATGTTAAGATGAGACGAAAAATTTGTAAATAGTAGTAAAATAGTTTGTGAATAGTAATGCAATGGTTTAAGTTAAAATGTGTTATGCAATTTTGGAAAATGAGAAAAATATTAAATAAAAATATTATAAAGTTAAAATACGGTTAGATATCATTTTTATTTTAAATTTAAAAAAATTAAATTATTTTTTATGTTTTATTTGAAAGTTTGAAAAAATTATAATGATTAGATAAAAAAATTAAAAAATTGAAAATATTTGTATTTAACTGATGATGAGATGTTTACATCAAAAGTAGTTTTAAGAAGAATTTTACATGAGTAATATTATTTACTAATTAGTTATAGTTTTGTGGTAGGGATCCCTCATCTAGTGAATAAAAAAAGTTAAATTCAAATTATAAAGCTTATTGATATAATATATATATATATATATAAAAGAAATGATTTATACCACTATGAATTGAGTGCTTATACGTAACCGTTTTGAATTTATTTCAAAAAAGTTTATTTCGATCAGGAGTGCCACGGGACCTGCAACATGAATATCGCATACCGTTTTGAATTTATTTCAGTCAAGGGTGCACGGATTCGCAATTGGGGCACGCGGCACCCCTGACTGAGCTGGCTTATTTTATTTTTAAAAAAAAAAAAACAAACGAAATAATTTATTTCAAATAGTCTTTCTTAAAACAAACGAAATTGAGAGAGATGGAAAGGAAAGTTTCAGAAAACACGAAACTTCAAGAACAAGCATGAATCATCACAACTGATAAATTCCCAGCAATTATATGAAGCAAAGCCCTCGTTCGAGCAACCACAAGCAATCTAATGCTTTTAGGCCATGTGGGTAACTTGAGGCAAACGGGCCTGGAAAGTTGCATGGGAATTACAGTTCCAATGCCAGTGTCAAAAATGGCGTTGGGAAAATCGGCGGCAATGCAATTATGGGCAACATTGTAAGGAAGAATAGAGACGAATTTAGACACTTTGGAATTGTGGTGAATAAAAGGAATCCTGAGGAGCTCAAGGCCATGGGAAACGAGGCATATAAGTAGGGCGAATTTGAAGAGGCATCTCTTAGCTATAGATATGATCGAGAAATCGCTATCGAATCAAACAAGGCATCCTACGGTCCTACCATTGCAACAAGAGTGCCGCTTTGATACGTCCAGGCATATTTCGTGTTTTCTGAAACTTTCATTTTCCTCTCTCTCGATTTCGTTTGTTTTTAGAAAGATTATTTGAAATAAATTATTTCTTTTGCTTTTTTTTTTGTTTTAAATAAAATAACAAAATAGTTGGATCGCAGCTTCCGTACGCTATAGCCCAGCAGTACACACACAATAAACAATATTTGTATTATTTAAAATACTGTTTATATTAATAATAAAAATATTATTTATATGAGTGTGTGCTGTTGGACTATAATCCTGCAGCGTACAGGAACCGCAACCCAGCAATTCTCAATAACAAAAAATACATCAATCAGAGGGACAGCAGGCCCCAAGTGCAGGGCTCCAGAAAATTTCTCAATGAGCCCATTAAACATTACTTTATTAAAAATAATTTTAAAACTCAAAAGACTACCCTGAATTTATTATATAATTATAAGCAGGTTTTATTTAACATAGAAGTAAGTTAATCACTTTTCTAATTGGGAGCGCCTTACGTCAAGAATTGGTACGTATACACATTTTTACACTCTCCAATCAAAAACTCACACATAAGCACTTTTAAAAACTAAAAATAGAATTGATTTTTAACTTTTTACCTCTAGGCATTTAACCCGATTCATCTTCTTCTATTTTTTTCTCTTTTCAATTCTCTCCCTCATTAAGTTCTCTCTCTCGAATTAAACTGGTGAATTCATCAAGAACTTTTTGGCTTTAGTATAGTGGTGAATCCATTGCAAACACAACTTAGAATAATTTTTTGGTTGGTTGGTTGGTTGGTTGGTTCAAAGCA
This sequence comes from Platycarya strobilacea, assembly GCA_036898215.1. Classification (NCBI taxonomy): domain Eukaryota; kingdom Viridiplantae; phylum Streptophyta; class Magnoliopsida; order Fagales; family Juglandaceae; genus Platycarya; species Platycarya strobilacea. Next base: position 12,377,038 of record CM072552.1, read on the forward strand.
AGCATTTGAGGTATCACTAGCTGATGTCTCAGGAACACAACTTCAAAGGTAAAATGATGTAATCTTAGAATTCCATGTGGATGATACAAATGGAGCTAAGGAGGTTCGTGGGTGTATATTTATTTGTTTTAGTGAGTTTCAAGTCGCGAACACAAATTCCTTTATAGTGAGTCCTTTGGATTTAATTGTGAAAATTTAACCAAATCCAATAGCTGACTTTCAACTTCTTCCTCTGTTGATCTGCAGACATACGGTTTTTGGAGGTTGGATAGAGAGAGAGAGTGCTGAAAGATAACGAAGAATGTTACTAGTGAGATATACAGAGAAAGAGTGTTGAGAGATATAAAGAGAGTGTTGTATTAGGGACCTCGGTCTAGTCCCTAAACAAAGTCGTCCTCTCCACGCACGTCTCGTAGTAATGACCAAAGGTTGCTTGTCAAAAGTCTTGGATTTGACTTGTTTCCAACTTTCGTGAAATCTTAAGATTATGGAATTGGGTATGGTATGGAGATTTGATAGTCTAAGTAGTAGGTTATGGTGGGAAAAAGTTAAAGGAATGTCCTTTGGGTAGGTTTATAGGTTAGGGTTTTTTTGGTAAAGGTGCATGCCTTGTAAAGTGTAAGTATACTAGGGTTTTAGTGGAGGGTAAAGGGAATTTCGAGATTCGGAAAATAGGTCTAGGATTTTGTGTTTTGGATGGGATTAGGTTGTAAGAAGGTTATCTTAAGATAGGTTTTAGTCAATGCTTGGATTGGGATTAAGATTCCTAAATTATAGGAGTCCTATTGGGAATGAGTTATGGTTGTGGGAAATGTCTCTTGTATTTGGTTGTAAAATGTCTTGGTCTAAGGATTTAAATCTGAATTTTGAATTTGAATAAGATGGGAGGATAATATATTTGGATTGGATAAAGATTAGGAGTTGGAGTTAGGTTATGTTTTGATTTAAGATTTCCAAAGTGTAAGAAATCCTAAGGTTAGGTTAGGGATTTCGGCCAAAGGAGTTTGGGAGGTAGGGAAATATTTTTTAGGGAGATTTAAGGGTGATTTTCGATTTAGGGGTTGATAATAAAGTTGAATGTGTTTGGTGAGAGAAAAAGATTTTCTAGGCTAAGTTTGACAATTAAAAGAAGAAAACTATTTTTGGTATTTTTGGAATAATGAAAAGAAAACTCTTTTTGGTACTTTTGGATTTATGAAATGAGAACTCTTTTTGGTATTTTTGAATATATGGGAATCAAAAGATATGAAGAGCAATATTTATTTTATTTTTGATATGTGGGAAGGTATGATAAAACAAAAGAACAAACTAGAAAATAGATGAACAATAAAAGATAAATTTGGAAAAGAAATTACTCATAAGGTTAATAGACTATTTCACCACATATTCACGAATTACATGGTGTAATTCTCTTCGAGAGATTCACGAATTTCACTCTAGAAGCCTAAGTGCAACAACACCGCGATGATATCTCAAACAAACCTATTCCTCTCTAGAAAAATAAGCCTAATGACCAAAAGATGTAAAATAAGCTACTTAAGGTCCTATTTATAAAAAAACAAGTTAGAGACTCCTGATGAATTCCAAAAAGATAAAATATAATCCTAATTAAACTATGACAAGTTGGAGACTCCTAATGAGTCCCATAAAAGATAAAATCCTAATTAACTTAAGACTCTACTAAACTTGGCCCTTGAATAGCCTAGGATGACCCTTAGATGGCTTAAGATGGCCTAAGGTATGGGCCATAAGCATGTTGGTGCATGGTTGGTTCAGTTGGCATGGTCCAGGCAGGGTGTAAGGGTTGGGCTTGCTGGCCTAGGGTGACCCATGCATGGGCATAACCACTGGTGGGTTGGGCAGAAGGCTCAGGAATGGACTTAGGCTCGTTCGGACTTGTTAAGTCATGTTGCGTGACTTGTTTTTTGGCGACTTTTAAAGGGGTCTCAACAGAGAAGTCAGAGACGAGTGTTTTGGAGATTGCACACCCATGATAGATTAAATGAGTGTTCTACGTGTCCGTTTTTTATTGGATGGTATAAATCTCTAAGGATTAGAGATTTACACCAGTTTTGTATTGAAGCTTTTTTCTTTCTAGTTATTTTCAATCCGCATAGGTCCAAATTTATTTTGTTACGAGGCTGGTAAGAAATTTGGAGCAAACCAAATGACTCTAGAGTTGGTAAAATAGAAAATGGCAAGTAAAATTTGTTTTATAATTCTTTATATGATTATATTTTAATTAAAATATATTTTTATAAAATATCGTGTATAAATATTTTTATTTTTAAATATAATTATATAAAATATAGTAAAATTTTGCCTCTATAGTTACTAAATACCTATAATGTAGAAATAATATTTTGTAACCAGATTAGTAAATCTAATACAAACATAATACAAAATTAACGAATTTGAGTTTGATATAAATATGATTGGGTCAAAATTTATTGACACACGATTAATAAATAGGTCAATAATGGATGGGTTAATCCACTTAATCTGAAATCAATTCACAACAATTCATTTAAATTCTATTTAAAATTATAATTTTATTATTGTTTGGTTGTGATATTGCTAATTTTAGACATGCTTATATTTTTTATATTTGGGTTGTAATTGTGTATTAACACTCATATTTTTTATTATTGGGTTTTTAATATTAATTTTTTTCTAAGTTAAAATCTAAAAAATTATTAATAATTTTTTATTAGATAGTCTTATTATTATTACTTAGATATTGTGATTATTAATAATTTTAAAATTTAAATTTAAATTTAAATTTCAATGTTAATTAAGTCAAATTGGTTATGTGAGTTAGTTTAATTGATTTATATGGAATAGGTTAAAATAAATGGTATCATATTGATCAATTTTTAATTATTGATCAAAAGAATGACATGATACCTAATGTGGAAATTTATCTGGTACATTTTCTCAATTCTAATTGTTTTGATTCATAGTGTTTTGTATGTTTATTAGCTTGTTTGTCTAGAATTTTATATGTCTTTTACATTAATTTAGTTTTTAAAAATTCTTGGTATTTTGCAGATATTTAATTATTGAATTAGGTTGAACTTGGGCTAATATGAAGATGCATAAGTTGGGCTATGCCTAGAGAAAAAATTCTAGTTAAGCTAATCTAGTTAAAACAGAAGACTATTTAATTTTTGGGTTCTAACTAAAGCTACACATCTCAGTTTCAGGTGTTATTTGGCTTTCTTAAAAGTTAAGAGGTAGGCCTAAATTTTTTATAGAGAGTCAAATCTAGTTCTACCTTTTTGTAGTTCGAAACTTAGAAGAAATAGAAAAGTTCAAGATTTTCCAGAAGTTTAGTGCGCCCAAAACCTTGTTTTAGTTTGCAGCCTATAGATATGGAGTTTTAGAAGTCAGAATTAAACAAGTCTAAGTGCATTGGAAAGTTGAGAAAGAGATATAAAATTTTCATGAGACCAACTCCAAACTATGTCATTTTAATGCTCAAAATTTAGATGGAAGTCAGGTAATCAAGAATTATGAATTTTCAGTAATAGATATGACGAATATCTTTTGTCTTAAAATTTGAAAAGAGATTTGATTTTAAATGGATTGGATGGCTTATAGATATGGAAGGAGGGTTTTAAAAAGAAAAAGGTTCCAATAAAAAAAAGAAGGGGAAGAAAAAATAAACACAGAAAGAATCTGCAAGAAACTCAAATTTGTAATGCGCTAAGAGATAACTAAGACATATTTTAATATTTTGATCGTGATTTCTTACTCACATATAGGATTGATGTGATTCGTGATGGGTTGGATATATATATATATATATATATATCTTAAAGGGCTACAACTTTGTCATTAATAATGATTTCAAAATTCAAAATCTTGAAGCCAATACATGGCTATTAAGGGAAGTCCTAAAAGTTAGGTTACTTTTTTAAGAAAAAATAGATAAATCTTAGAGTATGTTTTCTATCATATATGAGCATATTATTAGCACGAACGTGAGAGGAGAGAATTGAAAGAGCAACTATAATTCTGAGAGAAAGAACAAAGATTACTATTTCTGCAATTACAATTTTTTTTGTCAAATTTTTAGTAACTAATCTGTTATTAAGCATGTTGAATTTGAATTTATTTTTGACAAATAATTGGATTATTTTATTAATTATGATTTGCTAGTTTTCTTATTCGAAGATTATGATGTATTATTTAAATTTTTAATATGATTTGAGTATGGTTATATTGAATTATGAATATTCTTTGTTAATTTCAATTTGATATCTCAGTTTTCATTCATACAATTTACTGACCATGAATTATATGCTTAAGATATTGAATGAAGTAATGAAAGTTAAAATTCAATATTAGTTCGTGAATTTATCGAACTTTGACAATGTAGTTCATAAATAAATACACAGCATTGTAACTTACATTCAATAATTCCATAGAGCATAATAAATTTATATTTATTTATGTGATTACAAGAGTAGAAATAGGAATTCAATCATTGTAATTAGTAAAACATTAATGAAACTAACTGTGTTTAAACTTATTAAAAGAACTCAATTGATGAGATCCAAGCTTAGAAACTTTTCATATTTGATTTTTCAGCTAACAATTTGTAATTAGTCACACCAATTTGGAATCGTCTATATATAAAAGAAATTTATAAATTGATACTTAAATCTCCTTCTCATAGAAACGATATTCTTTTTGTCCCATTTTTATTTGTCACGACCCATGCATTTGCGATATAGTATAGGGACAATCAATTCTATCTATTATTTATATAAATTATATTAAAATTAAAAAATTCCAATACTTCAAATATATTTGAGATTGTGTTTCGAGACTTAAAAAATATTTTAAAATAGTTAAAAACACTTTTAAAGAAAAATTAACGTGTTTGATAATTTTATAAAAAGTACTTAGGCAATTAAAAAAAATTAAAAATCAATTTTTTAAAAAAATATCAAATTAAAACTTTTATAAAAAAATTCTACAAATAATTATATATTTTAAAAAATTACTATAACTAATTTTAAAAAACGTTTTAAACATATAAATTCTAAATAGTAAATAACTTTTTAATAATAAAACTTATTATTTTAAACTTTAAATTAAAAATAATATTCTCTACACAATCTCAAATCTGCACTTCCTCATCTAAGATCGGGTTTAGATCGATCTATATAATAAAAATTCTATGTGACCACACCAACACCACCTCTGGGCGCTGAGTTGGAATTGCCACCCAGCCTCTATAAATAATTTACCTCTTTGCGTCTGTCTCACTCTTTCGCTCGAATTGAAGTCAAACCAAAAACCAAGATGGCTCTGCAACTGTGGGAGACATTGAAGGAGGCAATCCCACTCTACACGGGGTTATCTCCAGCTACCTTCTTTACGGTTCTTGCTTTTTTCTTCGCCGTCTACTACGTGATATCGGGGCTGTTCCGGTCGTCTGATCATCATTATAGTCCCCGGGAAAGCGAGCAGCTGTCGCAGCCCCTGCCACCTCCGGTACAGCTCGGGGAGATCACTGAGGAGGAGCTCAAGCAGTACGATGGGTCCGACCCTGCGAAGCCTCTGCTTATGGCCATCAAAGGCCAGATCTACGACGTGTCGCAGAGCAGGTACTATTTTGTACCGAATTTGTAGACTGAATTTGTGGGAAATATAAATTTATCGTATGGGTTTGAAGAAATACTGGTATAATTAACTTTTTAGAGCGTTTTTCGCTCTTTGGGATTCTGGGTAGTCAAAATTTTAGAAATCTTTTGGGGTTTTAGATTTTTCTTCTTTTGGGGGAGGGGAGAGGTGTTATTGGTTGTTTTTGTTCAACGGCTTTGGCTTCAGTTCTGGGTATGTGAAAAGTGACCTTTAAAAGGGTTGTATCGATGGTTTTTTTAAATCAATGTATTACGTTTTAGGTTTTAACAAATTCCATGATCGAGGGTTATATGATTAGACTTGTTGGCATGGTAATTTGGTTGTCTAAAAAGAGGTTGTCTCGATATTTATTAGCTTATTCAAATGTATGGTAGGTGCTTAATATAGGTCTGATATTCTGAAGTATGAACGGAGGGTTCTTATAGCTTGAAACCTTTCGGATTCTCTATACATCACACTGGATGAGAGAGTAATCGGTTGCCCATGATTAACCCATTTTTTTAGACAAAAAAGCTGGGCCAACTTCCATGATTTCCTATCTTATGTGTATGTTCCTGTCTCTCCTTGATCCAGTTATGCCTTTTGCTTTCACCAACTTTTTTCTGCCTTCTCCACAATAAGCTTGCTTTTAACTACTTTTTTGTGCTTGTTTTTTTGTTTGGAATTCTCTTTTCAGTATGTTTCTTTTGAAATCATCAAGATTATAAGGCTGGCTTTTGATTTGAGCATCTAATCTAAACCCGTCTTCCTGGTAGGGTATTTTATGGACCTGGTGGACCTTATGCACTTTTTGCTGGAAAGGATGCCAGCAGAGCTCTTGCAAAAATGTCTTTCGAAGAGAAAGATCTGACTGGGGATGTATCTGGTCTCGGTCCATTTGAACTTGAAGCTTTGCAGGACTGGGAATACAAGTTTATGAGCAAGTATATTAAGGTTGGAAGTGTCAAGTCTGCTGTAGTGACAGATGGGGCGCCTGCCGAAGAACCTGCAGAATCTACAGATCGTGACATTGCTAAACCTGCCGAAGATGGTCCTTCAGAACCTGGTGTAGCGGAGGAAACTTCTTTAAGAGCTGATGCTGCAAAAGAGTAATCCTTGGATAAAGTAAGCGCCACCATTGCAAACTTGGTAAACCATTTCGAATGGAGAAGCCGAAGAAGAGTAATATTGGTGCATGTATTTCATGAATCATCTTTGACACAAGTTTAAGATTGCTGTATAATATACCTCTCTTGAGAACAGTTCTGTTTAAAGTCTGGTTTGACGAATAATGTATTAGTGATGGTAAACCCTGGATATTTTATAGCTGCAAGTTTTACCTTACCTCCTTCGGTGTATTTTATTTGATCGGAGGACTGTAGCAAAATAGATTAATTACTTATAGGGTCTGGCTTTTGCTCCTTAATATGCAATTTGAATTAAACTTCGGTCTGGATCCGGCATTAAAGGACGAGAGGTGCTCCAGGAAGCCACTGTATAGCACGAAAAGCACAAATGCTCCCAAGTGGATAAAAATAAAATTAAAATTAAAACAAAACAATAAGTAGTCAAAACAGATGGGAAAGTTTCAATAAATTTGGGTTGAAGTCTTTATGTGCTACAGTTCAGCGATATTTATTCACATTAATTTCTTTTTTTAAATTATGTCAGTATGTATTATTAGCTGTAGTATACAGGGGCTGTAGCCCAACAGTACTTGAAAAGTTTAAAGTTTTTGCATTTCTCACCCTCTTTGTTTTGCTGGTCAAATTCATCCTCCTGCCCATCTTGATGGAAATAAAAAAATAAAACTTCTCCTCTCTTGCAGTAATGAGAATTAGATACCTCTGCTCTTAAAGGTCCCCTCTACTTTTAAACATTCACATGATATGGTTCATGATGATCATCATTATTGTAATCGAGTCATCTCTTCTTCAAAACTAGAGAGACAAAGGCCGAAATAAAGATGATTATTTAAGAAGGAAAAAATAACATCTACATAAAACGAAAACAACAGAAAAAGGAGCGAGCATGAAAATTAAAGAGCACCCTAGAGGATTCTCTCTATCTCAGTGCATCACTTTACTCATCCGAATTGCTATCACCTCTTATGGGATCTCTGTTCACCAAAGATCCCTATTGAAAACTAGGCTTGCAACTTAGTTCATTTTTTTGAACAATTGAGCGTGAGGTGCAGAGCTGCAACTAACAGGGTTAGAGATAGAAAAAGAGACACGAAGTTGAAAGAAATGAAGAGGACTTAACAAAGTGGGATGCTATAGTGCGTCTGGACAACGAGGTGACTTTATTGCGAATAAGAAACCAACCAAGGAAGCTAAGAGAGATATTCGGGATGAGAGTGGAGAGAGAATAGAGTCGGAGAGAGGGAAACCAACCACGACTAGATTGTTCTAGGCAAGGGTAAAATGGAATTTTCAAATTGGTTTCGCGTTTTTCATGCTTCCTCTCATACATGCGTTCTAGTTTTTTTTTAAAGGGCGGACCAATCTTACGTAGGGGTGTAAATAGTCTGATTCGGTTCGGTCCGGTCTGAGAAATTTGTAGACCAATTCCATTCGGTTCAAGAATTCTCTCACCCCAGATCGGACCAGTTCGGTCCATACCGATCCGGTCCAATTCGGTCTAAGGGCGGTCCGATCCAATTCGGTCTAGGGGTGTCCCATATGATTTAATGGGCTAAATTTAATTTAAAATTTTACAATGATCAAATATTTTTTTGGTCCAAATTTAACTACTATAAATTATAATATGCTAATATTATAAGAGTATATATTATATATTAATGTGTTAGTATATATTATATATTAAGTATGTTAGTAAATTATAACTAATAACAGTATTATATTAGTATATTAATATATTATATATTTATATGTTAGTAAATAGTGATAAATTAGTAATAATATATTAAATAATAATAATACACTTATTACTTATAAGTTATTACTAATATTATATATAGATATATTATAATTTATATTTTTATATTTTTATACTACAACTAATCAATCAATAAATTATAATATGTTAATATTATAAGAGTATATATTATATATTAATATGTTAATATATATTATATGTTAATATATATTAATATATTAATTTATATTAATATCAATATTATAATTTATATACTATTTTTATATAAACATATATAAATAAATATATATATATATATGTCGGGTTCGGTCCGGTCCGGTCCGGTCCAGGGGGAGAAATCCTTTGGACCGGGACCGGATCAGAATTAATCGGTCAATGTAAAATTTGGACCGGACGGGATAACCGGTCCGGTTCGGTTCGGTCTTTTTATAGCCCTAATCCTACGGGAAGTTGTTGGCTCGACCATCTTCTCCTTCCCAATTACAACTTCTTCTGAGACCATCCATTTTCAGTTATTACCTTCTCATTTTTCTACATTCCCTTTTACAGGTCTCAATCTCATGTTATCTATTCTCTCATACTCACTTCCACTTCTCCCTCCTCTCTGTTAGGTTTTTGAGAAAATAACATAGAGGAAAGCATATTTTGTTTTTGAATTTTCTTGTGCAAAATTGAGGCAAGTTTGACTTAACATCTGGAATCGTCTATAAATATTAAACCACGTCCTTAGTAAACTGAGTTATTCATCAGTAGCTCAATATCATTGATGGTTTAGAAATAAGCATTCTTCAAATTTAAATTTGATTATGTTTGCTAAGGCATCATGATTGCTTCGCCATATAATTTGGAAACAGAGTTAATTATTGGAGCTTTTAAGATGCTTCCATGCTCGGTAAGCCAACTTCATTATTTGTCATTTATGGCCAAATTCAATGAAGAACAAGGAATTCCTTTGTTTTTTTTTTCCACCCTCGAGAAGATGGCTATTATTAACTAGAGTAATGCTACTTATTATTATCTCAATATGATTGATGGTTTAGAAATAAGCATTCTTGAAAGAGTTCTGTTGGACTGCAGCCCGCAACAACCCCTCACATGAATACTATTTTCACCATTTACATAAACAGTGAAAATACTGTTTATGCTTGGTAAGCCCAATAGATTGCAAGCCCGAATTTTTTCTTCTTGAAATTTAAATTTGATTCTATTTGCTAGGGCATCATGATTGCTTTGCCATATAATTTGGAAACAGAGTTAAAACTCTAGAGCTTTTTAAGATGCTTCCATGCTTGGTAAGCCTAGCTTCATTATTTGTCATTTATGGTCAAGTTCGATGAAAAACGTGGGAATCTTTGTTTTTTCCTTCATATTTTATTTTCCACTCTTGAGAGGATGACTTTTATTAGGTAGAGTAATACTGCTCATCAGTTTAACTTTCATAATCTTCTTATCCTATAACGTAGCATCAAGATGATAGTAGATTATTTAGTATATTAACTATAATGTGTTATAAAACTAAAAAGAAAACTACTACTATTGCAAGAGAAATATAAAAGAAACTCTTAAGAACTGAAACTTTCTTTCTCTCTCTATATTTTCTTATGAATTTCATTATAACTGAAGCCCATATTTATAGGCGTTGAAATTACTATGCAAGTTACTATGCAAGTCACTATTGCAGATTTTCCTTCATATTTTATTTTCCACTCTTGAGAGGATGACTTTTATTAGGTAGAGTAATACTGCTCATCAGTTTAACTTTCATAATCTTCTTATCCTATAACGTAGCATCAAGATGATAGTAGATTATTTAGTATATTAACTATAATGTGTTATAAAACTAAAAAGAAAACTACTACTATTGCAAGAGAAATATAAAAGAAACTCTTAAGAACTGAAACTTTCTTTCTCTCTCTATATTTTCTTATGAATTTCATTATAACTGAAGCCCATATTTATAGGCGTTGAAATTACTATGCAAGTTACTATGCAAGTCACTATGCAGATTTTAAAATAATAGTGGTGGGGTCATTTACATAATTTTAGTGGTGGGACAAGGGCGGCTGCCGACGGCAGAATTAATTCATAACACTCTCCCTTGAATGACCACCCATAAAAAATCTGCCTCGTTAAAACCTTTCCAAAGAAAAACTCAGTGGGAAGAAAAACCAATGGCGAAGAAAAAAGAGTACAGTCTTCTTATGTATCCACAAGTGCTTTAAGATTGTCTCATTAAAACCTTGCAAAGGAAAACCCAATGGGATAAAACCTTAGCGAAGGAAAAAGAGTACAATCAACACAAGTCTTCAGGACATTTACTCCCCCTAGAAAGTACATGACGATAGATTTTTGAATCTTCACATTTTAATATTCTGCACAATTTTCTTGAATGTCGCAGTTGGTTATACCTTCGTGAATAAATCTGCCAGATTATCACTTGATCGTATATTTGATATATCCTCATTTGATTTGAGTGATACAAGCAGCATTATCTTCTTATAAAATTGTTGAACTATCAAAATACCATACTTTTCTTGGATATGTTGAGTCATTGATCTCAGCCAAATATACTCTCGACTTGTTTCATGAATTGCAATAATCTCTGAGTGATTTGAAGATGAAAAATAATATATGGTTGACAAACTTAATAGAAATCTGATACCTGTAGTAATACTTAAACTCCCCTTGATAATATGCGTTAGTGTTTCAAGTAATAAGCAAATATGATTTCAGTATATATAACAAGTTAAGAATTCAAACACGATCTCCAACTAAATAATGCATTAGAGAGAGTATAATAATATTTTCATCTAAAATTTTCTCCCCCTCATTCGGCGTTATTAGGAAGAACTTGTTTATATACGGCGGAAATAATATTGGAAACCATCTATGTATGATAAAAGCTGTAAAAGCTTTGAGATTTAATATTATCGGTTCGGCGGAAAATCAAATCCGCTTGACATCGTGGACAAACGAGATCTTGAAGAGATTTGAAGACTTCGGGTTGTTGTTTAAATATAACCAATTTTACCATTGGTTTACTCCAGCAAAAAGATCTCGCATTCCTCATAGATTCAGTTGTTGTTCATCCAGAACGATATTATGTCTGATAGAAATTCTAATGGCCCAGATTTAAACCATGAACCTTTTATACCTCAACCACTTATATTTTCTCCTGAGGCTGTAAACACCATGATAGGAGCAGAAATATATCTATCTAGTAAATCTAATCCTGAAATTGTTACAGCATCAAGAACTCTCAGTGCTTAATATGATGTTTCTCTTACAACCATGTCACAGAGGCTATTGGCGAGAACGAGTGAGGTTGATCATCTTAAAAATCAAATATCTGAGTTGCATCAAACGCTTACAACTAAAGATAGAAAAAATAAAAATTTAAAACAAGAAAACAAGGAGCTGAAGAAACTTGTAAACTGGTATTCTCGTGACCTGAAAACACGAGTAGAAGAGCTGGAACGAGAGAGAGCTCAGATACAAAGTCAACAACAACAGCTAACGGCAGAGGTTCAACGTTTACAAGAAAACAGGGATAGCTGTAATTAATCTCGCTGGCTTTTGAAATTATGCATCAAGCATATCTTGTAAAGTGAGATTTGAAGAGATGATGGTTTGTCTTATTCTTATTTCTATTTCTATAAGAACCGTCTTTAGCTTCATTTAGTACGCATCAAATCTTCTTCTCATATCTATAATTCATCTGTATTTGTATTCTTATTCTACAAATTTTCAATGGCTCATCAATTTCCTTTTACTATTTCTCACAATCAACATATGAGGTATCCTTCACCTCAATTACAAGTTGATCATGCATCTTCCGCAGGTGCAATGTTGCAGCAAGCAAATGATCTGGCTAATAAGTCAGATCGTGAAGCTGTTTATGAGCTGGTGACTCTCGGCACCCGATACTCCTCCTCTATTGTTGGATTTTCCAACCGATTACAATCCAAAAATCGTGAGATTGAGGAGTTTAACGAGAAGGTTTCTGTACTTCAACGACTCGTTCAAGAGTCTGACAGAAAAATTGCAGACTTAAAGCAAGAAAATAAGAATTTAAAATCCTTACTTGCCTCTTCATTTCGATTGCCTAATCCTTTAGATAAGGATGGTATGTTGCTTTATGAAGAGCAAATGTATTTGAGAGATGAGGCTAGAAGTCTCAAATTCTTGTAACTCATCTATGAATTGAATAATAAGATTTTTTTCTTTTCAAATGCATTCCTTGAATTTATAGCAACCCTTGTAATCTTTTCAAGAGTTCTAATAAGGTAAATCATCAACGTAAACTGCAATAATGATGAATCCAGATTCTGATAAAACACATGGACATATAGGATTATTCTTAAATCCTTCTTTCAATAGATACTTGTTGATTCAATTATACCACATGCGTCCGGATTGCTTTAACCCATATAAAGATCTTTGAAACTTTATAAAATACATACTCCTAAATGTACTTGGATTAGATGCTTCAAGTATCATAATAATCTAATGATGCTTATAAATATGCAGTGACCACATTCATTAATTGCATATCTAATCCTTTTGTAATAACCAAATCAATTAAAAATATGAATGTGATTGCATTCATACCAAGGAAATATGTTTCCTCATAATTGCTCGGATTTCTACTGGAAACCTTGTGCGACAAATTATACCGCATAATTTCATTTCGCATTACGCTTTCGTATAAATACTCACTTATATCTGACAAATATTACACCCTTTGGTGTTTGGACAACAGGTCCAAATGCATCTCGCTTCACTAGCGATTTTAATTCAGTTTTAATAACTGCTTTCCATTTTGGCCAATCATTTCTACGTCGACATTTTTCGACGGTTTTTGGCTCACTTTCTTCATTACTTCTGGTAATATCAAGTGTTATCATATATGTTGTCGACAACAGTTTTTTTTCTATCCATAAATTTTCCAGTACTCATAAAATGTATTGAGATCTCATTGTTCCTCTCCAGGGAAAAACATTTCATGAAACACCTCTACAAGAGGTTACTCTTCAGGAGGTTTATACTCTTCAGGAGTTTTCTCTTCATGAGTTATACTCTTCAGGAGTTACACTCTTCAGGAGGATTATATTTTATACAGAAAATACGGTCTCTTCATGAGCACCGATTTTTATTTTTCTTGTGCACCAATAGGTCTTCAATGCTTCGGGTGTATCTTAGACTCATTTATTGCTGTTTTAACAACTCATCTTTCAGGGACTTCAATTCTTGCTTAAGCATTAACAGTAGTAATATATGATTTTACAACACCTTTAGTGTCAGTAAATACATCATGTAATTGATTTGCAACACTTTGTAGATAAATAATCCTCTGAACTTCTGCTTCACATTTATTTGTAAGAGGATCAAATTTAAACAGGGCTTTATTATCCCAAGTAATTTCTTGTCGTGCTTCAGGCACCGATATTTCATTATTTCAAAACATGATGAAATATTAATAAGCTTATATATAAAAACTTAGTATAAGTAAATCAAGTGCTTGGCCGTACAACAGGTACGTGACTACTGTTTAGTCATATTACATTTATGACAAACATCTTCATTTTTTTATGAAGAATTATTCTGAGGGTCTTATCCTTTTCTGAGTTTGATCACTTCTGGTGATACAATATATTTTTATCATCTTTATTGTTGTCGCTTTTGGGACCAACACTTCTATAATTTTTCTACCACGTCTACGCCCTTAGTTCCTGTTCACTTCTGGGAATTGTGTAAATTCGATATCATTAATAGGACGTAACTGGTGTAACAAAAACTCATTATTTAGCTCAATCACTAGAAGACAAAACAAAAGTTCAGAATATTTGTTGAACTTTCACTCTCGATATTGCTACTGCAGGAGCACATTCGAGGTATGAAAAATAATGTCTTCTTTTATATATCATCATCAGTGACATTTTCACTATATAATTTAATATTGAGCTGATTTTAAAGAGTGCATAATATTCAATACCACTCTTAAAATCTTGCAACTTCAAGTGCAATAAATCATAATGATCTTTTGAGAGGATTACATCTTCTGGTGCTTATATCAGTCTCTTAATTCATTTCACAAAATAAGATGATTTTTCATCATGAGATACACAGCACGGTCCTTCAAGGACACATGGTTTTCTTCTATGATTGTATCTTTCAAGTTCATCATCATATCCAAATAGATCTCATCAAAGATCTGGATAAATAACATTTTTCAGAAATGTCAATAATAATAAATCTCAATATTTGACATTATATTATAAAAATAAATCTGTGAATTTAAGAAATATATTCACATTATCATGATAATAAAAATAAAATTTTATCAATTAATATTCAAAAATATTACCTTTAATATTTATCTCAAGGACTGCAAATAATATATTGAAAAACTTACTTGAAGTAGAAGACCACTAGTTTTAGTATCGGTAGAATCTCGTGCTGATAACGTGTTATAAAACTAAAAAAAAAAATTATTACTATTGCAAGAGAAATATAAAAGAAACTCTTAAGAACTGAAACTTTCTTTCTCTTTCTATATTTTCTTATGAATTTCATTACAACTGAAACCCATATTTATAGGCGTTGAAATTACTATGCAAGTCACTATGCAAGTCACCATGCAGATTTTAAAATAATAGTGATGGGGTCATTCACATAATTTTAGTGGTGGGACAGGGACAGCTGCCGACGGCAGAATTAATTCATAACATAATGGTTGTAGTCAATGCCAATGGCATAAATACCAAGTATCAGGATGGATTTATGCAAGGTGGGATAGGTTAGATCTCATTTATGGCAGAAGCAATTTTAGCTCCATTGTATTTTAATGGAGATGTCTGCTTGCTTACGCAATCAATTTTGGATATAGCATTGAATAATAAAAGATATATTTTGTTAATTGACGCTTTGCATATTGACTTCATGAAAGGTAAGAAATGAAATGTAGATGCGACTTCTCCAAAAGTAATCTTTTGGCGTTTTGAGCTGCATCAAGTTGCTCTTGCAACAAAGAATCAAAATTATCTAAGACTTGAAAATTGAAAACAAAAGCAAATTCACGTTTTGGATTCAGGAGCAGAACTAAGATTTGGTGTTTAAGAGCGATCGACAAAGTGTGTAATACATATGAGTATAAGTAATGTGATTTTTGCACGTGACTATATATAAAAATAATAATCATACGTCATAAAAATGTATATACAAACATGTCTATAAATCTTCTTATAAGATTATTTCTTTAAGATTTCTGTAGTTTGCTAGAGACTATTACAAAAAAATAAAAATAAATAACCAACTTAGAATTTCCCCTTCAATGAAAATGCATAGGTAAAGTATTTTAACTTAGAATCGTGTCACAAACTATTAGATACAACATTTGATGGACATCATCGTGGACCAAGTCTTAAAGATCCCTTACAAGTTCCAGATGGGCCAACTATAAGGTTAAGATCTAAGAAGATCAAGGACTCAATACAAGAACTAGTGCAATCCACTTTAACTGAGTTTGCAAATTCATTGAGCAAGACCCCAACATTCAAGATGGGCCGAAAGAAGAAAAATCAACTTTAATCTATGTGATACAAGCTACAAGGGGGGCGGCAAAGTCTAGTAATTTAGTAAATATTTTTATTTCAATAAGTATAGGCATGTGGACCTATTTTTATGTTTATATGATTGTAAACATTTGGGCCTATTTAATTCATTAAATAGACTTTTTTTTTTATTAGTTATAGGAGTGTAATTTAGGAGTTTATGGTTTGAAAGTATTTTAGTCCATATCTTTAAGTGATGTAGGCCTTATTAGGCCCTAGGGTTTCATTAAGGGGTCATAAAAACACGTGTGTTTTCATTCACTATAATTATGAATATAAATAGTATTTTTTCAAAGAGGATTATTATTTTCTCTATTTGTTCTTGAATGAACTAAGAGCTTATTGAAGGCGAATAATTTGTAGCGTTCTCTTCACAATCTAGGTTCTTGAAACAAGTTTTCAACGGGTCTAGATCATTTTGACTTGATTCTTGGCTTTCTTGAATGGATTTCAATTTGTTCATGGGTTTAAAAGATTTTCAATCCCACGGGTTCAAGGGATTTTCAGAGCTCGGTTTCCAAATCAAAATTGATTTATCCTTTTAATTCTTGCATTTATGTTTTGTCTTAATCGTGTTCTCGGATTTTCTATTCTAATCTCGAATTCTTTGTTACTTTCATGTGTTTGAATTCACAGCTGTGATTTTCACAATTGATTATTTGTATACTTGATTCAAGAATTCACATCTACGAATTCTTTAATTGATTGCACAAATCCTTACTTTAATTTCATGATTTGTAATTTCAAATTTGAATTCAATTTGGGTTTGAATTCAATTTCAGATCTATTCTGATCATGCGTTAAATTCAAGATGTGTAACTTCCAAATTCAAATTATAAATCTATTATGACCTTTATTTTAAATTCCAGATCTTTGCACTGAATATGCATTAATTTAAAAAAAAAAGTCGAAAAAAATTGAAAAAAAAAAGTAAGAGAAATTTCGAAACTGGCTGCTTGATATGCCTAGCAAGTTGAAATTTGATATATCATCTTTAGTTTCTTATTTCCTAATTGCTCTTTTCCTTATTTCCTAATTTCTCTTTTGCATGTATAAATTCCTTGAATCTAAATCTCTTGTTTCCTAATTACTATTTCCCTTGTTTCATACTTGCTATTTCCCTTGTTTTATAACATTTTATTCATTTCTCTTGTTTTTCGATATATTGTTGGTTGGAATAATACAAGATCATGTCTTGATTTAGTTCAATTAATTCTTAAAGAACTTGAAAGGAGAAACAAGTGAGGGAAAATGCAAGAGTGGTGAGACTAATATTGAAAAAAGCCAAAAGAGTGAAACACAGTGAAGTGACATTAGTTGAGCGTAAACACGTAAGGGAGTGTGTAAGGTTTTATCGCTATCATTTTTTTGAATTGGTGAAGTCAATTCATGAGAGGGATGGCTTCAAATTGCATAGAATAATGAAAAGTTTGCTTCCCAAGCCAATAAGAGGCGAAGGCATGTCATCTTTGAAGTAGGAGATTGGGTTTGGGTTTAGATGCGTAAAGAGATGAACTAAATTGATCTTTCTCCCTTTGATTCAGGTGACAATTCAAGGTCAAATCCTTTTGAGTAAATGGGGAATGATGGGCATTATGGTGGACCAAGTTTTAAAGATCACTTGCAAGATCCAAATGAGCCAATTACAAGGTCAAGAGCTAAAAAAATCAAGTAAGCAATGCAAGGACTTGTGCAATCCACTTGGGCCAAGTTTGAAACTCACTGAGAATACCCCAACATTCAAGATGGATTTGAAAGAAAAAACAGTTTTAATCCATGTGATACAAGTTACAAAGACAACAGGGCAGGCATAGCTTATTGGTTTAGTGATAACTTTTATTTCAACAAGAATAGGCGTGTGGGCCTATTTTTATGTTTCTATGGTTGTAGGCATTTGATCCTATTTAATTTATTAAGTGGACTTCCGAATGGAGCAAATGGGCTTGGAGGTCAGACCCAAATGCCTACAACCATAGAAAGATAAAATAGTCCCACACGTTTATACTTATTCAAATAAAAGTCTTTACTAAACTACTAGGCTTTGCTGCCCCTCTGTAACTTGTATCACATGAATGTTGAGGTCTTACTTGTCGAATTTACAAACTCGGCCCAAGTAGATTACACCAATCCTTACATTTCTTCCTTGATCTTCTTAGCTCGTGACCTTGTGATTGGCTCATCTGGAACTTGTAAGAGATCTTTAAGACTCGGCCTACCATGGTGCCTGTCATTCCCTCTTTTCTCAAAAGGATTCGATCTCGAATTGTCACTTGCATCAAAAAGAGAAAGATCAGAAATATTGCAAGTAGTAGAGACATTATTCTTGCTTGGAAGATCCACTTTATAAGCATTATCATTAATTTTCTCAATGATTTGGAAAGTCTCATATCCTCGAGGATGCAATTTAGTTATTCTCTGGGTAGGAAATCTTTCTTTGCGCATTTGAACTCAAACCCAATCCTTGAGTTCGAAGTTGACACACTTTCGCCCTTTATTGGCTTGGGAAGCAAATTTTTCATTCTTTTACGCAATTTGAAGACATACCCTGTAGCATGTCTTTTATTCAATTTACCTTAACCTTTAAGGCACTTCAATGATTCATGATTGGTGTGTAGATCACAAACTTTTTAGGCTAAAGGTAGTGTTACCACGTCTCTAGAGTGCGAACAAGAGCATAAAGTTCCTTGTCGTAAGTGGGGTAATTTAGGAACGCCTCACTTAGCTTCTCACTTAAGAAAGCTATGGGCCGCTTAGCCTGCATTAAGACGTCTCTAATTCCTATTCCTAAGGCATCACATTCAATCAGAAAAACTTTGTAAAAGTTAGATAATGCTAACATAGATGTAGAACATAAACTTTTTTTAATAGGAGCAAATGCATTCGCTTGATCAATCCCCCAATAAAATCCAATTCTTTTTAATTATTTTAGTGAGTGGTGCAACAATTGTGCTAAAATCCTTGACAGATGCCTATAAAAGCTAGTTAAACCATGAAAGCTTTACCTCAGTGATGCTTGTAGGCATTGGCCACTCTTTGATAGCCTTAATTTTCTTTCATCCATCGTAATTCCTTTTGTACCAACATAACAAAGTAAAACAACTTTTTCCTTACAAAATGTACGTTTCTTAAAACTAGCATACAACTTTTCATCTCCCAATACATCAAACACACACTCAAATTCTCAATGTGTTCATCTAAGTTTTTGTTGTACACGAGGATATCATTAAAATACATAGCCACAAATTTGCCTATGAATGCACGTAAAACATGGCTGATTAATCTCATGAAAGTACTAGGTGCATTTGTGAGTCCATATTTAATCTTAAAGTAGTTTTCATTCATCTCCATCTTTAATTCTAATTTGATGGTATCCACTTTTTAGGAATGTAATGACGATATTTTACCGTAATATTGTTGACTGTTATGTAATCAACGAACATCCTCCAAGTCTCATTTCTATTTGGCACTAGTAGCACTAGTACTACACATGGACTCATTCTCTCTCACGTAGCCCTTGCTCATCGAATATTCAACTTGCCTTTGAAGCTCTTTTATTTCCTCCAAATTATTCTTATAGGCTGGGCAGTTTGAAATAACGGCTCCAGGTACAAAATCAATTTGATGCTCAATGACTCTAATGGACAGCAACCCACTCAACATCTCTTTCGAAAATACATTATCGAACTCCTGCAATAAAGAAATAGTCAAACTAGGAAGAGATTGGCTAGTGTTATCAAAATTAAGATAAATTTTTTTTATAAACAAGCAAGATCATTGGCTAATTTGCTAAGGCCTTCTTAACCTCACTTCCTTTTACATAAAAACTCAGTTTTTTTTTCTTTTTTTTTTCTTTATAGGCTCTCTTTCCTTTCTTTTATTTTTCCTCGTGATTTCACTCTTTTTTTTTTTAATTCTCAGTGACATTTCTACTTTCTTTTTTCACTCTCTTTTTCTTGAGGTTTTGGCCTCACTCTCATTTTTCTTTCTTGTGTTTCAGCCTCACTCTTTTTTTTTTTTCCCAATCTCACTTTTCAACTTGAGTTGGTCCTCATAGACCTGATTTGGGATTAAAGGAACAAGCTTGATTGTTTTTCCATATTTTACAAAGTTGTACCAGTTTATAAACCCATCATGAATCAACCTTCTATCATACTGCCACGACCTCATCAACAAAATATGGCTAGCATACGTAGAAACTACATCACAAAGCACCTCATCACTATATCACCCAATGGTGAAGGCTACCAAAACCAGCTTATTGACCTTAACCTTCCCACATTCATTCAATCACTGCAACTTATAAGGTCTAGGGTGCTTCAGTAAAAGTAAGTTCAACTTTTCAACTAGGGTAATACTAGCTACATTGGTGCAACTTCCCCTATCTATAATCATATTTCGCAACTCAGGCAACTCATCACTATCATCCTTACTCTCAGTCATCACCTCCCTATTGTCACACATAATCATCACCCGCTTGTTTAGATATTGAAATGCAATATGCCTTAAATCCAAACATTTCAAACATTTAATATCTCTATTCCTTGAAAGTTGAAAATCAAACTTGGGTTTATTCTTGCTAGTTTTCTCATTTTTTCCCTTAGGTGATTTGGCTTTCTCCTTTACTACAGCTCGACCATTTTTATCTAACTTTGGTTTCCAAGGAGTGTTAGAAACCAAAGTATATCTTGCGATCTCCTTTCTCTTTAATTATCACATTTTTTGTAGAGATCTTTATAGTAATGGTTCATGAACGTTTTCAACTCATGCCATGTTTCTACAGATTTTTCACAATTCCTTCTCCTATTGATCGATAATTGATCCCGCAATGGATAATTCTACGCGAAATCTGAAATCCAGAGTGTAATAGCCCTAAAATCTTCATCCTATTTTAATTATTTAATTAAATGCTAATATAAAAGATTAGTGGTAATTTGTAAAAAAAAAAACGAGCTCTAAAGAGATGGGCTTGGGAATGAAGTTTTGGAGATATGGATTAAGTAAATAGGCCAAAAGAGTAGTGGTGAGCCCATAAGCCCATAGAGTGAACTTATGACCCATCAAGCCCATAGTAGAGACACATGTCACTTGAAGAGAAACCCTAGAAAGTCATCCAAGGCTTGTAGGAAATTCTAGTTGGTAAATATTGACTAGTAGGTAGCCATGTGCCATGTAGGATTGAGTGTGGAATCTTATGGAGGGATTTTCCTATCATGGAATCTTGGAAGTACAAGACACCATTCTTTGACTTTCCAATAGAAGTCATAGTGTATAAGAATGTGACAAGTGGCATGAAGAGAATGATGGAAGGAAGGAGCAAGGGTTTCGGTGGGATGCAATCTGTGAGCCACTTGGAGGATTCCATGAAGTATGGCCACCAAAAAGTTGATGAGACAAGGGAGGAATGTGCAAGTGAATAAGGTATAATGTGTAAGAAAATATGGTGATGTGAAGAAAGGTATGGTGTAGGTGTAGGTGATGGAAATGACAAAAGCAAGGGGATGAAGCAAATGGGGTTTCGGTGGAAGCAAGGGCTGGGCCGGATCATGCATTGCTCAATTCCCAAAAAGTATGGCCTTGAGATCACTTGGATGGACACATGAGATGATGGAGGAATGATGATTGAGTGAAAAGCAAGAAAATGAGGACTAATCACTCAAGGGAGGCGCCGGCCATAGCAAGTGAGGGAGAAAGAAAACCAAATCTTCCAAGGCATGGCCAAGATTTGATCTTGGAATGACCTCATTGGCCATACCTAAAAATGGTAAAAAGTGTACCAAAGACCCTAGAGGAAAAGGCTTGGCCGTGTGACTCCATACTCATTCCCTTAGCTTGTTTCATTTGGACACATGCAAACATATTCCTATCTCACTCTCTCCTTACTTCTTGGCCAAAACCATCCAAATTACCTCCACCTTTGTTTCTTCTTCTTTCATCACACAATTTGAAGAACCCTAAATTAGTGGAGCTAAGATCAAGAAATATTGAAGTGGATAATACCTTGGAGAAGGTTAGTGCCTAGATTCATGCAAGTTTAGGAAGAACACACACACACACATAGCACTATTGTTTTAGCTAAAAAGAAATAAGGTTTCTTTTAAATCTTTATATTTATAATTAGTCTAATAAGAGATTCTATGTGTGCGTTTTCATATTTTAATCAAAAATCTAATAGGAATATTGTAAATATACTTTCACCTTTTCTTTAACATTTCTTGTATATAGTTAGGTGATCATGCTTGTTGGATTAATGATTGTATTGCCATGTTTGGATTAAATTGATTGTGTTAATACTTGTCTTTGATATGAATATTCATGTGTAAATCTCTATGATAAAAATAAGGTTAGAATATGAGTATAGATGATGGATCAAGTATTAGTAGCAAAAAGAAATAAAATGCATGAGTATCATATGAAATGAGGAAGTTGGTGCATGATGAATCTTAGTATTAAGCTTATAAAATTTGGTGTTACTAAGATAAAATTTATTTAAGAAAATTAGTAGTATGATTGATTTATTTAAGGAGGATATTGTCTTGAGGAAATGAAAAATGGACATGGGAATAAAACTTATGATTAATAGGAATTGTAATGGTGTATATAATGTGGAAAGAAGTAATCACTTATATATGATGACTACTGGTGTTTAATTGGAATCTTATGATATTTAAGGTTAAGACTAGAGGATTGAATTATATTGCTTTGTTGTGGAATTATTTAGTTTAAGCTTATAGAAAAAACTTGTTGAAAAGGAAACTTTGAATGAATTAAAAGGAAATTTCCCCAAGTTAAAAAGGTGAAAGAAGGAAGTTGGAATGAATTAAGTTTGGATATACAAATGTTTGCTTAGTGGATAATAGGGTTTCGGTTACCCCTTTCTAAAGATGATATATGTTTTAATTAGACACATTTAATTCTTGGAGGATAAATAAAGTGAAGTGATGAAGAAAAGCCCTAGGAATTACTCTAGGAGGTTTCAGCCTTGATGGGTTGGAAATGGGCCGAGTACTCCACTTCAATCCTAGGCCTAAATTTGGATGTTGGAGCATGATGGTTAAGTAGGAAATGGTAAGGTTTATCCCAATGAGAAAGAAAAGAAAATGAACTATGAATGCACTCGAGCTTGCCTCGGGTTTTGCATGAAAATAAATAAGTGTTGCATGTCACATGCATAAATCATGAAAAGCACGTTTTTAAAGTCCAATATGTTTTTAAGAAAAAGAAAAGGAAAGATTTAATTTTTGAAAGAAAAGAAAAGAAGTAAAGTTTTATAATAACCTCAAAAGCTGAGACGGGGTAGTGCCCCAGTGGAACTCCCTGTCCACTCAGGAGTGTTTAAAGTCGAGTGGAAGCCCCTAGGTCGACGAAAAATAGTCGGCGGGCCGTGTATGGCTCCAGAAGGTGTCCGGAGCGCGGTCACACCTAACACTGGTGGGTGACAAAGATGGGTAAGGTGTAAGGACCTGCCGTACTATAAGCTACGTGACGCACTCACTTTAAGGTGATACGGTAACCAGTAGAGAACACGCGGTGCTTAGGGGAACAATGTTGTGTCTCATATATGCTACGCGATAAGTCATGACAAGATGTGCTTTCGAGTCATACGAAAAGATCTGTATATGATAAGTGGCGCCTAAGAAAGAATAAAAGATGTGAAATGTTTTAAAGAAATGATTTGCAAAGCACTGATATGAAAAGAAGTCTGAAAGAAGCAAGTTTGTACGAAAGTTTACATGAGCATGTGCATGAGTTCAGTCATTCATTTGCATATGCATTAGCTACGAATGTTTGGTTCACTTATCTGCATATTTGAAATGCTTTGGTTAAAGTGCTAGTATACTTGTTGAGATTTCTCTCGAAATCTCACCCCCCCTTTTATTATCTCTACTATCGCTCTTTTGGGAACGATATAAGTTATTGCAGGAAAAGATGGATCCACGGATTACGACTCTCGAGAAGATGAGTCGGACCCTCAAGGGCCTGACTAAGATAGATTCTGCTGGGTCAGTGACCCTAGACCTGTTGGGTCAATGGGCAGCAGAGTCGCTTCCTATGGTGACCTACTTTTTTGATGACTTACGCCCTACGGGATGTTGTCTGGTATTATGAGTGGACGGGTTACTCCATATGGGACGCCTGTTTACCTCATCCGCTGGGATGATGTGTGATGTAGGTCCAGGTTTAAGTTTGGACAGTTTTCGTTACGGTCCTGACTTTAAGAAGATAAAGGAAGAACCCACCTATTAGTATGTTTGGTGGAAAAGGAGGGCATCACTGATGTATTTATTTTGTATCACCTTTGTATTTTGAGGAAAAATCTTCCCGCTATTTTGGAAAGTGCTTTTGTATAAACTGCTTACATTGGTGACCTTGACTTTTGATGCATATAATATAATGTTTAATTTGGGCTTTATTTCGCTAATCATGTAATGTGCGACAAGCGTAAACGTTTTGTCAAAATTATTGGATTGATCTTTTTCTGCTGCGAGATAATATGAAAAAAAAAATATTAAATAATGCTTTCACATGTAAAGATGAGGGATGACTTCCTTGAAACATTTGTCCCCAGCGTCGCAATTTGTATACGAACCCAAGCGCAAGCTGGGATGCCGACACGGAGTCTATTAGGAGTCTAGATGACCTGGTATGCGTCAGCTGTTAAAAAATTAAAAAAAAAAAAGAAAAGGAAAGACGAAATCATGAAACGCGGGAAATGAAGAGAGAGAAGCTCATCTCTCATTCAAAACAATCCCGCATTTAAAGAGAGAGAAAAATGCAGAGAGAGACCCTAGGCGATTTCCGGCCATCCCGCGTGCGAAGAAATCGATCCTAGAGATTCATCTCCAAACTCGTGTTCGCAAAGAGAGAGAAACTCATTTTGTGGTTCGATCCTGCGTTTAGAGAGAAAAAATCGACGAGAAAATCGACTTCCCTCACAGCTCGTTCCTGTCGCTAGTTTCGGTAGCTCGAGGAGTCGGTTTTCATTCCCGTCGTTTTTCCTCAGTTTTGTATGTGAAAATTGGTTAACCTCTCACAGTCATCTCCAACCTCGCTCATAGTAAGATTACCCTAACTGGTAATTGGTCGCCCCCTGTCCAAGTATGGTATTTCTGTATTTTTGTTTTATTTTATTTGGTATTTTTATATTTGCTTTTATTTACGGTGCGCTTTAAAATGTTTTATTTAATTTTTACTCTGTTTCTTTGATGCGAGATCTTTCTGACTAACCGTTGTCTTTATTTTCCATTATTTAAGCAATAGTTGGGTGGTGGAGTTGAGGAAGTTCAAGAAGAACAAACAAGCTCTTGAGGTGAAGAATAAAAACTTGATAGTTTCGTTTCCGTTTTTGGGTCAGTTTTGCTTTGTAGGTAGTTTCTTGCAGAAAAGCCAAGGCCTTGTGTTGTTACTTGACTTTTCGTAATGTTTATGATATGGCTTCTCTTCGTAATGATGAACTGTATAAGACAATTGTTCTTACATTTTTTTTAATGGCTCTATCATACGTTAGACACGTCGTCACAAGTTGTCTTGTGCTAGTGCTATTGTGCTAGCTAGGTGAAATTTTTTAGCTCTACTGACAATAATGTGCTTCCAACTTTGGTGAAAAATAGAAGATTGAACTCAAATTAAGGGATCATGTGGATTTTCTAAGAGGTCATTTTAGTAGTGGACAAATTTTAGTTGAAACATTCATGAACAAGAGGAATTAGAAGTTTGGAATGAAAGCATCTGGAAAATGTATATGTTGGGTGCACAATTGTCACGAGGACCGTTTGCTAGCTAAGTTGGTTGCATATATTGTCGATTATTAAGAGTTTTGAGGGACTTTAACGTGGATTAATTGTTATTAAATATTCACAATCCATATGTACACTCTTAGTGTATGATAATTCTTTTTTTGGTTTCTTTATGAGAGAGATAGTAATGGTAATTGATTATAGAAAAATCTGGCAATAACAATTCTGAGACGATAAATTTATTATTGGTGATTTATTTGGTCTATATAGCTGTAGGATTTTTAGAGCTCTTTTGATTATTATTATTTTTTACTTGGTTTCCATGCTGTGGATAGTGTTCATATTAGTCTCATGCCATATGTTTTCACCCTAGTGTAACCAATCAATATCAGAATAATTCATGGCAAAACACCAACATCAATGCATCTACCTATCCTGAAATTTAGTTGGATAATATTTTCATTAGAGATTGACTTTATGGCAGCAGGCTTCTAATTTATAATCTAATGATTTATACAAACAAAGTTGATTGAGATTGATATATGTCCATTTTTTGAGCAATTCTAGAGTCAATATCTATGGAAGGATCATGATGAAGTCTCTGAGAGTTCTCCATGTAGGTGGTGCCAGCAATATGCTCAAGTTTTGGGCGTTGTACTAGCGATACTTTTAGTGTTAATATGGTGATATAAATTTAGATTCTTGTTCATATGCCCAGCATTATTTATAGACAAATATATGGGAATCCTAATAAAATGCTCAAAACATATTATTATAATTTAAAGGAAATCTCTTACGGCTTAAAAAGCAAGCCAAAAACTGGTTCACTTTCATAAAAACAGAAGAACCATGAAGAGAAAGAAGGATGATATTAGGACTAATTTTCATCCAACTAATTTAGCCTAAAAGATCAATGGAGCTTGTACTGATGGACTAGTTTGTTGACCTAGCTCTGAGTTAATTTCATCTTCTTATCCTTTGAATAATTGTTATAATCAAAAATCAATTTTATTTTCTTCTTCCACTCTAAATAGGCTTAGGATCAATCCTACATTGGAAAGATAGTATTTTCATTTTGATGATCTCAAAGTTTTCATCTACCCCATCTCGACCTTTTGGATTTCTCCTAGTTTCTCTTCCATGCCTACCTCTTCTAAGTCTGCCATTTCCAACCATTCTAATCTTAGATGCTACGTCTTCCTATTCTCATCATGTTCTTTGTTCTCATACTCATTTTCAATGCTAGGCGTGAGTATCCTCCTATTTCACCTACTTAGTAGATTTTTAATCACTACATCTTGTCGATCCATCTTCAACTGCTCAAATTGTTGTTGCATGGCTTGGAATACAAAGAATGAGTTATCCATATCCTCCTTAGGTGTTGAGTCACTTTTATGAGATATTTTTAATGTGTTGCAAAATAAAATATTAGTGATAAAACCTCACACACTCCCTTAAGTGTTTAAGCTCAAATAATATCACTCTACTCGTGTTTTACTCTTTTGGCTTTTTTTGATACTACTCTCATCACTCTTGCATTTAATCTCGTTTTTCCTTTCAAGTTCTTTAAGAATTAGTTAAACTAAATCAAGACACAGTCTTGTATTATTTCAACCAACAATAAATTCATGGAATAAGAGAATAGAATACTGATTACGCCCAAAGAATAACGCGGTCATTTGCAGTATAGCTTTGGGGTGTCGATTGCACAGGGAGATGGATTGAGAAATTGAAGAACAGTAACGAAATTAACAAAAAGATTTAGATGAGTGCGAAAAGTAAAGCATCGGGAATCCTTTGTATATAATTGGTATTTTAATTATTTTCGATTCATTAATAACTCAATTGAAAATTTTATGTCCAAATTTTCAATCGGAAAATAAAATATTAATAACCAGATTTAAATCAAATGTAATCTTTCGAAAAATCATTCGTCACAATATAAGAATAGGAATTGTTATCGATATTAAAGAAATTCAACGTCGACAATATACTCGTAGAGCAATATTGCAGCAGAGAATTAAATTAAAATAGATAACCAATTGAACCAAACATAATCAAAGGATTATTGCATTTAATAGAAAAAGCATGACTGAATTTATAAATGAAATAAATTCTAAAATTATTTGGTGACGAAAACATTTATAATAAATTTCGAATGACTAAACAAAAGAGTTTAATATTTGAAGAACACATATATGAATGAAAAACAATTACAAATACCATCATATATACAAATTCATCACTAATTCTACTAGAAAATTAGTTACACATATTGAAAATATGCAACAAAAATTCTCTAAGGGATAATATGGAAGAGCCAACCATTATTTTCTTCTCTCTTCTTTGGTTTTTCTTTTCTTTTCTCAAGCTCTCAAAAATAATGTATCTTCTAAGGCATCCAAGCACACTAAGCATGGTCTTAGAACACACACACCTCCCTTCTATTTATAAGCATCCTTCATGCAAGTTGTCATGAAAAAATCATCACAATTTCAACTTGTTTTGCCATGTGTCATTCTTGAATCCAAGTGATTTGTGAGTTGTCATTTTGATCATTTGTTTTCCCACCATGCATGAGCTGGATTTTTGCTTGTAGGTTGAGTGTTTCAATTTTGCTTCTCTATCTATTAGTTGTCTTGTATGACTTAATATCTTGTGGTCAAATAATTTGTCTTGAAGAAACTTGAGTGCACTTCATCTTGTATCTGAATTGATCATTGAATTTCCAAGTTGGTGTAGGAGTGCTTGCTGGAAAATATTATGATGACATTTGGATTTGATGCAAGTGGCTGAAAAATATCCAGGAACGTTAAGTGCAGGTGCGTCCACTTGATGGTCGATTTTGTCTTAGATTGAGTGGATATCTCTTCAAACATAAAACATAAAAGTTATAGATATTTCTCTTGCGGTTCTAGATCATCTTGAATCAGCTCAATCGGAGATTGGATGAGAGAGTTATGCCCATATTACGAAAAGATGTCAGAACTGTCTAAAATTCCGCAATTATCTTCATTTGCTCCTAATGCCTCTATTTGTGTCCTAAATCAAAATATAAGAATAATGAGTATATTTAGGCAACAAATAAGAATAAAGTATTAAACATTAAGAGAGGAAAATATGGCATTTTATATTCTCATTAATATATTAAATCATGCTTATATCTATCTCAAGATAAATGACCATTAATTTTAATAACATGAGTTATATCCATTGTTTTCTCATTTCTTTTAATATTTAAATAGAGTATTTAGAGTGCATTTTTGTGCACTCATCAAATACAATGTTACGAAATAAGAGAAATAGCAATTTAGTAAATAAGGATTAAGGAAAAGAGATTCAGATTCAAGGGATTTATACAAAGAAAGAGCAATTAAGAAACAAAGAAGATAGCAATTAGGAAATAAGAGAACAAGATACTAAGGAGGATATATCAAATTTTAACTTGCAAAGAATATCAAATAGGCAATTTCAAAAATTTTCATATATTTTTGTTAAAATTATTTTCATTTTTTTTTTGTAACAATCTAGTATGTCTTTTATTCAATTTACCTTGGCCCTTGAGATGCTTTAGTGATTCATGATCAGTGTGGATCACAAATTCTTTAAGCCAGAGGGTCACGTTTCTAGAGCACATACAGGAGCATAAAGTTTTGTATCATAAGTGGGATAATTTAGGGTCACCCCCCTTAGCTCTCACTGAAAAAGACTATAGGCCACTTAGCCTGCATAAAGACGGCTCCAATTGTTATTCCTGACGCATCACATTCAATCTTAAAAGCTTTGTTAAAGTCAAGTAATGCTAACACAGGTACAGAACACAACCTTTCTTTAATAGTAACAAATGTATTCGCTTGATCAATCCTCCAACTAAATCCAACATTCTTTTTAAGAGAAAATCTAATAACCAGCCTATTTGGTCTTCTAACAAGATCAACCCTCCAATAAAAAAAAACCACTTGTTTATGTGAGTAAACATCTTACACCAAATGCTTTATCCATTTCTTCCTCCTGAATCACGTTTAGGAGCCATTTCTTCCTTAATTAAGTTTCGGTGAACGAGAACTAACCCATTACAAACTCGACCCTCTCGAACGGCAACTTAACCCAGAACGAGCACCCCAGAATTTCTCCATCCTTTATTCATGCTTGGCCCCTACTGAATATTCAAAATGCGAGCACTAAAATGAGAAAGGCGCATCTCGATGAAAGATCCTAGTCTCAATAACAGATTGAATATTAGCAGGAGTAGAACAGTAACACCCTATACTCAGAGGGGTTGGAAAATCACTACCTATCCAATATAAAGCTGTCTCCAAATACAAATAATATATCCAAAGATTTCTAAAGTAAATAAATAATTCTCATTTCCAAATCCATACATAAATATACCCACAAAGTCATAACTAAAATGTCACCTTAAACAAAGGGTATACAATCTCCCAATAAACTCAACATAATGAACTAATAAAACTTAAGACTAATAAACTGAAAACATAACATCTAATAAATGTTGGCAATCATTCCATCAATAGTAGTACTCTAACAGTTTAGTTTTGCTCACAATTACTAATCTTAGTCCTTTGCTATGATATTCATATCATCTGAAAAATATTTGAAAATAAGATGTGAGTTTATCCATAACACAGTAAGGGAGGATTTATATCAAAGGACAAATATGAGCATTTAAAAAATACAGTATATTGAGCAAAAAATATTCTTCTGAAATAACATGTAGAACAAAACATATTTTCAATGTAACAAAGTGATGGGTTTTAAATCATATAAAACACAGAGTACTTAAGCATAACAACACTGACTATCATCATTATATCAAAATAGAGTATTTCACAAAGCAAAGATCATGTTTAACCTCCGTGGTAGGGTTGTGCTAATCTTGGTAGTCAAACCAGGCAGAGATAGAGGTGAACATTTCCCTTATTCATTCTCAGAACTCCGAGTGTGCACATACGAAACTCCACATAAAAATCATTTTGTTTCAAAAGTCGGTGCAATCAAAGACAGAGAAATTGATACCAACCCAAACAGAGCAGAGTCGAGACAGAGTCAGATATAAAACTAACCATGCCAAAATATTTTCATAACATTCTTACAAAAATAAAATAGTCAGAGTATTTTTATAAATACACAAAATTTCAAATTCTCAATATCGCTCTTTTTCATATTTCGGAAACATCATAATAAAACAGAGCTCATATTTACACAATGCATGTTAGAAAATATTTTTCTTTTTCACAGATTTAATGAGTGATGCAAATAACTGACTGAGGTTGATGCCTAGCAATATTAATCTCGTTGCCTATTTAAAAATAATCCAACACTAAACATTAATGCCAAGCAATACAATTTTAATCTAAAAGATCATAAACCAAAAAACTCCAAACTAAGCTTTAACAATTTCCCTTCTATCAAATCTGTCCCAGGTTTAAATGCACTACATCCACCACATCTTCAAGCTAAAAATCATACTTTTGATATACTGACCAGCCCGCAACATCCATATTTATTACGCCACAATCATATCAAACAAACAGTAAAATAAAAACCCAACTCCTACAGCCAGGTTGTGTCTACTCAACCGTATGCATAAAACTCTTCCAACTAAACCAAACCATCTAGCCAGCAATTACTACTCAAATCCCAAACACCCACAAAACATTTCAAGGACAAAACTACAATTACAGCCATAAAAGTCAGAAGGTTCTTTACAAGAATTTATAATACCTAAATTTGTGATTATGACTCTTGAAAAATAGAGGACCACACGTTGACCAGAGTTGGAAATCTTTTCCCTGTCATACACGCTGACCAGAGAGAAATTGGAAACTTTAAAAAGATTACCGATCTGAAATTGAAGATAAATTACCTTAATCTCCAAGAGTGGAAATGCAACAATGCTAACTAGAGAGATTTAAATCTGTTGAAGAGGACAATAAGTCTGAAAGTTAAAAAAAGAACAAGGGAATTGAAGAAAAACGACTAAGATGGGATCGAGATGACGTAATGCCTTCGGTGATGAAATTAGTGGTAACAGATCCCACAACTTACAAACAAAAATACCCAAAATTTACCTAGACCTAAAGCAGCGCGGGAGAAATCAGAATAGAAGAATTGATAGGAGAAGAAGAATGTGAAATTGGTGGTAATTGAGTTCACTAATTATGCAATTATTTAGTGGGATCAATTAGTGAACAACAGGAAGACGATTCGTGAGAGACTTGTAGAAACGTGGCGTTAATTGAAAGCTTTCATGGGGTGGAGTTTATACATACATAATAATTATTATTATAAAGATCTCTACCAAAAACTACGAAATCTTACATAAGGGTCTAGAAATGTATAAGATGACCATAAGGAGATGGAGGAGGCTATAGTTCAAGCTAAATTTTTAAGTAGTTAGAATAGGGACATAACCAATGTAGTTGAAGATGAAGAGACATTTATAGTATGTTTGGAGTTTCGTTTTGAAATTTAAAAAGTGCTTCAAGTAGTTAAAAACACTTTTTAAAAAATGATATGTTTGGTAGCTTTATAAAAAGTATTTTGGTCGGTTAAAAAAATTGAAAGTCAGCTTTTTAAAAAAGTAGCAAATTGAAGCTTTTATTAAAATGTTTCTACAAATAACTATATATTTGTAAAAAATACTATAACTAACTTTAAAAGCACTTTTGATACATGTTTCGCAAACAGTAAACAACTTTTAAAGTAAAGAGCTTATTTAAGTTATAACCTATAAAGTATATTTTCCACTAGGTATACTTCTATTTCTAGCACTCTTCGAAAACCAAAGTGGGATAGAAATGATCGAATTGTGGTAAAGGGAAGGTCGAACCACCTAAGGAAAAAGATGAGGGAACTAACAAGAACAAACCCAAAATAGATTTCCAACCTTCAAGGAATAGAAATATTAAATGTTTCAAATGTTTGCATTCAACATGTATGCCAATGGTGTGTGATAAAGTGATATTTGGTAAGTTTAACAAGCATGATAGATATTTGTTTAAAGAAAACAAGTTTTGTGTGCCAAATTGTTCAATGCATGAATTATTAGTGCGTGACGCACATAGTGGGGGATTAATAGGACGCTAAGATCTTAAAATTTTTTCATAAATATTTCTTTTAGCCTAGGATGGAAGAGACATCATTTGAATATGTTGTAAGTGCATTACATGTAGAAATGCCTAAATCTAAAATTTTACCACTTGGAAATGATACGGCATGAGAACCATGTTTCCGACCTCTCATTTTGTCCTTCCTCACAATATAGGACAAAGATAAGCTCCACCCTGTTTTCTCTCTCTCTCTCTCTCTCTCTCTCTCTCTCACAACAAATCCAAATAAAAAAATGGCCCGGTCAACACATTTTAGCTTTCTCAAATAGAACACATACACCTCAAGGATCTCATAATTTTATTCTTAAGATACATACCTGACAAACCAAATTAGAATGAAAACAAATATTAGTCATTCTAACATTCTCATGTCGCTAAATATTTTGTTACAATTATTTTCTCCAACAAATATTTTTTCACTCTCTATTCAACTACACCCTAAACATGTGAAGTAATAGAAAGAAAACCCATCACCAAAACTATGCTACCTCGACCATCTCTCACTAATTTGATCCTAGTCAATAACAAGTAATCATCAAGTAATATCTGAATATGGACACGCAATACTTATCCTATCATAAAATGACATGTTATTAAATTCTCATTAGTTTTAAGGACGTTCCATCCTACGAGAGAAGGATACTTTTCAATACGAAACAAATCCAAGAGTTGGCACTAAGATAGCTAAAAATAAAGTTCATCTCAGTCTTGATCTAAAACGCTAGACTCCAAATTTGCCCAAAACATAACCTAGATCAATTACTGTCCATATATAGCAGTAAAAAGAATTACTTGCGAAGTATTTAAAAAAAAAAATACCAAGACACATGTACCTCTAAAAGAGTAGCGATATTCAATTCTTCCAAGTCAGAAATAACAAACACATTTTTTGTGTCCTTGAGTGATGGAGAAAAGTGAAAAATAAAGAAAATAAGAAAGGCAAGTTAGGGCCTTAGAAAAATTGAGGAACAATACATGAAAAATAGGGAGAGGGAGGGAGAGAGAGAGAGAGAGAGAGAGAGAGAGAGAATAAGGGTTGTCGTCGAGCAATTGTAGTGGTGGTGTTGTAGACGACACCATGGCTGGGTTGCAAGGAGGGCTTGTGAATTTTGCCTTTTCAGAGAGAGAGCAAACCCAAAGAAAAAAAAAGAGAGACACAATAACATGGGGTATCTTAAGTGTATGGTTGATGGGTAATAAGGATTGAAGGGTGAAGACTCTAGCCTCCATCCCTCCATCAACCCACCAAAACATCCCTTCACCTTAACAACGTCCCACCACGAAACTATAGAATGAACCTAACGTTTGGAAAGCAACAAACAACCAACAAATTGGAATGAACCAAATAAATGAAGGAGACGAACGTTGAACACAAAAAATAAAGATCCTCTTTGGTCAGTAAGGGACAAAATCGTACTGTAGTAATAAAACAAGCAATAGAACCAATATTTTTTATTTCATACTGTACCGGTCGGTACAGTCGAAATATGTCATATTGGCTAAGTAACCGGTACGTTATATACTCTTGTTTTGTTTCAAGATAAATACCAGTCGTAACGACCATTAAAGGCCGGTATTTGTGATTCCGATTGAAATATTAATACCAGGTACATTTCATTTATCTAGCGAGTAAAAGCGTACAAAATCATACAAAAATACTTGAGATTCTAAGAATCCCAATAGGAACCAAAATCACGGCCGAAATATTGAGACACAGGACGATGAGACTGGAGAAGAGGAGTTGAAAGAGTAGATGTGAAAGGCGACGAGGTCCTCGACAACCGAAGGGACTGGGTTGCAGGAAGGTTCCAGTGGTTGTTTGGATCGGTGGGGTTCTAGGTCAAACCGATGAAGACAGCTAAGGTGAAGAGGGAGTTGCAAACTCGACGTAGAAAGTAGATGCCAGTGGATGCTAGTGGGCATTTTGGCAAATGAGGGTGATTGGAAGGTGGAAGGGGTGGACTTCAGGAGTAATTAATTCCGGATCGGAGAAGTTTTGATCTTGGTTGAGTTGTTGGGTCTAGAATGGGAATTGTAAAATAAGTTGCAATCTCGAAGCAGAAAGTGGCTCTTGGACTTGGAGCCTTGAGTCTTGACATATGATGTTTGATTTTGTTTTATTATTTGATAGACAAGAGTGATGAGTCACGAGATTGCTTTATACGTGCGCAATAAAGTAGTGTGAATGAATTTTATACCATTTTTGTGCATTTTTCAATTCTAAGTCGGAATTTATTTTGGTTTGAAAGATGATATTTGAATTATTTTTTTAATATTATGTTTGTTGTAATTTAAAAAATTAAAATTTGTATTAAAAAGTATTGAGTTTATGACTTATTTTATTATTATTTTAGAATATATAGTTGATGCTTATATATATATATATAATTTATTCATCTGCAAATGGAACACGAAACGGTATCGGTATTAAAACGATATAAGATTCGAGATATTATTCCCAAAGAGTACACGAAACGGTATTGATATCGAAATATTTCGTACTAATGCCTTAACTGGTATGACTTTCGGTACGGTATTCAAAACTTTGAATAGAACACTCAGAGACAGGTAAACAAACGCAACACAACACAAAAAATAGAGATCCTCTTTGGTCAGCAAGGGACAAAATGGTACTATAGTAACCAAAGAAGCAAGAGAACACTTGAAAAGAGGTAAATGAACACAATGCAGCACAAGAAAAATACTATTCATTTACTGTTCATTAGCCAGTAGTAGATGATAAGAGATAATAGGTAAACATTTAAGGGGCAAACCTATAGTTACACTTAATCACATAAGGGCATAAACGAAATAAAAAGTGCCAAACAAAACTCATGTTCATTCCTGTTCATTTGCCGATAGCGGCTTTTATAGTATAAAGATATAGAAAAAATATAAATAAAAGCCTGCACACCTATATAAAAATGTGATTTTACTTTTTATCCTCTTTTATTTTATATTTGAAATCTTGTGCTGGGCATACATGCCTGTTTGTAACATAACTATATATTTCTGTAGTTTTATTTATAGCTCGTGGCATGAAATCAAGATTCTGCATAGAATAATAATGATAGTGTTACTATCTTTTTATTATTCTTTCACTATTTTTTTATTTTTAATTTTAAAAAAGAAATCTTTTATTTAATGGTTAAGAAAATGATTATTAAAGAAGTTATATATTTTAATATTTTTTTAATTATTAAAGATGTTAAAGCAATACTTAAAAATATAAAAACTGTAAACTACATTAAGAGTAGTAAAAAAAGTGATGAGATAGTTGTAAAAACTAAATCTAATGAGAATTTGGATAATAAAACTTATTTTAGGTCCATATCGAATTATTTAAAAGCCAAATAATTTGGTTGAAATGAACAATAAAACTAAAACGTTTGCAAAAAAATAGTCAGTCTAATAGAAATACTAAATTCTTATTTTATTCATTTTTCTCTACTCTCTTTCCTAGTTTAATTTTTTTAACTCATAATTTAATTAAAATATGATTATTAATTAACATATAATATATAGAATAATCTAATATGATAAAATTAATAGAATAATCAAATATGATAAAATTAATTAATTTAATAATTACAAATAATTAAGTGTTTTGTTAATTATTAATTACTTATTATTATGTATCTTTATAAATAAATAATTTAATGTGAAAATTTGATGTGAATAGCTAAAATTTAAAAATTAGTTATATTATTTTATTATTATATTTTGAAAAAATAGCTATTTAATATGATGACCTATATGAATGAAATGACAAAAAGTTAAAATCTAGATTACATTGATTACAATTATACTTTAATAATGACTAATTTAATAAGAGTAGTTATTCATCCTATCTTTTAAAAGGAAAACCTTCAAGCATGTGTCACCTATAAAACCCAAATAAAGGCCAATAATTATATGCCATGTATGGCTATAGAGATGACTTACATTAGAGCTGGGTGAGACTCACAGTAGAGGAAATGAATCGGATTTGACCCCCTAATTCTTTTCTCTTCGACCCCAATCCGTCTCTCTGCTCACTTTCTCTCTCTCATGTCGAAACCATACCTAACCCAAAATCAAACCCTAACCAACTCGTGATTTCATTGATTTCAAAGCCTTGCGCACTCAACCTTGCTTGTGTAATCATAGGAAGGTTGGGTGGATGAGCCACTATGGGATTTCGTCTACTAGAGAAGCTTCGATGAGTTGAAGATGAGTTTTGAGAGATTTTGTGTTTCTTCAGAACACAGGTTTGATGAGATCGAAGGTTGCATCGAAGATTGGGGTTTTTAGGGTTTCAGAGAGTTATCGAGTAGAGGAGAGGAAACGTAACTCAAAATATCATCCAATATGCTCTCATCATATTCTTCTAGCTTTGAATTGATATAGGGGGTATTTTCAACAATTGTTCATCCATTTTTTCTTTTTATTAAAAAAGTCTTATCATTTTGGTCTTCTCTTCATCGATGTTCGCGTGGTTTTATTTTTTAGGGAATTTCATTTTTTCTTTTTTCGCTTCGTTGGTTCAATTTCGTAGGGAAGGAGATGGAAAGGGGATGCTTTCCTTGTCATTGGTTTGATTTCGTAGAGAAGGAGATGGAGAAATTCTAATCCCTTGTTCTTTGTTTCTTATTGATTTTATTTGATTTCATCTAATAATTTGACAAAATTACAACTCAAAATTGAAATCACATGGAAGATCTGGTTTCTCTGATTTTCTCTACTTTCAGAGAGATTAATTCTAAATTTGTAGAAGTTTTTATGGAAATTTGTGTAAAGATTTGAGTAAGGATTTGCGTTGGTTTCACATGGAAAATTTGGCACTCTTGGGATATTGGGGGATGAAGGTTACTAATGCGAAGAAATGCATGATTTGAGGAAGTGCACGTTTTGAGGAGACTCAAGGAGAAAGACAATGTGAAGAAACGCACGATTTAAGGAAATGATCCCATGAGACGCTTTAAATTTTAATTCTTATAAAAACGCATACGTGACAAGATTGTTATTGATTTTCGACAAACTCCATTTGTAGGTATCATTGCCCAAAAATGCTCTGCTTTTAAAATACGTCACCAAAATCCATTTTTTCTATCCATTTATCTTTTTATATTTGCCATATATTATTATTTATAATATAAGATAACTCAGTTCCATACACATAACATAAAAATATAGAAGCCAAATAAAAATTAAAAATAAAATCAAAATATGAAGCAATTGAATAATTAATATTTTCAAGATATTTTTAAAAAAAAATAAAATAGGAGTATTTTAAACGATGATCAATAAAAGGAATATGTATTAAAATATAAAAATAAATAGAAATGAATGAATAAATGAATAAATGAAATATAATAATTAAAAATCTATTTGAAGAATAAATAGTAACTAACTATATGGTAAGAATTATTATGGTAATTTGTGTTTTATATATTCTTTTACATAATCTGATAGAGTTCATTTTATTAATAATTCTTTAAATAATTTATATTTTTTATATTATTTATAAGCTATTGAGAGTAATAGGCTGTTTAATTTAGGTCTGATTTATTTTTAAAAATAAGATAAAATCAAATAAGATATAATAAAAGTTAAAAAAAGAATAGAATATTATTATAATAAATCTTTTTGATATTAATTTTATTTTAAGATTTTAAAAAGTGATTTTAAAATTTAAAAAAATTAAATTTTTTATTATATTTTATATTAAAATTTGAAAAAATATAATAATAAATTAAAAAAAAATAAGAATTTTTAATTTTGCAAGTTGTGCTTCGGAAAGGTAGATCACTCTACCTACCTACCAAGAGGCTGTACCGGCACCATTCTCCAAGGGAGACTGGAGAGGGGGAGGTGGAATTTCTCGACGATCGTCAACGAAGAAAGTCAGATTCCTAAGAAAAAATGACGGACCAGAGTTCTGAGGGCGGGCTTCCGCCGGGTTGGACTGTGGAGGTGAGGGTGAGAAAGAACGGCAGAAGAGATAAGGTATGAAGATAGAAAAAGGAGAATTAAGATGTTCTAATGAGTCACAAGATTACTACTTATTTTCGCATTTCAAGCTTAAAGTTTCAGAAATATTCTAGATACTCCAAATGATTTTACTGTTGGGGCTATTTATTTTAGGTTTTGTTTTCTCTGATTAGTTTCTGTATGTGGTTGAAGCAAGAAGTTATAATATATGCTTGTGCAGTATTACTTTGCTCCCTCAAGCGGACTGAAATTCGATTCCAGGGCAAAGGTGTTTCGCTATCTGAACACTCCAAAAGTCCGCAATCCTAGGCCAGGAGGACAGAAGATAGAAGGCAACAGCAAGCGATCTGCAAAAAAGGTCTTTTTGCTGCTAACACAATCTACTCATCGTGATGTTGTTGTTCTTACTAATCATCTAGTATTAAGACCTTATTAATGTGGAGATGAAAACTTTGATTATTCAAGCGGTTTAGGTTTTAGTTGAGAAAGCTATAGCAGAAGGGTTACCTCCAGGATGGATCAAAGAAGTCAAAGTAACAAAAAAGGGTCGTAAAACCAGAAGAGATGCGGTACTTAATACTTTAATTTCTTTCTCTGTTAAATTAATTTTGATTATTCTTTTTAGTTTACAACACTTTTCATGTTCATATAATTGCTAGTCTTCTGGATGTATTTTTCATAGGTCGTCCAGATCTCGCTACTTTCTTGATATGCTTGGGTTCATCATCTATTATTGATGGCTGCTGCAGAAATTCATATGACCTTGATCAATGTTTGATATCTGCAGCTCTACACTGATCCTGTCAGTGGATATATCTTTCGCTCATTGAAGGATGCATGTCGCTATCTTGAAACTGGGGAATTGGGTAGGCATGCATACAAGCCGAAGGACAAGATTATAGTTGGTGAGGAGTTGGAAGATGATAACATCTCTGTAAGTCCATTCATGATTGAATTCACCAAATTCATATCTTTATCTTATCCACTCACTTGGTTAAGTTTCTTTATCACATCTGCAATACCTCTCATTCTCTCATGTCAACTTTTTCTAGTATTTTCACTTTGAATTCTATATTAAGAAATTCAATAGTATGTAACATAAAATGGAATAAATGTTAATAGTTTATTGTTTAATTTAATTTTAGTGTGACCACATCTTAGAAAATAGATAATATATGGAAATTATACAAAATCTAAGGGTTAGAGGGAAAAAAAATTATAAAGCATATGAGAATAAGGAAATTATAAATATTTATTTCTGGGGGGCCAATTTCTATATATATATATATATAGAATTATGAATAAAGTTTAGGGGTTATTTTAAATTTTTTAAAAAAATTTGGGGAGTTATTTTAAAATTTTTCTTCCCCCCCTCCCCCTAGTTCCATCGATGGAGAGGAGGCCGCTGAAATGGCCCTAAACAACACAACTAACGCCATGGTATATATAGCTTAAATTTCCTGGACTAACAGAAGTCTCTTTTTGTAAGTATTTCCAGGATGCATGAACTCATTGTCTTATTATTCTTGTTTTCTGTAGTTTGTTTTTGGCCTTGTTTGGTTCAATACTTCAATCGTAATGATAATTTCATGACCCAAAATCCTGAAATGTCCAAATATGTAGCTGTGACTTTTGCTTATGCAAATTGATCATGCTCAGGGCATAGCTAAGAGTTTTGTTTGATATGGTGGACATCATGACTCAGCTTTGGTTGGTACAAAACTCACTCAAATTCGAAATAGTCCAGCCACCTCATCCAAACTGGTCTATAATCTGAATGTGCGACCACAGCTCAGTAATTAATTCCATAGCCCAAAGATGAAAAACAGAGTTACTCAAAAGATAATGCATATTCAGAGTATGGGGAGAAGTACTAAAAACTTAGGGAACATAGTTCATAAGGTATTAATGTTCATGGGGATGTTCATTAACTTAGGCTCCGTTTGGATTTGGAGACGAGACGAGACGAGACGAGACGAGTTGAGATGAGATGAGTTGAGTTGAGTTTATTTTTTAATATTATTATTATTTTGAGATTCGAAAAAGTTGACTTGAGAATTAAAAAAGTTGTATTGGGATTTGTATTTTATATGAAAATATATAAGTGTAATAATGAGTTTGAGATGAGTTGAGACGAGTTCGTCTCGTCTTCAAATACAAATGAGAATCACAAGCACAAAATTTGAAATTATCAAGAGTTCATTAACTTACTTTTCAGAGTAACAGTATCCAAATCATCCAAATGATATGTTATCATGAACTTTTGAGGACTGAGAGAGATGGTGACAGAATTAAAAGCTATCCTATTTAGTGAATTCGGTGAACTCAGCACTGTAGCAATACTATAGCTGTCACTGTAGCAATGGGACAACACGTTTACTTTTCTCATTTGTTCTCTCTCTCTCTTCTGAGAACTTGTTTTTTTATTTGCTTTTAACAAAACACACATTTATGTTTACTGTTCTCTCTCTCTTTCTCTCTCCTGGTGTCGGTGGTGGGGCTGGAGAGGTCCTTTTTATTTTCAACAACTCGTTGCTCTCTCTCTCTCTCTCTCTCTCTCTCTCTCTCTCTCTGTGTGTGTCAGTAATGTAATGGGGGCCAACCATTTTTTTTCTTCATTAATTTGCTACATAAAACAACACAATTTGGGAGAATAAAATATACAATGAGTCCTACTTATCAAAAAAAAAAAAAAAAGTACAATGAGTCCTAAAAAGTTTATATTTTTCTATAAATATATCTAAACTCATTTTAATATCTAAATACATTTTAAATTTATCTAAGTGGGTCTTACAAAATTCACTCAACCATTTCAACTTACTACTATTCATAAAGAATTCAGCTCAACTCAGGCCAATGCGACATCCAAATGCAGCCTAAAAGTTCCATTTGATTAAATGGGACAAGATTTGTTCCCCTTATCTTGTGGTGGTTTGGGAATAAGTTAGCTGAGTATTTCAATAAGGCCATGGTTGATGCTAAATTTGGGAGCATTTGGGTTGTTGGATATCAAATGAAGTGAGTGGTTCATATAGTGTGGATGTTTGGAAATTTATTAGGAAGGGCTGGGAGGATTTCTTTTGTAATTTCAGATTTATGTTGGTCGAGGCACTAGGGTCAGTATTTGGCTTGATGTCTGGTGCCGCGAGGTTGCTCTTGAGGCTTTTCCTTCTCTATTCAGAATAGCATTGTACAAGGAGGCTTCAGTTGCTGATCATATGGACACTTCAAATGGCCTGCTGCAGTGGAACGTGCCATTTATAAGAGCAGTTCAATATTGGGAAGTGGGAGATATGTCTGACTTATACATCACCCTGTACTTATTGACTTTGGAACATGGTGTAGAGGACAAGCTGTTGTGGATTTATCCTGAGAACAAGAACGCCCCAACAAGATCCTTTTATAATGCATTGACTTTTCAATCTTCTATTGTTTTCCCTTGGAAGCATATTTAAGTGCCTCTAAAAGTTGTGTTTTTTTTTTGGTTGGTTGGCCTCATGGAAAATTTCATAGACGAGAAAGCGTGGAATTTTCATAATGGATTGGTGCTTTATGTGCAAAAGGAAGGGAGAATCAACAAACCATCTTCTTCCCCATTGTGAGGTGGCACAGGCTCTTTGGGGTGATATATTTGTAAGGCTGGACATTGTTGGGTGATGCCGAAGAGGGTGGTAGATCTCTTGGCTTTGTTGGAGTGGAGTATGGATATTGTCAAGTAATGAAGGTTTGGAAGATGGTGCATGTATATGTGGTGTATATTAGGCATGTTCATTTGAGTTCCGGATCCGGAATCTGGATTCAAAAGATGAGTAATTTTCTTGATCCTCTTCGATGAAATTGTCAAAATTATTCAAAAATAAAAAAAAATTCAAGTCCGGATGAACAGGCCTAGTGTATATGGAACGAGAGGAATGGGCGATGTTTTGAAAATAGAGAACTTTCTTTGGGGTATTAGAGCTTTCTGTTATCAACTTTTGTTATTTTGGGCTAAGACCATTGTATCAGAGGTGGCTAATTTTAATGACTTATATGCTTCTTTCTTTGCTAGGTTGCTGTGATTAGGTATATTTCTCTTGTATACTACTTGTATACTTGGGCTTTGCCTAATTATGAGGAACAATAAATTTTTTGTGATTATATCTATATATATATATATATAAAAACATATCCCTGATCTTACAGTTAGGGCCATGATTGAAATTGAAAGATCAGCTTCACTAGAATAAAAGCATTCACAAAAAAAAAAAAAAAAAGCATAACATGGTAATCAGACCTAGAGGCTAGCTGAACTCCAACAGTAAATTCTTGAAACATAGACAGAAGGTTCAACGAAAATAGAATTTTTAAATAATGCAAATTAATTGAATAAATCATGACTAAAG
Organism: Platycarya strobilacea; assembly: GCA_036898215.1. Taxonomy (NCBI): domain Eukaryota; kingdom Viridiplantae; phylum Streptophyta; class Magnoliopsida; order Fagales; family Juglandaceae; genus Platycarya; species Platycarya strobilacea. The sequence continues at coordinate 12,420,411 of CM072552.1, forward strand.
AATCACTTCAGAAAATTGGAACAAGAGGGAACCATGGGCAAAGTTACTCACCAAGTAACTGAATTGTCTTAGTAAAGAGAGTCCAGTTCTCTAAATTCAGCAACTCTGATAACTTCTATGTTCAATGACTCTCCATAACTCTCAAAGTAAAAGCCAAACCACCCACTTGCTTAATGTTAGAGAGAGCAATAGGCTGCGAGCAGAGGTGGCAAGGAGCATGAGTTTGCTCTCATGGACAAAGGTGGTGGTTCACTAAGTTGCCAAAGTTTGCTGTAGGAAGCACTAGGTGGGAGTTGCAGCTGATCTGGTTTCCAAAACTGCAAAAGAGAACTGCAAAATTTTGCAATTCACCCGTTATCGCATCTCAGAATTGCTAAGGAATCCCTGGGTTCCCAAAGTTTTCTCTTGTGCAGCATTGGGCCAGAAGACTCCCATTAAACTACAGTTGGTTCTTGTACAAACTTGAGGGATTAACCTATTTAGCTTCACATGGTTCAGCCAATGTTGGGTTATTACATTAGGAAGTATGTGATTGTGATCATCTGCTGTGTTTTGCAGCGTATATGCTATGAAGTGGACCACCCAGATTCTGCCAATCTTCCATCTGTTGACCACTTTGGGGAGTTGCTGGGAGTTAATTTTAGTTGTCATTTGCACGGTTACTCTACTCTAGTGGTGATCTGGATGCAAATCAGTTAAGCTGTCACATGGTATTTTTATGTTTTTGGATTCATATAAATGTTAAATATTCAAGTCTGCCATATACTAGTCTGAGCACGTGACTTGTTAAATATAGGTAGATTTGGAGAGTCGTTCATAATTGAGCTCTATCTAGTCTTTGGATGTATGTTTTATCTTTTGACTGTTATCACATTATGAGCTTTAGACGAAGAACAAATGTGGTTACTCAACCTGGCTCTTCTTCTTGTTACTACTCTCTTAGTCACCTGCTGTTGCAAAGAAGCAGAAACCAGAACCCAGCAGCACAGAGGAACAGAAAATTTGTGATCAGAGCCCAAAGTTGGATGAGAAGGTGCAGTATGAAGAGATACTTAAGTCTGTCCTCTCTGAATGCACTTCTGATGAGTGTAAGGTCCTAAATTTCCATTTCACTCACTGTGATATGATTTAAGTGCCATCACATATTTCCTCTTATTAATTTTCTCTTTGATCTTCCTTTGGGTGGGGGATGACTGTTACGGCTCCATATTTATTATGGGAAAGAGTAAGAAACTTCCACAAATTTCTTTAAAAATCTCCAATGAAATTTGTTAATAATCATTTACTTTAAAAGCTTAAGCTATTAAATGATTAAAAATAATAATTAATTACTCTGAAATCAGATTAGAATCTGGCTTGTTCTAGGTTGAACTAATTATATTTCCGTGTCAATAATACGTGCATATCTGTTAATTTAGGGCTTAATGGAACATTTAACTGAGAAAGATATTCATCCAATGATTGGTTAACTACAGGAAACTTAGGTCTAGGAAGTTGTGTCATGGGTGCCTAACTCCAGGTGCCAATATTAAGATGTCGCTTCTGATATGTATTCACGGCATGCAGCAGGAAGGCTGGACGCTGATTTCAGCAGCTCACAAGCATTCTTCAGCAGTAAGAAGTCTTAAATGCTAATGCAGAATTACAACAGCAAGATCCTGAATTTCGGAATGCATTTAAGGTTATCTGCTAATTCTTCATTACTATACTGCATATGTATTGTGTAAAACCATTTGCGGCTTACGGTTCATAGCTGACAAAAAGTCGCAGTGATGGCATTCGATGCATTCTCCCATCAATGCACTACGGAGTTTGTTTCTTTGATAATCGAACATATGCTCTCCTCGACCCGTGTTATCTTCAACTTCATGTTCTTCTCCTGTAGTTCCTCGCTATTATTAATAAAACAAGTCTCAAACTTTGTAACTTTACTTTGTTGATGGGGAAAAAAGGTCGGTCTTCACACACACACACCAGAGGAAGAAGATATAACCCACGGTTTTTTGTTGTGATTTTGTTTGCAAAGCATAATTGGCCATTGCATTTGGCAAGTAAACTTGATTAGGAGTCTAGGACTCTTAGGCCCCATTTGATTTCACAGTTGGTCCCAACCCATCTCATTTCATTGTCTTATCTCAACTTCTAAACATCATTAAATATAAATAATTTTTAATTTCTAATTTTTAAAATTTTCAATTATTTTATATAATAAATATAATTTTTCCAAACGTTATATTAAATCTTATCAAATCTCAAACAAAAATAATATTAAAATAATATTCTAATAATATTTGAATTTTATAATTTTTTTTATTATCTTTTTCTTTTTAATTGATATTAAAAGAATATTCTAATAATATTTAAATTTAATAATATTTTTAATTAATTTTTTCTTTTTCTCTTTCCATAATCTTATAAAACATTTTAATGAAAATTATTTTACTACTATTAATAAGCTAACTCAATACTATTTACAAAAAAAAAAAAAAAACTCTACAATTTACAGATTTCACGTATATGTTTCCAAATGCAAACAAAATTCAACAAATTTCCAAAAGCATCTTTACAAAAGAAGTTGTTCGAGCAACTACCCAAGTTATTGCCCTGATAGTTAACGATTCCAAAACATTCCCCTAGTTCGGAAAGCCCAGATTCATTCTTTGTCACTAACGGCCAAATTCAAAGAACGAGGCGTTTCTTCTTCTCTTATATTTCATAGTTTAATTCTTTCAAGATGATGGCATGAATAACTCGTAGCGGTTTAGTCAACGGCATAACAAAACCGGGAATAATTCTTTAAGGAAAATGATAAGGAGACGATGGGGTCTCGATTTGGTACCTCCCTTTCATATATTTTTTTACTTAATGATTAAGAAAATATTATTTAATAATATTGTAATTTTTTTTTCAAAAATATTTAAGAATGTTTAAAAAATGATGTTAACAAAAAAAAAAAAACCAAAGAAAAGAAAAAAAAAACACTAAATAGGTACAAAAATAGAACCTTCGTCGGGCTCCCTAACAGCATCCATTCTTTGAAAGGATTATCTTATAACCGGCCCGACTATCAATACCATTTTGCTAACCCACCATTTACACCGTGCCATGTTGGCCATTCCACTTTAATGTCTGTAGGGTCGGGTACATTAGAACATCAGTTGAAACAAGTCGCTTCCTCTACCTGTATGTGTCTGATTTCTTCTCCACTTTTCATCAAATCCTTTCTATGTATTCATTTTCTCACGCACCGAAATATATTTCATTTGATTACAGTTTCCTGTTTACATCAATTACTCAACATCCCACTTACTTCACTGCAATTTCTTCCTAAATTCTGCCTTTCTACTTCATCTATTTATTAAGGAAAAAAATTGTAGCACTTCCATTTAGCACCATTGCAACATTCAATCCAGAAAAATCCCAAAACTCAAAACCATATGGAGAGGAAGATGGAGGATAAAGAAACCCAAAACCATGAAGCTCCACAACACAAGTTAAGAAAAATCTCAAACTCAATCTGGTAGCTGTAGCCAAGACGAGCCCAAAATCAAGCTCTTACCACCATCAACGTCTTGTCAGAACCCCTAGGAGTATTGTCCAGGATCAGGCCTCGACGCGGCTCTTGGAGGGCCAGGATAGTCACTTGGCTAGCTTGCATGCATGCCTTGGCCCAGACCCTGACACGCAACAGGCAACTATGGAGGCTACGGGCCATGCACAGTGCATGCACATAGGTGCACCCCACAGCGCTGTCAGAACTCCTAGGAAAGTCGCCCAGGGTCGAGCCCTGACTCAGGCCTTGAAGGGCCAGGATAGTTCCCTGACTAGCCTGTAGGCATGTCTTGGCTTAGACCTTGACATGCAGCAGGTGCCCAGCGAGACTATTGGCCATGCACAGTACATGCGCACAGCCCGGCGTGTGTATAGGCGCATCCCACAGCGCATTCATCTGCGCGCACGCATGCATCTGCGCACGTCACTGCGCCCCACAGCCCTACTCAGCGAGGTTAGTGGCGTGTCTTCACAGGCACGCCATCCAGCTTGCAGCACTAGCCTGTGCCTTACAGAGCAAACTAGTAGCATGCACATCATGCATGCCATCCAGCGCGCGGCACCAGCCCGCGCCTTGCAGAGCAGGCTAGTGGCATGCACATCATGCATGCCATCCAGCACGCGGCACCAGCCCGAACCCAAACTATCAGCTTGGGCCATGCATGCACACCACCCCGGCACCCAGCCCAGGCCATGCAGGACTACCGTCTGAGCACCTTGATTGGGCAGCACCAGAGCGACGTGGCTTGACCCTGTGCCTACCACCAGGACCATGCATGGCACATTGTCATGAGTACCATCAGTTGGCCCTGCACAGAGCCATGCTCCGCTCACTACCAGACGCCATGCAGCGAGACAGTACGAGACAAGCCTGACCGTGGATGTAGCAGCACGCCAGCCCACTTTGGGCCACATGTACCCCACAGCCACAACATGCATTAAGCGCCTCCCTCATTTATTTTTATCTTATTTTATTATTTAATTGCATTAGTTATTTTAGTAATTAGCTATTTTTAATAAAGGACATATTGGAGGTTTCCAAATTGTAAGACTCTTTAAATAGGTTTTCTAGGTTTCATTTTAGGTATCTTTGGACAATTTGAGAATTAGACTCTTGCTCTTGAAAGAGTTAGGCCGGCCACACTCATTGTGGTTTGGAATTCGGTGCTTAGCACTTGGGCTTCCCTAGGGTGCAATTCGTGAATCCTTTTGGAAGAGAATCATCGTGCAATTCGTGAATCGATGATCCACATCTATCCTTGATTTGTTTTCAGTTTATTTATAAAAATCTTGAGGTTATTCATAAATAGTGTTTCGGTGTTGAGTGAGTGTCTTGTTGGTTGATTTCATGTTTTTATGTTCTTGAGTGTTTGTTTGATTGTTGTGAGTTTTTGTGTTTTTGAGGCCAAATCCACACCACTTGTGGATTTAAGAACTTGAGTGTGTGTTCCCTAGAGGAACTCGAAATTCTCCTCCATTGGGGGATTCGGATTACTCAAGAAAGTTGAGTGTTGAGTGTGTTTGAGTGATTGAAGAAGAAAGAAGAAGTGACAGAAGGCATTGCCGAAACCCCTTGGTGCCTTGAAAGAGTTGGCTTGTTCTTCTATGGTCTTTTGTTCAATTATCATTTGATTGTTCAATTGATCAACTAAGTGTCTCTTTTGCCCCAAATCAGCCCACGGCAACAACTCCCCAAACCCTTGAAGCTCACGGCCAAAGGTCATACATCCCTAGCCAACTCACTTGCCACTTTTGCCCTTTAACCTAGCCAGCCACCTATCCCCTTTCACTCCTATATTTTCTCACCTAAATTCACCTAATCCCTCATCCAAATCTAGACAATTTCGTGCCCCCCTAGTCCTTGCATGATCGGCCACCACAAGTGAATTTGAATTCAAATTGATTCAAATTCAAATCAAACCAAAATTCCTATTATTTCTCACATTCAGCCATCATCCTTTTACCCTAGCCGAAACTCCTTTTCCACCTCATTAAATTGCCATCTCATTCTCTTATTTGATTGGTCATCAATTGAAGAAGAGAACCAATCAAATCCAGCCCCATCATCAAGCACACAACCGGCCATAACCCTAGCCATATTGCCGCCTACCGCACTTGGCTTATAAGCCATACTCCTACTTTTTAGGGCTTGTCCAAAACCACTCAAAACCCTAGATCTCTAACCCTAATTACATTGGCCGAAACCCTAGAGAAACCCTAAGCCCCATTCGGCCACCTCATACCCTAAATAAACACCATCTAGCCTAAACACAAAGTGACCTAGCCGAACACCCCACAATTCCCATTGTCATGCATCACATTGTTCCAAACCTAGCCAATTAACCTCACATTCATCCCTAACTCCACTAAATCTTAACCTCACTTAACCATTTCTCTCATCCATATTTTCCTTACCAAGTATTGGAGTCTAACTCGGTCGTTGGAGGGAACAAACCGTGCAAGGAGGAACCCTTAGGTGATTGGGACAAGACCGAAGTCGCTATCAGTACCTAAACTGGTGCTTTCATTGAGAGTCTCATCCAAGAGACTCTTGCTTGGTGATAATTGAGAAGTTTTCACTTCTCCACGAGGTAAACGACGCGTTAACCCGAACTTTGTGAATTTGTTGGGAGGACCACTGAGGTTCTCAACGTTGTTTACATTACTTGCAAAATATATTGTTGATCTTGTTGAAGTTTGGGGGTTGCGAAAGAGAACGGGTTGGTTCTTGAAGGGGTCGGCTACCATCCAAAGGTAGAGTACTCAAGGTCGAAAGGTGCAAGAGGGGTTGTCCATCCTTGAAGGGGGCAACTTAAGGTTGGACTTGAGAAGCCGAGCAAGCTCCCAAGCCCAACACACCATTGCCGAACACCAAGCTTCCCCAAACCGTGATTGTGTTGTAACACCGAGTCCAAGCTAGTTGCAAGACAGTATGCAAGCATGAGCCGTATGACCTAGCCACGAGGGTCAAGAGTTCCAATCGGGAACGAATTGATGCTTTAGAGGGTCAAGCCGAGAAGATAAATAAGACCCTTGATGAAATGAACACTAACATTGCCAATTTGGTCATGGCAATGAACATTTAAACCCATGAATCCTTGGAGCACAGTAGAAGTATCAAAACTTTGCAAAGAGAGACACATGCACACCATGAGAGAGTTGCAAGAAAAGAAGCCTCAAGGCATGGAGATGAGTACTATGTAGAGGACACCGACCCAAGTGTATATGAGAGTATGCATGATCCTCCAAGACGCCTATATAGACAAGGAGGTCGTGTGGAGAATTCCCATGTAGTCGTTGAAAGATGGCTACGAGATGGTGTTGATAGACCAAGAAGTCCTAGAAATTTGAGGGAGCCTCAAGATGCAAGGGTGGAGGCACCTAGGTATGAACCACCTCAAAATGAGAGGTGGGACATACCTTACTATGGAAAGCATAATATGGGCGAGCAAGAAGTGAATCAAGGTGGAACAAATGCCCAAAATGACCAAGCATCAATAGGGCGCCATCAATGTGGAGAAAGAGGCCAAGAAGGGGGAAACCAGGCTTATGACTGGAGACTTCGAAGACCAAAGGTTGAATTCCCAAGATTCAACGGGGGAGATCCTTACGAATGGTTGGATAAAGTGGATCACTTTTTCCACACATATGATGTTCTGAGGAATGAGATGGTGCCAACCGCTTGCTATTATCTTGATGGCAAGGCGAGTAAGTGGTGGAGATGGATCCGTAACCAATATGACAAAGAGAGAACAAGGATGGGATGGACGGCATTTGAGAGGGAATTCCTTCTCCAATTTGGCCCCTCACCCACCATCAACCACCATGGCCAACTTGCTAAACTCAAGCAAGAAGGCAAAATGAAGACTTATGTGGAAGATTTTAGACAACTCCAAACTATGGTTCGGGGTTGGTCCGAGGAGGCACTAGTGGGAACCTTTGTAAATGGATTGAAGCCTTGGTTAGCTAAGAAAGTGAAGCTAAGGCAGCCCACAAGAATCCAAGAGGCCATGAGGATGGCTGAGATTTATGAAGACAGTTTCTCTTTGGAGAAATACCCAACCAAAGATGTGGGGAGCAAACTGTCAACCCTTTGCAAACCAAATCATCTTGGAAGGGAAAAGAGAGCAATGAAGGGACCTCAAAACCGAAGCCCAATGAAGTGCAGAAATTGTCAAGGGAAGAGGTCCAAAAGAGAATCAAGAAAGGTCTATGTTTCAAGTGTGGTGAAAAATGGGACCGTGAGCACAAGTGTAGTGCGCCTAAAGCTTTTGTGATGATTGATGAAGATGCATTTGAAGAAGAAACAAGCCATGAGGAAGAAGTGGAAGAGGCCGAATCCCTTGAGGAGGAGGAGGAGGCCGAAATCTCTCTTCATGCCATGTCCGGGGTCTCAACACCCACTTCCATGAGGGTCATGGCATGGGTAGGGAAAAATGAAGTTTCCTTGTTGTGGATAGTGGGTCTACTCATAATTTCATCAACACAAGCTTGGTGTACAAAATAGGGCTAAGGCCGAACCCCATTCCACCCTTTGAAGTGAAGGTAGCCAATGGTGACAAGCTCAAGTGTGAAGCCATTATGAAGGATGCCAAGATGAATGTCCAAGGAGTGAGATTGATAGTTGATTTGCATGTCTTAGCACTTGCTGGCCTTGACATAGTGCTTGGCAATGCATGGCTCAAAAATGTTTGGAGAGTGATCAATGATTATGAGAAGATGACCATGGAGTTCAAGATGGGAACTAAGAAACACATGTGGACCGCATTGCCCTCCAAAGAGATGAAGATATGTTCGGCCATAGTGGTGAAAGACACACATTTGATGTGAACCGTGTATGATGAGGATGATCCTAGCATTATGGCTTTGAGTGGAGCCGAATGAAGGATATGAGACAAGATCAGAGATGCTACACGCATAGATGCTACAAGATCAGAGCTTGTTGAGGCTCAAGGTAGCGGGGTAGTAAACTACAAGGTAAAGGAGGGATTGATCTACTACATGAGCTATGTGTATGTTCTTGATATGCCTAAGTTGAGAAGGGAAATCCTAGATCACTTTCACAATAGCAAAGAAGAAGGTCATTCAGGTTGGTTGAGAACCTATGCGAGGTTGAAGAATTTTTCTATTGGGAAGGCCTCAAGAAAGCAGTAAAGACAAGAGTAGCTGAGTGTGACGTCTGCCAAAAGGTCAAGTATGACACCCGACCACAGGCCGGATTGTTGCAACCATTGACAATTCCAAACAAAATTTGGGAGGATTTGTCAATGGACTTCATAGAGGGATTATCGATCAGTGGAGGACATGATGTGATCTTTGTAGTGGTTGACCGTTTGAGAAAGTACGCCCATTTCATTCCACTCAGACACCCGTATTCAACCAAGAGTGTAGCTAAGGCTTTTGTAGACAACATTGTGAAGCTACATGGCTTTCCCAAGACCATTGTATCAGACAGAGATAGAGTGTTCATGAGCACCTTTTGGAATGAACTATTTGAGTTGCAGGGAAGCAAGTTGAGAGGCAGTTCTTCCTATTGGCCAGAAGACCTTAAGGAAAAAGATGAGTCTGAAACTTTCCAAGAGGTATTATAGGCCTTTCAAAGTATTAGAAAGGCTAGGAGACGTGGCCTACAAACTAGAGCTTCCACCATCAATAAAACTGCACCCAGTATTCCATATGAGTCTATTGAAGAAAAGGATCGGGGATCCAAGCTTGATAATCCAGGACCTTCCTAACTTCGATGAAGAATAAAGGATGCTTCTACAGCCTAGAGAGGTACTTGAGTACTGGGTAATGACAAGGGGGAGACGTAGGAGAAAAGTGTGGCAGGTAGTAATTTCATGATAGGGGTTACCTAAGGTGGAGTCCTCTTGGGAGGATTATGATGACATGGCGACGATGTATCCTCATTTGATCCTTAAGGGCAAGAATGTGTTCGAAAGGAGGGGGAATGTCAGAACTCATAGGAGAGTCGCCCAGGGTCGAGCCTTGACTCAGGCCTTGGTGGGTCAGGACAGTTTCCTGGCTAGCCTGCAGGCATGCCTTGGCTTAGGTCTTGACACGCAGCAGGTGCCCAGCGAGGCTACTAGCCATACACAGTGCATACACACAGCCCGGCGTGTGCATAGGCGCGCCCCACAGCACATTCACCTGCGCGCACGCATGCGCGTGCATCTGCACATTGCCATGAGTACCATCAGTTGGCCCTGCACAGAGCCATGCCTCGCGTCCACCAGACGCCATGCAGAGAGACAGCACCAAACAGGCCTGACCGTGGATGTAGCAGTACGCCAGCCCACCTTTTGCCACTTGTACTCCACAGCCACACCATGCCTTAGGCGCCTCCTTCATTTATTTTTATGTTATTTTATTATTTAATTGCATTGGTTATTTTAGTAATTAGCTATTTTTAATAAGGGACCTATTGGGAGTTTCCAAGTTGTAAGACTCTTTAAATAGGTTTTCTAGGTTTCATTTTAGGTATCTTTGGACATTTTGAGAATTAGAATTTTGCTCTTGAAAGAGTTAGGCCGGCCACAATCATTGTGGTTTGGACTTCGGTGCTTAGTACTTGGGTTTCCCTAGGATGCAATTCGTGAATCGGTGATCCACATCTATCCTTTATTTGTTTTCAGTTTATTTATAAAAATCTTAAGGTTATTCATAAATAGTGTTTCGGTGTTGAGTGAGTGTCTTGTTGGTTGATTTCATGTTTTTATGTTCTTGAGTGTTTGTTTGATTATTGTGTGAGTTTTTGTGTTTGTGAGGCCAAATCCACACCACTTGTAGATTTGAGAACTTGAGTGTGTGTTCCCTAAAGAAATTCGAAATTATCCTCCATTGGGAGATTCGGATTACTCAAGAGAGTTGAGTGTTGAGTGTGTTTGAGTGATTGAAGAAGAAAAAAAAAAGTGACGGAAGGCATTGCCAAAACCCCCTGGTGCCTTGAAGGAGTTAGCTTGTTCTTCTATAGTCTTTTGTTCAATCATCATTTGATTGTTCAATTGATTAATTAAGTGTCTCTTTTGTCCCAAAGTAGCCCACGACAACAACTCCCCAAACCCTTGAAGCTCACGGCCAAAGGCTATACAACCCTAGCCAACTCACTTGCCACTTTTGCCCTTTAACCTAGCCGGCCACCTATTTCCTTCCACTCCTATATTTTTTCACTTAAATCCACCTCATCCCTCATCCAAATCTAGACAATTTCGTACTCCCCTAGCCCTTGCATGACCAGCCACCATAAGTGAATTTGAATTCAAATTGATTCAAATTTAAATCAAACCAAAATTCCTATTATTTCTCACATTCGGCCATCATCCTTTTACCCTAGCGAAACTCATTTTCCACCTCATTAAATTGTCACCTTATTCTCTTATTTGATTGGTCATCAATTGAAGACGAGAACTAATTAAATCCAGCCCCATCATCAAGCACACAACCGGCCATAACCCTAATTATATTGCCACCCACCTCACTTGGCTATAAGCCATACTCCTACTTTTTAGGACTTGTCCAAAACCACTCAAAACCCTAGATCTCTAACCCTAATTGCATTGGCCGAAACCCTAAAGAAATCCTAAGCCCCATTCGGCCACCTCATACCCTAAACAAACATCATCTAGCCTAAACACAAAGTGACCTAGCCGAACACCCCACAATTCCCATTGCCCTGCATCACATTGCTCCAAACCTAGCCAATTAACCTCACATTCATCCCTAACTCCACTAAATCTTAACCTCACTTAACCCTTTCCCTCATCCATATTTCCCTTACCAAGCATTGGAGTCTAACTCGGTCGTTGGAGGGAACAAACCGTGCAAGGAGGAATCCTTAGGTGATCGGGACAAGACCGAGGTCCCTATCAAGCGCATTCACCTGCATGCACGCTTGCGTCTGCACCTGTACCCCATCATGCGTGCATCCTTGTGCACCCCAGCATCACTTAGCGAGGTTAGTGGTGTGTCTTCACATGTACGCCATCTTGTGCGTAGCATCTTCCCGCGTCTTGCAGAGCAGGCTAGTGGCATACCCACAAGGCATGTCATCCAGCGCATGACTCTAGTACATGCATTGCAGAGCAGGTAAGTGGCATGCCCACCATGCATGCCATCCAGTGCGCGGCACCAACCGCGACGTACAGCCATAGCCCGCGCCATGCAACACTCAGCGCCCAGACTGCCAGCTTGGGCCATGCAGGACCACTGCCCGAGCCACTTGACTGGGCCACCCCACCACAGCACGGCACCACTCTGTGCCCACCATCAGGCCTTAGCATGGCACCCTACCATGCACATCACCTTTAGGCGATGCACAGTGCCATGCCGTGCCCATCACCCGACAACCACATGGCACCTTACCACACCATGCAGACATCATCAGACGCCATGCAGACGTGCCCAGCCATGGACATTGCAGCACCATAGCCACCATGGGCCCATGCAAGCCACGGCCATACCACTCCTTGGGTGCCTATCATCTTTTATTTATGTTATTTATTTATTTAATTGCATTTGGACACTTTAGTAATTTACTTATTTTAGTCAACGACCTATTGGGGGTTTTCAAGTTGTAAGACAATATAAATATTACTTTTAGGTTTTCATTTCACATATTTGGACATTTGAACATTTGACTTGCTCTTGCAAAAGGGTTACGCCGGCCGCTCATTGTGGTTGGATTCATCAATGCTTAGACACCTGGGCTTCAAATGGTGCAATTAGTGAATCGGTGTGTTCCACGTCTATCTTTTTTATTTTAATTTATTAATAATATTGTGAGCTTATTCATACTTAGTGTTTTCAGGTTTAGCATTCTTCTTGTGTTTTGGTGGATTGTTGATTGTGTTCTTGAGTGTGAGTGTATTGGTGAGGCCGAATTCATCCCACCGGTGGATTTGAGAATTGGTGTGTAAGTGACATAGAGAATTTCGAAATCCACATCTCTAGTGAATTTCGAATTTTTCAACTGAGTTGAGTGTGAATTGTGTCTTTGGTTGTATTGAAGAAAGTGTTAGAGTTGATAGAGTAGTGAAAGCCGAACTATATTGGTGCTCTTGTATGGTTGGTGTGTTCTTGATTCCTTTGAGTATTCAATCATTCTTTTGGTTGTTCATTCATAATTCTAGAAGTTCTCTTGTCTCAAAACACCATACACGGCATCACAACCCTAAACCTAGTTGGCACATTGCCAACTTCGCCCCTCTTGATCAAACCCTAGCCAACCACTTAACCCTAGCATTTCCCACCTTATTTGCCTCTTAAAATCAGACCTAAACATCTTCATAATACCCTTGGTCATGCACTAGAAGGCTCCCATTATAGCCGGCCACATCATCTCCTTCTAATTCAAATGAATTCAAATCAAAATTATAACCACTTCCTTATCCCAACATATTCAGCATCACCCTTGCCATAACCAAACATCATCTTGCCACCTCACATATTTTGATTTTCCATTACCTAATTGATCTATCAATCAAATTGAATAAATCAAATCCCCAACTACCAAAAGGTCAAAGCTGCACCCCATTGGCCGTTCCCCATGGCCGGCCATCACTATATCCATTGACATCCAAATTCCTAAATTTTAGGAATGGCCAAATCACCTCAAAATCCTAGCCAAAAGACCTAAGCTACCCTTGTTCGAAACCCTCTTCTTGCCGTAGCAAGATTCGGCCACCCCAAAACCCTAGCAAACCCCTCTCATGCCCAAGCCCCAAGCCTTTGTCGTGCACTCCCTTTCCCCACCTAGCTGAACCTCATAGCCCAAACACTTAACATTTTGCTTCACATATCTTAATCTCGCTTAACCCTTACTATCACCTACGTGATCTACCACCAAGCATTGGAGTTTATCTCGGTCATTGAGGAGCAATCCGAGACAAGGAGGACCCCTTAGGTGATCGGGACTTGACCGAGGTCCCTATCACGTCTACCACTGTTGTCGTCGAATGCCTCTTGTTAAGCCACACTATCGTCGCCTCTCTCTTTCTTTTCTTTTTTTCCTTTTTTCTCTTTCTCAATTCTTTTGTCCAAAAAATTGAATTTTCTTGTGGTTTTTGATTTGGAGTTTTCTTATTTGACTTGTTCATTCCAGTTGATTGCCATAAGGTTCAGGAGATGTTTTAAATTCTTCTTAACTGAAACCATGAGATTTTCTTGACTGAAACCATTTGTTCGTCACTCTCTTCTGTGGTCTAGGGTTCTCTCGAAGCCATCGCCACCCTTGTAGCCGTGGGTCCCACCTTCATCTTTAACAATTTCAAACCAGGAGAAGAATAGCAACCATCGTTCGACCCAGGACAAGACGAATCACGCAGACTAGAAGGTCAGCAATTTAGTCTAAAAATCGTGCGAAAATCTTAGGTTCGGTTGGAGGTCGGCAACTCAATTCGTCAAAATTACAGGTCCTCTCTTCGCCTTACCTTCTTGTTAAAAGATTTGACAAGGGAAACCAACTCTCCTATACTATGACAGTCAATCCGCAACTCATTCAACTAAAAATTCCATCTTTCATGAAAGAGCAAAGCATGTAGGGCTAGATTTCCATTTCGTTAGAGAAAAAGTCCTAACTGGAATCATTACTATGGTTCACGTGGCCTCGAGATTTCAACTAGGTCTCACCTAAAACTAGTGGGTGCTAAGGACGATGAAGAAGAAATAAGCGAATTACCGTATAAGAATATAAATATGACGTAATCATCTCGACTAAAGGAGTCGTAGAGTAATGCAGTAACTAGTGAGGAATACACGATGCATAAAGGAGTCATGAGGTATGAGCTTATGAATGATATGAATGTCAATAAAAGATATGAAATGTTATGAACACATGTTAAAGAAAGTCAAAAGAAGAAAGAAGGTTTTTACATGAAAGTACATGATGCATAAGTCAAGTCATAAGTCGCAAGATTCATGTTTATGCATTCATTTTGTGTTTGCTGCCTATGATACCTGTGCTATGTTATTTATGTACTTACTGAAATTTCTCGAAATCCCAATCTGATAATTTCTACTATTATTCATTTTCGGGAGAAGTGACTGCAGATTTAGATGGAAAAGTGCAAGAGACCACCTCCCAAGAAAACTCAAGAGACCCCAAAGAACCCTACAGGCCCCTCGAAGTACTCTGCATATGGCTGGAGGATGTGGACCAGTTTCTGATTCAAATCATGGAACTGTTCAAGGAATTTATGAGGATCCTGCATGAAGGTTGTGCTGAGTAGGACTCGCCCAACAGGACTCATAGTTCGGAGTGATGACCTCTTTTGGGTCAAGTTTCTTTTGAATATCAGATAATTATGTTTAAGTTTAAGTGTCTAAATCTCTTGGAAATCCCCCGTGGTTTTGGGATTTAAGGATTTATGACTTTTTCTTTTGAAGTGCAATTGCTTTATAAAGCTTTTGGGATATTTGTACTAGGAATACCATATGATATTTGACATTATCTTATTGTTTTGCCTATTTGATTAGAAAAGACTTTTTCGTTGTGATATCTATTGCATGCTTCTAGTAAGCTAGGTGCCTTACATTTTATAATTGTCATGAACGAGGGATATGTGGCCTTGTATTATGTATCCCCGACGCTTCAGTTTACGTTAAATCCCAAGCATGAGTTGGGGCATTGACAACGAGTTTTTGGCTTATTAGGCTCTAGGGTTTCATTAGGGACTATAAAAACATATGTCCGTTCATTTTTCCAGTAATTATGAATGTGAATAGTATTTTTTTAAGGCATTCTCTCTACTATATAGGCTCTTGAAACAACTTTTTTAATAGGTCTAAATCATTTTGACTTGATTCTTAGTATTCTTGGGTGGATTCAAATTTGTTCGTGGTTTCAAAAGATTTTCAATGCCACGGGTTCACATAAGTTGGCATCAAAGCTTGATTTCTAAATCAAGTCTGATTTATCCTTTAAATTCTTACATTTAGATTTTGTTTTAGGCGTGTTTTAGGGTTTTCTATTCTTATTTCAAATTCATTCTTCATTCTTGTTAATTTCATGTGTTTGGATTCATATATGTGATTTGCACAATTGATTATTCGTATGCTTGATTCAAGATTTGTACTTTTCTGTGTTCTAGGATTTTTTATTCTAATCTCAAATTTGAATTCTAAGTCTAGATCTATTATGATCTGTTCTGATCCAAATGTGAATTCAAATTCGAGATCTATTCTGATCTTTATTTTAAATTCCAGATTATTGCACTGAATCTGCATAAAAAGATAAGCCATCAAATTCAAAAGGTTGCTGTAAAAAAAATGAAATGAAAATTTGGAATTGGTATTTGATATATTTTGCAAGTTAAAATTTGATATAGGGTGACACTGTAGACGGTTCGGCTCCTTAATTAAAAAAAAAAATAGCCCTCCAAGAGCATCTCCATTGGTCTCACCAAAAAAATCATCAAAATTTGATGAGAAGTACAAGTTTGATGATATGAACATACCATACTCACCATAACTCCACATTGGATTCATCATTAGACTCATCAAAATAATAATATAATAATATTTTTAAAATTTCTCCACTATTTTATAATTATAGCTATATGTATGTTAATAATTTAATTTGATACTTAAATTATTATTTCAACAATTTTTAATAAAACTTGAATTAAAAAAATATAATAAACACATTCATTTCATAGAGAAAATAAAAAGAAAATAAGGGAAATGTGTAGGAGAAATAAAAATATATTAAAGTAATAAGATGAAGGGTGAATAAAAACCCTTGAAATTTGATGGGTTTCTCAAACATCACTGTAATTCAAAGTTTAAAAAATGCATTTTGATGAGACCAATGCGGAGTAGTTTTAAATATAAATCATCAAATTTGTGTTTGATGAATCTCTTGATGAGACCAATGAGGATGCCTTAGAGCATTAACATTGGATTGGCTAAAAGTTTTCTTCAAAAAATATAAATTTGTATACATATCAAAAAAATCTTGTCATATTTGATCAAAAATGAGGAGAAGAAAGTGGAAAAAGTGAATAAAAGTAATTTTACTCTTCAAAAATGAATAGTAAATTCAAAATTTTCTTCAAATTAAATATGACAAGATTTTTTTTTATATGTGTGTAAATTTGTATTTTTTGAATAAAACTTTTAGCCAATCCAATTCATTTCACTATCGTTTCTATTCACTTCTCTATCGCTTCAAATCCTTCCTATACTATCACCTCAACTTCCTCCTCCGCATTTTTCAGTTTCTTCCTTCAATCCAAACAGCGAAAGGAATGGTGGTTGTGCGATGCATTGGTGCGGGTTAGAGGCTAGCTTGTTACAGAAAAGGGGTGCATTGCACGGACGGCCATGTGAGAGGGTTTGGAGTAGGCTGCAGTAGTGAGATTGTGGGAAAAGGAAGTCTAGGTTATTAATGAAAAGTGAGAATCCGATGAATCGTGGCATCAACCAAATCCCTTAAAATCTCTTACATGTCGTCCTTAGTATCTTATTCTTTAGTTTCCTAATTACTCTTGTCCTCATATAAATTCCTTAAATATAAATCTTTTGTTACCTAATCCTTATTTCCTAAATATCTCATAAAAGTGACTCAACACATAAGGAAGATGCGGATAACTCATTCTTTGTGTTGCAAATCATGCAACAATAATTTGAGCAGTTGAATTTAGTGTTAGGAGAAGTGAGGGATAGGATGGATTAGCAAGATATAGTGATTAGAAATCTACAAGATGGACAAAATAGGAGTAGACTTGAGCCTAGCATTAAAAATAAGTATGAAAATGAAGAAGATGATGAGAATGAAAAAGTCGTAGCATCTGAGGTTAGATTGGGTGGAAATGACAGACGTGGAAGAGATAGGCATGGAAGAGAACCTAGGAGAAATTTAAGGGGTCGAGATGGGATAGATGAAAACCTTGGGAGCATCAAAATGAAAATGTCATATTTTCTAGGTAGGACTGATCCTAAAAATATAGTTGATTTTTATTGTCACAATTATTCAGAGGAGAATGTGAAGATAGAGAGGCAGTTAAAGAGAAAGGGAGCAACAATATATACTTCAGTTTCTAATACTCTTCGAATCCAAAATGAGATAGAAATGACCAAGTTGTGGTAAAGGTAAAGACCAAACCTTCAAGGATAAGGGAACTAACAACAACAAACACAAACTAGATTTCCAACCTGCAAGGGAATAGAGATATTAAATATTTTGAATGTTCGAGTTCAGAGCATATTGCGTTTCAATGTCCAATCAAGTGGGTGATTGTTATGCGTGATGATGATGGAATAGAATATCTCGTAGAATGTGAGTCTCTTGTTCCAAGGCATGCTCTCAATACGCAAATTAATAGATGATATGGAGCAGCGGAGAGAAAATATATTTCATACTAGATGCTACGTAAACAACAAGTAGTGTAATATGATTATTGATGGGGAGAGTTGCACCAATATAGCTAATATCATCCTAGTTGAGAAGTTGAACTTACATTTACTAAAGCATCCTAAATTTTATAAGTTGTCGTGGTTGAATGAATATTGGGAGTCAAGGTCAATAAGCAAACTTTGGTGGCTTTCACCATTGAGAGATATAGTGATGAGGTGTTTTGTAATGTAGTTTCTATGCATGTTGGCCATATTTTATTCGAGAGGCCATGGTTGTATGATAGAAGGGTGATTCATGATGGATTTAAGAACATAGTTAGTCATGATGTAAATTCTCTAACTCCAATGGGTCATTGGTTATTCTCTTGCTTTGTAGTTAATTCTCTTGAAAGGTTTATATCCAATCTTAAAATTGTAGATTAGGTTTATTAACTATGACATGATGTAGATTGTCCTCCACACAATCTTATTAATGAATTATTTGTAAAACAAATTATGATTTCTACGACAACCTCAATCAAATTATTTGACAAAGCATAATTCAAGCTACTTGATTCTATTATTAGATTGGGACACAGTTGTCACATTTCTTTCAAAGACTTGATGTATGGTATAGACTATAGCTAGTTTTGTATAAGCCAAAATCCTCTGTAGTTTAACAATTACATTTATGTTTCACCTACTCAATGAGAGGCTGACAGACAACCATCTAATTTAGATAGGAAATCATCTTCTCAGGTATTACAAGAGTGTGTGTGTGTGTGTGTGTGTGTGTGAGAGAGAGAGAGAGAGAGAGAGAGAGAGAGAGAGAGAGGGTGGGTGTTCAAGGAGAGATAGATGATTAGAGTTGAACTCGGTAGATACAAGAAATTGACACCCATGGATTATATTCATGAAAGATGTAACACAAGCTAGATTGCCAAAACCTAATGAAGTTTTCTAAGTCAAAATTTTTAGGCTTCTGTTCCAATCATAGACAAGCTGCCTCAATTTCAATCGTGGAAAAACGAAGCTATATGGCCAATCTACCAGAAAGACATCACCGCTACAATCTTATGTATGGGGCGTAAATGATCTCCGTGTTGTACGTGCGGAAGCAAAACTAAAGTCCAAATATCTCTTTGAGGGCCCGCCCCGTTCTACAAACCTTATCAGCTATGGCAGCACTCTCTATGATGTGATTCATATCATTTGTGTGGCTAGTCTATGATATTATTTTGATTAATTATATTTTTGCTTCTTTTTTGGTTGCTGGTTTTGACTTTCAATTGCTCTTGGTAAATCAGGTACATATCTCCTGTGCAAGTGCCAGTTCAATATGGTTGCTTGAGTGTCGATTATTGTGATTGCAACCCAGCAATCACAATTTAGCAGTTCTAATTGCATTTCCAACTTCTGTATCAGGCATTTTTAACTTCTTGATATAGGAGGTTACGGTCAGATTTTTCTTGATATTGGGCTTCTAAGCATTAGAAAGTTATTACTCTAATTATCTTGCTTAGGAATCTAGGATTAGGCAATTGTAATTCTAGTACTTTCAACTCTGTTGAAGACATTTAGATTATTTACATGACATCTATGCTAGAGCTGAGGGAATTTTTCTCTTAGAAGCGTTTAGAACTGTGGGCTATTGTTGAAATCATATCATGAAAACATTTGAGGAAATGGGGACTTCGAGAGTTTTCTCGGAGGTATTTTTGAGAGAGTTCTGTCGTTATTTCCAGAAATAAGTTTTGATAAAGTTACTTCCGTTTTTGTGTTTTACTATTTTATTAGCATTGATGATGCTGATACAAAGTCCCTATTATATGTGGATGCACCGATTTTTATCATAATCAATCAATTTTGGAAAAGTTTGATACAAAAGATAAAAGACAAACAAAGAAATAATCTGGAGAAGCTAGAAGGATTCAACGCAATGCTGGTGAAATGACATGGGGGGGGGGGGGGGGGGGGCACACCTTTTCGTAATGATTATGCTTCAGGCATACCTTCTTATAAGAATGCCACTTGTATCCCATTCTGAGGAAAGGATGAAGTTGAAATTTTATATATATAATGAGTATATATATCCTGATATTGAAATTGGTTTATCCTCTGCAGCTTCGATATATATTGGTACTAAACCTAACAAACCAAATGGATATAAAAACATGGTACAAAATACAGTAGATACGTCATGACATGGAAGATTACAAATGAGGATCAACACATTAACATGAAACAACACAACCTTAAGAAACCAACATAAAAGCAGTTAAAATGTTGCCTGAAGATCAACTCATTTACATATACAACCTTAAATCTGTTTATACAGTCCAAACAATGGACAACTTTGCATTTAAGTACATGAAGATCAACACATTAACATAAAACAATCATTTCCAACATCAGGAAATTAATCAACTTAGCACACTTCGGAAAATAACTTCAAACACTCGTTCGAAATCACTTAGATACTACCGAGTAAAATGAAACAGTAACTACAAACCTCCAATACACCTGGAGTAGTGTGCGTCAATGCCATACTTCAGCTTCTTGCGCAAGAAGGCATCAACTCCTTCAAAAACCTCGTTAGCATTGGATATAATCGTGGAAAATTACATCCTGGAAAAAGCAGATTGGATATTGCACATGATCTTAATAGCCATTAGATGTATACGCAATGTTATATAGGTGTAAGTAGAATGGTTTTCAGACACCCAAATAAATCCCAAATTTCAGACTTCCAGTTTCAGATCTAACTTGAACACTCACGGCTTCGGATACTGATGTGTTGGCAGGGACATTGTCAAGAGATAAAATTCTCACCAGATTTTACCAATTGCTCCATGCCGTTCTATTTTATCCATGGTATAGATTCCTTGAAGGCAGCCCCCTTTCATTCTAAAGTAAATAATGAGAACAGGTATTATGCATCAATTCATTTGCCATGGTGTACTTTGCTAATTTGTCATGATACACTACCAGTATGTTTGAAAAGTTTCAGAGAATTATAAAGATACACATTTTCAGCACTTCTCATTCCTTTTGATAACAGATCCTTAATGACAGCAGGCCAAAACCTTGCTCCTCTGAAGTGAAGGTTAGTTTTGCCCGATCAAATTATTAGCCAGTTAAAACCCACCAAATACCAAAAACATACGATATAGTGGAATTAGGATTTCCCCCAAAATTAAAACTTTCCGAGTTTCGAATAACTTATGGATCAACTGCTTCCACATCACCAGTAAATGATGCCCCATCAAAGTACCTAACCTTGACTCTGTGCAAATTGTAAAAGTCAGGATGTTAAAACAGTTTTTTTAATCTCATTAGAAAGCAACGCTTAGGAGAATGGAGGATCATAAGGGTTGAAATGATATTTAAAAGTGAACTATTATGTCATACCAGGATTAAACTTCTGACATTTACTTAGAAAGCCAGAGAAAGCAACTTCCTTGACCATCTCCTTGGATGTCTAGGCAAGTGGTGACATTGTTGCACCATCCACCTCCCTGTGAATCAGAGCAAAGACAGGATGGTCAAAAAAATAAATATACAAATAATAGAAATGTATTAGATAACATAAGGATTCAACAAAAGAAGACTATTAAAGCTCTTGAGAAACTACATTTGGAAGAAATTGTAACATTCGAGAATCATAATACGTGAACAAGCATATAATGTTCAGCTTTCTCTAGACCATGAATAATTGTACTAATTTGGCATCAGAAAAGTTGTTTCAGTAGAAGCATTTTCCCCTTTTATTATTTTGATTAGCAATATGTTCTAGAATTATGCCTTTGTTTCCTTGGTTTAAAAAATATCAAATAAATAGGGTATGACAAACGAACAAACCTCAAAGTGAACCAACCAGTTGTTCATTCCTGCACCAAATCCCTTATCCCAATGATAAGCTGGTGGACTTCCACCCAAACAAACTGCAGAACAGATCAAATTCAATTTGTAATCCTTTTTATCTACTTTCCTATTTTAAAACTAAGTTAGTCTCCTTTCCTTATGTGAAGAGCTGAAAATGGGCTGATTTCTAGTCTTATTTTCATTATAAATGGTATGCACTCTTTATAACAAAAAAACATTGAATTTGAAATCAAAAGAAAAATGAGGTATGTTTCTCCTATTGATTTTTTAGCGAACTTGTGAACTTATCATGGATTCTCCCTTGTTCAAGTTTATGCCTTCAGTAATTTCATTATAATCACTGGGTTGGGGTTTTCTTTAAAAAATCTAAATTTTAGCTTTCTTGGGCAAGTTTTCTAATATTATTTGTTGGATTTTAAAGCGTGACAGTTGAGGTTCACATCATTTGGTAATTAGAGCTTAGGTTCTAAAATCAGATTTACTATCCTTTTATCTTTTGTTATCATCCTATTTTATCCCATTTCTGTTCATTATTCCGTGTTCTTGCTCTGTGTCGTGCAACAAGTTGTTCCATGTGTCGTAAATAGATACTATCATTTACAGTACTTATCAAAGTTTTTTTTCCTTGAATTGTGACTTTTGTAGTTTAACAAAAGTGTGAGATTTTTGATTTAAAAATTACAAGTTGAAATTTTTGATGAGGTTTATTAGTTTAACAAAGAACTGAAAAAGGGAAGCGACGAGTGGAAAAATGCAAGAGTGTGAGACAAATATTGGGAAAAAGCCTATTCAAAGAGTAAAACACAAGTGTGAGTGACATAATTCAACTGCAGACATGTGAGGGAGTGTTGTGAAGAATTATTTTTAACATTTCTCTGTTGACTATTACAAGTAGATGGAGACACATCAAAAAACAAAGGAAGGAAGGGGTCATTCTTCATGTTGCAGGCTATGCTACAACAATTTGAACGCATGAATGGGATGTTTAATGAGATTCGGGATTAGTTGGATAGCCAAGATGATGATATTGCTACTTGGCGCGAGGGGCGTCCCCAATGCTACAAGGCAAGAAAAGCATGCGCCCAAGGATGATTTTGACAACGACCACGATGATGAATTCGAAAATGAAGAGGATTAAGCTTCATTGAACGGTGAGGGTAGATTTGTGCCAAGGGGAGAAAGAAGTGGTAGAGGTTTCTGAAGCTGAGATGGAGAGATGGGACTAACAGAAACCTAAGAAACATCAAAATAAAGATACCGTCGTTCCCAGGAGAGAACGATCATGAAGCATACTTGGAATGGGAGAAGAAAATGGAGTTGATTTTTGAGTGTCACAACTACTCGGAGGAGAAAAAGGTAAAACTCGCTATCATTGAATTTATTGACTATGCTATTATATGGTGGGATCAATTTGTTATAAATAGAAGGAGAAACCATGGGAGACCTATCTAGACATGGGAGGAAATGAATGCCATCATGCAGAGGCGATTTGTCCCAAGTCACTACTATGGGAACTTATACCCGAAATTACAAAGTCTTGGCTCTAGTAGCACAGATGACTATTACAAGTAGATGGAGATCGACATGATTCAGGCCAATGTAGAAGAGAATAGAAAAACTACCATGGCCAGCTTTTTGAATGGGCTGAACCGGGACATTGCCAACGTGGTGGAGTTGCAACATTACATGGAGTTGGAGGACATGGTACACATGGCAATAAAGGTGGAATGACAGCTTAAAAGAAAAGAAACTCGATCATCTCAAAATCCGGTGTCAACAAAGGAACTTAGAGGAAAGATGAAGAGACTGTTTGTAATTCCAAAACCAAACAACCAAAGATGAGAGATGAAGTTCCCGATGTCAACAAAAGTGAAACAAAATCCCAAACTTGTAATCGTGATATTAAGTGTTTTCGTTGTTTGAGAGTATGTCACATCTTCACAATCCCCAAATAAGAGGACCATGATTGCACGTGTTGATAGAGAGGTGGAAACCGGAAGTGATAGTGATGATGACCAAATGCCAACACTTTAGGACACTTGTGACAATGATGTGGCATATCCAGTGGGGGGTGAGTCAATTGTGGCTAGGCGTACATTAAGTGTCCAATTCAAAGAGGATGACTTGGAACAACAAAGGGAGAACACTTTTCATACTAGGTGCCACATACAAACCAGCCTATATTTTTACTCTTGTACAAAGAGACATGTTTTGATACTAACGATGTTGACGAGTTTTTGCCTAGTATTCTCTTTGTTGCGGGAATGTGAGGATATGTTTACTAATGATTTGCCTAGTGGATTGCAACCTATTAGAGAAATAGAGCATCAAAATGATTTTGTCCAGTACGACAATTCCTAACTGATCTAGAGGAAACAAAGGAACTTCAAAGCCAAGGGATATGTAAGAGAGAGCATTGAGTCTGTGCGTGGTACCAGTGCTACCTGTGTCTAAGAAAGATAGAACTTAGAGAATGAGTGTTGATTACAAGGCTATCAACAACATTACGGTAAAGTATAAACATCTCATTTGTAGGCTAGATGACATGCTGGATAAATTGCATGGGTCATGTATTTTCACAAAAAATTATTTGAAAAGTAGATATCATCAAATTAGAATATAAGGGAGAGATAAATATAAAACTGCATTTAAAACTAACTATGGATTGTATGAGTGGTGTGGTAATGCCTTTTGGCCTAACTAATGCACCAAATACATTCATGAGGTTAATGAATCATGCATTGCATGCATTTATAGGCAGATTTTTTGTTATCTATTTGATAACACTTTGGTATATAGCAAAAGCTTGGATGAGCATATTAATCATTTGCATTGCGTGCTGTTTTGAGAAAAGAAAAACTATATGCCAATTTAAAGAAATGTTCATTTTGCATGAAAAAAAGTTGTTTCTTGGTTATGTTGTTAGCATGAAAGGAATTGAGGTAGATGAGAGAAAGGTGAAGGCTATCAAGAAGGAATGGTCCACTCTTAAGTTAATCACGGAGCTAAGAAGTTTTCATGGTTTGACTAGTTTTTATCGACAATTTGTCAAAGATTTAATTACACTAACCGCACCACTCATTGAAATTGTTAAAAAGTCATTGGGTTTTAAATGGGATAGTGAGTAAGATCGTGCATTTCATGATATTAAAGAAAGGTTATGTGTTGCTCCTTTATTAGCATTACCTGATTTTTCTAAAATTTTTTAGATTGAGTGTGATGCTTCGAGAATAGGTATTGGAGTTGTTTTGATGCAAGACAAGTGCCCAACAGCCTATTTTAGTGAAAAGCTAAATGAGGCATTTTTTAGTTACCCCACATATGACAAGGACCTTTACGCATTGGTGAGAGCATTGGAGAAGGTTTGCCCTCGTGGCTAAATGGGGCATTTTTTAGCTACCCCACACATTACCTTTTCTAAAATTCTTATGTAATTAAATACAAACACGACAAGAAAAACATTGTGGCTAATGCATTATCGAAAAGGTATACCCTTGTCTCAACTTTAAATGCAAAGTTATTGAAATTTGAATATGTTAAGGAATTGTGTGCTAATATGATGACGACTTTGCTAGTGTATATGGGCATGTGAAAAGTCAGCATTTGGTAAGTTTTACAAACTAGATGGGTATTTGTTTCAAGAGATTAGACTTTATATGCCTAATAGCTCTATGCGTGAGTTGCTTATGCATGAGTTGCTTGATGGGAGGAAGACTTTAGACGTATTGAATGAACATTTTTTTTTTTTGTCAAAGATGAAACTTGATTGATGGGCACCATGGTGGGCCGAGTCTTACAGATCTCTTGCAAGTTCCAGATAATCACAAGGTCAAGAGTTAAGAAGATTAAAGAAGCAATACAAAAACTGTTGCAATCCATTGGGCCGAGTTTGCAAATTTATCGAGTAAGACCCCAACATTCAAGATTTGAAGGAAGAATCAACTCTAATCCATGTGATAAAAACTAGTAATTTAGTAAAGACTTTTATTTCAATAAGCATAGGCGTGTAGGCCTATTTTATATTTGTATGGTTATAGGCATTTGGATATCTTTAATTTATTAAGTAGACTTCTTTTATTAGCTATAGGAGTGCAGTTTAGGAGTTTTGGACTTGAAAGTGCTCAGCTCATATCTTTAAGTGATGTGGGCCTTATTAGACCTTAAGGTTTCATTGGGGCTTATAAAAACACGTGCTTTTTCTTTTTATATAATAATGAACGTGAATAGTATTTTTTCAGAGAGAATTCTTGTTTTTTCTACTTGTTCTTGAAAAAATTAAGAACGTATCAAAGAAAAACCATTTGTGGTATTCTCTCCGCAATCTAGGTTCTTGAAACAAGTTTTCAACAAGTCTAAATCATCTTAACTTGATTCTTAACTTTCTAGGGTTGATTTCACTTTGTTCGTGGGTTCAAGGGATTTTCAACCCCACAGGTTCAAATCATTGATGTGGAGAGTTTGTGCTAAATGCATTACATGTAGGCAGGCCAAATCTAGAGTCTTACCACATAAATTATACACTCATTTGCCCATACTTAGTGCACCTTGGATAGATATTTTTATGGACTTTGTTTTAGGCTTGTCTAGGTAAAGGAATGGTAGAGACTCGATTTTTGTAGTTGTTGATAGGTTTTCTAAGATGACACATTTCATATCTTGCATAAAACTGTTGATGCAACCCACATCACTGATTTGTTCTTCAGAGAGATAGTATGGCTCCACGGTGTTCCAGGAGTATTGTGCCTGATCGTGATGTCAAGTTCCTTAGCTATATTTTTGGAAAGTTGGAAACTAAAATGTTGTTTTCAACTATTTGTCATCCTTAAACGGATGGACAAACCAAGGTATTGAATAGAACTTTATCTGCTTTGTTGCGTATTATAATTCAAAAGAACCTGAAAATTTGGAAGCATTGTTTGCCTTCATTTAGTTTGAATATAATCGAAGTGTTCATTCTACTATTGATTTTTCACCATTTGAGATTTTTTATGGTTTTAATTCACTAACTCTTTTGGATTTGTTGCCTTTGCCGGTTAATGAAATAACTAGTTTGGATAGTAAAAAAAAAGGCTAAGATGGTGAAGAAACTCCATAAAAGTGTACGGCAAGACAAAGGAAAAAAATGAGCGATATGTGACCAAACCAACAAGGGCCATAGACAAGTTATCTTTGAACCAGGTGATTAGGTTTGGATGCATATGAGAAAGAAAAGATTTTCAGCCTGTAGGCAGTCCAAGCCACATCCTAGAAGGTCCATTTCAAGTCCTTGAAAGGATCAACAATAATGCATAAAAGTTCGATCTTCCAAGTGAGTATAGCATTAGTGACGATTCTTGATCGAATACTTTTGAAGTGAAAGGGATTGATGAGAATCAACAAGCACCATCAGAAAATCTATTGCATGTTCCAGTTGGACCTATTATAA
This sequence comes from Platycarya strobilacea, assembly GCA_036898215.1. Taxonomy (NCBI): domain Eukaryota; kingdom Viridiplantae; phylum Streptophyta; class Magnoliopsida; order Fagales; family Juglandaceae; genus Platycarya; species Platycarya strobilacea. The sequence goes on from CM072552.1 coordinate 12,447,604, forward strand.
GAGCAAAATCCAAGAAGATCAAAGAAGTAAGTACTTAATGGGCTTAATTCAAGAGATTTTAACTGATTCTAAAATGGGGCATTTCAAGCTTGGCTCAAAGGGAGATGAAGGCATAATAAATTTAATCCAAGCTAGTGGGGTTGATATTGCTAAAATTAAGTGTAATTTTTCTTGAAAAATGGTATGGATTAGGGACTGATTATTGCTTGATTTGAGCATGGAATTCGAAAGAGAAAGTGGTAGATTACTTTCCAATTTCGGACCAATTAGTTGGCTGATTGACTTCTATTTCAAACCTCCCTTAAACGTGATTTTCTTGCCCATTTTAGTCTATTATTGGCATTGAGAAGCTGCTAAATTTCAGACCAAAACTAGTATTAATCTTAGAATTCTGTTTTTAGTCCTTTTTATCTACTTTCTATTTTGGAACCAAATTAGTCTCATTTCCTTATATGTAGGGCTGACAAGGGGATATGATTTCTGGTATGATTTCCATTATAGCACTCTTTGAATTTAAAAAAAAAAACAACATTGAATTTGAAATCAAAAGAAAAGTAAGGTTTGTTTCTCCTATTAGTTTTTTAGTGAACTTGTGAACTTATTAAATAGTCTCCCTTGTGGTGTTCAAATTTTATACCTTGGATTCGTAATTCTAATATAATCAGTGGATCGAAGTTTGTTACTTTACACTTGCAGTTCGCGTTTCAATAATAAATGTTGGGTTGAGGTTTTCTATCAAAATTGGATTTCAAAGTGTGACGGTTGAGGTTCGCATCAATCTGTGGTGACAGGGGTGTTGGGCAAAGGGACAGTTGATGCGGGGGTAGGAGAGAGGATGGGTGACAGGTTGCTTTCGAATTTCAAATGGGTGAGACCGACACACCTTAGGCCACGTAAGGTGTGCATTTGGCATCAGCCAAACAGTGACTACCGATAAGAATTTCTGGGGGGAAAAAAAAAATTTTAAAAAAAAAAGACCATGTCAGATGTGTGGTGTTTGATATATAGAGTGGCTAATGCATAGCGTTCCTCCAGAGAAAATATCATTTAGTATACAGGAGCATCATTCTATCTTCACAAGATAATCTAATTCACATACGTTCAGGATGGATCGAAGAAACCAGAGTAATAAAAAAGGGTCATAAGATCAGAAGAGATGCGGTGCTTAAACTCTGATTCCTTTTTCTGGCATCTTAATTATATTTTTCTAGTTCACAATACTTTTCAGGGTCATTTAATTGGAAGTCTTCTGTATGTCTTTTTCATGGGTCATCTTATATTTTTAGTTTCTTGATGTGCTTGGTTGGCTTCATCATCTGTTATGCACATATTGTTGTGCTCTAGATATTATCTACTTCTGTCAGAGAAAAGAATATGTCCAGATCAATATTTTGCTTTCTGCAGCACTACACCGATCATGTCAGTGGATGTCTTCCGCTCTATAAAGGATGTATCTCGCTATGTTGAAACTGGGGAATTAGGAAGTCTTGCATAGGAAATATGTGAATGTGATCATCAGCTGTGTTGTTCAGAATGGATGCGGTCAGGCGAACCACCCAGGTTCCACCAATCTGCCATCTGTTGCCCCAATATGGGTTTTTGTTGTGGATTGACTGGAGTATTCATATGTATAGTTATTCTAGTGGTGACTGGATGAAAATCAGCTGAGCCGTCAAATAGCGAAGTTATACGTTTGGAATTATATTGAAGTTAAATTTGCAAGTCTGCCTCATGCAGGGATGAGTATGTGACTCGTTAGAAATATATTGAGGTTTGTTCGTGCTTTAGATCTAATCTAGTTTTGGATATTATATGTTTTATCTATTACTATTGACATTACTAGCTTTAGACAAGAGAATAGATGTACTTAATTTTTTCTCTTCTTCTTGTTACTCTCTTAGTCACCTGCTGTTGCAAAGAAGCAGAAATTCGAACTCAACAGCGCAGGGGGAACACATAAAGTTGGATGAGATGGTAAAGGATGATCAGAATCTTAAAATCTGTCACTACAGAAAATGTGTTCAGTATACAGTTCTAAATTTTCATCTCACCATGACATGATTTTATTGTTGTCACATATTTTCCTCTTATTAGTTCTCTTTGATTCTCTTCCTCGGGAGGGGGATAACTTTTTATCTTGGAAAAGGGTATATTATTGAATGGTCTGTATCTGCTCCTGCAGGTTGGGTCGCTTCCAGCTAATCACTCATTGAAAAGTAAGGGGGAACTGCGTGAAAATGAGAAGACCAAACTTGGCATGAGAAAACCTAGAAAGACAAAAGAATATAACTTGCCTCGTCGGGCTTCAAAACGACTTGCTGGACTTGGTATTGATCCAACACCAGAACTAAAAACTACTCAAACGTGGCAGTTTGGTAGTTTGGCTTATTGGGCATCCCTGAAGCCTGTTAAGAAACAGAGATGAAAAAATGGGAGAAAAATTGTATTCTCATTAGTCTCTCTCGACTCTGCTTTGTACATTGTTCTCATATATATATAGACTTGGTTCAGCTCTCTAAAACTAAGGAAATAATAGGAAAATTACAAAATGACTAAAATGTCACTATCTCTACAATAACAAATTCTGCCATATGTACATGTACAAGAATACCAATATTGCATTTCCACTACTTGCTCTGAGGCGTCAGGCTTGGCTGTCTGGAGACAAAGGCCTGCTACTAAGGTGTCTGCTTGGTGCTCTCCTTTGTGTTCTGGTGCTATGCAGCAGGGGTGGGATCCAAGCGATTTCCTTATTTCTTTAAATGTAATTCTAGACTCTCTCCCTCAAGATGAACATATATATTTAAGATGCTCATTTTGTTCTCTCATGGAATATGGGGTTCTTGATGACATGGCTGTCACAATACAATGAGATAGGTTGCTCATGCTTAATTCTAAAGTCTTCCAAAAGTGCCTTTAACCAAATTGTCTCACAACTTGTATGTGCTAGAGTCCTATATTCTGCTTCAGCCGATGACCTTGAAACAACCACTTGCTTCTTTGATTTCCAACTAATTAGTGAGTTTCCAATAAACACACAGAAACTTGTTATGGACCTCCTAGTTTCAAGACATGATGCCCAATCTAAATTACTAAATGCCTTGAGATGTAGAGATGATCATGAAGAAAAGAAGATTCCTTGGCCTACCAAACCTTTAACATACTTAAGTATTCTGTGGGCTGCTAGGAGGTGAGTATGGGTAGGTTTATCCATGAATTAGCTAAGAATGCCTACGGAATATATGATATTGAGTCTAGTGGTGCTTAAGTAAATGAGTTTGCCTACTAACCTTTGATAACTAGTGATGCCCGAGAGGGTCTCTCCTGATGAATGTGTCAATTTGTGGTTTGCTTCCATTGGGGTGGTCATAACCTTGCTGCAGAGTAGTCCAGCACTCTCAATGATCTCTAAGTCATATTTCCTTTGACAAATGTGAATGCCATCTTTTGATCTTGCAACCTCAAATCCCAAGAAAATATATGAGTGCTCCTAACTCTCGAATTTTGAATTGTAAATAAGCTTTGATAGAATTAATAGCCTTTACATTATTGCTTCCCAAAATGATATCATCAACATATACTAGGAGTGCAATAAAGCCATCTCCATTGCTCCTAGCAAAGAGTGAATAATCTAATTTTGATTGGTGAAAGCCAGCAGCAACAAGAGAGTGAGTGAGTTTTTCATTCCATTGCCTTAAAGCTTGCTTTAAGCCATATAAGGACTTGTGAAACTTGCATACTAGTTTCCTCCCTTTATGTTGAGACTCTCCCTCAAGCTGAAAACCAGGTGGCAAGTCCATGTAAATTTCTTCATCGAGATTACCATAAAGAAAGGCATTATGAACATCCAATTGTTATAAATGCCAACTGTGTATAGCACCAAGGGCAATGAATAATCTGACAGCGGTCATTTTTGCTACCAGGCTAAAAGTCACTTGATAGTCAAACCCTTCACGTTGTTTATCTACTAAACCATTGGATCTCAATTTTACTTTGAAGACATACTTGCAGCCGATTGATTTCTTTCCATTGGGAAGATTAGTGATTGACCAAGTGCCAATGTTTTCAAGTGCCTTAAGTTCTTGACTGATGGCACTGCGCCAATGATCATGCACAATAGCCTCCTCAAAGGTTTTGGGTTCAAATATGAGAGAGAGAGAGCATATGCTTGATAGGAAGGGGAGAGCCGTGCGTATGATAGAGTTTTCTATAGAGGATGTGTAGTGGAATGTGGGAAGAAATTTGAAGTGAAATGAGGGTGAGAAGAGGATACAAGTTGGCAATGATAATCATGCAAATATGTAGGTGTGTTTTTTATACTATTGGACCTCCTGAGTTGTGACGATTGAGAGGGTGGAATTGTGTCCAAGTTTTTTGGTGGAGATGAGGGAGATGATGGGAGATCAAGTGGTGGTGTGGTGGGGTGAGGTTTTGTGTTAGTGGTGTGGTAAGGTTCTGTAGAAGTGGTGGTCTGTTGTATGGCAAAGTCTAGGAAGGGAATTACATCAGCAAAAGGTGGTGGTAAGGTGATTTGTGGAACAATGGGGTTAAATGTTTCAGGAGGTGTACTCGCAAAAGGGAACTCAGATTCCATAAACACATCATGAGATACAAGAGTGGTCTAATTGTTGAGATCATATACTTGATGCTTGATGGATACCCAATGAAAATGCACATTTTTTATCTTGGATCAAGCTTTGTCTTGTCACATTTGGTGGTGAAAACAAAACATAGATACTTGAATTCTCTCAAGTTTGAAGGAGAAAAGCTTCTCATAAGGAGACTTGTTATCAAGAAGAGGTGTGAAGGGATACAATTGATCAAATGGGCTGCTGTTAAAACAGCATCCCCCAAAATATAGTTGGCAGATTTTCTGAAGAAGTAGAGCTCGAGCCACATTAAGTAGATGTTATTGTTTTCTCTCTACCACCCCATTTTGTTGGGGTGTGTAAACACGACTTTTGGTGCAATATTCCATGGGAGTTATAGAATTTGGGCATGTGAAACTCGAGGCCATTATCAGTCCTTGCTTGATTTTAGAGTTGAATTGAGTATTGACCATGAGAATTAAGGTTTGGAGGATAGATTTGGTTTCAGATTTGAATTTCATAAGGTAAATCCATGTGGTTCGACTATGATCATCCACTATGGTTAGAAAATATTGATGTCTATGCAAAGATGCTTGAGGGTATGGTCACATTTGAACAAAGATCAAAATATAGCATTTGCCAAAGTCACACTTAAAGGAAATTTCAATCTCTTTTGTTTAGCTAAGAAATAGACAGTACAATGACCATGTTGAAGATTGGTTACGTCTGAACAATGAAAATGGATTAGGTCCATTCTCTGACTAGATAAGTGACCAAGTCTATAGTGCCAAACATCAAAGTCTTGTCTATTCAAACCATTACAAATGACTGTTGGAGGAAAATAAAAAACTATTGGGAGCTTGTTTCGGATGGCTGGAACTAAGTGAGCTTGTAAGCAAGTAATAGAGGCCTCGATGGATCCTAACTAGACCAATCGTCTTTCATGAAGCAAGGTCTATAAAACAGAATTTTTCCATAAAAATGAGACATAGAAGCCAATTATGAATGAGTTTGCTTACAGATAAAAGGTTGAAAGTAAAGGAAGGCACACCTAGGACCCTTGTGAGTGAAATGGATTCAAAAAGCTTGACAGTCCCAAGATGAGTGACTTTTACGTGGGAGCCATGTGGTAGTTGAATGTAGCATGTGTTGTGGAGGTGATGGAAGTGAGAAGGGTTGGAGAAGAGACTATGTGGTCTGTTGCCTCAGTGTCAATGATCCAATGAGTGTTTTGTGATTGTTGTGTAGGGTCATGTAACATGGAAGATAAATGACTTGTGATGTTGTGAAAAAATAGAAGTATTGGAGATGACAGATGAGCATATAGCTGCCATGTTGAGTTGACGTGTGCTGGGCAAAGTGTTTGGCTCAGTGAGAGGTGGCTGCTGCAATGAACCATTCACCAATGCCATCAGCTTTGAACTTGAGACTGGGTGAGTCACAGTTGGGGCATTGTGACAACATCCTTCTTTTGCATTGGAGACAATACTTGATTCGTTGAGAGAGAAGCAGCAAAGGTAGCGTTGAAGTGTCCCTGCTTAGGCTTAGTGAACTTGAAGTTAGGAGGGAATCCAGTCAAGCAGTAGCACTTCTCTCGAGTATGTCCAGCTTTCCCACAGTGATTGCATGTCATTTCCTGTTTTTCCTGCCTTTTGAATGGGGGTATTGTGCATCACTGCCAATGCTGAGGATTCTGTGGAGGGGAGCAATGAGATTCTTGAGTGTCTCTATTGTTCCTCTTGTAAAATCAGAGAGAAAGCTTGTTGTGCCTCTCTAACTCTCGTAAGACCCTTGCAGGTGCATAGACCACACATATGATTTGGGATAGATCGATAGTTGTTGATTTCCACCCAAACACCATTGAGTTGAGTGAAGTATTCACTAATAGATTGAGTGCCTTGCACAAGTGTTCCAAGCTATTGTTGCAGTTGATAGATTCAAACTGAATCCAGTTGAGAGAAACATGTGTGAAGCTTGTTCCACACAGTTGTGGCAGAACTGATGTAGAAAACATTGGAGGCGATTTCCTTTGTAATGGAGTTGAGAATTCATGACAATATGATACTGTTGCAGCACATCTAAGGGATGTAGAGTGGGTCATCGTGTGTTGGAGTGGGGATGCTTCCATCGTGGAAGCCAAACTTATTTTTTATGGATATTGCCAAAGTGAACAATCTCTTCCATGATAAATAGTTAGGCCCAGATAAAGGTGGAGAAACCACCACAATGTGCGAGTTGTCACTATGGCTTATGTAAAATGGGCTATTTGGGTTTTCCGAGTGTGAAGTGTTGTTGATGGGAGTGTGTTCTTCTACCATGACGAAGGTTCAAGTGAAGAGGATGTAGACAAAGTGTTTGAAGAAAGTCTGAAGTGTTACAAAAACCCAAGAAGGAAGAAAATGCAGAAAAGGTGTTTGAGTTTGATGAAGGAAAATGTTGAGAAGAAAAAGAAGAAGAAGAAGAATGCAACGGATTGATGCAAAGAAATTGCAGAAGTAAACCTACGTCTCTGATACCATGTTAATAAATAAAGGATGAAAAAATGGGAGAAAAATTGCATTCTCACCAGTCTCTCTCAACTTAGCTTTGTACCCTGTTCTCATATATATATAGACTTGGTTTAGCTCTCAAAAGTTGAGGAAATAATCGGAAGATTACAAAAGGACTAAAATGTCACTATCTCTACAATAACAAATTCTGCCATATGTACATGTACGAGAATGCCAATATTGCTTTTCCACTACTTGCTCTGAGGTGTCAGGCTTGGCCATCTGGAGACAAAGGCCTGCTAAGGTGTCTGCTTGGTGCTCTCCTTAGTGTTCTGGTGCTCTGCAATAGGGGTGGGATCCAAGTGATTTCCTTATTTCTTTGCATGTAATTCTTGACGGAGTCTGCTGAGCTTGAGGCTGGGGTGGAAGGAGGGAGTAATTTTGGCAATTACAAAAGCACAAAAGTGTTAGATCCACCAATTACACACATGGTGATGAAGACTTGACCGCTCCAATTGGGCATACTAGAATTTACACACACACAGAATATAGATGAGCAAGAGGACCAATCCTCTACTCTTTTGCCTGTGGCGAATACAGCTATTTGGGAAGAATATACTGAAAAAGGTTGAAATTGGGAAGGAAGGCAATGATTGCTAAATAGCCCCAAAACTCTATGATATGATCAGATCAATGCAAACAATTTGCAATTAAAACTCTCACTGGAATAGGCATTGATAGTCCCATAAGCACAACTATTGTCAGCATCAACCAATATCCAACATGCTACTGGGCACTTGGCTACTAGCTACTCCAAAACAAACCAGAAAGGGGGGAATAAAAAATAAGAGAGACATGAAACAAGGATGTTATGTTGTTTTGCCTTTCCAGGACCTAGCTATTCAGGAATAGCATGTTGGAAAGGTTGAAAATAACTACAACCCCCATGAGAAGCCATGATTGCCTCACAATATGTCCATTTGTGATTCATGGATGGACCCATGCATAGAGTTTGCTGTAAAAACTCTAACTGATGCAATACTAGTGGATTGTGTTCTTGACGTTCCCTGCTCCTTTCAGGCCCAGCCAAGCTCTTTGCAAAATCAGACAAGCTGTGGAAAGATGTCAACAAATGTTGGTTTTAAGAACTATTGTTAAACCAGGTTTTTGTGTCAACAATTTGACGCTCTGGAGAAGCCCGATTATTGGCATCAAGCTCTGATGGAGCCTGTATTATCGCAAATGTAGGTTGAAAATGTAGGTTGATTAAGGTTGCCTGGCTTTGAGGGTAGGCTCCTCCAAAAGGCTAAGACAGAGAGAGGAATCATTGAGAGAAAGAAATCTGATTACATTTCGCATAACCAACCTAGTTTTGTTTTATTGATAGGTTGAACAGAGAGAAGAACAATTTCAAGTACAAAGGTAGCAGCCCTCATGGTTAGACTATGATGAGAAAATGACTTTGGTTAATATAATCCTATCATCCATGCAACATGTGGCCAGCCACATAGATGGATAAACATTTAACTATCAAGGAGAAGCTTTAGTATCCACTAATTGAATGATCTTAAAAAGCCTAATTCATAAGAATTTCGCCTCTGTTCTCGAGCATGACTGCAAGAGATATCTGCTAAAAGAGCATGGCTATAAGTTCATTATTTAAATTGTAGCACATAAATGAGCCATACAGTGTAATCAAATAGATCAAATTTTATAAATGCAGGGAAGATAGATTCTTCTGAACTAACACGTTCACTCGTTCACCTGGATGATAGGAACATCCAAACCAGAACAACTCAGTTGATGTTAATATAAAGAAAAACTCAGTCGAACAAAAATTAAACCCTAACTCTAACAAAGTTACAAAATCAGTAAGAAACTTTGTGATCAAAATGTTGGAATGGAAAGATCCTAAAAAACTTTGTTATATATTCCCAATCTTTTGAATTAGTGTATATATATATATTGGGAACACATCATTGTGACTACCTTTTACCTCACACTTTAATTAAAAGATAATAACTTGGAATCAGAAATAACTACTTCTAAAAATATAAGAACATGGAGGAATGAGGACTTAAGGGGGAGAAGTTTCCATATATTGATTGAAGAAAAGCTCTTTTTGTAATCCTTTCCCATATAAAACATAGCGTGCCTGATCTTCAACACATTTTGGACTACGGAATGCAGCTCTCACTAGTCATATATTATGAAAATTGAGTTTATGTTTTAATCCTTTTGATCATTCATTAAGGATTTTATTGATGAGAAAAAGGCGTAGCCCAAGTAAACAAGACATATACAAGATTGAGTTTATGTTAAGCATGACAGATTAACAATTTAGACTCAGCGACCTTTCTTTTTTTGCTTGTTTGGTTCCTTAGCCTGTTAATCTTCAAAATCAAAACTAATTAAGTTTTAAAAATATTGCAAAAGTTATCAATCAAAGGTTAAGAAACTACCAAGGCCAGACAATCGTATAACTCCTGCAAATATGTACTAGTGATTTAGTAACAAAGTAATCAATAAGCACAATAGGACCAGAAATTCTATTTCAGCATGTTTCATCAATAGTCTGTAATATACAATCTTCATTAAATCCATCTAAAACTACATAAGGAGCAAAGCTTTACATGGTTTATGTCATCTAAAAAAATTATGTTATAAGGAATACATGCCAAAATGAGATATCCACAAAGCCTAACAGATTTGAAGAGCCTCCTATTATAAAACCGCGGTCAGGGTATTGTACAATACCAAAACATTACACTAAATAATATATGGCTGTTAGTAAAATGGGCATATATTCCTTTTAACAATATTTTTTTTATAAGTAAAAATGTATTGTGGCCCATAATAAATAGCCCCTAATGAACATCACCCAAAACCTTTTAACATTAATTAAATGATGTTTACTCCTTTCTTCAAATTTCAAGTCAGGCTTCAAATTTTCAACCAATTGAAAATTGTAAACTACCCAGAAAGATAGATACATCCATAAAGGAGAGTGAAACAAAATAATAAAAAATTTATTTACTATCTCAACTGCACAAATATTATTCCACTATTTAGTAGAACAAATTGAATCTTCAAACTCTTTCACAACCTAAAATTCTAACTGACAAGAGAAGAGCCCTTAGATGATAAGTTACTCAAACGATCGGAGATGAAGCATATATGATAGGGGAGACACGATATACGGTACATGGGCATATAAAAACATACTCCATTATTGTTCAATGTTCACAGAAATTTAACTAAACCTGCAAAAAACTAGCATACTTGGTACCCAGAAATAAATAAATAAAATAAATATCAATATGAAGAACAATTTAGTTGAACAAAATATGAAGAACTTAAATAGTCAAACGTGATCTGGAAAAATAAAATATAAATAGTAAATAGTAAAAATTAACCCTAACCCTAACAAAGTTACAAAATCAGTCCCTTATTTCACTTTCAGATCAACAAATGAACTTACCTTTAGGATTTCTATAAAGAGGTGCAGCGTGAGAAGAGGAGAGGCCGAAAGAATCTGTGCGTGGGTGGACAATGCCATGTGAGAAGAGAGACGCCAATTCGGAGGTGAGCTGCCGACAACGACGAGGATGGCACGAGGTGCTCATGACTGTGAGAAGAAGAGAGAACAGAGAAGGCGAGAAGGAAGGGGACTGGAAGTGGAAGGAAGAGTCGAGAAGAAGACCGGGAGCAGTGGGATGAAAAAATAAAGATAAAATGAAGGGGGGCGGCGTGGGTAATCAGATTAGGGTTTTTGTGAAATGGATTGAATGTTTAAAAATAAAAAAAATAAGTTATATATATAATCGTGTCTTAATGGGTCATAACGGGTATGACCCGTTATCAAATCGTGTCTTAACAAGTCGACATGATTTGACCCGAAACCCGTTAAATCTAAACACTAATCTGCTTTTATCGTGTCATGTTCGATTCGTGTTAACATTTTGTATTACATATTGCCACCCCTACCCGTACCACTGCACTAAAATTTCCATCTGAAGAAGGTTCCTCACTTGTCGAATCCTTTAATCCAAGACCTTCACGGGCTCAATTGTGAAATGGATTGAATGTTTAAAAATAAAAAAAATAAGTTATATATATAATCGTGTCTTAATGGGTCATAACGGGTATGACCCGTTATCAAATCGTGTCTTAACAAGTTGACATGATTTGACCCGAAACCCGTTAAACCTAAACACTAATCTGCTTTTATCGTGTCATGTTCGATTCGTGTTAACATTTTGTATTACATATTGCCACCCCTACCCGTACCACTGCACTAAAATTTCCATCTGAAGAAGGTTCCTCACTTGTCGAATCCTTTAATCCAAGACCTTCACGGGCTCAAGCTTGATGACTCCTCCGGGATCCATTGGTGGGAAGGGTTGGAATGGCCATAATATGTCTTTCAAGTTTCTTTTTCAACTTAGAAATGTGAAAGACAGAGTGGATGGAGGAAGTGGTGGCCACTGCAGCTTGTAAGCCACCTCTCCGACACGTTTGGTGATCTAAAACAATCCATAAAACCGTGGTGACGGCTTGAGGCTGCGGCAACGAGCTACTAAAGTTTGTCGATGCAGCTACAACCATAAATAAACCCACTCTCCCACTTAAAAGGTATGTTATTTCCTTTTTAAGTCTACTTAACTCTTCATGCGATCTACTGATTTTTGTAAATTGTGCTTCAACAATTGCATCATTTGATCCTTAGACCTCATATTAGCCTCCACAGTCTCTGTCTTGACTAGGCCCGAAGTGTAGTTGATCAATCTAGAGGGTAGATAACCGTAGAGGGCCTCGAATGGAGTTACCCTAGTTGAAACATGTGGGTTTGTGTTGTACTAAAACTCAACAATGGAACCCAGTGGGCCCAATCCATGGGCTAATCCCCTGCAAAGCACCTTAGATAATTTTCTAAGGTCTTGTTCTTAGCTTCGGACTGCCCATCCATTTGAGGGTAATAGGCAATGCTAAAAGCGAACTTCACACCCTGCAATTTAAATAATTCTTGCCAAAACAAATTGGTGAATGTACTCTCTATCAATGACAATGGAGTAAACAGTTGGCCACTGTTTTTGTAGTAAAGGGGTGAACTAGGGCAATTAAATGATCGTACTTAGTGAGCTTGTCAACCACAACCCACACACAATTCTAATCCTGTGACAATGGTAAACCGTCAATAAAGTCCATAAAAATCTATGACCATTGCTAGGAAAGGATAGAGAGAGGATGCAACAAACCATTAGGTTTTGACGGTTAGTTTTCACACTTTGACATATATCAAAACACCCAATAAGCTATTTTACATTTGTTTTTAATACCCTGCTAATGGAAATCCCTCCTAACCCTATGAAGGGATTTGTCATACCCCAAATGACCTCCCATAGGACTAGCATGTAGTAGATGGAAGAGCCTCAGTCTAAACTCCTTGCTTTAAGCAATGACCAATCTGTTTATGTAAAACAATAGTCCATTCCTCACTGCATATGGTGATGGTAACTCCCCTTTTTGAGATTTCAACAACAATTCCTGCATTTGGGCATCCCCACAATACCTTTGTTTAATTTCTTCTAAACAATCCAAAGATGGCAAAGAAATAGTAGCTAGGGCCACCTCATACAATTATACAATTTTCACCTTCAACTTTTCTAGACAAGGCATCAACCACAACATTGTCTTTTCCCTTCATATTCCACCAAAACATCATACTCCATCAATTTAGATAGCCATTTTTGTTGCATGGGTGTGTCCACTTTCTGTTCTAACAAATATTTTAAGGCTTTGGTGATCCATCTTCACCACAAAGGCTGACCAAATAGATAAGCCTCCAAAAAGTACTGCCATCACAAGAGCATAAAGCTCCTTTTTATATGTGGATAGAGCCAATACCTTATTCCTTTTCAAGGCCTTGCTGTAGAATGCTATAGGTCTATTTTTCTGCATAAGAACAACCCCAATGGCACTCGTTGAGGCATCATATTCTATAATAAAAGGAAGTGAAAAATCTCGAAGTATTGGGGGTCGGGTTACTGCCCTCTTCGACTCTTGAAATGCCTTTCTTGCCTCCTCACTCCAAGAAAACTAATCCCTTTATTGAAATTGAGTTAAAGGAGCTACAAGGCTACCGTAGCCCTTAATATATGTCCTAAAATCGCTTGTAAGGCCAAGGAACCCTCTTAGAGACTTTAGTAATTTAGGAAATGGCCAATCTTCAACTGCTTTCAATTTCTCAGGGTCTGTTTTTACCCCCATCAATTGAAATAACATGCCCAAATAGGTTGCCTCCAAGGTAGCAAACCAAAACTGGAGACTTTTGCCAATAATTGTGTTGTTTCAGCACCTCTACGGTAACTCTTAAGTGCTCTATATGCTCTTGTAGTGAGCAGGAGTACACAAGAATGTCATATAAAAAGTCAATAAAAAGTTTCTCAACTAAAGCTTAAAGATCTCATTCATCAAACTTTAAAAAGTAGAGGGTGAGTTTGTTAGTTGAAGGGCATCACAAAAAGCTCACAAAGAACTCGTCTTTTTGAAAGTATGGGTGTCAAGATTCGACTTTGGGGAAAATGGCAGAAATGAGTAGAATTTTGCATCTTTTCAATTTGTTTTTCCATCTTGGTAATTGGTTTGCCAATGGATTTCTTTAAATCCTCTCGTGGCTTGAGATAGGGTAACCCTTTATCTCTGCTTCTATTCTTATTTATAATGGAAGAAGCTCTAAACAAAATGATTGAGGGCTTGGTGGATGCGGATTTACTCCATGGTTTTCAATGGGGAATGGTGATCTTAATATTTCGCATTTGTTATTTGCCGATGACAATCATTTTTTGTGGTGCACATCTTGGACACATTCAAGTCTTGAAGGGGCTGCTTCTTTGCTTCGAAGCTGTATTAGGGCTAAGAGTCAACATTTCTAAGTCATCATTAGTGCCAGTGGGGGTGTACATGAAATGGAAAATTTGGCTACACTTTTGGGATGTAAGGTATCCTTTTTACCTCTCACATATCTTGGCTTACCGTTGGAAGCCTCCTTCAAATTTGAAAGGTTTTGGAATGGTGTGATCGCAATGGTAGAGATCAAATTGGCTTCTTGGTAGAGGTTATATTTATCTAAAGGTGAAAAGTTGAAGTTGATTAAAAGCACCATTTTAAACTTACCCACCTGTTTCATGTCTTTGTTCCCATAAAGGTAGCTAATCGCATTGATAAGTTACAAAGGGATTTCTTGTGAAGTGGAATGGGGGACGAGCTCAAATTTTATTTGGTTAATTGTCATTGGTGTGTACTTCAATATCTAGGGGAGGTTTGGGCATTCGAGACTCGGTGAAATTCAATCAAACTCTTTTGGGTAAATGGTTGTGAAGATAACAAATCGAAACGGATGCGCTTTGAAAGTCAGTTATAGACTCAAAATATGGAGACTTTTAGGGAGGTTGGTGCTCACATGAGGTTCAAGGCCCACATGAAGTGAGGTTATGAAAATATATGAGACATTGAGAGACATTTAAAGGACATGAATATTTTGTGGTGGGTGATGGTTTTCAGGTCAAATTTTGATATGATAATTGGTGTGGTGGTAACCATAACCTCAAAGACATTTTCTCTGCTATTTTTGAACTCATAAGAGAAAAGGATGCAGCGATTGCCGATCATGTGGTCCTTTCAAATGGCCCCCCTCAGTGGAATATTGATTTTATAAGGAATGCCCAAGACTGGCAAAATGGAAATTGTCCTAGAATTCTTTGCGACACTATATTCCTTAAGTATCCCAGGGGGCACCATGGGATAAGTTGCATTGGAGTCATTCTAAGAAAAGTATCTTCTCACATCTCAATTAGCACATTTTTATATCAAGCCCTATCTAGTCCTAGTTTGCCTAGTTTCTCATGGAAGAGTATTTGGAAGACAAAAGAACCTTTAAAAGCAATTTTTTTTGTTTGGACAGTAACATTAGACAAGATCCTTACTATAGATAATTTGACAAAATATCGAGTAATTGTGATATAGACTAGTGCTATTTGTGCAAAAGGCATGGAGAATCGGTAAATCATTTATTGCTCCATTGCAAGGTCGCTAGGCACATGTGGGATGATATTTTCACGAGGCTCAACTCATCATGGGTCATGCCTCTTCGCTTGGTGGACTTTCTAATAAGTTGGCGAGGCCTCCGGGGTAACTTACAGGTGATGACCATTTGGTGTATGGCTCCCACTTGCATGTGTTGGTGTATCTGGAGAGAGAGAAATGCAAGGAACTTTGAAGATTGTTAGAAAATAACAGAGGAACTTCTAAGCTTCTTCTATAAGTCTTTGCTTTCATGGGAGGGAACCATACCTTGTACAGACTTAATGTTCATGATTTTCTTCTTTCTATTGTAATCACAAGTTAAGTGTTTCTTATGTATACTACCAGTATAGCTGGGCTTAGCTTATTTCTATTAATGAAATTGCTATGATCACCTATAAAAAAAAAAAAAGTAAGGGTATTAGTATAGTCTTACTGAAATATGTTTATTATTTGGGTAAACGGTAATTACATGGTCATGGTCTCAAGTTGGGGATAGGCCTTTTGCTTCACCAAAAACCTCTTTATACTTCCCCAATAATTGATAGACGGCTTTTGAGATTTTTTCATTTAACTTCCAACACTAGTAGTATCAATCAACTGTAACAACACCCCATTTTTCTCCAACCTATGATTCTGGTTGAGGTTTCCCTCCTCAATTAAATTAGGGGTTAGCCCCCTTAAGCACACTATTTGGCCATTAAACTAAAATTTCATAGTCGATTCCCCAAAGTTCCACAAAATAGAACTCAACACCTGTAACTGTTGTACCCCCAAAACCATGTCACATCTCACCAACACAAACACATAGGAATCTATTGTAAAAACATGCCCCCTGCATTTTAATTCTCACAATTGCACACTTGCCTTCACAGCCCACAAGCTGCCCAGTGGCCACCCTTTCTCTCACTTTTTCTCATTGATCTACATTTAGGCCCATTTTTTTCACTATTGAGGTATTTAAAAAATTATGAGTGCTTCCTATGTCAAACTTTTTTTGATAAGTAAAAATATTTTATATATATATATATATTAATAGGAGTAACCAAATGCACTGGATGTATACAAGAAAACACTTATCCCCATACAAGAGAGCTCCTAATGACTCCAAAAAGCCCGTCAAAAAACAACCCACAATACATCAAATTGCTAGTCCAACAAAACTCTGAATTAAACTTAGAATAATTAGATCAGTAGGAACAACAAATAGTCTTCTGTTAGATCGTAGGAATAACAAATGTTAACAAATATGATCTTATGAATAATCCAAACAGTTTCAGAAAAACATTCAGCAACCCATGTTTTGTGAACACAAGTGTTATGATCTTATGCCCATTTCATCCAATCTTTGTTCCTATTACTGAGCCCCTAACTGTCTAACAGGGCAGTAAAGACTCCACATCAAAAGTTCATAAATTTTTCATCCAATTTTGGTCCTAACTGCCCATTTCATCCAATGCAGTACCCTAATGCCAGACAAATTTTGAAAGCCTATAGTGGGGCTAATGCATTTACTGAGCAAAAAAACATTCAACATCAAAAGTTCATAAATTTCCATTGCCAATGGTATCATAAATATACTTAAGCAGATTTAATATTATTACACTAGACCTCAAGCAGATTTCAAGAGCTAATAAACAGAGCATACAGTCATACAATATGCCATACAATTGAAACATTTATCCTTCTATAAGCATTATAATCACTAACCACCTTGTTTTGTACAAACAATAACAACCTTGTCAATCACACAACATGGCATGAATGTTATTAACATTAAAAAAAAAAACTATCTGAAGTGCACTGCCATTGTATTCTTTCAAAGAAAAATATCAACCACAGAGTGATAGATTTCTTGGTAAAGAATCCAAGGGCATCCAGAAATCTATGTAAAAAGGCATGGACACTAAGGGATAAAATTCACTTGAGAAACATCAATCACTAAAGGAGCAAGCAATGCATTGCTTTGCTACAATTCACTTGAGAAACATCAAATAAACACATGATGGATGCTAGATGTTTGAATGGCAAGTGAAAAACCTGATTATCTGATACAAGACCACATATTAACAAAACCAACGTTGTGCCAATCTGCGAGCATTGTTGTGATGTTGTCATCCCAAGTTCACATTACACCCTGCATAACTAATTTATCCTGGTCGTTGTTGCATAGAACAAGGCATAAAGCTTGAAGTTCAAGGACGACTGTTAAAAAAAATAGAGACTAGGACAGAGGCATATAACTCCATTGATTAGATAACTCCATTGATTCAAAGAAGAAGCTCTTGACTAGATAACTCCATGGCAATTTAAAGAAGAAGCTGAGCATTAAAAAAAAAAGCATACTTAAACACTCCAGCACGCTGTCAAACATTTGCCAGACAAGCAAGTATAACATTTTCCAAACAAAAATCTGCATATATATAACTCTCATTCAAACAAGTATAAACTAAAATTCAAGCAAATATATAATAAAAATCTGCATAAACTAAATTCAATCTCTAATTCTGGGTCAGAGGAAGGTAATCGCACAAAATAATTATATACCAAAGCATTTACCCAAATCACGCAAGTGGCAGATTTGTTCCCACAAAAAAGACCACAAAAATCCCACGAAAACCCAAAACCCGTGAAAACCCAAATCGCACAAGTGGAAGATTTGTTCCATACAATACAAAACCCATGAAAAAAAACCACAAAAAAATGCATACCTTATAAAATAGTCTCAACAATAGGAAGCTGAAAATATTACCAGAAATTTGCAAAAGCAAGATCTATTGGGAGCTATCTCAGAGCGGAAGGGTTGATGGATGAAGAGCAGGGTATTTCGATCCCTGAAGAGAAAATGAGGGAGAAAAAATAAGAGAAAAGCGGTGGAGAAGAGCATCGCCAAAAACGGGCCGGGAAGACGACGAGGGAGAGAGGAAACCCGAAATCGCGTTGCCAGCCTGGGACACTGGTGAAGAGAAGACGAAGGTTGGAGGGGTTTATGGGAAGCGATGAAGAGGAGGGAGAGATAATTTCGAGGGAAACGTGAGTAGCGAATAAAAATACAACGGTTTTGAAATATTAGGGCGGTTCCCATCCTTAATTATTTTATAAATAATTTTCCTACCATTATTTTAAATTTTATATAATAATTTATATAATAATTTCAACGTCTATAAATATAAACTTCAGTTATTATAAAATTTATAAGAAAAATCTATAAAAATGAGAAAGTTTCAGAAAGTTTTTTAATAGTTTCTTTTATATTTTTCTTACAATAGTAATAATTTTCTTTTTAGTTTTATAACACTTTATCAATACGAAGTTTTACCAATACTGAAATTAGTAGTTTTCTACTTCAAATAAATTTTTCAATATATTATTTGCAGTTCTCGAAATAAATATTAAAAGTAATATTACTGAATATTACTTGATAAAATTGTACTTTTATTCTCATGATAATGTGAATATATTTCTTAAATTCACAGATTTATTTTTGTAATTTATAATTAAATATTGAGATTTATTACTATTGATATTTCTGAAAAAAAAATTATTTATCACGATCCTTGATGAGATCCATTTGCATATAATGATGAACTTGGGAGATACAATCATAGAAGAAAATCATATGTTTCTGAAAGACCGTGCTATGTATCTCATAATGAAAAATCATCTTACTCTGTGAAATGAATTAAGAAAGTGATATGAGCACCAGAAGATGTAATCCTCTCAAAAGATCATTATAGCTTATTGCACCTGAAATTGCAAGATTTTAAAAGTAGTATTGAATATTCTGCACTCTTTAAAATCAGCTCAATATTAAAATTATGTATTGAGAAGGTCACTGATGATGATATATAAAAGAAGAGATATTATTTTTCATACCTCGAATGTGCTCATGCAGTAGCAATATCAAGAGTAAAAGTTCAACTAATATTTTGAACTTTTATTTTGTCTTCTAGTGATTTAAATAATGAGTTTTTGTTAATAAATTACTAGTTACATCCTATTAATGATATTGAATTTACACCATTCTTAGAAGTGAATGGTACATCCTTTCAAAAGAATTAAGGGTGTAAACGTGGTAGAAAAACTATATAAGTATTAGTCCCAAAAAAGACACCACTAAAAATGATAAAAATATATTATATCACCAAAAGTGATACAACTCAAAGAAGGATAAAAGCTCTCAGAATAATTCTTCATAGAAAGATGAAGATGTTTGTCATAGATGTGGTATAACTGAATAGTGGTCACGTACCTGTTATCAGGGTTAGCACTTGATTTACTTATACTAAACTTTTATATATAAGTTTATTAATATTTTATCATGTTTTGAAATAATGAAATATCGGTGCCTGAAGCATGACAAGAAATTACTTGGGATAGTAAAACTCTATTTAAGTTTGATCATCTTACAAATAAATGTGAACCAGAAACTCAGAGGATTATCTATCTGCAAAGTGTTGCAAATCAATTACAAGATGTCTTTATTGACACTAAAAGTGTTATAAAATCATATACTGTTAATGCTTAAACAAGAATTGAAGTCCCTAAAGAACAAGTTGTTAAAACAGCAATAGATGAGTCTAAAATACACTTGAAGTATTGAAGACCTATTGATGCAAAAGAGAAAAATGAAAATAAATCGGTACTCCTAAAGAGACCGTACCTACAAAATATGATCTATCCAGACTTTCTATATAAAATACAAAACTTTTGAAGAGTACAAAACTCCTGAAGAGGAAACCTCCTTAAGAGTATCACTCCTGAATAGAAAACTCATGAAGAGTATAAACCTCCTGAAGAGGAATTTCTTGTAGAGGTATTTCATGAAATGTTTTCCCTTGGAGAGAAACAGGTACCTGAAATAATGAGATCTTAATACATTTCACGAATACTGGAGAAATTCTGGATAGAAATAAAACTATTGTCGACAACATATTTTTATATATGCTGGCTTTTGACATTACTAGAAGTAATAAAGAAAGTGAACTAAAAACCGTCGAAAAATGTCGACTTAAAAATGATTGGCTAAAATGAAAAGCAGCTATTAACTGAATTAAAATCGCTAGCAAAGCGAGAAGTATTTGGATTTGTTGTCTAAACAACAAAGGGTGTAATGCCTATAAGATATAAGTGAGTACTTATACGAAAGCGTAATGTGAAATGAAATTGTGCGGTATAATTTGTCGCACAAGATTTCCTGCAGAAACCCAAGAGTAGTTATGAGGAAACATATTTCCTTGGTATGAATACAATCACTTTCATATTTTTAATCGATTTGGTTATTACAAAAGGATTAGATATACAATTGATGAATGTGATCACTGCATATTTATAAGGATCATACGATACTTGAAGCATCTAATCCAAGTACATTTAGGAGTATGTACTTTATAAAATTTCAAAGATTTTTATATGGATTAAAGCAATCTGGACGCATGTGGTATAATTGAATCAGCGAGTAACTATTGAAAGAAGGATTTAAGAATAATCCTATTATACCCATGTGTTTTATCAGAATCCGGATTTACCATTATTGCATTTTACGTTGATAATTTACCTTGTTAGAACTCCTGAAGAGATCACAAGGGCTACTATGAATTCAAGAAATGCATTTGAAAATGAAAGATCTTATTATTCAATTGATAGATGAGTTACAAGAATTTGAGACTTCTAACCTCATCTTTCAAATGCATTTGCTCTTCATAATGCAACATATCATTCTTATCTAAAGGATTAGGCAATCGAAATAAAGAGGTAAGTAGATTTTAAATCCTTATTCTTTTACTTTAAGTCTACAATTTTTCTGTCAGACTCTTGAACAAGTCGTTGAAATACGGAAACCTTCTCGTTAAACTCCTCAATCTCACGATTTTTGGATTATAATTGGTTGGAAAATCCGACAATAGAGGAGGAGCATCGGGTGCCGAGAGTCATCAGCTCATAAACGGCTTCACGATCTGACTTATTAGCCAAATCATTCGCTTGCTGCAACATGGCACCTACAGAAGATGCAAGAATAATTTGTAATTGAGGTGAATGATACCTCATATGTTGATCGTGAGAAATATTGAAAGGAAATTAATGAGCCATTGAGAATTTGTAGAATAAAAATGCAAATACAGATGAATTATAGATATCAGAAGAAAATTTGATGTGTACTAAATGAAACTAAAGACGGTTCTTATAGAAATGAAAATAAAAACAAGACAAACCATTATCTCTTCGAATCTCACTTTATAAGATATGCTGAATGCATAATTTTAAAAGCTAGATTAGTTACAACTATCCCTGTTTTCTTATAAACACTGAACCTCTGCCGTTAGCTGCTGTTGTTGACTTTGTATGTGAGCTCTCTCTCGTTCCAGCTCTTTTAATCGTGTTTTCAGGTCACGAGAATACCAGTCTACAAATTTCTTCAGCTCCTTATTTTTTTGCCTTAAATCTTTATTTTTTCTATCTTTAGTTGCAAGCGTTTGATACAACTCAGATATTTGATTTTTAAGATGATTAACCTCACTCGTTCTCGCCAGTAGCCTCTAAGACATGGTTATAAGAGAGGCTGCATATTGAGCACCGAGGGTTCTTGATACTGCAACAATTTTAGGATCAGATTTACTATAAAGATATATCTCTGCTCCTATCATGGTATTTACGGCCTCAGGAGAAAATATAAGTGGTTGAGGTATAAAAAGTTCATAATTCAAATCCGGGACGTTAGAATTTCTATCAGACATAATATCGTTTTGGATGAACAATAACTGAATTTATGAGGAATGCGATATTTTTTTACTGGAGTAAACTAATGGTAAAATTGGTTATATTTAAATAATAACCTGAAACCTTCAAATCTTTTCAAAATCTCGTTTGTCAACAATGTTAAGCGGATTTGATTTTCTGCCAAACTGATAATATTAGACCCCAAACTGTTACAGCTTTTATCATACATAGATGGTTTCCAATGCCATTTCCGCCATATATAAACAAGTTTTTCCTAATAACCCCGAATGAGGGGGAGAAAACTTTTAGATAAAAATATTATCATGTTCTCTCTAATGCATTATTTATATGGAAAGTATGTTTGAATTCATAATCTGTTATATATGCTGAAATAATGTTTGCTTATTACTTGAAAAACTAATGTATGTTATCAGGAGGAGTTTAAGTATTACTGTAGGTATCAGATTTCTACTAAATCAGTCAACCAGATATTATCTTCTACATATTCAAATTACTCAGAGATTATTACAATTCATGAAAATAAGTTTAGAGTATATTTTGATTGAGATCAATGATTCTACATATTTAAGAAATATGCGATTTTCCCATGATCAATGATAGTCCAACAATTTTATACGAAAATAATGCTACTTATCATTCAAATCAAAGGAGGATATATCAAAGATACGATCAAATGATAATCTGGTAGATTTATTCACGAATGCATCACCAACTGCGGTATTCAAGAAAATTGTACAGAATATTAAAATGCGAAAACTCAAAAATCTATCGTCATGCACTTTCCAAGGGGAGTAAAAGTTCTGAAAACTTGTGCTGATTGTACTATTTTTCCTTCGCTAAGGTTTTGTCCCACTGGGTTTTCCTTTGCAAGGTTTTAATGAGGCAATTTTAAATCATTTGTGGATACATAAGAAGATTGTACTCTTTTTCCTTCGCTATTAGTTTTTCTTCCTACAGGATTTTTTCTTGGCAAAGTTTTAACGAGGCAGATTTTTTATGGGTGGTAATTCAAAGAGGAGTGTTATGAATTATTAGGGGCGGTCCTCGCCCCCTTAATTATTTTGTGAATGACCACACCACCATTATTTTAAGTCTTGCATATTAATTTGCATAGTAATTTCAACGCCTATAAATATGAGTTTCAGTTGTTATGAAATTCATAAGAAAAATATATAGAAGGAAGAAAGTTTCAGATAGTTTTTTAAGAGTTTTTTTTATATTTCTCTTTAGTAGTAGGTTTATTTTTAGTTTTATAACAACAATAAAATATTTGGTTGAATTATGAATAATGACTCGCCAAGTTTGGCGAGGAGACGTGGTTTACCATACATCAATTCTTAACACTTCACATTATAACCAGTAGTTAAAATAAATTTTAAAAATAAAATAAAATATTATTATTATTTTAAATTTAAAAAAATTAAAATTAAAATTTAAAAATATTACATTAAAATTTATATTTTATATAAAAATTTTAAAAAATATAATAATGAATTTAAAATAAATTTAACTTATCTTTAAATCCAAATGAAAGCTTACAATAAATTGTAACCAGTCTATTATTAGTGCTCTTACAAGTGGAGTTTTCGTATTTAGATCTCGTCTAGATTTAGAGATGAAATGAGTTAAGATGAATTTAATTTATTTTTTAATATTATTATTATTTTGAAATTTTAAAAAATTGATTTGAGATTTAAAAATATATATTGGAATTTGAAAAAATTATATTAAAATTTATATTTTATATAAAAAATTAAAAAAATATAATAATAAAATAAAGATGAATTGAGATAAATTAAACTCCTCTTTAAATCTAAAACGGCCTTAATCAATGATCGAGCACGGCCTCGGGCAAACCTCCGCGAACCATACAAAATGGTTTGGTTGCCTTAACCTTTTAAGCTCTGGGACCATCGCATTTTTTTTTTTTTAAAGCCATCACGCTTTCAATTCATTCATTAAAGCCAAAATACATTTTGTTTGTGCATTTGTACATATTTTTGCTTCTTCTCATTTATTTTCCATTTTACCTATTTCTAAACCGATCAACCTTTATTTCTTTTATATGTATAATTTTTAGTCCATTTTTCATGTATTTATATATTGATCAATTATTAATTAATTTTAAATTATTGTAATAGTAATTATTGTACTTTAGTTCTAATCTTTTATATGACTCTATGCTTTCGTTTGCGAACACTCGCAAGATTTCAACGTCGCACAGGTTTAACTCGTTAACCTTGATTTTAACGTTTTTCACTCCTTAAATTTATATATTCTATTATCTGTTTGATTCTCCAGAACCCGTAAGGAAATATGGATCCCTTCCATAATATAATCTTGAGTTGACCCCTTGTTTTCTCCAGCGATCGAAACGGAGTGTAAGGTGTCCATCTCTTCTTGGATTTAGAGATTTATGTTTTCAATATTTTCAACGTTGCGTTTGATGCTTTAATACATTGTTGATCTGTGGCTCCACCGATTTTTTTGTTCTGTTCTTTTTAATTGATAGGTTACTGGGTTTTAGCCTGTGAATTTGGTCTTTGTTGGATTTTGCGGTTCAATTAATTGCGTTTGAGTTTTGTAAAATTCATTCTTACGCTTAGTCGACTCGCTGCTGTTTGCGTAGAAGGATTTTTTTTTTCCAATTTCTCTTAGATGAGCTCGTGTTTGTATTTGGTTCTTTTTTTTTTTTAGAATCCTCTTTGCCTTTGAATGTTGACCGAGTTCTTTAAGGAAATGGTGTGTTGGATTCTGATACAATAACAAGATTTATTATAAGAATCATTTTCCGTAAGATAAATCTAAGTGAGAATATTCATTTTTGCTTCTATGTGATCCTATTCCTTGAAGATTTTATGTTGATGGGCCACTTGGAAGGTGAATATCATGAGATTTCTTATATGCATTGCTTCTTACTGCGTTCCTGCTTGTGATTTTCCCTTTGTAAATGGTTTGATAATATCTCTTTCGTGTGTCACTTCCACTCATTAATAATTAGATTTTCTTTCTCCTTTCTCATATTTCTGTATATACCCCGTTATAATCATACCACTGGCGTTTTGTGTTGAGAATTTA
Source organism: Platycarya strobilacea (assembly GCA_036898215.1). Taxonomy (NCBI): domain Eukaryota; kingdom Viridiplantae; phylum Streptophyta; class Magnoliopsida; order Fagales; family Juglandaceae; genus Platycarya; species Platycarya strobilacea. Next base: position 12,472,580 of record CM072552.1, read on the forward strand.
ACTAGAGGTTTTGAAAAAAAAAAAAAAAAAATCAGGTGAATGAGGTGATTGTGCTGCTGTTTGCCATCTGAGGACATCGGCAAAATGAAGTAATTTACACATTCTCTCTAGATCTTATCAGAGTTGTTGATGATTTTGTTTCTTGAAACATGGTAAGAAAGGATTTTGTGTCACCTTTAGGTATATAATTTTGGAGATAATAATCAATCAAGAAGTTGATTATCATCAGATCTTCGGAAGTGAGGGTGTTAAAGGATTAGGATTATTTTAGATGACGATAGGGATGAAGTGGATGTTACAATATGAATTCTATAGATGCTACAGATACTCATTATTTTAGAGTATTTATTTATTTATTTATAAACTAAATTTATGAAAACTCTGGGAAATCTTTAAACAAATTTTCATGAAAAGAGAGATAAATTATAGCTTGTTAGGATGCGGCCAAAAGGCAGGCTTGGTATGAGCTATAGACTCAGACATCCGGGCTTCGATTCTCCACTAAGAGTTTTCTTGGACTACTACTTATCAAAAAAGAAAAAAGTTTTCTTGGATTAACTGATACATGGCATGGATTCGCTGTTTGCTTATTGGCTTCTATAATTCAGAAAACACTAGTTTTCTTGATGTCTTGTGTTCATATCTCTCATCAAAAGGTGCAATTCGATAATGTCTACCTAGAAGATCCCCCACTAACCCAAGCGAACATTGAACTAAAGAAAAGGAATTTTAAATAGCATTCTAATTTTTTTGTTTAGAATTTTTTGAATTCTATTCCCAATTCTATTCTATTATTTATTATTATTAATTTTTATTAGAAATCGATATCAGGTATAAATTTTAATTACCCACGAAAACCATGTATCAGGAGATCAAAGTGGAAGAGTTATTTCCTTACAACCATAGACTGTGTCTTGAAGTTGTAGAAGTGAAGCATAAACAAGTGATGTTGCAATTTTTGTTTAATTTATTAGAAGAAAATTTTGCATTTTCTATTTCAAAAATCAGCTTAACATCCCAAAGTGCAATACCATAGTTATCTGGATTCGGCAGCCATAGCCTATGGTCCATCGGACTAGTTGGTACTGTGTATGTAAGATCTTTTTCGGGGTTTGTACTTTCCAGTTTTACTTTCCACGTTTTCCAGTAGGATATTCAGTTTGTGCCCCTTCTATTCCTGCAGTATTATGATTTTTTTGTTATTGAGTTTTAACTGCTCTATATTATGAATTTTAATTTCAATATATACTAATATCTTAGCATTTCTTTCCATTTGGATAACAGTGGCCGTGTGAGATGGGATGAGGCTAATTTGGAGGACATTGAAGCAAATAAGCCTGTGAGACAGAAAATCACTGAACCCAAGACACCATATCACCCCATGATTGATGATGATGGTGAGTCCAAGTTACATTTTGGAATCCCCCTAAAAGAATGGAAACCCTTCCGCAGATTCCCTGTCAAGCTAATCGTCTATGTATATTGATGTATATATACTAAAGGCAATTAGTGGTGCCATTCTTGCTCCAAGCACCAATATATATATATATATATATATAAAAGATTTCAAATGCTTGAAGGACCAAATCAAGTTGATTTATTCTAGTATCTGAGAGCTTATCCCTGCTTTAAGGAAGGTTTTTCCAATTTTCTAAATCAGTGCTATTTGGATTACGTTGAACAATGTAGGATCTTTGTTTCCTATACGGAGTAGATTTGAAGAATGTGTTGGTGATGCAATGCATGCCGAAGCAATACGAACTGCTTTGAGTGATGTGGCTTCATCTTCAAGTACAAGCGATGGCCAGAAGCCGGGTGGCTGGACATCGTCTGAGGATGAGGGAGATGCTATAGAGCAGGATGATGAAGGTTTTCATATTTTTAATTAAGTGTTGGATCTATTTTGTGCTAATCATCTTAATTGATTACAATGTTCAAGGTATTCAAAAGACCAGGTAGGATCCATATCCCATGCTTATTTATTGAAACATGACATAATAGATGGATTTAGTTGGAGTTGCATATGTTTAATATTCACAGCATGTTGATTGTTCCTAAAAGATATTTAAGATTATTGCTGATTAGGAGGATGCCTTCTATCAGTTTTGAACATATTCTTATGTAATATTCTTCTGTTAACAATTTGGTCAAAAACTTTTTGAGTACTTTAGTTCTAATCTTGTTCAATGATAACAGTTGGCTAGTCCTAAAGGACATAAAATCATCAAAATATTTCCCTTCTTTCCTGGCAGTCCCTCTTGTAATGCCTTTTTAGTTTGAAATTGAATGCTTAGTTTAGCATCTACCTCTCCCCTTTATGATATATGTCCTCTGTTATCTCTTTTTTTGTGAAAAAACTCAGATTCTGAGACCGATAGGAATGGTATGAGTTTTAGGGAGCACAGAAGAGCTCACTATGATGAATTTCAGAAAGTAAAAGAACTTTGGCATAATGGTTCATTTATTGAGGATGAAGTTGATGAGGATGGCGATGATGATATGGAAAGGGTTGGGAAATGTGATGCATCTTCATCGTTAACTGCTGGTGTGAAGGAAATAGGCATCAATGAAGAAGGTACTGCAACTTTGCCCCAAAAATCTTCTGCACCTCCAGCTGATGGAGCTTAGATCAAGACAGTCATGGTTTGAAAAACTGAAAATGTCATTGCATATCGTTCGTTAACAGTTTTGTGGTTTTCTGGTAAGAAAAAACTTGTATGGCTAGTTTTCTTTGTCAATGCTTATGTGAATAATTTATTTTTTACGTTATGACATGTTAATGTGACTGTTCCTTGAACCATCTTAGCCAATTCACTTGACAAAGCAATTTGTCCTATTCTAGTAGTAACTACCCAACTATGTGGTCTCAATTAGGTATGAGCTAAGAGCAGTGGCTTCTTTCTGATCTAAGAAGCCCTGCAATTTTTTTTTTTGTGGGTATTTGAGCGGATTAGCGTTGGCAATAGTGTTTGCAGTGGTGTATCGAAGCCTCGCGCAGCAGTTTGGTTTTTGTTGAACAGATATATGGCTTGTCTGAGGATCGTTTTTGTTAGTTTTTCGGTTCTTTGTTGGTTAACCACTTTTATAATTACAGAATGGGATCCAGTCTTGGATCTTTACCTTGGGTAGCCTACCAAGGCCGTTTAATGAGGGTTGATATAATTCCAAAAAACCAGAAATATATGCTACTGAGGATCTTCGTATCATAATCTGATTCATTATATGTATTAGGCTGTTATATGTAGTAGGCTGTAATTCCTACATGCATGTTACATGTTTTAAAACGAATCGAGCCTCTTTTATATGGTCTTTATTCTTTTTGAGTTGAGTCAAGTTTTGACTTTTTTTTTTTTTTTTTGAAAGTCAATAATTTATTCGTTACACAAAGCAACGTTTAAAGGATACAAACTACACCAACTAACAGAAACTAAAGCCAGAAACAAAGACACCAAATAACACAAGGCTATGAGCTCTTAAGAGGGTTTTTATCACTGTGAAATCTCAACAAGCAGAAGATAGCTATATATTTTGGTAGAGACTACTTATAACGCAATTGAGTGTGCACATAAGATTAACATCAAATATGTACTAGTACACTTAAAATACATCATATTATTTTTTTTGCTCTCTCAAATTTAAATATTTTATGTCGATATACTTGCTTCTACTTCCGCTTTTATTGTACTTTGAGAAGAACAATACAGTAGTGTTATCACAAAAAATCTTTATTGATCTTTTAATGGAATCAACAACTTTAAAATCATAAAATTCTTCAACCACATGACTTGTGTCGATGTTTCATAGCACGAAATAAATTATGGCTCCATAGTAGATGTAGCAACTATAGATTGCTTCGTACTCTTGCAAGATATAGTTCTTTCTGCAAGAAGAAAGATATATCCAGAAGTAGACTTTTTGATTTCTACACAAACGGCAAAATATGAATTTGAATAGACAATCACTCGCAAATTGTCTGTATGCTTGTAGGTTAGCATGTAATCCTTAATTCCTTGTAAATACTACATGACCTTCCTTGCAACTATCCAATGGTGAAGACTTAGATTACTTTGATGGCAACCTAATAATCCAATTGCTAGACATATATCTGGACTGGTGCAAATTTGAGTATACATCAAGCTATCCACTACAGATGCATAAGGAATACTTTTCATCTATTCTTGTTCTAATACATATTCAGGTGATTGACCTTTATGAAATCTATCACCTTTAATTATGGGAGCTACAGAGATTTTATGATATTTCATACCAAATCTCTATAAAATTCTTTCAAAGTAAGTCTTTTAAGATAGTCTAAGACTCTTTGTTTTCTGTCTCTATGAATTTTTATGCCAATAATATAAGAGGTTTCACCCATATCTTTCATTTCAAAGTTGAGAGATAAATTGTTGAGTTTTATATAATAAGCCCAAATTATTGCTTACAAGAAGAATATCATCATCTACATATAGGACTAAGAAAATGTATTTACTCCTACTAAACTCAATGTATATTCATTGATTAACAAGATTCTTGATAAAGTTGTATAAGATAACAATCTTGTGAAACTTTAAATACCATTGATAGAAGTCTGTTTTAGTTCATAAAGAAACTTCTTCAATTTGCATGCTTTTGTATTGTCATTACTAAAACCTTCAGGTTGTTTCATGTATACCACTTTATCATGATCCTCATTAAAAAAAAGTCATTTTCACATCCATTTGGTATAGCTCTAAATCAAAATGAACTACTAAGGTCATAATTATCCTTAACGAATTCTTCTTAGAGACTGGAGGGAAGCTTTCATGTTAATCTATACCTTTCTTCTGAGTAAATCTTTAAGTAACAAGTCTAGTCTTATATAGTTCGACATTATCAGAAGAATCTCGTTTGGTTTTATAAACCCATTTGTAGCCAATTGTTGCTGTCCCTTCTAGTAATTCAATGAGATCCTAGATTTAATTTTTATAAATAGATTCTAACTCATTTCTCTTGGCATCCAATCAAAATTTAGATTTATATCCCCTCATAACTTGTGAAAATGTAATTAGGTCATCAAAATCAGATTCAGTTAGGTATATAATATAATCATCTGGAATAGTAAACTTGCGTATTCTTGAGAATCTTTTTAGAGCTACTACTTTGTCATTTGGAGATGACTTAATTGACTTAGACTATAAATACTGAATAATTTCAGTTTGAACCTCATTCATAGGGACATATTGTTCTTGAATTGATGTTATCGCATGATCTTGTGATCTATTTTTCCTTAAAACAACTATTCTTCCTCCAAAAGAAGACATAATAGCATGTCCAAGTGTTTCCTCAAAAGAAACCTCTTGAGAATTTACACCTCACTAGATTCAACATCCTAAAAAAACCTTGCATAATTGCATTTTTAGATTCGATAATTCTAGAGATATGATGGGGATAATAAAATCTATATTCTTTGGAGTTATTTGGATACCCAATAAAGAAACCGCTAGTTGCCTTTGGGTCTAATTTATTTATGATAGGTGTATAAATCCTATCTTCAGCAGGATAACCTCATATGTGTATCTGATTTAAATTAGGTTTCCACCATTTTCACAACTCAAAAGGTGTCTTAAAGACAAACTTGGATGGAACCACATTCAATATATACATTGCAATTTTAATAGCTTCGCTCCACAAGGAAAGTTGCATATTAGATTTACTAATCATGCTCGTTACCATATCCATTAGCATACGATTCATTATTTATGCAACATCATTTTGTTGTGGTGTGCCAGACATTGAATATTAGGCAATAATGTATTCATATTGAAGGAAATTTGCAAACAGACCCTTCATTCGTCCATGTTCTGTGTACCTGCCTTAATATTCCTCTCCTCTATCACATTTTATGATCTTGATTTTTTTTTCACTTTGATTCTCTACTTTTGCTTTATAAGTTTTGAAAGTGTCTAATGTTTGAGCCTTCTCATTCAAAAGATAAAGATATTTATACCTAGAATAGTCATCAATATATGAGATAAAATATCTCTCACCATTGAGGCAAAGGGTAGGAAATAGTCCATAGATATCTGTGTGTATAATCTCAAGAACACTTGAGCTCCGTCTTGAATCTTTAGAATTTTTGTTGGTCTGCTTGTCCTTTATGCAATCCAGACGATTCTTAAAGTTAGTAAATTCGAGATCCTATAGGATCCCCCTTCTTTCACTAATCGGTTCATTCTCTTTTATAGAGATGTATCTCAATCTCTTATACCATAGTAGAAAAGATTTTTCATTCGAAATATTTATCTTAATGCCAACTGAATGCAGAAAGGAATAATTTTCTTCAAAATTGAGAGGGACATATAATTTAAACAGGTTATCAACCAAAGTTTCAGAACTAATATAAATTTTATTTTTAAAAATATTCATAGTATTTTAAAAAAGAAAATTGTTACCTTTGATGATAAGTCTGGAAATGGAAATTAAATTTCTACTAATTTTTGGAATATAAAATACATCATTTAAATCTAAAATATGTCTCAATTTAAGAATTAATCTAAGAACCTCAACTACAACAACTTGTGAACGCTCTTTATTTCTAATGAGAACCCAATGTTTACTTCTTGTTGGTATCCTTCTGGTGAAAAAATCTTGCTATGTATTCACAGTATGAATTGAGGAACGAAGTCAATCCACCATGAATTTTTAGGAGCATAAATGAGAAAAGATTCGTGACACATAAGAGAGATAAAGTTACCTTTCTTTTCAAGCCACTCCTTATAGTTGATGCAACTCTTCTTTACATGGCCCTCTTTCTTGCAAAAGAAGTAGGTTATCAACCAAAGTTTCAGAACTAATATAAATTTTATTTTTAAAAATATTCATAGTATTTTAAAAAAGAAAATTGTTACCTTTGATGATAAGTCTAGAAATGGAAATTAAATTTCTACTAATTTTTGGAATATAAAATACATCATTTAAATCTAAAACATGTCTCAATTTAAGAATTAATCTAAGAACCTCAACTGCAACAACTTGTGAACGCTCTTTATTTCTAACGAGAACCCAATGTTTACTTCTTGTTGGTATCCTTCTGGTGAAAAATTCTTGCTATGTATTCACAGTATGAATTGAGGAACGAAGTCAATCCACCATGAATTTTTAGGAGCATAAATGAGAAAAGATTCGTGACACATAAGAGAGATAAAGTTACCTTTCTTTTCAAGCCACTCCTTATAGTTGATGCAACTCTTCTTTACATGGCCCTCTTTCTTGCAAAAGAAGCAGGTTACCTTTTTACCAATAGATCCATAGGATTTTGATGGCACATTATGCTTCCTTTCCTTTTGAGGTCTACCTTAACATTTCTCGATCTTAACTTTATTATTTACAACTATATTTACACTTTCAGGTTGATCATGTTTCATTCTTTCCTTTTCTTGCACACATATGGTCTAAATATCGATAACTGGCTAGTTTTCTTAATGTGTGTTATAAGAAATCTTGAAAGACCCAAATTCAGATGGTAGTGAGTTAAAGATGAAATGGACCAAGAACAGTTCAGATATCTCTATTTTTAAGCCCTTAAGTTGAGAAACAATATCTCTCATTTTTGTAATGTATGAACGCATATTTTTAGAATTGTCAAAGACTTTAGTAGTGAGTTTCCTTATAAAAGTGCTAGCTAAAGCATTGTTAGAGTGAACAAATTGTTCTTATATTACCTGCATTAATTCTTTAATGGTTATACGAGACTTTATGACCATTAGACTTAGGCGATTAGATCGCTTCCGCCATTGACAATTTTCAATGACTTCATGTTTATCAGTATCTATGGGCAGCATGTGATTGCTCCACATAGAGTGCATAATCAAGGTCTATATGCCTTAAGGTAAAATAAACCATATATTTCTAGTTAGAAAAATTAGTATCACCAGTATTGGATTAAAATAAACATTTTTAGGTAAGGATTGTGGAACAACAATGGCAAAAATAAAGAAAAATTTTAAAGTTATGAAATTAAGTAAATTTTGACCTTCTTGTGAGAAAAGGTTGCATAACAGCCTAAATTTACTTATGTTTATTTTTAAATTTTATTATTAATATCGAAAATCATCTTCTGATACTAATCAAATAACAAAAATTAAAGATTGAGTCATACAACACAACCTTTTAACCTCCAACACACCACATTTTTTATTTTTATTTTTAGTTTACTCTTCTTAAACTAATTGAAATTTTTTATTCATTATTCATATATCAAATATTTGAAAAAGAAAAAAAAAAAATTAAAAAATATGTGATGTGTGGGAGGTATTTTCTCTTAAAAATTTTCTTGTAGGGATAAAATCCTTAAAACTTATAATTTAATAACAATGAGATTCCAAATTTATTTATGTATTCTTTTAAATAATAAGGATGTTGTAGCATAACTTCATTATTCAAAGGAAATACAAATAGATATCTCTTTAAAATAGGTACAAATCTATTAACTGTAAATTAGACCTACAACCCATCAATATATTTGAAGAAGTGATCATAAATTATGAACTAAATAGATAATATTATTCAAATACATGTGAAAATAACTTTGTTATCAAAAATTTATTTTCACTAAAAAAATACACTTTAAATCATTACTCGCTACTTTCTTGTGACACATATTATGACAAAACCTAATAATCATGCCAAGAGAATAAAACAAGGAACAAAGGTAGATTTAAGAAGTCCACAAGAAAAAAGTTTAATTAAAATTTGAAAAAAATATATTGAAATTTAAAAAATTTGTATTAAAATTTATATTTTATATAAAAATTTAAAAAAATATAATAATAAATTTGAAATGAATTAAAATAAAATCGTCTTTTCTACAAACCCAAACTACTAAGAAAGATTCTTTTCCTGTCTCCACTTTCAATGTTAGTATTTTGGTTTTTTTCTTTGAGAAAAACTATTTAGCCGCGTGGGTTTGAAATCTATTTTCGTACCAGCCCTATACATCATGCAAGTATTTCCAACATGATTCTCCTGCACCTGACAACACATAACCGACTTCCTATTTGCTCTCTCCCTGTCTCCATCTGCCCTCAGCGAAATCTACCCTCTCCACCTGCACTCGTCTTCAAAGCCGACGGACCGTGGCGTCATCATGCACAACCACGTTTCCGTGCAGAAGATCGGCTCACCATCGCAAATCCTGGGACAGCAGCTCGCTGGCCGCAGCAACTGTCAGGATGCTCGGTATCGCATTGGGAAAACATGGGATCCGGATGGGAGAAAAAATGATTTTTGCACCAAGCTATTAATAAAACGCCATGTAGTAATTAGACTAAATGAAACATTTAAATATAATAAAATTTTGCAAGATAAAAGTAGTATGCATACAGATCAAATGGTGTTGATACAGTGGCCAAGTTTGGAGATAATGTAGTCGAACTCAGCCCGCCAATACCACTATATAACAAAAAATATTTCATCAAATTAAAAGTTTTACACAAATAATATTACGACACATTAGTAATACTAATACTATACATTAGTAATATATTAATACTAATACTAATAAATTTAGTAATATAGTAATCCTAATATTAAATTTAGTAATATAGTAATACTAATATTATAAATTTAGTAATATAGTAAAACTAATATTATAAATATAGCATTAATAATAATACATTAGTAATATAGTAATACTAATACTAATACATTAGTAATATACTAATACTAATACTATACATTAATAATATAGTAATAGTAATATTAATACTAATACATTAGTAATATAGTAATACTAATACTATACATTAGTAATATAGTAATATTAATACTAATAAATATAGTAATACTATAGAGTTAGTAATATAGTAACAGTAATACTAATACATTAGTAATATAGTATTATTAATATACTATAGATTGGTAATATAGTAATAGTAATACTAATAAATATAGTAATATTATAGATCTAGTAATATAGTAATACTAATACATTAGTAATATGGTAATACTAATATTAAATTTAGTAATATAGTAATACTAATATTATAAATTTATTAATATAGTAATACTAATATTATAAGTATACTAATACTAATACTAATGTATTAGTAATATAGTAATACTAATACTAATACATTAGTAATATAGTAATATTAATACTAATAAATATAATAATACTATAGATTTAGTAATATAGATATATAATAATACTAATATTATAAAGTTAGTAATATCGTAATATTAATACTAATACATTAGTCTTATAGTTATATCTATTTAATATAATTATGTAAATCACTATAACTAATAGTCTAATACTAAAGTTGTAACTTTTACGAATACAATTATAACCAAATCACTATAACTATATATATTTAGCTTAACGTATTAAATTTTTCATATTTTTTAATGTACAACTTCATTATATACTCGATTTATAGTAATTGTAGTATGATATATGTTATATATTACATATATAAGACTTCTAAATTTAAATAGCTTTAAACGTTAAGACAAATGATAGAATTATTTATAAGTAAGATAAATGATAGAATTATTACTATTGTACAACTTGTTTACTACTTTTTTTGTATTTAATTTTTTTTTATAATTTTAATTTTATTTAATGATTAAGGATGTAAATATAAATAAAGTTTTATATTTTTGTTTTAAAAAAATTCTTAATGATTAAAAATATTTAAAAGAAAATAATGAAAAAAAAAACTCAAATACACTAGTAAATTGTAAATTTATAGTTAAATGATAAAAAAAATATTTTCAGAATGATGCATTTTAATAAATGATTTGAAGAAATCATTAACAAATGTCAATACACGAAAAACATGTTCAAATAAATATATTTTTTTAAATAAAAAAAATAGAAATAGACCTAAATATATAGTGATTCAATTTATCATATCTTTTTCATGAAACTGCAAATCAAAATAGAATAACAGACAAATGAAATCAAGAAACCAAATAAATAATAAAAGTAGTCTCCGGATTTAAATAAAATAAAAATTAAATATTTGAATAAAATATTTAAATGATAAGAAATTAAAAAAATTAAATTATTTATTATATTATATATATAAATTTAAAAAAATTATAATAATAAATAAGAGGATGCAAATTGAGATTGGAGCAAGACCCGTGAGTCACGGACTCAACTTCACTCAAGGCACAGTGCCAGGGGCGGACCCACGCCTGCCCCCCAAAATTTTTCCAAATTTTATTTATAATAGAAATATATATATATAATTATATATATATATAATTAAAATTATCTCTTAGATTATAAAAAAAAAAAAAAAAAATGACCCCCCCAAATTTTTTTTATGAAAATTTTTTTTTTAAATCTCAATATACATTTTATTTATATTTTAATTTTTAATTTTATATAAACCCAAATTTTAACTTATATAATCTTATAGTTACTATAATAGTCTAACTCTAGCAAAAAAATTAATTATAAATTTATATGATTGTAAAATTCATTAATTATACTCACTTATTTAGTTTCACTCTAACTTGTATGATTGTGAGATATAATTTGTTAAAAATTTAATAGCGTTACATCATTACTTAATAGAAAATTTTCAAATTTATTCTTAATTTATAAATTTTTCTTAAATCATAAAAAAAATATGAGCAAATACTTAAGAACAATTAATTTTTTTTTTAAAAAGAAAGAAATAGAGTACAATTTGAAAAATAATATACGTTTAGAGAGTTCGGTAATAACAGAATATGATATTTCTATTACTGATGATTATCCTTTTAAAATTTACACACACCGTACATTTTATCGATCGCCCCCCCAAACATAAAATTCTGGTTCCGTTCCTGTACAGTGCGCGTTACGAGGTCATGGAGAAGAGACTTACTTTTTCATCATCATCATTGTTGTCGTAGCTACATTGTACAGAAGCCTTTTATTGGCGTTAGAGAGAACCACTCACAAGTCTAAAATCTCATATTGCAACTATAATTGTTTGTAAAATAAAACTGCTATGTGGTAATTTATTATTGACTTGGTGCAAAAATCATTTTTTCTCCAATCCGGATGGCAGCATCACTCTATTGCGTTTCCCAAGTAGTATGGGTCCATCCGCGATTCAAGCTGATGGCGGCAATTCATTGCCGTTCGAAAGGTCGTCATTTTTTTTTTTTGCCGTCAGCTTCCTTGCAAGTGTCACCGAAGCCACAGCTGGGCGCAGAGCAATTGAAAGGATGAAATCTCCATCGTCCAATTCGAGAAGTTGTTCCTCAGCGGACTCTCCAAGACAGACGGTCGTATCTTACCGTTAGGCATACTGTTATCTCCATTAAGAATTTGAGCACCGCTGCCAAGTAGGACAGGCCCTGCAAACTTCCACGAATGTGTTAAAGAAATGCCAGAAGGATGTCCTGTCCGTTACGGCATGGTTGACTGTACAACCGATGAAAACGCCATCATTTAGCTCGGTAATTTGGACGGCAGCCAAGGCCTTGAAGTGGCCCAAGTAGCTGAGAGGTAGAGAAAGCAAATAGGGAATCAGTTTGGCGTTCCCGGTTGCAGGAGAATTGTGCTAGAAATGTCTACATGTCGTGATATTAGTGACTGGCGCGAAAATGGATTTCAAATCATTCTAGCTGAGAGCTTTTATTTTTTTCTTTCTCAAAGAGGACTTTACCGGGACGTAGACCTAGGTCAATAAGTAGAATTTTATGACCACAAAAGGTGGATTACTCTCAAGTGATTTAGTATATTAGGCCTTGAGTTCGAATTTGAATATTGATTCACTTTTTATTATTAAGTTAATAGATTTTTTTTTTTCAACGAGGTTAGGGTCTAAGTTATGGCTTAAATCCGAAGGAGCAGTTGCAGTCTTTTTACCGTCTAGGCCCCTCTTGTCTAGTTCTCAACATGTAGAAGGTGGAATACTATTATTAGCTCATGTCCGGGCAGGGAAACTACCTCCCATCGTCTATTCCTACTATTTTTGTTGTTAAAAAAAGCGTAGAACTTATGAAGCTATTATTTAAAAAATCCGCAATATTTTGCATAAATGGATAGAAAAGGAAGAGGTTCAACTTCTGTAGGTCTTGCTTGGATTGGGAGAAGAGATAAGTTAAATTTATTTTTTAATATTATTATTGTTTTGAAATTTGAAAAAATTGAATTAGAATTTGAAAAATGTGTATTAAAATTTAAAAAAAGTGTATTGAGATTTGTATTTTATATGAAAAATTAAAAAAGTGTAATGATGAAATAGAGATGAGATCAAATCATTTTCCAATCCAAACAAGGCCTAAAACTATCTAATGAGTCAAACTTGTTAAAACCATTTTGTTTGGGTTAATGGGGAATACAAAGTGGTCCAATAATCTTTGAAAAACGAACATTCACCATAAGAGACACATTTTAGGATAATGTATGCTTATATTGTGGGTACAAGATTTTGAATTCCAACTCAAATTATGTACGCGGTTGTAAACTTGTAAGCTCTTTACTAATGGATCAAACAAAAGAACTAATCTTTGTTGGACGAGAAAGATCCCCAGCACGTCGAAGCCCTGTTCAAAAACTTTGCTCAGCAAAAATTCAAAGACAGCAAATGAACAGATTAATGGATCGCCCACGAAATGTAATAGGTTGGATTTCTCTTTTCCAACCTTATGGTACCGTTTTATTCATTGTGCATTGGAATAAGAGTTGCCCAAACAAAAAAATCTCATTAAAAGTAACAGATTAAAGAATTGAACGATATCATTTTGGCGCCTGGTTCACGACAATGCTACATAATGGACTGACTTTCATCCTCTTGTTTTCGCTGCAATCATGAGATTCCAAACTACAAAATGGTGCAAGTCCCAGAATCGATTCGTAAAGTTTTTTTTACAATACTTGCACAGGTATCTGTTGAAATATCTAGTCTTATAACGAAAGATATAACCAGATTTAGCAACCTTTATTATGGTTTCGAAAAGTCTTGTGCCAAACTTGATTAGAAAAGGATTTAAAACTAGTCGTAGACAAATAACAAGAAAAACAAGATCAAAACAAGAAGAAAATCAACACACAATATTTAACGTGGTTCAGCCCTAATGGCCTACGTCCACAACAAGAACTCCTAAGAGAAATTTCATTAATGATGGAGAAATGTTATACAAGATCATACCTCAGAACTCATTACTACATCATCACCAAATTAGCCTTAAGAAATCGGCAAACCTTAACCCTAAATCGCCAGAGCCTCAGCCACTTTCTCTCTTTTTGATTCGAGTGTTAACAATATGAAAATCGATTAAGTGCACAATAGCCATCACTACATATATATATATATATATGTCCAGATAAAATTACACAAGTGCCCTTAAATAAACACAAGTGCCCTTAAATTCCAGATAATCTGTAAGCCACATTAAAGCACAGCTGCTAGATCAACCACTTGACTTGAGCCGCATCATCGATTTGGATTATTGCCAGCTGTTTCCGGTACATGCTTGACACATGTAACAAATCTCCACCTTGTCAATCTTGCAGCAAGCTCCTTATCCTAGGAATTCCTGCATGTTCCCCCTAACACTAGCAATTTCCTAATTTTATCAAGTTAGAACAATGTTTAAACTTGACTCTAGTTACTGTCTTAGTCATCATATCAGAAGAATTGTCCTTTGTAGGAATTTTTTTAAGTTCTATTTCAACAGCATCAATGATATTTCTCACAAAATATATCCTAACATCTATATGTTTGAACCTCTCATGAAACATATGATTTGGCTAGATGAATTGTGCTTTGATTGTTACAGTGAACTATGACACTCCCACTATACATTCCTAACTCTTTGGATAAACCCTTTAACCATATTGCCTCCTTAAAGGCCTCTGTCATAGCTATATACTCAGCCTATATGGTAGACAAAACTACCACAGATTGCATGTTTGACTTCCAGCTAACAGTTCCACCAAAAATAGAAAATACCATGCCAGATAAAGATTTTTTGGTATCTACATTACCATCATAATTAGAATCTACATATCCATGTAAGCCTATTTCAGTTTTCAAAGTTTTTCCAAAGATTAGCCCCAATTGTTTAGTGCTAGACAAATATTGAAAAATTTGTTTTATAGCATACCAGTGTGGTTTTTCAGGTCTACTCATAAACCTACTTACAAGGCTAACAGCAAAAGTTAATTCAAGTTTAGAGCATACCATAGCATACATAATGCTTCCAACCATACTATCATAAGGAATCTTATTCATAAACAATATTTCATCTTCATTTTCAGGACATTATTTAAGGGATAAATTTGTATGTTGTGCAATAGGAACAGATGTAGGTTTAACATTATTCATTCCAAATCTGTGTATAATACCTTTGAAATGTAAGATTTCTGGGATAAATAGAGAATGTGTTTATCCCTTTCTCTAGTTATCTCCATGCCAAGAATCCTTTTTGCAGGGCCTAACTCTTTAATTTTAAATTCAAATTTAAACATGCATTTAACTTGATTTAATAGAATCAAATCCTTACAAGCAATTAACATGTCATCTACATACAGCAGTAAGTATTCATGGCAATCATCACATTGCTTATAATAAACACAGCTATCATAATTGCTTCTATAGAAATTGTTTTCAATTATGTGTGAGTCAAATCTCTTATACAACTGTCCAGGAGATTGTTTAGGCCATACAAAGATTTCTTTAATAAACATACATGATTTTTATTCATTTATGTCTCAAAACATTTTGGTGGTTGCATGTACATGGTTTCTTCTAAGTTACCATGCAAGAAAGCTGTTTTAACATCAACTTGTTCTAAATGGAGATCATTAAAAGCAACAAAAGATAGTAGAAGTCTGATGAGCTGTGTCTCACAACAGGGGAAAATATTTCATTGTAATCCACCCATTTCCTTTGAGTGAATTTCTTACTACTAGCCTAGCTTTGTACCTAGGTTGTTCAACCCCAGGGATTTCTTCCTTTTTCTTGAAGATCCATTTAGATCCTACAAGTTTCTATTTTTCAGGTCTAGGCACCATTACCCATGTTTTATTTTTGTTTAGAGACTTCATTTCTTCTTGTATTGCAAGAATCCATTTATCAGCCTCTTTGCTTTCCATGACCTATTTAACAGTCCTAGGCTCCACCTCAATCTCTGTTTTAGCAACAGAGAGTGCAAAGAATGTCAAATTTTCTTCCCCATACCTTTGAGGGGGTTTTATAACCCTCCTTACCCTATCTCTTGCAATAAGATAGGTCTTGCTAGGTCCAGAGGTTTCATGTTCTGGGATTTGAACCTCAAAATTTCCAACCTCTGTTTCAGGACAGCTATGAGAGGTGGAGGGATGCTCCACCTCAAACTGCATGTCACTGGATTCACTTAGCTCAATTAAATCATTTGATTTTTCAGGTCTATCCCAGATAGCAATTTCATGGAACACTATATCTCTACTAATTATGCATTTTTCTTTACTAGGTTCAGGAATCCAAAGTTTGTAACCCTTAACTCCTTCTGGGTAACTTACAAAAATACATTTAATAGTTCTAGGTTCCAGCTTGTCTGTTTTAGTGTGAACATAAGCTATGCACCAAAAACCTTTATATGTCGGTAGCTAGGGGGTTTACCAGACCAGATCTCTTGGGGAGTTTTAAAATTCAAGGCAGCTGATGGGCACCTATTTATAAGAAACACTGTTGTTGCTACAGCCTCTACCTAGAAAATTTTGGGCAGACCTGAGGTGGACAGCATGCATCTCACTCTTTCAAGGATGATTCTGTTCATCCTTTCTGCTAGTCCATTCTGTTGGAGAGTTTTCCTAACAGTTTTATGTCTAGTTATTCCTTTAGTTTTGCAAAGTCAGAGAATTCATTGGACAAATTAAGCCATTGTCTGTTTTTAAAGTTTTGACCTTTCTGCCAACCTGAGTTTCAACTAGTGTTTTTCATTATTTGAGAATCACTTTTATGTTTTAAAACGTAAACCCATACTTTCCTAGAAAAGTCATATATTATTGATAGAAAATACGAAAATACCTTGAATTACCATGGGAATTAACCTTGGCAGATCCCCATAAATCAGAATGTATATAATCAAGGGTCTGTTTTGTGGTGTGTGTGGACCTGTTAAAACTTACTCTAGTAGACTTACCCAAGACACAGTCCTCACAAAATGGGACTTCCTCAAGTTTCCTATTTCCAAGGAGCCCCTGTTTTTCCAGTTCTTTAAGGCCTTGTTGGTGACATGCTCTAGCCTCTGGTGCCATAAAGAAACCTGATCTACCACCTTGTGATTGATAGGTGAGGCATCACCTATCACCGTCTTTCCCACCAGAGTGTACAACTTATTCTTTAGAACCCCTTTCATCACAACCATGATCTTTTACTCATTCTAAGACTGCCTCATTCAGATTTGAAAGAAAACCCAGTGTTATCTAAAGTGCCAAGAGATATCAGATTTTTCTTTAGCTCAGATATGTACCTCACATCTCTCAACACTCTCTCTGTCCCATCATGCATTAACAATCTCACAGTTCCTATCCCTTGTATCTTACATGACTTCTTGTTTCCTAGGATAACATGGCCACCATCTATACATGTAAGAGACTCAAACCAATTATTTAAAAGACACATATGGCATGAACACCTAGAATCCATTATCCAATCATTTCCAGAGTCTATTTCAGATACATTCAAGACTTTAGCATTATCGTATCCATCTGAAACTACATCTGTTTTGCTAGCAGATTCTTTAATGGTGGTATTGACTGTCTGTTTCCTATTAGGGCAATCCCTTTTAAAATGCCTTTCCTTGTGACAAGGAAAGCACTTTAAGTTTTTGCCCTTGGATTTAAATCTAGACTTCTTGCTCTTTCCTTTCTTCTCCCTCTTTTCAGTCCTACCTCTAACATTTAAACCTTCATCTGCCTCTTTGTTTGGACTCAAACTTAGTGTACAATTCTCTTGAGTGCAATACAGATTGCACTTCTTCTAGGGTTAGACTCTCCCTCCCATACATCATTATTTCTTTCAGGTTGTTGTAGGTAGAGTCTAAAGAACTTAACAAAAGAATTGCTTGGTCCTCATCATCCATACTAATATCAATATTAGTAAGATTCAAAAGAATTTTATTAAATTTATCCAAATGTTCATCAATAGGTGTATTAAGGTTCATTTTAAAAGTATAGAGTTTTGTTTTCGTAAGAAGTCTGTTTGCTAGAGACTTTGTCACGTACAAACTCTCTAACTTTAGCCAAATTCTAGTTGCCGTTTCCTCATTGGCAACTTCCCTGACGACTTTATCTCCTAAGGAAAAGATAACAGCACTATGTGTCTTTTGAAGGATCTCGGGTTTCACCTTCTCAAAGGTAGGAGAGGTTACTTTCCTTTCTTGAGAAGTGACAGTGCCTTTCTTGTCTCCAAGAAGGGTATCCTGAAGCCCTTGTTGGAACAAGATGGCACGCATCTTGAACCTCTATAAGCCAAAATCTTTTTTACTCATAAACTTTTCCAATTCAAACTTAGTAGTCCCTATCGAAACCTAACTCTAGATACCACTTATTGAAATATCTAGTCTTTTACCGAAAGATATAACCAGATTTAGCAACCTTTATTAGGGTTTCGAAAAAGTCTTGTGCCAAACTTGATCAAAAAAGGATTTACACAAGCCATAGACAATTAACAAGAAAAACAAGATCAAAACAACAAGAAAATCAACACACGATATTTAACATAGTTTGGCCCTAATGGCCTATGTCCACAGCAAGAACTCCTAGGCGATATTTCATTAATGATGGAGAAACGTTACACAAGATCATACCTCAGAACTCATTACAACATCATCACCAAACCAATGTCAAGAAATCGGCAAACCCTAACCCTAAATCGCCAGAGTCTTAGCCACTCTCTCTCTTTCTGATTCGAGTGTTAACAAAATGAAGATCGATTAACTGCACAGTAGCCATCGCTACATATTATATACATGTCTAGATAAAATTACACAAGTGCCTTAAATAAACCCTAAGACAGATCTGTAAGCCACGTTAAAGCACAGTTGCTAGATCAACCATTTGACTTGAGCCGCATCATTGGTTTGGATTACTGCTAGCTGTTTCCAGTACATGCTTGACACATGTAACAACATAAAAAACAAGATAAAATGAATATTATCTTACTAAAAATAAAAAAAAAACATATTATTTTTTTCTTTAAAAAAACATATATTATTTTTTTTTTTTATTTTTTTAGGGGAAATTTGGGGGGGGGGGGGATGTTAGCGCCAACGTGGCTCCACACTGCCGACCAAATTGCTGCCTTCACTCTCTTTAAAAATGGGTCCAATTGGCTCTTTCCTGATCACTAATTCAAGTAAAATTACCCCAAAATGGTAAACATCACCTCTCGAAGTGGACCTCCCACTCTGCCCATACTAGGGAGGAATGTAGCCAAATGTTCCGGCAACATCAATTGTAACATGAGTCTCACAAGCGTTGATCAATCTTGCAAGCCCAAAGTCTACAACCTTTGGTTCAGAGTCTTCATCGCGTACGATGTTGACATGTTGTTGGCCTTAATATCCTCGTGAATTATATGGGGACGAACCGATGGTGAAGAAAAGCAAGCCCATGTGCAGCACTAGTTGCAATCTCGAAGCGTCTGTCCCAGTTGAGAATTTGAAGTAAACATGCGATAACTATAATCATCAAGTTTGAATTTGTAGCTGACTTTGTTTTCACATGGTATCTAATAGGGCTGAGCACAGCCCAAGTCAGAGTCATAGAGGCCATTTACTAACTTTGATTTCGACTTAGTTAGAGTTCTGAAATGACCTCCGACTTTGCCTCCGAAGTATCAAACCACTGCTCCGCCTCTGCCTCCAACTTGTCGGAGCGGTATCGGTGGTTTGAGTCGAATATGGGCTTTCTTGGGCCTTCTCTATTTTGTGTTTTTGTTGTTTTTTTAACCTTTTTATACCTTTACATTTGGGCCTTTACATTCATATCATAAGACATAAAACATCATTGAAATGGCTCCATTCACATATCAAAATCAATTACTTTACATTTGGGCCTTATATGTTTTTTAACCTTTTTATACTTTCCTGGTCAATGAACAAGAAAGTAATAAAGAAAATAAAACAAAGAATAAACTCATACATCAGATGAATCACTAAGAATTTGTATTGCAATGACAATTTCTTTCTTTTGGATTCTTTGGCTTCTTAAATCATTTATATGATTACTATCTCATAATCTACACAATTAATATGATGAAAACACATCTAAAATCATTCACATCCAACTATATATCACTTCTAAATCTAAACATCCACATCTAAAATAAACATAGGTTCATTGGGATCACAATTAACAGCTCTTGTGAAGTTGTCCCATACCTCAGACTTTTTCTTTTGGATTCTATCACTAGGTGGAAGGTGAAGGCAAGGAGTTGAATGGCTATCGAATCATCTAAGTCTACATTTATTGATTCTATAGACTCTTTAATGATGGAAACATCGACATCGATGTTCATTGGGTGTTGTGGTACTGGGCCTACTAGCCTTACAATTGGGATAGTAAGACAAGATACAACTGTGGATGTAGGAGTGCTTCCCCCTTTACTCTCAAGCAATTTAAACTCATCTTAAATGAATAAATGGTCTCAGCTTGGTCTCATAATAATCATGCTTCGTCTCAGCTTTTAACTTTTGACACATTAAGTCAAATGGGTTCTGGGTTTTGTTTTTCAATATGCTATATGGGTTCAACATTTATTTTTAAAAAAGAGGTGACCCGAATGTGATTCTAGGAAACTAGTATGAACGTGAATCTCACATTGGTTCAGACCCATGATTGATCTGCATTACTTTCTTCCATTTCCTTCTCTTCTCTTTTCTCTTCTTTTATTTTTATTTATATTTTTATATGTGAACATGACTCCCTTCTATGTTTTGATGTTTGAAGTTATGGGTAGATTTCCTGATCTCCCTTTAATACTTTGTTTTTCTTTAATGATTTTTGTCGTTGTTTTTTCAATGGTTTTCTCGACCTTAATAACATGGAAAGATTCCTTCCTATTAATCATATAGCTGATAACTAACCTGCCCATTAAGCTATTAAGGCCAATTTCAAACTTACCCTTACCAGTTTCAAAGTCATAAATCATTTTCAGCATGTAGGAGAGAGAGAACGCCGATACTTGAGCTCCAACGTTTGAGGCGGGGATGGAGGTGGGCTAGCGGCTACTAGGGTTCTTCAAATCACACAAAAATGTGAGATATTGAGAAATGAGAAATCAGATCACGGAAAAAAGGGGAAGGGGAAGCGCCGGGGGGGGGGGGGGGGGAGTGATTTTGGCGTTTTGCCCTCAACATGATTAAACGTCCAAATAATAATGCCATTGTTATGAAACTTAAAAAAAGGAACTACTATTGCAAAAGAGAAATAAGAAATTCTCTCTCTGAAACTCTTTAGAACTGAAGCTTTCTTTCTCTTTCTATTTTTTCTTATTAATTTCATTACAACTGAAGCCCATATTTATAGGCGTTGAAGTTACTATGCAAGTCACTATGCAAGTCACTATGTAGATTTAAAATAATAGTGGTGTGGTCATTCACATAATTTAGTGGTGGGACAGGGGGGCGGCTGCCGACTTCGTTTATAACACTCCCCCTTGAATGACCACCCATAAAGAATCTGCCTCGTTAAAACCTTACCAAGTAAAAACCCAGTGGGAAGAAAAACCAATGGCGAAGGAAAAAGAGTACAATCTTCTTATGTATCCACAAGTGCTTTAAGATTGCCTCATTAAAACCTTGCAGAGGAAAACCCAGTGGGACAAAATCTCAGCGAACGAAAAAGAGTATAATCAGCACATTTACTCCCCCTGAAAAGTGCATGATAAAAGATCTTTGAGTCTTCGCATTCCAATGTTATGCACAATCTTCTTGAATGTGGAAGTTGGTAACGCCTTTGTGAATAAATCTGCCAGATTATCACTAGATCGTATCTGCTTGACATCAATTTCACCTTTTTCTTGAAGTTCATGAGTATAAAAGAATTTCGGTGAAATATGTTTGGTTCTGTCACCTTTGATATATCCTCCTCTGATTTGAGTGATACAAGCAGTATTATCTTCATATAAGATTGTTGGGCTATTATTGATCATGGGAAGTCCACACTTTTCCTGGATATGTTGAATAACTGATCTCAACCAAATACACTCTCGACTTGCTTCATGAATAGCAATGATCTTTGAGTGATTTGAAGAGGTAGCAGATAGTGTCTGCTTAACAGATCTCCATGATATGACAGTATCTCCATAAGTAAATAAATATCCAGTTTGAGATCTACCTCTGTGTGGGTCTGAAAGATAACCTGCATCTGCATACCCAATCAATTCTGGACTTGAACCACGTTGATAAAATAATCCCATATCAACCGTACCATGAAGGTAACGAAGGACATGTTTAATGCCATTCCAATGCCTTCGAGTTGGTGCAGAACTATATCTTGCAAGCAGATTAACTGAGAATGTAATATCTGGTCGAGTGTAATTTGCAAGATACATCAAAGCTCCAATTGCACTGAGATATGGTACTTCAAGACCAAGAATTTCTTCATCGTCATCACAAGGACCGAATGGATCTTTCTTCACATCAAGTGTTCGAACAATCATTGGAGTACTCAGAGGATGAGATTTGTCCATATAAAAATGCTTTAGGACTTTCTCAGTATACATGGACTGATGAATAAAAATTCCATTTGGCAAGTGCTTAAGCTGCAGGCCGAGACAAAGTTTTGTTTTGCCAAGATCTTTCATTTCAAATTCATTCTTTAAATATATAGCAGTTTTTGAGATCTTTTCAGGAGTTCCCACAATATTTAAATCATCAACATAAACCGCAATAATGACAAATCCGGATTCTGATTTCTTAATAAAAACACATGGGCATATAAGATTATTCTCAAATCCTTCTTTCAATAGATATTCGCTTAAGCGATTATACCACATGCGTCCAGATTGTTTCAACCCATATAAAGATCTTTGTAGTCTGATTGAGTACATATTTCTAGATGTATTTGTAGATGCTTCAGGCATCTTATATCCTTCAAGGATTTTCATATATATGTCATGGTCTAAGGATCCATATAAATATGCAGTGACCACATCCATCAACCGCATTTCTAATCCTTTTGTAACAACCAGACTAATCAAAAATCTAAATGTGATTGCATCCATAACGGGAGAGTATGTTTCTTCATAATCAATCCCGGGTTTCTGCAGGAAACCTTATGCGACAAGCCGTGCTTTGTATCGCACAATTTCATTTTTCTCATTACGTTTTCGTACAAATACCCACTTATATCCAACAGGCATTACACCCTTTGGTGTTTGGACAACAGGTCCAAATACTTCTCGTTTTGCTAGCGAATTTAATTCAGCTTCAATAGCTGTTTTCCATTTTGGCCAATCATTTCTACGTCGACATTCTTCGACGCTTTTTGGCTCACTTTCTTCATTACTTCTGGTAATGTCAAGGGCTATTTTATATGAAAATATGTTGTCGACAACAGTTTTATTTCTATCCAGAATTTCTCCAGTTTTCATGAAATGTATTGAGATCTCATTATTTTCAGGTACCTGTTCTTCTTCAGGGGAAAACATTTCATGACACACCTCTTCAGGAGGTCCCTTTTTAGGAGATTTATACTCTTCAAGAGTTTCCTCTTCAGGAGGTTCTGGAATAGAAGATTTAAGCTCTTTAGGAGCACAAATTATATTTGTGGCCTGTATTGTGGGTACGTGTTCTTCAGGAACACCAAATTCATTTTGTATTCTTTTCCTTCTGGGAATTTTGTCTTTTGCACCAATAGGTCTTCCACGCTTCAGGCGTATTTTAGATTCACCTATTGCTGCTTTGACAATTTGTCCTTCAGGGACTTCAATCCTTGCTGGAGTATTAACAGCAGGAATATAAGATTTTACTACACCTTTAGTGTCAGTAAATACATCCGGTAACTGATTTGCAACATTTTGCAAATGAATAATCCTTTGAACTTCCCGTTTACATTCATTTGTAGGAGGATCAAAATGAGACAGGGTCTTATTATCCCAAGTAATATCTTGTCGTGCTTCAGGCACCGACTTTTCTTTACCCATTAACGGAAAATTTGATTCGTCAAAATGACAATCCTCAAAATGTGCTTTAAACATATCCCCTGTAAGGGGTTCAAGATATCTAATAATGGATGGAGAATCAAAACCAACATATATCCCAAGTCTACATTGAGGGCCCATTTTTGTACGTTGTGGAGGTGCAATTGGAACATATACAGCACATCCAAAAGTACGAAGATGAGAAATATTTGGTTGTTGACCATATGCAAGTTGTAATGGAGAATATTTATGATATGCAGATGGTCTAATGCGAATTAGAGATGCTGCATGAAGTATAGCATGTCCCCAAACAGAAATAGGTAGTCTTGATTTCATAAGTAAAGGTCTAGCGATTAGTTGAAGCCTTTTGATCAAAAACTCAGCTAAACCGTTTTGTGTGTGTGTATGGGCAACAGGATGTTCAACATCTATTCCTATTGACATGCAATAATCATCAAAAACTTGAGATGAAAATTCACCTGCATTATCCAATCGAATGGTCTTAATTGGATACTCAGGAAATTGTGCTCGAAGTTTAATTATCTGAGCAAGAAGTCTAGCAAATGCAACATTTCTAGTGGAAAGAAGACAAACATGTGACCATCGACTAGATGCATCAATTAGAACCATAAAATATCTAAATGGTCCACTTGATGGATGAATAGGCCCACATATATCTCCGTGAATCCTTTGTAAAAAGGATGGAGATTCAACAATGACTTTTGAGGGAGATGGTCTAATAATTAACTTACCTTGAGAACATGCAGAGCACGAAGATTCATTGGGTAGAAATATCTTTTGATTCTTTAAGGGATGCCCATGCGAATTTTCAATAATTCGTCTCATCATTATAGAACCCGGATGCCCAAGGCGATCATGCCAAGTCATAAATACTTTAGGGTCAATGCACTTCTGGTGCATTACCACATATGATTCAATTGTTCTCATTTTTGTATAATACAATCCAGAACATAGAGCAGGCAGTTTTTCTAATACGAGCTTCTGGCCCGATACTGTTTTAGTAATAAGAAGATGCTCTTTACTGCCTTCATTGGTCGTTTCAATATGGTAATCATTACGACGTATATCTTTGAAACTCAATAAATTTCTTCTGGATTATGAAGAGAATAGAGCATCATCAATACAAAATTTGGTGCCATTAGGCAACACAATATAAGCTCTTCCGGAGCCCTCAATTAAATCCGATGAACCTGATATGGTATGGACATAGGCTTTACTTAGTGTTAGATTTTGAAAATATTTCTTTTCTTTGAGAATTGTGTGAGTTGTAGCACTGTCAGTCAGACATATATCTTTATCATTCAACTCAGAGATAAAAAGCTCATTAATGTGATCCATGATTCTACAAAATATACAAAACTTTTATTATTGATAGAAAGAAAATACATTAATTGAGTGGAACACTTCCATCTCCAATTAAGTGTTCAATACTACCATCAGAATGATTAAAGAAATCAGATACATCAAGATGAGTAACGTCTACATCTACTGAATCTAATAAATCATCTGATGGTTCTACTAAATTTGTTTCATGCATTTTATTCTTTCCTTTAATAGAAGCTTGATATAAATCAGCTAAGTGCCTGGCCGTACGACAGGTACGTGACCAATGTCCAGTCATTCCACATCTATGGCACACCTCTTCACTTTTCTTTGAAGAATTATTCTGAGGATTTTTACCCCTCTTTGAATTGTACCACTTCTGGTGATATGGTATATTATAATCCCTTTTAATGTTGTCACTCCTGGGATCAACATTTCTATAATTTCTCCTACCATGTCCACGCCTCCGATTTCTTCTAAAGGATGCACCATTCACTTCTGGGAATGATGAAAACCTATTACCATTCACTTCAGGGAATGATATTGAGCCAGTAGGGCGTGACTGGTGGCTTTCTAATAAAAGCTCATTATTCTGCTCAGCTACTAGAAGACATGATATAAGTTCAGAATATTTCTTGAACTTTCTCTCTCGATACTGCTGCTGCAGGAGCACATTCGAGACATGAAATGTAGTAAAAGTCTTCTCTAGCATATCTTCATCGGTGATTTTCTCACCGCATAATTTTAATACTGAACTTATTTTAAAAAGTGCGGAATTATACTCACTAACACTTTTATAATCTTGCAACCTCAAGTGTATCCATTGAGAACGAGCTCTTGGGAGGATGACAGTCTTCTGGTGTTCATACCTCTCCCTTAAATTGTTCCACAAAATATAGGGATCTTTTACAGTGAGATATTCAGTTTTCAATTCTTCATAAAGATGGTGGCGAAGGAAAATCATTGCTTTAGCACGTTCCTGCAGGGATGCTTGATTTCCTTCTTTAATAGTTTCTCCCAGGTTCATTGCATCAAGATGTATTTTAGCATCAAGTATCCAGGATAAATAATTTTTCCCAGATATATCAAGAGCAACAAATTCCAATTTTGTAAGATTTGCCATTTTTTACACATATAAATAATAAATATGTGTATCTCAGAAAATATATTTATAAATTTACACAGATAATCATCAATAAAATATATCAAAAATTTCAAATAATATATTGAAAAACTTACAGAGGAATAAGGCCACTAGCTTCAGAATTGGCAGAACCGTCGTGCTGATAACGTGTTATGAAACTTAAAGAAAGGAACTACTATTGCAAAAGAGAAATAAGAAATTCTCTCTCTGAAACTCTTTAGAACTGAAGCTTTCTTTCTCTTTCTATTTTTTCTTATTAATTTCATTACAACTGAAGCCCATATTTATAGGCGTTGAAATTACTATGCAAGTTACTATGCAAATCACTATGCAAGTCACTATGCAGATTTAAAATAATAGTGGTGGGGTCATTCACATAATTTAGTGGTGGGACAGGGGGGCGGCTGCCGACTTCGTTTATAACAGCCATTTCATATTTCACTTGGCCTACGGCCCTGCAGGGCAATTTCGTAAACGACGCTGTATATATATATATATATATTATTTTTAAGATAAGGTAAGTTATAACTTATAAGTATTATATTTTATCTCTAAAAAAAAGTATTATATTTTAAGATCTCTACTATACATTACTTTATAATAGTTTATTTTCAAATTAATAAATGTCTATTAATTTCATTATCTATCTATATTTTCTAGGGTTTAGGGTTTATAAATAGATTATATGGAAACATTAGCTAATATTATTATTAAATTTATTTAATCTTTATGTAATAGTCTCCCTAACATTAGTATTACACTTAATACTTATTAGTAACTTATAACTTATTACTCTATACAAGTTAATTATATTGGTAAGTTATAAGTTTATATCATTTATAAATTAGTAACTAATAATACTTTTTTTAAAGAATAATTTATAACAGTGACACATTAATATTATAACTTATTACATAAGTTTATATCATGATATAACAGTAGATGTCTACCATCTTATAAATTATTATATTAGTAAATTATAACTATGGTAGATATCTACTATATTATAAATTATTATATTAGTAGATGTCTAACTTCTAAGTTTATATCACTCATACCTTAGTAACTTATAACATATTAACACTTATTATATCCTTTAAAAAAACACTTATTATACCTTAGTAATCTAACTAATTGCATTAGTTTGTCATTAACTATTAGTAGATGTCTACTATATTATAAATTATTCTATTACTAACTTTATTAACTTATAAGTTTATATCATGTATATACATTAGTAACTTATAACATATTAACACTTATTATATATTAATAATCTAACTAATTGTATTAGTTTATGTCATTAACTATTAGTAATCTAGTAGATGTCTACTATATTATAAATTATTATATTAGTAACTTCACTAACTTATAATTTTATATCACTTATACATTAGTAACTTATAACATATTAAAACTTAATATAACATTAGTTTTATGTCATGATATATTAGTAGATGTTTATTATATTATAAGTAGATTATTTTATCACTTAATTTAATAATATATCTATATTTTTTTTATATAGATATGCAAAATATCGGAGGCAGAGTCAGAAGTAAAGTCAGAGGCAGAGCGGCTCGAAGTCGGAGTTAGTGGAGGTACCCTCTTTGCCTCCGACTTCAAGAGGGGAAAAATTCCGACTTCGACTCCGACTACTTGGAGTCAGAGCCAAGTCGAAATTGGTGTTGGTGTTGGATTTTTGAATTTCTACTCAGCCCTAGTATCTAACCTCCTCCTAGATATTTGGGATTTGATTTTAATCCTCTATCCGAACATCTCGGCTTAGTAATACCTCCCCCATCGGGTGGACTCTTGTCCTCAAGGTCTACATTTGGAAATTGTTTGAGCAGCAACTGAAGTGTCTCCCATGTAGCATCTTTCATTGATAATTGTTTTCATTGAACCAGATTTTCTTTCTCAAATTTCTTGCCTCGTTTGACCTAACGAGAATCCAGTATGCGCAAACATTTTAGCATGACAACCCCTTCATTAGTTATTAATAGGTGGCAAGTCTTTAGATCGCATGGTGAGCTCTCGTATGAAATATGGGATGAATCCAAGCTCCTTTTGGCAGCTGAAATTTGTACGCTATTGCTCCTATTTTTTGCACGATGAGGTAAGGTCCCTAAAATCGGCTGGCAAGCTTCTAGTGTGCATGTTTGAAGTCTGTTGGCTGTCGATAAGGGTGCAACTTAAGGAAGACCATGTCACCCACTTTGAAATCCACATTTCGCCTTTTCTTGTTCGTCTTTTGATAGAGGCTTCCAAGTTAGCTTTGAGTTGCCGAAGTAGCTCATCTCTTGATACTAGGTTCAGGTATACTTCGTGCACACAATAGAAACCGTGCTAATAGAAGGGAATTGATGGAGGTAAATGGCCATATAACCTCTTGGAATGGCATCATTCCTGTGGATGCATGATATACCGTATCATACCACAACTTAGCCCAAGGAAGGTAGGTGCTCCATTTGCATGGCCATTGGTGAACAAAACTTTGAAGATACTGCTTGACACAATGATTTACCACTTCTGTTTGTCCGTCCGTTTGCAGATGGTAGGCGGATGAATGTTAACTTGGTACCCAACATTTGAAAGAATTTTTGCCAAAACTTGCTAATGAATATCGGGTCTTGATCGCTGAAGATGGATTTGGAAAGGCCATGTAATTTGATAATTCCTTCAACAAAATTTTGAACCACACCTTTTGGTAGTAAAGGGATGTGCTAAGGTCAACTACAACCACCAAGATGGTGTCTTTGCTGTGAGATTGTTGGCAGTCCTTTGATGAGGTCAAGAGTGATATTGTCCCAAACTTGGCAAGGAATGGGCAAAGGTTGTAGGAGTTCAGCTGGCGGAAGTGTTTCGGACTTCATTCTTTGGCATGTTTCACACTTTTTTACATACTCTTGGACTGGTTGGTGCATCTTTGGCCAGTAAAATTGTTGAGCCAACCTTTTGAATGTCTGCAATGTTCTCAAGTGCTCTCCAATTTTTGTGTCATGAGCCTCATGTGTCAATTTTATTTGCAGCATTTGTTGAGAGGGAATGACTGCCTTGCCTTTGAAGAAGAAGAGTCATTGTCGTTGGAAATATGGCCCCTCGGGTTGAGCCTTGGTTGTCTACTCCACCGCTTGGGTATAAGAATCCCCTTCGTAGGCCTTTTTAATCTCATCCCACAAGGTTACCTTGTGTACGTAAAGATGTTGGAGAGTCGGACTGTCTAGTTTGCGAGAGAGAGTGTCCACTGCGGGTTTTTTGCGGCTGGGTTGGTAAGTGATCTCATAGTCAAAGCCCATCAATTTGGCTAGCCATTTTTGTTGCTCAGGTGTTACCACACGCTGCTCCAGGAAATATTTCAAGTTTCGTTGGTCAATCTAGATGAGAAACTTTCTTCCAAGAAGGGCTATAAATGAATCAGGCTTACTCAACACCCTGCTCGGTATTCGTTCGGTTAAACTCGAATCGAACTTGACTCGTGAAAAAAAAAGCTCTCTTGTGAAAGCAGATACCCGCTTGATTAGTAAATGACACATACTTGACAAACTCGACTCGACTTGGTTAAGACTTATTAAGGTTCGCTTGTTTATACTCGAGTCGACTCGTTTAAAATTCATTTATATATTGATAACTATATACACACATATATGCATTGCTAATAATATAAGTATAGTATTTTTATAATTAAATATGTAATATGTAATCTTATTACTTATATCTATATGATGAATATGTTTCATAGTTATGTTTTATAATTTGTACAATAATTAGTCAATAAAATTTGATAATTTCATATATTAGTATGTGGGAAGCATGTGAAATACGTATATGCTATCATATTATATATATTTATTAATAAGATATAGAAGCATATAACATATCGTTATGATGAAAAAATATCAACTAGTTAGAGATATTAAATATTAATTTTTATTAGTTATTTATTTATTTATTTTTAAATTTTATTCAAAAAAAAATAAAAACTTCGAGCTCGAGCTTGGCTTGACTCGAGTTCGTTTGTGGGACGAGCTTGAACTTGAATAAGAAGTCTAGTTTATCGAGTTGAGCTCGAAAAAAGAATAAATAAAAACTCAAGTTTGGGCTCGAGCTCGAGCTCGAGCTCAAGTTCGAGTATTTTGAGTTGAGCTCGAGCTCGGCAAGCCAAAACTTGACTCGACTCGGCTCAATTACAGACCTACTTCCAAGTAAATAAGGTCGCCACAGTCATATAGTTTCCACGATTGTCAGCATCTCTTTGGTGTATGTCGACCATGATTTCTTGGTAACACCAAGTGCTTGACTCATATAAGCAATGGGCTTGCCAAGGGGTCGAGCGATGAGGCCATAATTCCTTGCCTTGAGGCATCAACTTCAATGGTGAAAGAGTTGTTGAAATTGGGCATAGCCAAGGTTGGAGTGGTGGTCATTGCTTGCTTCAGAGTCAAGAAGAAAGTTTCGGCTTCTTCATTCTATCCAAAATTTCCCTTTTTTACTAGGTTGCTAAGGGGACGAGCGATGAGGCCATAGTTTTAAATGAACTTCTTGTAATATCCTACCAAACCTAAAAAACCACGTAAATCAGAAATATTAAGTGGGGCGTGGCCATGACACCACTGTTGCAATCTTGTGATCATCGACCTTTACTCCCTAGGGTGTCATAATGTGTACCAAATGTTCCAACTCTTGCTAGCCGGGCACGCACTTACTTACCTTGGTAAAGAATTTATGTTGCTTCAAAATCTCTGTAGTTTGCTTCACATGCTATATGCTTATCCCACAAAGTATTATATACGAAAATATCATTGAAGAAAACCAAATTAAATTTTCCAAGATATGGTCGAAATATGGAGTTCATGGTGGCTTGGAATGTAGAGGGTGCATTACAAAGGCAAAAAGGCATTACTAGATATTTCTAGTGTCCGTTGTGAGTGCGAAAAGCTGTTTTATAATGTTGGAAGGGTCTACTCTTACTTGGTGATAACCGGTCCTCAAGTCAAGCTTGGTGAAGTAAGTGGCGCCATGGAGTTCCTCCAATATGTCGTCCACTGTTGGGATGGGAAATCGGTCTTTGACAATGGCTAAATTGAGTGCGCAATAGTCCAAGCAAAATCGCCAACTACCATCCTTTTTCTTCACTAATGGTATTAGTAAAGAAAATATACTAGTGTTAGGCCGAACGAGCCCAAAATTAATTATATCTTAAACCTGTCTTTCGATCTCATCTTTCTGGAAGTGAGCGTACTAATAGGGTCGCAGATTGATCGGTTCGATGCCATGTTTGAGTTTGATGCGGTGGTCTACCTCACGCACAGGTGGTAGACACAAGGCCTCTTTGAATACAGCCTCGTAGTCCTTCAATATCTGTAGCATGCCTTGTTTCCTCTCTTCATCTGCCACCCCCTGTGATCCGACCTTTGTGTTTGGTGGATAGCATACTGCAAACAGCGCATGGCCTTGCTGTTATTCCTTAGATGTTTCTTTTAGCGACGCCTCCTGTATGACTTATTTTGCCAGTCCTTGCAACATTTGTTCTTGATTTTCCTAGACAAATTCCATGGTTAATTGTTTCCATTTGCAAACCATTGACCCTTCGTGCATCTCCAACCACTAAATGTTGAGCACGAGGTCGAGATCCTAGGGCAAAGAGAATCTGAGCTAAAACTCAATGCCTTGTAAATTCACCAATACCTTGTCAAAGTGCCCTTGGCATTTAAGTCGTTCGCCATTAGCCACTCGCACGGTAAACGTTTTTGTTGGTACTACTGGTAACCTCATCATGTTGGCCAGGTGGTCACTAATGAAATTGTGAATTGACCCATTGTCAACCAAAACCATCACCTCGTGAGAGCCCATTTTTGCTTTCATTTGCATGGTTCTCGGGACAGTCCATCCCGTCAATGCATGTAGAGTAATTTCAGGCACTTGTTCGGGTTCTTGCATCACCCTTGCGGCATCCCTCTGGTCATTCTCCCATGTTGGTTGCCTTGTGATATCACTTAAGCCTTCAAAGCCTTCTAGGAGTAATATTTGAGGCTTTTGGCATTTATGCCTGGGTGTAAATCGTTCATTGCAATTGAAACAAAGGCGTTGTGCTCTTTCCCTTTGCATCTCTTCCCATGATAAATGTCAAATTGGGGTTGTAGGTGTAGCGTACGTAAGTTGCTCAAGTAGCTGGTGGAAGAGCTAAGGGAACTCTTGGTGGTGACGGCGGCATAAACCCTGTAGTGTAATTTGGTCGTTTCTCATCCGTGCTAAACTCATGGCGTCCTCCAAGGATTGTGGTTTGAACATCTGGATCCCATTGGCAATTTCAGCCTCCAAGTTGCCCATGAAATGTCTCCACTAATGCCTTCTGTGTCCAACTATGAACCTTATTATTGAGCATCTCAAATTCTCGCTAGTAGTCCCTTAATGTCCCTTGCTGCCTGACCTGTGATAGAGTTTCATCAAAGTCTTCACATTCTGGTGGACCAAAAGCGAGCCCAGAGTTCTTCCTCGAATTCCTTCCAGGTAATTTACATCTCCCCCTATCTGTAACGTCTTGCACATCCACTGCCACTATTGTTTGGCTTCCCTCTCAAAATTGGTATGCTGCCATGGTCACCTTCTGGGCCTCAGCAATGCCTTGGTACTCAAAGAATTGGTCCACATAGTTGAACCACTTTGTTGGATCGTCCCTTGAAAATTGCAGAAATTGTAGCTTTGCCATTTTTGAGGAGACGATTTGCCGACCTCAAGGTTTTCCCAATTGTGATTGTTAATTCCGGATTCTTAGTGTACATATTGTTATTTGGATTGTGGTTGATACTTTCCTCCATTTGGCAGAACTTATCAACCATGCTGAGCTCCATTCGGTGCAAGCCATCATGAACTGTGCCCAGTTTAGATTCCAAGTGCTCGATCTGTTCTTTATTGGTTCCCATTAACCTAGCTCTGAGATCAATGATAGGTCCCATGAAGATTGAAGAAGAATACACAAAAAATATTCTCTTTGGGTGAGAATGTACCACACGTTGAATTGAATTTGCTTGATGATTTTATTGATGATATTACTCTTCTTAAATAGACTACTACATGATAGAATTTAAAGTATAACTAAAGACTGCCATTGTCAGCCAACTATGACATTAGCGTAAAACAGAAAACAACTAGGACTCTCAGACTCTTGAAACATAAAATACTAACTGAAGCAAAACACTAGCTATTTGAAATAAACATGCAATAACTATAATTATTAAGTTTGAATTTGCAGTCGACTGTGTCTTCATCTGGTATCTAACCTCCTCCCAGATATTTGGGAGTCGGTTTTAATCCTCAAGCCGAACGTCTTAGCTTATCACAATCCCAGCTAGACCCCAGGCATTTGACAATGCTGACTTCTCAAAGCTTCTAATCTGGCAGTCCAAACCCATAATTCTCCCACAAAGGTTTTTGTTCCCCGTAAGTAGAATTCTTAATAGGTTCAGGCAAATACCGTTTCTTGGAATAGGCCCTTCCAATCTATTTTCCTCTAAATTTAGGAAAAGCAGGTAGGTTTATTAGGCCGCATATTTTCTCTACTATATGTCCAGAAAGCCTATTCCTCAAAAGATCAAAATACTCAAGTTGCATTAGATTCCCAAGGTCTAGGGGAATATACTCAGCAAGTAAAATTTTTATGTAGATCCAAACGTGTCAAGTAGGACAAATTGCCCAAAGAACTTTGGTAACTCCCCACCAAAGAAATTATTATTGAAACTCGTAGTTTCAATCTTCCAAGACTTGGAATTGGGGAACAGCTCATCAACCTGATCAGAAAGCCTGTTCTGCTGAACTTAAAGATCCACAAGGTTCAGCATGCTTGATAAAGATGTATGAAGCTCACCATTGAGATCGTTAGAGCTCAAATATAAGTGGGTCAGCTCTATTAAATCCCCCAAACTCATTGGAAGTGAACCAGATAACTTATTATCAGTCAGGTTGAGCTTCACCAAACTACTCAAATGACCTAGGCTTCCAGGGATATGCTTGTGAACAGATTGTTTCCTAGATACAATCCTTGAAGCTTGGTGTAATCACCAAATTCTGGTGGAATGAAGCCAGGTAGCAAATTCCCATACAAATCCAACGTCATAAGGTTTATTAAGCGAGACAGTGATGGTGGAATTCCTCTAGAAAGCATGTTGTTGCTGATTAAAAGATCCACCACCACCACACGGTTTCCTAACTCTTTAGGGATTGGGCGAGAAAATCTATTGAAAGACAGATCAAACACACCGGGGTGTTGAACAAAGCTCAAATCAGGCACGGATTGACAAAAATACAAGGATGGATTTAAAGGAATCGACCTTGACAGATTGTTGTGAGAAAGGACCAGGCATTGTAGTTGAGCCACCAGGTCAACAAATTTCTTCGGAATAAAGCCATCAAGAAGATTGTTTCCAAGGCCCAAAGTCATAAGCGAAGTGCACTCTCCAAGTACAGAAAGAGCTGTGAAATTTCCAAACTTCTTTAGTATATCGCCTCTCAATCGGTTATTACTAAGCACTCTTTGCGAAGCAACTGCATTAAAGTTGATGTAATTTTCATATTTATTGTTGTTTATGTTATGTTGAATGCTTTAGTATATTTTGTTTGCCATGTTTAATCATATTAAATCAGGACTCATACTCACATTAATTCTGCTGCTGTCGTGTTCCGCGGCCTGAGCTAGTAGGCGAGGTCCAAACAATTCCCGTATGCTCAAAGGTCAATGCGTGGGGGGAGAGATGCTCTAAGACAGCTCTGATGCGTAAGTTAGTATGAGTAAGAGATAAGGAAACGTATGGGAGCAAATAGTAGGGATATATTACTTAACCTTTGGGTGGTTGAATTCCCAACTATTTATAGGGCTTGGCACGTCTTGACCAAGTCGCCTGGAAGATGGGATAGTCGCCCTTTACCCTGTCAGATCATCATTCCTTTTGTTGAGTTCGAGTAGATCTTCCTGCCCTTGGGATTTTGCCTTGATGTGTTGTCCTTTCTTCTATGTCACATCAATCTTCCTATCTACTGTAGGGGCATGTCTGGGCTCTTGATTCGCTTTTAATGCGGTGAGGGTGGCTTTATCTGAGATTGTTGTGCTAGGGGTTTCAGCCACCTTTGCAGTGTTTAGCATTTAATGCATCGTGCCGTAGCAGGTTCCCACATTTAATGCGGAGTGGACGTGTTTGCTCTTCTGATTATCCTGAAGGTGGCATGATCCTTTACGGAGGCAGGTGCATCCGTTTGGCTCCTTGTGTTCTTGCCTTATTGTGCCAGTCACCTCTCGTCCGGCCTCTTGGGCTTTCGCCTATGTGGGTCACCTCTTGCCCTCTGTGTTCTTCCCTTACAAGTTTGGGCCTTTGTTCCCTTATGGTCCCTGTTACCTGGTACAGGGCCCAAGGCCTAGTCCCCCCCCCCCCCCCCCAAAAAAAAAAAATCAGGAGGGCCTCCCCTCAAATTCTTACCGAGTGGATTGAGGTGAGAATTGTCCTAGTTCTTCCCGTGCCTATTGGGCAGTTGGCCCAATCGCCCGACCCTGGTGTGGGCTCAATGATGGCATGTAAGTTTCGCTAGCTGCTTGAGGTTGCCTTGGATGGGGTCGTACGACCGCCGATTTCCCTACCCGTCGCGAGATTAGAACAGGCGGGCGGTTGGCTAACTGTTTGTGCAGGGCTCACTGGTCCTGACCCCTAGACTTTCTAGTGGATGTTTTGTGTTCCCTATGGTTGGTTTGCTAGTTGGCCATCACTGCGCAGTCTACGCATGTGCGTCCTTTCGACTCCTGGGGCAGCTTATGGGTTTTCCAACGGTTGATTTGACAGTTGGCCATTATTGCACAATCTGTGCATGCATGTCCTTTCAACTTCCTGAGAGAGCACTTCAGGTCCGTAGATTTTGATTGGTGTGTGGTGCGAACGTCTTGGGCCATTATTACCCTCTCCGGTTTTCTCGACGACTCTCCATTGCCCTTATTGGTCTGTTCCCCCCATGCGTCTGCTTTGTATTCCCAACAGTTACTAGATATGGCATGGGTTGTCACATCTCTTCGCTTCCCGTGATCATTAACTCTCATTCGAGTATTGGGCTCCCCCTAGAACCATTTTCACCCCTTTGCTCCTCACTCTGGGTTTCTTGCTTTCTTCTTCCTCCAGTTCTTCGAATTCTCTCATTTTCTTGCTAGTTCTCTATTTCTATTTGACAATGGTGGCCTCCACTTCTTCTTGCTTTGTGGGACATACTTGGGTGGCATCTTTCCCCGAGGGCGCCATCCAAGAGTTTCGCTAACAGCACAACATCCCCTCCACTGTAGTGCTGGAGCTTGTTCAGGGCATTCCTTGGGATGCTGAGGGAAGGCTAAAACTGTTTTGATGTAGAAGCATATGTTCGACAACGGGCTTCTCCCTAACGCCTGGCAACTGCTGCTAGCGAGTTGCGTAGTTTTTTGTGTCGCCCTTCTAGAGTCGGGAATTTTTTTCGTTTTACTGCGTCCTCTGACGCTGGGGAAACCATATTGGTTTCCAGGCCAGGGATGACCTGGAGAAGTTGTGTACTTTGGAGACCCGACACTCTTATGCCAAGAACTATGAGAAGCGGCTCTTCTATGTCTCAAGGGACGGCTGGCAGTTCACCGATAATGGGAACATTCAACTCAACTCTAGGGAGCACGCTCAACGGGCCGTAGTTCTTTGCCTGGATACGACTTAATTCTCTACATCTTCAATCAGATAAGCTACTGACTAGATGGGAACATTACATCGTTCTTAGTTGAGCTGAGATGAGGCTGGGCTAAGTGCTAGAACGAGCAGCCCCTTGACCTGAATCCCTTAAGAAGAGATTGATGGCTCGCTGCAATTAAGAGGCCTCCGCTTCTACTAGTGATTCGATCACAACTGAACCTCCGCCTTCCTAGACTCAACATGGCGGGGGTGGTGTCATGGTGATCAGTGAGGAGACCAAATGGTTGATAGCTGAGGCCTGGTCTGCAGCTTGCTAGACGGCAAGGGTGGAGTTCTTTTCGCCGCTTAGCTTGCCCGGGAGTGAGGGGATGGGGTAGGATGATGAAACTAAGGTGATTCTCAATGAGATTATATTGCACCCGCCTTCCATCATGCTCGGAGTCTAGCTCAAGCCACTGGTAGTCGATGAGGACGAGGTTGACGAGGTGGAGCTTGCCTTCATAAGGCCTTGGCGCACCTTTGCCCTTCATTGCGGAGACTTCGACCCCTATTGCTCAAGGTTTTGCTCAAGGTCAAGAGGACCAAGAGGCTGCCATTAATCAGCTGCCTCATAGTCCAAAGGACTATTTCTCTGCCCACGACTTAAGGGCTTGCTCTGATTCCTTAGGCGAGTTCGGGTCATAGAGTGTTCATGATGGCGCTCACTCGGGGGCGGTGCAGGACATTGAGGCGGAGGACTGCAAGGCAGCAAGCAGGCTGGGATGTTGTAGGGAACCAAACCAGGGTCGGGGGCGAGGTACCCCAGGGCAGGGGGAGACAGTTCAGGGTTGGGGGCTCGGCTGGCGGGGAGGCTGCGGGAGACTTAATTGGCGAGGAGGTTAGCGGGAGACTAGGCCAGGGTCTCTGATGATGAGGTAGAGGTAGGGGACAAGGACAAGGTCCCTTATAATGGAGGGTAGGGGGAGACAATTCGTCGAGCGACAAAAGTGGGCCTTCAATAGGTGATGCCCAACAATTGTACACTAAGGCCTAGTAGGCATATGCGGAGATTATTGATGATGATTTTTCGTGGCCTCGGGTGCCCTGGGAGATGGGGTGGGGTTTTGGGACCTGCTTAGAGAGGGCTTCCTGCACTCTCATTCAATCACCACTCCAGATCCCTTCTCTTCCTCGCTTCCCTGTTTCCATGTGTCTTCCTTTGCCCTTCCGGTCTAGAAGCAGGGCGCCTTTGATTGGGGTGACTTTCATGGACGGGCAGCCTTGTTCTAGTTACGATCGATCTTTGGCTGTAGTAACCGAGTGTAGCCTGCTTGCTCCAACCCCTTCTTGCTCAAGTATGTCTTTATTCCCTCTCCATTAAGCTCTTCTTCCTCCATTTCTTCTTTTTTCTAACTTTCTATTCTGCATGTAGGTCGTAGGTTAGATTGCCGAGACGGTTGACTTTGAGATGGCCAAGGTCGTTGAGTATAATGAGAAGCTTAGCTCGGCGTGTCGCCTTAGCCGCTTCTTGCTAAAAAGGTCCAAGGCATTGCGCAAGGATCTCCAGAGAAAGCATCAGCAACTGGGTGAGGCTGCCATTGCTTTGACAGACAAGAAGGTGGCCTTGATAGAGGAGAGAATGCAGCCCTGACGGTCCTTGAAGGGGGAGGAGGTCACCTTGGAGATGAGGAACATGGACTTGGTGAAGAATAATGCTACGCTACGGCGTGAGGTGGTTGCAAGGGCTTGAACCTTAGATGTTGCCCAAGACGAGGCTGATCGTGTCTAGGGGCTTGCCGAGAAGGAGCTTTCTTGTCGTGAAGGCGATCTCGTCGCAGCCACCTAGGATGTTGTGTCCCTGCAGGCCAACTTGGCGGTCTCTAAGCAGGAGCGGTCTGCCAGGGAAGCTGAGCTCGAGACCTTCTGGATTAATCTAGAGGGACCAGACCTAAGGCATGAGACCCTTGAGGGTGAGCTGAACGATACTTGAGCTGCTCTGGATGAGGTCAATGCCTAGCTGGAGGCTCTTAGGCCCCAAGTGGTCCACTCCCACTTCATTAGCATCTTAGACTGGGGTTACTGCTACGTGAAAGGTCTTAAAAGATTGAGAGAGGAGATTTTGGGCAACCGTTCCTTTGACCTGAGAGGGATGGATCCTCGTAAACTTGCTTACGACTCCATCGCCTGGTCTTTTGCCAAGTTGATCGGCACCCCAGGTTATCCTCCTTTAGGGGTTGCGATCCTCGTGATCCCTTAGTAGCCTACGAATTTTTATCAAAGGTACTTGGATAGATTTTTACAAGGGTCTGGGTTGTCTGAAGTCTCGACCTCTGGGCGAATCGTGGTGTGAGGGTTTAGAAGTGGGAGAGAGCCCACAACTCAACTCCATGATTCGAATGTATTGGGGACGCGAATGGGGTTTAAGAGTGTGCTCGGGTTGATGCCCTAACATCGAGTCTCGACTTCTGGACGAATCATGATGTGAGGGTTTAGGAGTGGGCGAGAGCCCAAGACTCAAACCTCGCGATTAGAATGTGCTAGGGAGGCGAAGAAGGTTTACGAGTGTGCTTGGGCTGTGGCCATATTCTCGAGTCTCGACCTCTGGGTGAGTTGTGGTGCAAGGGTTTAGGAGTGGGCGTGAGCCTAGGACTCAAACCCGCGATTTGATCGTGCTTGTGGACTTTATCATAGGTCGAAGATTTGAAAAAGGTTTCCACATTATACCTTTTTAGGTCTTCCACGTTCCACAGTTTTTGGAGGTCACGACATAAGGGCTTTCCGACCGTAGCCCCAGCTTCCTTTCCTCGGTTATGGTCACTCTGATTTCTCTTAAGACTAAATTGCTAGGTTTGAATGCTCATGGTTGACTTGCCTATTGAAATATTGCTCAGCCTTTCGCTTGTGGTAAGCTATTCAAGGATGGCAAGTTTCTCCCCTAGCCTGTCATCATTAGCAATTGGCTCGAAGTGCTGGATTCGAAGGGTGGGCCCCTTACCTTAGCTAGGGGTGGCAATATGTGACACGACACGTTAACACGAAATGAACACAACACGATAAAAGCGGATTAGCGTTTAGCCTTAACGGGTTTCGAATCAAATCGTGTTAACCCGTTAAGACACGATTTGATAACGGGTCAAACCCGTCATGACTCGTCAAGACCCATTAAGACACGTTAAGAAATTTGAATTTACTTTTATACCCTTGAGCTAAACTTCAAAAAATTATAATTTAAAATTAAGTTTATATTCTTAGACACTTAGCTATCCCATTTAAGTACTTATTAAAAAGTCATTAACGAGTTAACCCATTGTTATTTAATATGTTTGGGTTATAATTTTAATATTTTACAATGTATAGATCACATTTTATAGTGTACTATTTATTGAATTGTAATTTTAATATTGTAATTTGTAATTAATTTTTTATGTTTTATAACTATTATTTAAGTTTTAATATTTGTATAAAATCAATTAGGTTAAACTCAAACGGGTCACTAACGGATTTGCGGGTTGAAATGGGTCAGATCGTGTTGTATTGTGTCGTGTCATGTCGTGTAAAGGTCTTAACGGGTCGTGTCATGTCAACCCGTTATCTTAATGGATCATGTTAGGATTGAAATTTTTGACACGAAATATTTAATAGGTCGTGTTCATGTTGACTCTTTAAGCATTATGTATACGCTCTGATACGACGTGAACACGACCCGTTAACATGGTTTGACACCCATAACCTTAGCGGGTATTACTGCCTTGCTCCCATAGGTAAGGGTGAATTGCGTTTCTCCAAAAGGGGTTCAAATCGTTGTTCTATATGCCTATAGGACGCCTGGGAGCTCGTCGGCCAACCCGCCTTTGTGTGATCCCAACCTCTTTTTGAGGATGGATAAGATTTTTTTGGTTGTGGCTTCCGCTTGTCCATTGGCTTGGGGGTGGCTTAGCGAGGAATACTTCACTTTGATTTTCAACTCCGTGCACTAGTCCCAATAGTGGGAGCGGGCGAACTGCTTCTCGTTGTCTGATATGAAACTTTGGAGAATTTTGAATTGGCATAACACCGATTTCCATAGGAACTTGGTGATAAGGCCTTTGATTCGACCCACTTGGTAGTAGTTGGCCGCAACCATGACGAACTTGGCTCTCTCCTTAGGCTATTGGAAAGGGATTAATAAGGTCTAACCCCCACTGGGCGTAGGCCCAAGGCACCGTAAGGAAGGTACCTCTTCTGGTCGGTAGTGGGGCATGAGGGTGTGCTCTTGGCATCGAGTGCATTTTCTAGCGAATTCCTTTGTATCTCTGAGTGTGCTTAGTCAATAATAGCCTGCCCGAGTCACCTTTGCAGCTAAGGCTCGCCCCACCTAAGTGGCTCCTGCAAATTTCTCTTGTATCTCTGCTAGCATGTGTTAAGATTCCTTGGTGGATAGGCATCTGAGGAGAGGTTCGGAGAAGCCTTTCCTATACAACACTCCCTCCAGTAATGCAAAACTTGTGGCCCTATTCCTGATCTTCCGCACCTCGCTTGGGTTTGTGGGAAGTTTTCAATCTTGCAAGTATTCCACGACTTCTTGGGCCCATTTGGGAGGTGAGACCACCACATTTGATACTTTCAACCCTATTGATAGCTTGTCAACGACCTTTACTTCGGCTCGGAGAGCACCCTCTGTCCCGAGGTGGCCCTCACCAATTGGTCGGCTTGCTGGTTGTCTGCCCTCAGAACCTGTTGGATGTTGAAATATTGGAAGCGGTCACGGGCTTCACACTCTAGCTGGATGTATTTCTTCAGTCGTACTCCTTTAGTAGTGAAGACTTCTAGGACTTGGTTGACTATGACTTGGGAGTCGATGCGTGCCTCTACCTCCTTAGCTCCTAAGAGTCGTGCCATTATCAACCCAGCCAACAAGTCTTTGTACTAGGCCTTGTTGTTAGTGGCTTTGTACCTTGGACGATCTACGTGGATGGGTCGACATGCAAATTCGGCAGGGGCTTGGGGTGCATATCTTGACTAGTGACGGGCGGCAACACAATTATGTGACTAGGATTTGAGGGGCTGGTCTGTGACCACCTAGATGCTATGGGATTAGAAGTAGGGCTAGAGCCGCTCGTTGTGATGACTAGGGCGAAGATCAGCATCTCTATTTGTGGATATCTAACTTTGGCATTGTAGAAAGCTCGGTTGACTTAGTACACCGGTTTTTGACCTTCGGCGGTGTCTCAGACTAAGACTGTCGAGATTGCACTTGGGGAGAGTGCTTAGAAGACCGTTAGTATATTGCTCGATTTTGTTTGGCTGAGTAATGGGGAATGTGTCAGGTACATTTTCAGCTCATCGTAGGGTAGACACCGGTAGCTCGCTGGGTGATGAAAGATTCAGGGCTGCTATCCTGCCCGCCAATTACTGTATCTCGTGGTCACTGCGCGCCACAATCATTCTGGTGATGACCTTTATCTACATGGGTTCGCCTTAATTTCTCTCTTTGAGACCATGTATTTTAGGAACTTGCCTGACTTTACGTCGAAATCATACTTGGCTGGGTTAAGCTTCAACTTATATTGTAGGAGGACGGCAAAGGCTTTTCATAAGTCGTCTAAGTGCCGCTTAGGCAAATTGCTTTTGGCTAGGAGGTCGACAACATAGGCTTCTATGTTTTGTCCGATTTGTTATTTGAACATATGCAGTCACCAGCCACTGGTAAGTTGCTCCTACATTCTTGAGCCCGAAGGGCCTCATCGCTTTGTTGCAGTAGAGCACTCTGTTAGTGACAAAGGCCATCTTCTCTTTATAATCCATGCTCATCCTTATCTAATTGTACCCTGAGTAGGTGTCCATGAAACAGAGGAGAGGGTGGCCTGCGGTTGAGTCGACAATTAGGTCGATGCGGGGGAGGGAGAAGCTGTCTTTTGGGCAAGCCTTGTTGAGGTCAGTAAAGTCGTCACACATCCACCACCTCCCCGTTCACCTTTTGTACAAGCACAACATTAGAGAGTCATTCGGAGTAGTGGACTTCCCTGATAAATTCCCTTGCTTTGGTTGTGTTTAGCTATGGAGTTGTCTATGCTAGGGATGTTCTCGTGGGTCTAGGTGAAGACATCCTAGTGGCTTATTGGGTTCGCCCTACCTGAGGGACTGTTCATATCGTATATTGTCATCCCTTTCTGTCAAAGGCAGGGGAGCAAGTAATCGGTCGCCCCTTTGCTAGTTTCAAAGGCATAACATTCTCATGGAAGGATCGCTTTCAAGTGGGGAACGGTAGACTTCTCCCGTTCCTTCGCCGATGGGGAACTTCATCTTCAAGTGGAACGTTGAGGTGACCGCTTTCAGTTGGTTTAGTGTGGGGTGTCTAGGAAGTCAGTCATGGTCATGGTTGTCTCTAGGGCAGTCCCTGCTAGGATTGGGAGGGTGATTAGCCCTCTTGGCCGGATCACATTTCTGGTGAAGCCCTTAAGAAGGGTTGGAGCAGGTCGTATCCAGTCATGCTTGATTCCCATTCTGGTGAAGGTTTCCCAATAAAGGATTTCTGCGAAACTCTCGTTATTGACCAGTATTCTTCTGGTAGTGAAGTTTGCGACCTACAAGGGCACCCACCACTAGGGCGTTGTCATGAGGGTGAAGTACCTCATTCATCCTGTTCATTGTAGGTGATTGAGAGGTCTTGGCGAGTCATGCCTCCATTGTGGGCACACCGGACAGTGACTACTTCTTCATAGCGAGTAGGGGTGTAACTGATCCAATTCGATCCAATGTTGGACAAAATCTAGAACCGAGCTGGTACCACCAGTTTTCTATTTTTTTAAAATTGATTATGCATTGGTTTGGTTACCCCTGAAACTGGTAGTACCGATTTTACTGGTTTCGGTCCCGTTCAATCCGATTTTTTGGTTTTAAATTAGTTTATATTAATGTATTAGACTATTAATATATATTAGTATTATTTATAATGATTAAAATAATTATATATTAGTATTTGTTATTATAAGTTTAATTTTTTATAATTATATCATTGATAGTTATAACTAAATATTAGTATTAGCTCAAAAAAATATTGTATTAGTATTACTATATCATTATTTGATATATAATTATTTGTATAATAATTTATAAATAGACTTAAAGTATATTATTAATAG
Source organism: Platycarya strobilacea (assembly GCA_036898215.1). Lineage (NCBI taxonomy): Eukaryota > Viridiplantae > Streptophyta > Magnoliopsida > Fagales > Juglandaceae > Platycarya > Platycarya strobilacea. The sequence goes on from CM072552.1 coordinate 12,516,972, forward strand.
TAATATAATATTATATTATCAGTAATAGGCTATAAAATATAAATTGTAACTAATTTACATTATATACTAATGTATAACATATATTATATAATTTAAAAAAATTATATTACGTATCATATTAAAAAATTAGTTTAAAATATATATTATATTAAACTGGTCCAATTCTAAAAGGTTTATAATCGGAACCGAACTGGTACCTACCGATTTTAATATTATGAAAACCGCTTACGAACTGATACCTATACAAAACTGGATCGGTTCGGTCCGGTTTACTAATTTTTTGATTTTTTCTTACACCCCTAGTAGCGAACCTCTGGTGCATAGGCCTTTCTTGACAAGGAGGTCGCTCAACCTCTTGAGAGCCGCCTAATGATTGTCCTTGGGTAGGTTGTGGTGCTCATCTCACCATGACTATCGTTCCCATGGGGTCGGTCCGGTGGGCGCCCCCTACCATACCTGGCGCCATGTTGTTCTTCATCCATCTTTATTCTTTTGAGGGCATTGCAATCTTGGGCATTGTGTCCTCCTGGTTGATGTACTCAGTATACATTCGTAGGGTGTCGCCGTGTGTGGTCTCTGTTGGGCCTGGGCTCACGACCGCCCCCCATCGCCAAGCTGCCCTATTACAAGAGCAAGGTCCAAGAAGATCAAAGAAGCACTTAATGGGCTAATTCAAGAGATTTGTGCTGATTCTAAAATGGGGCATTTCAAGTTTGGCCTAAAGGGAGATGCAGGCATAATAAATTTAATCCAAGATAATGGGGCTGGTCTTGCTTAAAATGGGCATAATTCAACTTGGAAAATGACATAGATTAAGGTTGATTATTGTTGATTTGGGCATGGAATTATAAAGAGAAAGTAGCTGATTACTTCCCAAATTTAGACCAATTAGTTGGCTAATTGGCTTGCCTATTAGAGGAAAGAGCATCAAATTGATTGTGAGCTAGGTGCCACAATTCCTAACCGACCAGCCTATAGGAGTGATTCTGAAGGAAGCACATTGAGAAGTTGATCGCAAAAGGACACGTGCGAGAGAGCTCATATGAGTCCGTGTGCAGTACCGTTGCTACTTGTGCTTAAGAAGGATGGGATATATAGAATGTGTGTTGATTGTAGGGCTATCATTAACATTACGGTAAAGTATAGACATCCCATTTCCTAGATTAGATGACATGTTGGATGAATTAAATGGGTTATGTATTTTCACAAAAAATGATTTTAGAAGTGTCAAATTAGGATAAAAGAGGGAGATGAGTGGAAAACTGGCTTTAAAACTAAAGATGAATTGTATAAGTGGTTGGTAATGCCTTTTGGTCTAATTAATGCACCAAGTAAATTGATGAGGATAATGAGTCATGCACTACTTGCATTTATGGACATATTTGTTGTGGTCTATTTTGATGACATTTTGGTGTATAGCAAGAGCTTGGATGCTCATATTGATAAATTGCATGTGTGTTTGATGTTTTGAGAAAAGAAAAACTATATGTCAATTTAAAGAAATGTTCCTTTTGCATGGAAAAAGTTATGTTTATTGGTTATGTTGTTAGCACAAAAGGAATTGAGGTGAATGAGAAAAATGTTAAGGCTATCAAGGAATGGCCCACACCTAAGTCAATCATGAAGGTAAGAAGTTTTCATGGTTTGACTAGTTTTTATTGGTGATTTGTCAAAGATTTCAGTACACTAGTTGCACCACTCATTGTAATTGTTAAAAGGTTCTTTTAAATGGGATAGTGAGCTAAAGATTATGCATTTCATGAGATTTAGGATAGATTATGTGGTGCTCTTTATTAGCATTACCTAATTTTTCTAAAACTTTTGTGATTAAGTGTGATGCTTCCTTCAGGAATAGGTGTTGGAGCTGTTTTGATGCAGGAGAAGCAGTCAATAGCCTGTTTGTGAAAAGCTAAATGGGGCAGCTTTGAACTACCTGACACACAAGGAGCTTTATGCATTCGTGAGATCATTGGAAGGATAAGGAATGTTGGCAACATTACTTTTGGCCAAAAGAATTTGTCATACATACTGACCAAAAGTCCTTCAAGCACTTGAAATGACAAGGAAAGTTGAATAGAAGGCATGCCATGTGAGTGGTATTCACTGAGACTTTCTCTTATGTAATATATGCAAATAAGAGGAAAATATTGTGGCTGATCCATTATCGAGAAGATATGCCCTTGAATGCTAATGATGATGGCTTTTCTAGTGTATATGGAGCTTTGAAAAGGCAGCATTTGGTACTTGTTTCGAAAGAATAGATTTTGTGTGCTCAATAGTTCTATGTGTGAGTTGCTTGTGCATGAAGCACATGGAGGTGGTTTATTGGGTCATTTTCATGTAAGGAAGACTTTTTATGTGTTGCATGAATATTTTTTTTGGCCAAAGATGAAATGTGATGTGAAGAGAGTTTGTGCTAAATGTGTTACGTCTAGGTAGACCAAATCTAGAGTCTTACCACATGGATTATACACTTCTTTACCCATACCTAGTGCGCCTTGGGTTGATATTTCTATGGATTTTGTTTTATGCTTGCCTAGGTTAAGGAATAGTAGAGATTCGATTTTTGTGATTGTTAATAGGTTTTCTAAGATGGCATATTTTATATTTTGTCATAAATCGATGATGCAACTCACATCGTTGATTTGATAGGTTTTCGACTACTCGTCATCCTCAAATGGATGGACGAGTCGAAGTGTTCATTCTAGTACTTATTTTTCACCATTTGAAATTGTTTATAGTTTTAATCCACTAATGCCTTCGGATTTGTTGCCTTTGCCGGTTAATGAAATGGCTAGTTTGGAGGGTCAAAAGAAGGCTGAGATGGTGAAAGAACTCCATGAAAGTGTACGACAACACATATAGAAGAAAAATTAGCAATATGCGACCAAAGCCAACAAGGGCCATAGCCAAGTCATCCTTGAACTGGGTGATAGGGTTTGGGTTCATATGGCAGTTCAAGCTATCTCCTAGAGGAGATGGTCCATTTCAAACTCTTGAAAGATTCAATAATAATGCATACAAGTTGGATTTTCCATGAGTATAACATTAGTGCTACATTTAATGTTTTTGATCTTTCTCATTTTAATGTAGGTGACAATTCGAGGTCGAAACCTTTGAAAGAGAGAGGTAATGATGAGAATAATCAAGGACCATCAAATGATCCATTGCATGTCCTAGTTGGGCAAATTACAAGAGCAAAATCTAAGAAGATCAAAGAAGCACTTCATGGCCTTATTCAAGAGATTTGGGTTGATTCTAAAATGGGGAATTCCAAAGTTGGCCCAAAGGGTGATGAAAGTATAATAAACTTAATACAAACTAATGTGGCTGATATTGCTTAAATTGGGGTAGTATTTCTTGGAAAATGGCATGGATTAAGAGGCTGATTATTTCTTGATTTGGGCATGGGATTAGAACCAGAATATGGTTGATTGACTTGCCTATTTCAGACCTTCTTTAAAACGTGATTTCTTTGCATGGAGGAGGTGCTAAATTTCATACCAAATTAGTGTTAATCTTAGACATCTATTTTTATTTCTTTTTATGTACTTTCCTATTTTGAGGCCAAGTTAACCTCGTTTCCTTGTGTGTAAGGCTGAAAATGGGCTGATTTCTAGTCTTATTTGCAATAGAAAAACATTAAATTTGAAATTAAAATAAATGTGAGGTTTGTTTCTCCTATTGATTCTTCAGCGAATTGTAAACTTATAATGGTTTGTGATTCCATTATAATCATTTGGTTGAGGTTTGTTACTTTATACTTTCGGCTAGTGTTTCATTTATAAACATTGGGTTGGTCTTTTTTCTATCAAAATCTGAATTTTAGCTTTCTTGGGCAAGTAATCAATATTGTTTGTTGGACTTCAAAGCTTGACAGTTGAGGTTCGCATCATTTAGTAATCAGAGCTTAGGTTTTATTGAATCCAAGAATTTGAAGCTCTCCGGGTGCCACCAATTCGCACACAAAATCATGATCAAGCTCAATACGCTTCGAGCGTTTGTGAGAGACCGAAATTGCAGCAAGAAAGATGGAGCTTTGGTTGTCACAAAGTAAACTGGAGAAGAGGAAGATGTCCCCTTGAGATCATGGAAAAGATGACCAAGCCACTTGACCTTGGTAGAGGCCCAATTAGCATTCGAGTAAGCAAGAATGTCGCTGAAAGAGGCATACATCAATGGCAAAAATTCCCTTGATGTAGCGTTGGATCTATTTGAGAGCTTGAAAATGACAACCAAAGCTTGTGCATGTATTGACTCACAGCAGAAATGGCATGAGCAAGATTAAGTCGAGTGATAGTGAGGTAATAAAGAGGCACTAAGAAGAGACCAGTAGAGCGAAAGATCATCAAAATCAGGACCATTAGTGGACATGTGATGATCAAAGTCATGGGCTTGCAATCAACGAGTATGGTGCGCTGCAAAATTTCCTAAGGTTACCTAGCTTGACTGAGAAAAAGACCAGAGACAGTTTAATGAGATTTGAGACCCAAAAAATTACTTAAGGAACCCACGTACTTGGTGGCAAATCCTTGGTTAATTTGCCAATAAAAGCATTAAGAGTTTAATTGTTGCTAGTCACTACTATATTATCAACATATAATAATAGATAGATTAAAGCAGTACCTTTCAAAACGACCAATAGGGATGAGTCAGCTTGACTGCAAGAAAATGTGATAAAAACGAAAGGTGCTAAAATGATGAAATCAGGCCTGTGGACCTTATTATAAAGCTTTGCGGAGCTGAGAGACATGAGAGGGATATTTGGTGTCAACATAACAAGAGGTTGCTCCATATAAAATTCCTTTTGAAGAATACCATTCAGAAAGGCATTTTTTACATCAAGTTGACGAAGTGGTCAATGATTTGAAAATGCCCAAGAAAGAACAATTGGAATAGTGGAGTCTTTGACAACTGGACAAAAAGTATAAGTAAATCAAGTCTTGATTGCTGAGTGTATCCTTTAGCAACAAGATGGGCCTTAAAAGGATCCATTTGGATCGCATAATCTTCTATTGGGCGGTCAGGGTACTAAATCCCAAGTATGATTGTGACGTAGGGCTCGAAGCTCCTCATCCATGTGACAATCCATCCAGGGTGCTTAGCAATGGACTTGAATCATTTGGGGTTCATGCATAGTGAGATAAGATTGAATAAGACTAGAATTTGGAGCAGTGTAGGTATGAAGTGCCTGAGAAGAGGGCCTGAAAATCCAAGTTTTCACCTCTGTTTGCATCGGGTGAGATCCAAGAGGATTAGTGCTAGAGGAGGATGGGGCTAGAGAGAGATCCTGAGTGGATCCCATAGGCAGCACGGATGCCATAGGGGGCCGTGGCCCATCATCAACTAGTACCTGCAAAACCAAAGAGGGCACAAAACTACAAGATTGTTTAGTTAAACAGGGGTCACATGAAGCTTGGAAAGGACTGGGCTGAGAAGGTAAAGAGGCCCCTAGTGTTTTTGTGTTTCAGGGTTAGAGTGTTGGGGGTTCTAGAAAGGTAGAAATTGAGGCAGTGGATAAAGGCTCAGAGCAAGCATTATTTTTCTTGGGGTAGGCAAGGTCATTGAAGACAGCATGGTTGAAAATAATGAGACATCATAATGAGACATTAGCCAAGAAACACACATGGGTAGCTACGTGAGGCTAATTTGTGTGGGGGGATAATCATGTAAGTAAGGAATACACAAGGCAACCAAAGGGGTGAGAAATAGAGTAAGAGGAGACTTTACCGAATAGAACCTCAAAGGGAGAGTGACCATTGAGAAGAGGCGTTCGCAAGCGGCTAATAGTGAAAGTGGCAGACTGGCAGTGCTAAACGTGTCAACCCAAAATTTGAGAGGCACATGAGAGTGAAAAAGCATCGCAAGACTAACTTCGATTATTTGTTGGTATTTATGCTCAACACATCCATTTTGAGATGGTGTGTATGACATTTAATGACAAATTCCTGAGGAAATTAGGTGGTTCCGAAATTGGTGATTAGTAATTCAGTTCCTCCATCACTTTAAAAATACTGGTTTTAGTGAAAAATTGGTTTACAACAAAATTTTGAAATTGGAGATAAGTGCAAAAGAAATTAGATTTAAATTTCCAAGGATAGAGCTAAGTGAATTGGGAATGATCATCAACAAATATAACATAATATCTGAAACCAAGATTTGAAGGGATAGGTGATGGGACGGTCCCTGTAAATCACAATAACCTTGATCCAAGACATGAGAGGCATTGTTGTCAATCAGAGAAAGGGAAGTTATTTACTCTTGGCAAGCTAACAATTAGTACATACAGTATGATTAGGAAGCAAGAAGTAATACATAACTGATTGTTTTTATTCAAAAGAGAACTAATGTTATGAAAAACATGGCCTACGTGGGCATGCCATACATCAAAGGATGCTCGAGGACAAATATTGGGCAAAACAAAAAGTAAAGATTGATGACCACGTTCAAGCACATAAAGTCTGTTTTCATGCCAATCGGTTGACACCACCCTTCTTGTGTTGTGATTTTGCACAGTGAAACAGTCATTAGTAAAGGTAACAGAAAAGGAAAAATTAGAGATAAGTTTACTAATGAAGATAAGATCTTTACTATGGCCCAACTCAACTAGAACGTCTTTTAAATGAAGTAAGGAGGTAGGAGAGAAGGTACCAGTGTAAGAAATTGGAAGAGAGGCACCATTATTGACTACAATACAATCCTTACCATTACGCATCGGCCTTATCGAACTGAGCAACATCATGAGTCATGTAAGCGGTAGTGCCTGTATTTGTATACCAATCAGAGTCCTGGCCATCATTGAGAGAACAAGAAGTGAAGTCTCAACCAAGTTTATAGCATTGGGGGGCCGAGTGTATCGCTCTTAGCATGAGGCATAGTGGCCTTCACCACAGTAAATCTGGCAGTGGATGGGGAAGTGCGATCTCTCGTATTGCGATCACCACGTCCACGCCCTCCATGGGAAGAGCGACCTTCTCCATGATTTCTTGAATTGGAACTAGATTTGGAGTTGCGAGAGGTAGTGAAAGCAAAACGGTAGTAGAGCCCAAAGGAGATGATTCTAGAGAGCGGACAAATATTTCATAGCTTTCAGTCTTGGGCACAATATCATCAAAGATAAGAAGAGGTCATAGTGATAATTTAGTAGTGGAAAAAATAGAAAAGGCGGAACCAAGACCATGTAAATACCAGTGGAGCTTGTTGAGATCATTAACTGGGCATCCCATTGCAGCAAGTTAATCACAATTGCTTTGAAATCATGTGAGAACTCAAAAACACTTTCGTCATTCTAATTTATGGTCTAAAGATCGTGTTTAAGACGAAGTTCTCTAGACTTTGATTAATGACTGAAAATGTTGTCCAACTGAGACCAAACATCCTGAGAGGTGGTTGGTCCAACCATAGCAGATATGGCATCCTTTGTTAAGGATGAGACCATCAAACTGAGCACTAGTTGGTCAGTTTGTCACCACTCAACCAACTTAGGATTGGCTAAAGGAGAGGCGCTAGAACCAATGGTGGTAGGGGGCCTGGCAATGGAGCCATCAATGTAGTCGAGAAGGTGCTGGCATTGCAATATGGCCAATACTTGACTGTGCCAAAGGAGATAGTTTGAAGAAGATAATTTGATGGTGAGAAGGTGGACCCATGGTGTTGCAGGTTAGAGTGGTGGGGTTGTCGGCGGCCATAGGATCAAGGATCTTAATCCAAAAATTGGCTATGTGATATCGTGAGAAGGGTTTGTAAACCATCGTCATTCACTTGGTGGTGAAAGCATTGTATTTATAATAAGGTTCTGTACATTATTTACATAATAAAAATAAATCAAATTTTGAATACAAATCAACTCAAATATCTTATATACATGGAATCCATCTATAATCAAGAGATTTTATTTTTGGAAGAGATCTCTCTAGCATGATCCGGCAGATACGATCTAAATTCTTCTATAACTATAATACCATTGAAAAAGAACATATGGGTCATCAAGAGAGGTTTTGAAGGCCAAGCGTTCTTTTCTTTCTGGTATTTGCTCATTGCGGTCTGAAATGACCAGAAGGAAAAAGTAGAGAATAGAGAGGGTGAGAATCCAAAACTTAAGATCCAAAACTGTTAGGGTTGATCTATTGTGTGAAGAATTGGACTTTTTTAACACATGAGGAAAGCTTATATAAAGGAGTTCATCAATAAAGGGAGGGATGGAGGTTGGGATGCTTGAAAGCCAATGACAATGCATTTCCCATTATACACACACAAATTGACACATAGGGAGGGGTACTGTGCTGGAGGGCCAAAAGAAGTAAGAAATTACCTATATCAGAGAAGGGCACGCAGCTCACGTGACTCTGAGACTGTAAGGGCAACTCAAGTTTTTGATTTTCCAAGGAAAGCCCCCAAAGGCCTTGCTATTTATCCTTTTAGACCAAAATCCATTAAAAAAAATGATAAGAGGATAGAGGCCGGATGATAGGTGCTGAGGGGAAATTTACACCTTTCAATTAATTTGTGATAGCTGTAATTTTTAACAAATAAAAAGAGACTACTGTAGCTAACCAAATTCCATTTGCCTCCTCTGCCCCACCTCTCTCTCTCTCTTCTCTCTTCCTCTATCCTTTGAAGGCTTGATTCTTTCTGGATTGCCTGGAAGGTTTTTTTTGTTCGTTAGATTCGTTCTTCGTTATAGGGTTCTCCCAACTAGCTTTTATAGAGGAGAAAAAAATTCGACATATGTGCCTCACTCAAAGGTTTTTGTAAGTTTCATCTGCATTTAAAATAATAAAAAAGATAATATACTCTATTTTTTGTGATCTGATGAAGGTTCTTCATTACGAAGAGGAATCACATCATTACTCAAACCTAGACAACAACATCACCATCCATGCTAATGTAGTAAACCATTCTACAGCCTCCATCTTATGAAGGCAAAAATATAAGAAAACAATATACCATCTAATATAAAAAATGGGGGATCTATATAGCCAAACTATCCTACTAAATGGAAATATATTTGCTATAAATTATATTGGGGACATAGCTCCATTTGTGCCTATGTATGTAAATTCCTCACCACTGAGAAGATGTTTGGTAAGAGAGAGGTGAGAAATAGAGAGACGGGGGTGGAGAAAGAGAGAAAGAGTTAGCTAAAGAGCATTAGAGTATTCATAATAGACTAGCTATTATTTGATAAAAGTTTGGCTTGAAAGTTCACTTTACAAATTTTAATTAGCCATTTTTTACTATATCAAATAACAGACTCAACAAATTTATAACTATTATATTAAAATATTAATTTTCACCTTTTCATTTATTTTAATTTTAATTATAATTAAATATTTATTCATTATTAAAAAATACACAAAATGTAATTTGTTTTTTACATATTCACGTAAGTTGCTCGTATGATGCACATTAGTTGCATTTAAAAAAAAATATATATAGATAAACTGTAAAAAGTCATACAAATATATATGTGTGTATATATATATATATATATATATTCTTGTAAATTAGAATTTTCCATTTATCTGTGTAGAAGTGTAGTTTTTTCATATTAAGGACTTTTCTTAACGTCCTTTTCCCAGAAAATAAAGAAATCATCGCCGACCTCAAGTCTGCCAAGCAGTTGCTTCGTTCAAATGCGAGTGCCGAATTCGACGACAATGACGGTAGCAGCAGCAGTAGTGAACCTTTTAGTCAAAAAATATTGTTTAGCTAGTCCAAGGGGTTGGCCACATTGGCCTGCCAAACCAGTGAAAGATATTTTCATTGTTCATATGTTGAGGATATTGCGGCTCCTCATTCATGCACACTGGCTATTATTTAGCTAAACAATCTCTTTGTTAAGTCTATTGTAAGTGCTCTAAGAAGTGGCCTAGTCAAAGTAGTGGCCATCTCTATTCCATTTAAATATTTATTTCAATTATTTCTTTACAACTTTTATTCTTATGATAGTTAGAAAGTTTATTTAAACCGGTCAGTTAAAATGAATTGATGCACATAAAAAATATGACAATTTTTCTATTAATTTGTTTTTCTTGTTACAAAAGAAAAGCAAATTAATACAAAAATTATCATGTTATATTTAGTTTGTGTATGCTGCAAAAAGCATTATGTTGAATTATCGTATTACATTTATGTTTATAAGTAAAGTATTTATGTTGAATTAAAAGCATTTATGTTGAATTAATTTATATAATTTGGGTCTAGAAATGTATTTTTGATCATTTTTAGAATTAGGAATGATTTTATAACCTAGCGAAATGGATTTCCTTTTTTAAGTGGATATGAAGCGGGGCGAATGAAGAATCCATGTAGGAAGACTCCAACATGATGAAAGTACTTGATAAATTTAATCCTATACTCTCTAAGAAATCTATTGATAAAGACACAAAAGTTATAAATAACACAAATAGTATCAATCTCAACAAAGAGACCACAATGGAGAAAGTCCAACATGGAGACATTAGGAAAGATCATCAAAACTTAATATAAGATGCAACCAAACAATAGAAACATGTGAAAGATCATCTAGTGGAATAAATTTTAGAAGAATTTTCACGAAAAGTAATTACTCCATTATCTTTTATAAATATTTGCAATTACACTGTTTTTTTTATTATCTCAGATTGAATTAAAAAAATGTTGATGAAACACTCATTGATGAATCGGTGAGTTTAGCCCTGCAAGAAAGACTTAATCAATTTAAAAGAAATGATATTTGGGTTCCTAGATTCAAAAATCATATTATTATTGGAAGAAAATAGGGTTTTAGAAATAAAAAAGATGAGTCCGGAGTCATCAATAGGAATAAGGCTCGACTTTTTCATATATGATGAGACATATACACTAGTCGCAGGATTAAAAACTATTCGAATGCTACTTACTTATATGATGAGACTTTTTCAAACTTTTTCAAATGTATGTTAAAATTTTTGCTAAATAGTTATATAAATAAAGAGGTATATGTTGAGCAACATCCGTATTTTAAAAATTATATTTCTCTCAATCATATTTACAAACTCACAATAGCATTATATGGACTCAAAGCTTGGTATGAGAGACTTAATGGTTTCTTGATTAAAAATGTTTTTCAAGAGGAAAAATCAATTAAACCATTTTCATCAAATATGAATGGATGATATTCTTTTAATTTAGATTTATGTGAATGATAATATTTGGTATAACAGATGAAAATATGTGTTAAGATTTTGTTAAGAGTATACTGGAATAATTTGAAATGAGCATGATGTGATAACTTAATTTCTTTCTTGGATTGCAAATCAAGTAAGAAAAAAGTGGAACATTTATTAATCAGTCAAAATATATCAAAGAATTACTTAAAGAGTTTGAGATGGAAGGTGTGAAGGAAATTAGAACACCAATGAGTCTAACTCGATAAAGATGAAAGCGGTAAGTCAGTTTATTCAAAAGTATATCGAGATATGATTGGTAGTCTATTATATATAGCCAGTAGATCAGATATTATTTTCAGTGTATGTTTATGTGCACACTTTCAATTATCTCTAAAACAATCTAATTTGATTGCAATTAATCGTATTCTTAGATATCTTGTTAGTACAGATGACTTAGGGTCATAATATCCTAGTATTCTTATATAAAAGATTAGGCAGTCGAAATGAAGAGACAAAGATTTCAAATCCTTATTCTTCTGCTTTAAGTTTATTATTTTTTTGTCAGATCGTGAACATCTCATTGAAGTATATAAATCTTCTCGTTAAGTTTTTTAATCTTGCAAGTTTAAGACTACAACCGAGTGGAAAACGCAATAATGGATGATCAGTATCAAGTTACGAGACTCACAAGTTCATAAATGACATCATGATCTGAGTTATTAGCTAGATCACATTCATGCTAGATGTCACCTATGAAAGATACAGAAATAACTTGGAATTAAGGTAAAAAATACCTCATATGTTGATTAAGAGCTATTACTGAAAAGAAATTAATGAGTTATTAAAATTTTGTAGAATGAAAATATAGTGAATTTTAGAGATGTGAACCAGATTTGATGCAAACTAAATGAAATTGAAGATGACGCTTATAGAGATATAAATAAGAACAAGGCAAACTATTATTTCTTCAAATATTATTTAGTCAAACTTACAAGATATGCTAGATGCATATTGTTAAAATTTATTTAGGGGCTAATGAGATTAATTACAGTTGTCCTCTACTATTTCTCGTAAATGCTTAACCTCTACTATTATCTATTGATATTGACTCTGTATTTGACTCTTGTTCCAACTCCTCTATTTGCAGTTTCAAATCACGAGCATACCATTCTACAAATTCATTCAACTCTTTTTTTTTTTTACCTTAACTTTTTATTCTTTCTATCTTTATTTGCAAGTTTTTGATGTAATTCAAATATTTGATTGTTAAGCCGATCAACTTCAATTACCCTCACCAATAATTTTCGAGACATAGCTGTAACAGATGCAACATATCACTGAGAGTTCTTGATCTTACAACAATCTCATAATCTGTCATACCAAAAAAATACATCTCTACTCCTATTGTAGGACCGATTTTGAGATAGTTACATTGGATCTCATCTTGTAGCTTAGTAGGACATTCCCAAATATGTGGATGTAATCTTGGTTCACGTTCCAAAGAGGTAGCATCATTTTAATCAAGTTGCATTTTTGAAGTTTTAGAGGGACGCTCATAGTAATAAAAGCATCATGTCTAGTGTTATCAAACTTTCTAAACGTATATTACCTTCCGACTTGTCTCCCTGTCTTTATTTTTAAAAAAAGAGAAATTTATTCCCTGAAATTTTGATAGATACCCTTTGGTTGCAGCCGAGTATAGGGGAGGTAGGATTTCGATCCATTCGGCCACTGTCCGCGTGTTTTGTTGCCCAGTTTTCGTGCAATTTTTCCGCTTAAGGTAAGATTTATGGATTTCTCATAGATGAGCTCTTAAGTGAATTGTTTAAAGGATTTTTCTTTTAACTGATGGATCGGTTCGAAGAGAATTTTGATGGCTACCTAGGGATTTTGTTGACATTCCTTGCTGCCGTGTAATACTTCCTTACTTGTTGTTTGGTAGTGGTTTTGGGTTGATGCATAATAAATGAAGGTGAAGATGAGTAGATGTTAGATTTTGTGGCTTGTGAATTTTTGTTGAAACGTTTATGGCAATGTCCCTGTTGGGTGCTGCTTATTATTTTAGAAATATTGGATTATTGGGAATTGTTGGATACGAGAAAAGTGGGCTGTTTAGTGAATGAAAATATGCTTTGGATCTTTTGTGTAGAAGACTCTTACAAGTTGTTGGTGGAGTATTTTTATTTTATTTCTTGGTTGTTCCTGAGCTTATGAGTTGTTTGTTGAGGGGATTATTGGTGGCTGATGGTGCGAAATAAAGAAATTATTTTCCAAGGTATTTTAGAGTTATTTGAGATAAATTTGTAATGAGCTGAAATAATGAATTTGTTGGGGACAAAATTCATGCTAATAAATGATTTTGGGCGGCTGGTTGCTTGGTAAACGTTTTCTAGAAATTATGTATTTAGGCGGGCAACAGAGTTAGCTTATAAATTTTCAGGAATAAGCTTTCGGAGTGGTCATTAACACAAAGGAAATTATTTTTATGAATAGGTGACGAAACTCTTCACGGTCAGACTCAAAGTTTTGATATTTCGCTGCAGGAGTCAGGTAAGCGGGGTTCATATGTTTGATTTTTAAACTAGACGTAGACTGAGGCTGACTTTCAAAAAATTTGTGCATGTCTGGTTTTGAATTGAAAACTTGAGAAAAACCAACCTCAATGAATTATATTGCATTATTCATGAAATTTATATGAAAGAAAGAAAAATATTTCTGTCATGCATTGTGTAGACATGAGCCTAGTTTTTGTCATGTTATTTTTTGAAAAGTGGAAAAGAGCATTTTTATTTATTTGAGAAAAATTATGCCTTGATTGTGTTGACGATGTTTTATTTATATAAGCCTTATTCTGAAAATAGTTTGGAACTATGTGTCTTTAATAACTCTGAAAACCCTTTGGCATAGTATTCTGGTTGGTATTTGACTCTATCTCTGCTTGCTCTGCTCTGTCTTTGTTCTGCTTGGATTGGTACCAATTTCCTATCTTTGAGTGCACCCACTTTATTTCCCAAAGTGGGTTATTGTGGGCATTATTATGTGTACACTCGGGGCTTCGAGAACGAATAAGGGAAAGTTTCACCTGTGTCTCTGCCTGGTTTGGCCACCGAGGTTAGAACAACCCTACCACGGGGGTTAAACGTGGTCTTTGCTTTGTGAGATGCTCCGTTTGATATAGTGATAATGCTCAAGATTTGTTATGCCAAAGTACTTTATGATTTAATTGTTTTGGAAATCATTTATTTGTTCCTTTATGCATAAATATGTTTTGTTCCGTACTTTATTTCTTGGTAAATGCTCATATTTACACGTCTGTATAAGTTCTTCGCTTACTGAGTCGTGGAAAAACTCACCCCCTTATCTCATATATTTTTCATATGATTTGGATGTTCCAACAGAGGACCAAGAATAGAATTTTGATCAAGTTTAAACAGTTAGACCCACAGACTAGATGGGGGAAAACAATTATTATTTATTTTAGATGTTCGGTTTCTAGTTCATTGGATTTTAGAATATTAGTTATTCATTATTGTTAAGCTTATTGGGAAAATGTGAACCCTCTCATTTATGATTTATTCATATTTTTTTAATTGTGACTTGGTGGACATTTTTATATGGATTGAGATGTGGAAAATATTTTTATTTGAACATGGTCGGAGACCTCTATTATTTGTAGCTGAGGATGGATTATACCAAACGGGTTGGGCTTCTCGACCCCCTACTACCACGGGGAGTTACAGTTGGTATCAGAGCCGAAAGTTTTAGATTCTGCAGACTTTATGCAATAAGGTTTTAGGAATTTGAGGTTCTAGAATTCGGCAACTTTAGGAATTATTTGAGGTGTAAAATTATATAGGTTTGTGAGCTGATTTCGTATTGTTGGAGAGTGAAGAATTTTATTTTATTATTTTATTTTAGTATTATATGACTTTGTTTATGGTGGGTACCTCAATTGTTTGGGGAGTATTATATACTATTGTTTTGACTACTAAGCTTATCTGTAGATGTTTATTTTAGCTTACTAGTTATATGTTTTAGTGAACGATTTGTTTAATAGTCCAAGTGTTCTCAGGATGCCACCTCGACGTGAGCGAAGTGTGTCAGACTTGAATGCGGCCAGAAATGAAAGGGAAGCGAATCCAAAGGCTTCTGAAGTACTTCAAGCAGTAGCGTATCAGCTGATAGACGATCTCGCACAAAATCCATCTCGCCGTCACCGCACCACAAGTGAAAGGGGTTGCACTGTGGAAGATTTCGACAAGTTGTATCCCACGTCTTTTGATGGAAGAGGCAATCCGATACTGGCAGAGGATTGGGTGCAGGATATTGAGGAGATATTTCGAGTCTTGACTTGCACGGATGAACAAAAGGTGCGTTTGCTACATTCAAGCTAACCGGGGAGGCGAAAAGGTGGTGGATCTCTGAAAGGACTATCGGGGAAGCTGAAAAGACGGAAATAAAAAGTTGGTCGCTGTTGAAGGAAGTCTTCCTAGAGCGTTTCTTCCTAGTCTCAGTTAAGGAAGATAAAACTATGGAATTTGCCACCTTCGCTCAGGGGGCAATGTCAGTACACCAATATGCAGCCAAATTTACCGAGCTGGCACATTTTGTGGCATATTTGATTCCAGATGAAGAGAAGAAGTGTCGCAAATTTGAACAAGGGCTGAACGAGAAGCTTTTTGAGCGAGTAGTGGGCTTCCAAGTAAAAAAATTCACAGTGATAAGGCTACAGTGTTTGAAAGAAGCATTCAAAGAAGTACAACTTTATCTGATCAAAGGAAGAGGTCTACCTCATCTGGATACCATACAAGCGTCAATCAAGGATCGTGGAAGAAGAAAAATGAAGGGGGGGTAGTTCAAGCAATAGGCCAGTCCAAAGTAATCGGCAGCCCTACCAGTGTAAGACATGTAACCAAGTGCATTCTGGAGAATGCAGAAGAGGGGCAGGACTATGTTTCCGTTGTGGCAAGTCAGGACACTACATCAGGAATTGCCCTCTGCAACCGGACAACAATAACTCGTGCATGTTGCCACCCTAGAGAAATGAAGTTACGGGATGAGGTAACAATCAGCGTCCTACTGCACCTGCTCGAGTCTTTGCATTGAGACCAGGAGAGGCTGAAGGCAGGGATGATGTGATCATAGGCATTCTTCCGTTGTTTTCTAATGATGCTACTATATTATTTGATTCTGGGGCAACACATTTGTTTATTTCTTTGAATTATTCTAAGTTTGGCACTTGGGAAGGTATAAGGTTGGAGTATAGCCTAGTAGTCTCGACACCGACAAGGAGTTCAGTATCTTGTCATAAAATTCTCCGTGGCTGCCCCATATCTGTTGAAGGAAGATTGATGCTAGCTGATCTTATAAGTTTTGATATGTTTGGATTCGATGTAATTTTGGAGATGAACTGGCTGGCTTCATATCACGCCAGTATTGACTGCCTTAGAAAGGAGGTAATCTTCAAGCCTCCTGAGGGAGATGGAATTCGATTTGTGGGGTCGAAAGTGCGATCACTTCCATCAGTCATATCAGCTGTTCAGGTTGGAAAATTATTACGAGATAGTTGTCAATGATTTTTTGCTTGTGTGATAGATGCACCAAAGGAAGAAAGAGTTGAGCTTAGAAAAGATTCCTGTTGTGTGAGAATACCCGGAAGTGTTTACTAAAGATTTGTCTGGATTACCACCCGACCGAGAAGTAGAATTTGCGATTGATCTTGCTTCGGGCACGACACCATTGTCCAAGGCTCCTTATAGAATGGGGCCATCAGAGCTCATCGTACTCAAAGAGCAGTTACGAGACTTATTGGACAAAGGTTTTATCCGACCCAGTGTGTCCCCATGGGATGCTCCAGTTTTATTTGTGAAAAAGAAAGACGGGATAATGAGAATGTGCATCGACTATAGAGAGCTTAATCGAGTAACTATAAAGAACAGATATCCCTTACCCGTATTGGGGACCTTTTTGATCAACTGCAAGGTGCACAAGTTTTCTTTAAGATTGATTTTCGGTCAGCGTATCATCAACTGAAGATCAAGACAGAAAACGTATCTAAGACTGCTTTCAGAACCAGATACGGTCACTATGAGTTTTTGGTCATGCCTTTTGGCTTGACTAATGCTCCTGCGGTATTCATGGATTTAATGAATAGAGTGTTTCGTGAATTCCTGGATAAATTTGTGGTCGTCTTCGTTGATGACATCTTGATCTATTCTAAAAGTAAGGAGGAGCATGAGGAACACTTGAGGCTAGTACTCGGAACACTTAGGGAGGAAAAGTTGTTTGCTAAACTTAAGAAGTGTGAGTTTTGGCTGGATTCAGTTATATTTTTGGGGCATGTGGTTTCAAAAGAGGGTATTTCAGTAGGCCCACGGAAAGTGGAAGTAGTAGTTAACTGGTTGGCACCGAAGAATGTTCGTGAGGTTAGGAGTTTCTTGGGATTGGTGGGATACTATTGTCGATTCATTGAGGGTTTCTCAAAAGTAGCAGTTCCTCTCACCGCCCTTACCAGGAAGAATAACAAGTTTGAGTGGACAGAAAAATGTGAATAAAGCTTTCAGACCTTGAAACAAAGACTTGTGACCGCCCCAGTTTTAACAGTTCCCACTACGAGAGGTGGTTTTGTGGTGTACAGTGATCCTTCAAGATTGGGTTTGGGGTGCATGTCAATGCAACACGGAAAGGTTATATAGCTTACGCTTCTCGACAACTGAAAACTTATGAACAAAACTACCCCACACATGATCTAGAGTTAGCAGCGGTGGTATTCGCACTCAAGATTTCGAGGCATTATCTATATGGGGAAAAGTGTGAAATCTACATAGATCATAAAAGTTTGAAATATTTCTTCACCCAGAAAGAATTAAACATGAGACAGAGAAGATGGCTCGTGTTAATAAATTATCACCGAGGCAAAGCGAATATTGTAGCTGATGCCTTAAGTAGGAAATCTTTGAGTCCAGCCATTGCAACCCTTACCACTCAGTCCCTGTTATTACCGGACTTGGAGAGGGCCGGTATTGAGGTTATTACTAACGATACAGGCACTTTCGTGGCCAGTTTAATAGTGCAACCATATTTGTTAGGGAGAATCAAAGCAGCTCAGAAAGTGGATTCAGCATTGCTAAAGCTAGTTGAAGAAGTTAAAAACGAGAACAGAGCTAATTTTAGCATTTCTGAAAATGGAGTTTTGAGATTTAGAGACAGATTGTGTGTGCCGGCAAATGATGCACTGAAGAAGATAATTCTTGAGGAGGCACACCGCTCTTTATACACAGTCTATCCAGGGACTACCAAGATGTATTGGGACTTGAGAGAAACTTTTTGGTGGAACGGTATGAAGAGAGAAATTGCTAAGTTTGTAGAACAGTGCCTAACATGCCAACAGGTGAAGGCAAAGAGCATCAGAAACCGGTAGGGTTGTTACAGCCATTGCATATTCCAGAATGGAAGTGAGAGCATATATCCATGGATTTTGTGACAGGTCTACCAAGGGCTTTAAATGGGCAAGATGCAATACGGGTTATCGTGGATCGCTTAACGAAGCCTGCGCATTTTGTGCCCATTAAAGTTTCTTATAAATTGGAGAAACTAGCTGAGCTGTACATACAAGAGATCGTGAGATTGCATGGGATATCAGTGTCCACTGTATCAGATAGAGATCCTCGTTTCACTTCTAGATTTTAGAGAAGTTTACAAGAAGCAATTTGTACTAAGTTGAATTTCAGTACGGCTTATCACCCTCAGACAGATGGACAATCAGAAAGGACTATTCAGATTTCAGAAGAACAGTTGAGGGCATGTGTGATGGACTTTAAATGAACTTGGATACGACACTTACCATTAGTGGAATTTGCTTATAATAATAGCTTCCAAGCTAGTATTGAGATGGCACCGTATGATGCATTGTATGGCAGAAGATGTAGGTCTCCTTTATTTTGGGATGAGGTTGGTGAAAGAAAAATACTGGGACTAGAGATCATTCAGAAAACCACAGAAAAGATTGACATCATTAGGGCTAGAATTAAAGCAGCTTAGGGTCGACAAAAGAGCTATGCTGATAACCGTCGCCGTCCACTAGAGTTTGAAGTTAGAAATGAGGTATTCTTAAGTACGGCACCTATAAAAGGGGTTATGAGATTTGGAAGTAAGGGCAAGTTGAGCCCTAGATATATTGGACCCTTTGAGATTCTTGAACGAGTTGGACCGTTGGCATATAAGTTAGCACTTCCTCCAAATCTTGCAGGAGTGCATAACGTATTTCATGTGTTTATGCTGAGAAAGTATATTCCAGATCCAACTCACATCATTCATTATGAGCCGCTGCGGATTCAGGAAGATATGACTATATTGAAGAACCAGTGCGGATCTTGGAAAAGAAAGCACACCCATTACGGACCTGTAGCATCCCCACGGTTAAGGTGTTGTGGAGTAATCGCACAAGCAGTGAAACTTCCTGGGAACTCGAGGAGGAAATGCGAGAGAAATGCCGACATCTATTCAATGAGGATTACGAGCTTTTGTAGCAATTTTTGAGAACGAAAATTTGTTTAAGGGGGGAGGATATAAGACCTGGCCCAAGCCCGCTACCCAGGCCCATACCCGGTTCAGCCAACCCAAAGACCACTGGGAAACGACGCCGTTTCACCCCCCGGTATGTTACTTCCATTCCCTTTCTTTTCTTTTCTTTTCTTTTCCTTTCTGTTCTCTTCTTCTTCTTTCTCCTTCATCCCCTGACCCGACGGTTTACCCCTCTGTTTTCGCTGCCCCTTCTCGCGCCCACCCCTCACGTTCTCGGCAGTTACCAGGGTCAACGGAAGATTAATTCTCTCCCTCTCTCCTTTCGGCATTTACGTTTTCGGTTTGGGTCTCCTCATTGCCGGCTTCCTCTGTTTTCGTTCGCCCCCAGTTCTTGCCTGTAAGTTCATCTAAATCTCTACCTTCTTCTCTTGCGATTTATACCACCCATGTAAGGTGCGATTGTGGGAATTTATTCCCTGAAATTTTGATAGATACCCGTTGGTTGCAGCCGAGTATAGGGGAGGCAGGATTTCGATCCATTCGGCCACTGTCCGCGTGTTTTGTTGCCCAGTTTTCCTGCGATTTTTCCGCTTAAGGTAAGATTTATGGATGTTTATTTTAGCTTACTAAGCTTATCTGTAGATGTTTATTTTAGCTTACTAGTTATATGCTTTAGTGAACGATTTGTTTAATAGTCCAAGTGTTCTCAGGATGCCACCTCGACGTGAGCGAAGTGTGTCGGACTTGAATGCGGCCAGAAATGAAAGGGAAGCGAATCCAAAAGCTTCTGAAGTACTTCAAGCAGCAGCGTATCAGCTGATAGACGATCTCGCACAAAATCCATCTGGCCGTCACCGCACCACAAGTGAAAGGGGTTGCACTGTGGAAGATTTCGACAAGTTGTATCCCACGTCTTTTGATGGAAGAGGCAATCCGATACTGGCAGATGATTGGGTGCAGGATATTGAGGAGATATTTCGAGTCTTGCCTTGCACGGATGAACAAAAGGTGCGTTTGCTACATTCAAGCTAACCGGGGAGGCGAAAAAGTGGTGGATCTCTGAAAGGACTATCGGGGAAGCGGAAAAGACGGAAATAAAAAGTTGGTCGCTGTTGAAGGAAGTCTTCCTAGAGCGTTTCTTCCTAGTCTCAGTTAAGGAAGATAAAACTATGGAATTTGCCACCTTCGCTCAGGGGGCAACGTCAGTACACCAATATGCAGCCAAATTTAACGAGCTGGCACATTTTGTGGCATATTTGATTCCAGATGAAGAGAAGAAGTGTCGCAAATTTGAACAAGGGCTGAACGAGAAGCTTTTTGAGCGAGTAGTGGGCTTCCAAGTAAAAAAATTCACAGAATTGGTGATAAGGCTACAGTGTTTGAAAGAAGCATTCAAAGAAGTACAACTTTATCTGATCAAAGGAAGAGGTCTACCTCATCTGGATACCATACAAGCGTCAATCAAGGATCGTGGAAGAAGAAAAATGAAGGGGGGGTAGTTCAAGCAATAGGCCAGTCCAAAGTAATCGGCAGCCCTACCAGTGTAAGACATGTAACCAAGTGCATTCTGGAGAATGCAGAAGAGGGGCAGGACTATGTTTCCGTTGTGGCAAGTCAGGACACTACATCAGGAATTGCCCTCTGCAACCGGACAACAATAACTCGTGCATGTTGCCACCCTAGAGAAATGAAGTTACGGGATGAGGTAACAATCAGCGTCCTACTGCACCTGCTCGAGTCTTTGCATTGAGACCAGGAGAGGCTGAAGGCAGGGATGATGTGATCATAGGCATTCTTCCGTTGTTTTCTAATGATGCTACTATATTATTTGATTCTGGGGCAACACATTTGTTTATTTCTTTGAATTATTCTAAGTTTGGCACTTGGGAAGGTATAAGGTTGGAGTATAGCCTAGTAGTCTCGACACCGACAAGGAGTTCAGTATCTTGTCATAAAATTCTCCGTGGCTGCCCCATATCTGTTGAAGGAAGATTGATGCTAGCTGATCTTATAAGTTTTGATATGTTTGGATTCGATGTAATTTTGGAGATGAACTGGCTGGCTTCATATCACGCCAGTATTGACTGCCTTAGAAAGGAGGTAATCTTCAAGCCTCCTGAGGGAGATGGAATTCGATTTGTGGGGTCGAAAGTGCGATCACTTCCATCAGTCATATCAGCTGTTCAGGTTGGAAAATTATTACGAGATAGTTGTCAATGATTTTTTGCTTGTGTGATAGATGCACCAAAGGAAGAAAGAGTTGAGCTTAGAAAAGATTCCTGTTGTGTGAGAATACCCGGAAGTGTTTACTAAAGATTTGTCTGGATTACCACCCGACCGAGAAGTAGAATTTGCGATTGATCTTGCTTCGGGCACGACACCATTGTCCAAGGCTCCTTATAGAATGGGGCCATCAGAGCTCATCGTACTCAAAGAGCAGTTACGAGACTTATTGGACAAAGGTTTTATCCGACCCAGTGTGTCCCCATGGGATGCTCCAGTTTTATTTGTGAAAAAGAAAGACGGGATAATGAGAATGTGCATCGACTATAGAGAGCTTAATCGAGTAACTATAAAGAACAGATATCCCTTACCCGTATTGGGGACCTTTTTGATCAACTGCAAGGTGCACAAGTTTTCTTTAAGATTGATTTTCGGTCAGCGTATCATCAACTGAAGATCAAGACAGAAAACGTATCTAAGACTGCTTTCAGAACCAGATACGGTCACTATGAGTTTTTGGTCATGCCTTTTGGCTTGACTAATGCTCCTGCGGTATTCATGGATTTAATGAATAGAGTGTTTCGTGAATTCCTGGATAAATTTGTGGTCGTCTTCGTTGATGACATCTTGATCTATTCTAAAAGTAAGGAGGAGCATGAGGAACACTTGAGGCTAGTACTCGGAACACTTAGGGAGGAAAAGTTGTTTGCTAAACTTAAGAAGTGTGAGTTTTGGCTGGATTCAGTTATATTTTTGGGGCATGTGGTTTCAAAAGAGGGTATTTCAGTAGGCCCACGGAAAGTGGAAGTAGTAGTTAACTGGTTGGCACCGAAGAATGTTCGTGAGGTTAGGAGTTTCTTGGGATTGGTGGGATACTATTGTCGATTCATTGAGGGTTTCTCAAAAGTAGCAGTTCCTCTCACCGCCCTTACCAGGAAGAATAACAAGTTTGAGTGGACAGAAAAATGTGAATAAAGCTTTCAGACCTTGAAACAAAGACTTGTGACCGCCCCAGTTTTAACAGTTCCCACTACGAGAGGTGGTTTTGTGGTGTACAGTGATCCTTCAAGATTGGGTTTGGGGTGCATGTCAATGCAACACGGAAAGGTTATATAGCTTACGCTTCTCGACAACTGAAAACTTATGAACAAAACTACCCCACACATGATCTAGAGTTAGCAGCGGTGGTATTCGCACTCAAGATTTCGAGGCATTATCTATATGGGGAAAAGTGTGAAATCTACATAGATCATAAAAGTTTGAAATATTTCTTCACCCAGAAAGAATTAAACATGAGACAGAGAAGATGGCTCGTGTTAATAAATTATCACCGAGGCAAAGCGAATATTGTAGCTGATGCCTTAAGTAGGAAATCTTTGAGTCCAGCCATTGCAACCCTTACCACTCAGTCCCTGTTATTACCGGACTTGGAGAGGGCCGGTATTGAGGTTATTACTAACGATACAGGCACTTTCGTGGCCAGTTTAATAGTGCAACCATATTTGTTAGGGAGAATCAAAGCAGCTCAGAAAGTGGATTCAGCATTGCTAAAGCTAGTTGAAGAAGTTAAAAACGAGAACAGAGCTAATTTTAGCATTTCTGAAGATGGAGTTTTGAGGTTTAGAGACAGATTGGGTGTGCCGGCAAATGATGCACTGAAGAAGATAATTCTTGAGGAGGCACACCGCTCTTTATACACAGTCCATCCAGGGAGTACCAAGATGTATCGGGACTTGAGAGAAACTTTTTGGTGGAACGGTATGAAGAGAGAAATTGCTAAGTTTGTAGAACAGTGCCTAACATGCCAACAGGTGAAGGCAGAGAGCATCAGAAACTGGCAGGGTTGTTACAGCCATTGCAGATTCCAGAATGGAAGTGGGAGCATATATCCATGGATTTTGTGACAGGTCTACCAAGGGCTTTAAATGGACAAGATGCAATACGGGTTATCGTGGATCGCTTAACGAAGACTGCGCATTTTGTGCCCATTAAAGTTTCTTATAAATTGGAGAAACTAGCTGAGCTGTACATACAAGAGATCGTGAGATTGCATGGGATACCAGTGTCCACTATATCAGATAGAGATCCTCGTTTCACTTCTAGATTTTGGAGAAGTTTACAAGAAGCAATTTGTACTAAGTTGAATTTCAGTACGGCTTATCACCCTCATACAGATGGATAATCAGAAAGGACTATTCAGATTTTAGAAGACCAGTTGAGGGTATGTGTGATGGACTTTAAATGAACTTGAATACGACACTTACCATTAGTGGAATTTGCTTATAATAATAGCTTCCAAGCTAGTATTGGGATGGCACCGTATGATGCATTGTATGGCAGAAGATGTAGGTCTCCTTTATTTTGGGATGAGGTTGGTGAAAGAAAAATACTGGGACCAGAGATCATTCAGAAAACCACAGAAAAGATTGACATCATTAGGGCTAGAATTAAAGCAGCTCAGGGTCGACAAAAGAGCTATGCTGATAACCGTCGCCGTCCACTAGAGTTTGAAGTTAGAAATGAGGTATTCTTAAATATAGCACCAATAAAAGGGGTTATGAGATTTGGAAGTAAGGGCAAGTTGAGCCCTAGATATATTGGACCCTTTGAGATTCTTCAACGAGTTGGACCATTGGCATATAAGTTAGCACTTCCTCCAAATCTTGCAGGAGTGCATAACGTATTTCATGTGTTTATGCTGAGAAAGTATATTCCAGATCCAACTCACATCATTCATTATGAGCCGCTGCGGATTCAGGAAGATATGACATATATTGAAGAACCAGTGCGGATCTTGGAAAAGAAAGCACACCCATTACGGACCTGTAGCATCCCCATGGTTAAGGTGTTGTGGAGTAATCGCACAAGCAGTGAAACTTCCTGGGAACTCGAGGAGGAAATGCGAGAGAAATGCCGACATCTATTCAATGAGGATTACGAGCTTTTGTAGCAATTTTCGAGAACGGAAATTTGTTTAAGGGGGGAAGGATATAAGACCCGTGCCCAAGCCCGCTAGCCAGGCCCATACCCGATTCAGCCAACCCAAAGACCACTGGGAAATGACGCCGTTTCACCCCCCGGTATGTTACTTCCATTCCTTTTCTTTTCTTTTCTTTTCCTTTCTGTTCTCTTCTTCTTCTTTCTCCTTCATCCCCTGACCCGACGGTTTACCCCTCTGTTTTCGCTGCCCCTTCTCGCGCCCACCCTTCAGGTTCTCGGCAGTTACCAGGGTCAACGGAAGATAAATTCTCTCCCTCTCTCCTTTCGGCATTTACGTTTTCGGTTTGGGTCTCTGCATTGCCGGCTTCCTCTGTTTTCGTTCGCCCCCAGTTCTTGCCGGTAAGTTCATCTAAATCTCTCCCTTCTTGTCTTGCGATTTATACCACCCATGTAAGGTGCGATTGTGGGATTTTATTCCCTGAAATTTTGATAGATACGCGTTGGTTGCAGCAGAGTATAGGGGAGGCAGGATTTCGATCCATTTGGCCACTGTCCGCGTGTTTTGTTGCCCAGTTTTCGTGCGATTTTTCCGCTTAAGGTAAGATTTATGGATTTCTCATGGATGCTCATCTTAAGTGAATTGTTTAAAGGATTTTTCTTTTAATTGATGGATCGGTTCGAAGAGAATTTTGATGGCTACCTAGGGATTTTGTTGACATTCCTTGCTGCCGTGTAATAATACTTCCTTACTTGTTGTTTGGTAGTGGTTTTGGGTTGATGCATAATAAATGAAGGTGATGATGAGTAGATGTTAGATTTTGTGCCTTGTGAATTTTTGTTGAAACGTTTATGGCAATGTCCCTGTTGGGTGCTGCTTATTATTTTAGAAATATTGGATTATTGGGAATTGTTGGATACGAGAAAAGTGGGCTGTTTAGTGAATGAAAATATGCTTTGGATCTTTTGTTTAGAAGACTCTTACAAGTTGTTGGTGGAGTATTTTTATTTTATTTCTTGGTTGTTCCTGAGCTTATGAGTTTTTTGTTGAGGGGATTATTGGTGGCTGATGGTGCGAAATAAAGAAATTATTTTCCAAGGTATTTTAGAGTTATTTGAGATAAATTCGTAATGAGCTGAAATAATGAATTTGTTGGGGACAAAATTCTTGCTAATAAATGATTTTGGGCGGCTGGTTGTTTGGTAAACGTTTTCTAGAAATTATGTATTTAGGCGGGCAACATAGTTAGCTTATAAATTTTCAGGAATAAGCTTTCGGAGTGGTCATTAACACAAAGGAAATTATTTTTATGAATAGGTGACGAAACTCTTCACGGTCAGACTCAAAATTTTGATATTTCGCTGCAGGAGTCAGGTAAGCGGGGTTCATATGCTTGATTTTTAAACTAGACGTAGACTGAGGCTGACTTTCAAAAAATTTGTGCATGTCTGGTTTTGAATTGAAAACTTGAGAAAAACCAACCTCAATGAATTATATTGCATTATTCATGAAATTTATATGAAAGAAAGAAAAATATTTCTGTCATGCATTGTGTAGACATGAGCCTAGTTTTTGTCATGTTATTTTTTGAAAAGTGGAAAAGAGCATTTTTATTTATTTGAGAAAAATTATGCCTTGATTGTGTTGACGATGTTTTATTTATATAAGCCTTATTCTGAAAATAGTTTGGAACTATGTGTCTTTAATAACTCTGAAAAACCTTTGGCATAGTATTCTGGTTGGTATTTGACTCTATCTCTGCTTGCTCTGCTCTGTCTTTGTTCTGCTTGGATTGGTACCAATTTCCTATCTCTGAGTGCACCCACTTTGTTTCCCAAACTGGGTTATTGTGGGCTTTCCTATGTGTACACTCGGGGCTTCGAGAACGAATAAGGGAAAATTTCACCTGTGTCTCTGCCTGGTTTGGCCACCGAGGTTAGAACAACCCTACCACGGGGGTTAAACATGGTCTTTGCTTTGTGAGATGCTCCGTTTGATATAGTGATAATGCTCAAGATTTGTTATGCCAAAGTACTTTATGATTTAATTGTTTTGAAAATCATTTATTTGTTCCTTTATGCATAAATATGTTTAGTTCCGTACTTTATTTCTTGGCAAATGCTCATATTTACACGTCTGTATAAGTTCTTCGCTTACTGAGTCGTGGAAAAACTCACCCCTTTATCTCATATATTTTTCATATGATTTGGATGTTCCAACAGAGGACCAAGAATAGAATTTTGATCGAGTTTAAGCAGTTAGACCCACAGACTAGATGGGGGAAAACAATTATTATTTATTTTAGATATTCGGTTTCTAGTTCATTGGATTTTAGAATATTAGTTATTCATTATTGTTAAGCTTATTGGGAATATGTGAACCCTCTCATTTATGATTTACTCATATTCTTTTAATTGTGACTTGGTGGACATTGTTATATGGATTGAGATGTAGAAAATATTTTTATTTGAACATGGTCGGAGACCAATTTTTTGTAGCTGAGGATGGATTATACCAAACAGGTTGGGCTTCTCGACCCCCCTACTACCACGGGGAGTTACAGTTGGTATCTGAGCCGAAGGTTTTAGATTCTGCAGACTTTATGCAATAAGGTTTTAGGAATTTGAGGTTCTAGAATTCGGCAACTTTAGGAATTATTTGAGATGTAAAATTATATAGGTTTGTGAGCTGATTTCGTATTGTTGGAGTGAAGAATTTTATTTTATTTTTTATTTTTAGTATTATATGACTTTGTTTATGGTGGGTACCCCAATTGTTTGGGGAGTATTATATACTATTGTTTTGACTACTAAGCTTATCTATAGATGTTTATTTTAGCTTACTAGTTATATGTTTTAGTGAACGATTTGTTTAATAGTCCAAGTGTTCTCAGGATGCCACCTCGACGTGAGCGAAGTGTGTCGGACTTGAATGCGGCCAGAAATGAAAGGGAAGCGAATCCAAAAGCTTCTGAAGTACTTCAAGCAGCAGCGTATCAGCTGATAGACGATCTCGCACAAAATCCATCTGGCCGTCACCGCACCACAAGTGAAAGGGGTTGCACTGTGGAAGATTTCGACAAGTTGTATCCCACGTCTTTTGATGGAAGAGGCAATCCGATACTGGCAGATGATTGGGTGCAGGATATTGAGGAGATATTTCGAGTCTTGCCTTGCACGGATGAACAAAAGGTGCGTTTGCTACATTCAAGCTAACCGGGGAGGCGAAAAAGTGGTGGATCTCTGAAAGGACTATCGGGGAAGCTGAAAAGACGGAAATAAAAAGTTGGTCGCTGTTCAAGGAAGTCTTCCTAGAGCGTTTCTTCCTAGTCTCAGTTAAGGAAGATAAAACTATGGAATTTGCCACCTTCGCTCAGGGGGCAACGTCAGTACACCAATATGCAGCCAAATTTACCGAGCTGGCACATTTTGTGGCATATTTGATTCCAGATGAAGAGAAGAAGTGTCGCAAATTTGAACAAGGGCTGAACGAGAAGCTTTTTGAGCGAGTAGTGGGCTTCCAAGTAAAAAAATTCACAGAATTGGTGATAAGGCTACAGTGTTTGAAAGAAGCATTCAAAGAAGTACAACTTTATCTGATCAAAGGAAGAGGTCTACCTCATCTGGATACCATACAAGCGTCAATCAAGGATCGTGGAAGAAGAAAAATGAAGGGGGGGTAGTTCAAGCAATAGGCCAGTCCAGAGTAATCGGCAGCCCTACCAGTGTAAGACATGTAACCAAGTGCATTCTGGAGAATGCAGAAGAGGGGCAGGACTATGTTTCCGTTGTGGCAAGTCAGGACACTACATCAGGAATTGCCCTCTGCAACCGGACAACAATAACTCGTGCATGTTGCCACCCCAGAGAAACGAAGTTACGGGATGAGGTAACAATCAGCGTCCTACTGCACCTGCTCGAGTCTTTGCATTGAGACCAGGAGAGGCTGAAGGCAGGGATGATGTGATCATAGGCATTCTTCCGTTGTTTTCTAATGATGCTACTATATTATTTGATTCTGGGGCAACACATTCGTTTATTTCTTTGAATTATTCTAAGTTTGGCACTTGGGAAGGTGAAAGGTTGGAGTATAGCCTAGTAGTCTCGACACCGACAAGGAGCTCAGTATCTTGTCATAAAATTCTCCGTGGCTGCCCCATATCTGTTGAAGGAAGATTGATGCCAGCTGATCTTATAAGTTTTGATATGTTTGGATTCGATGTAATTTTGGAGATGAACTGGCTGGCTTCATATCACCCCAGTATTGACTGCCTTAGAAAGGAGGTAATCTTCAAGCCTCCTGAGGGAGATGGAATTCGATTTGTGGGGTCAAAAGTGCGATCACTTCCATCAATCATATCAGCTGGTCAGGTTGGAAAATTATTACGAGATAGTTGTCAATGATTTTTTGCTTGTGTGATAGATGCACCAAAGAAAGAAAGAGTTGAGCTTAGAAGAGATTCCTGTTGTGTGAGAATACCCGGAAGTGTTTCCTAAAGATTTGTCTGGATTACCGCCCGAACGAGAAGTAGAATTTGCGATTGATCTTGGGCACGACACCATTGTCCAAGGCTCCTTATAGAATGGGTTCATCAGAGCTCATCGTACTCAAAGAGCAGTTACGAGACTTATTGGACAAAGGTTTTATCCGACCCAGTGTGTCCCCATGGGGTGCTCCAGTTTTATTTGTGAAAAAGAAAGACGGGACAATGAGAATGTGCATCGACTATAGAGAGCTTAATCGAGTAACTATCAAGAACAAATATCCCTTACCCGTATAGAGGACCTTTTTGATCAACTGCAAGGTGCACAAGTTTTCTCTAAGATTGATCTTCGGTCAGGGTATCATCGACTGAAGATCAAGACAGAAAACGTATCTAAGACTGCTTTCAGAACCAGATACGGTCACTATGAGTTTTTGGTCATGCCTTTTGGCTTGACTAATGCTCCTGCGGTATTCATGGATTTAATGAATAGAGTGTTTCGTGAATTCCTGGATAAATTTGTGGTCGTCTTCGTTGATGACATCTTGATCTATTCTAAAAGTAAGGAGGAGTATGATGAACACTTGAGACTAGTACTCGGAACACTTAGGGAGGAAAAGTTGTTTGCTAAACTTAAGAAGTGTGAGTTTTGGCTGGATTCAGTTATATTTTTGGGGCATGTGGTTTCAAAAGAGGGTATTTCAGGGCCCACGGAAAGTGGAAGTAGTAGTTAATAGGTTGGCACCGAACAATGTTCGTGAGGTTAGGAGTTTCTTGGGATTGGTGGGATACTATCGTCGATTCATTGAGAGTTTCTCAAAAGTAGCAGTTCCTCTCACCGCCCTTACCAGGAAGAATAACAAGTTTGAGTGGACAGAAAAATGTGAAGAAAGCTTCTAGACCTTGAAACAAAGACTTGTGACCGCCCCAGTTTTAACAGTTCCCACTACGAGAGGTGGTTTTGTGGTGTACAGTGATCCTTCAAGATTGGGTTTGGGGTGCGTGCCAATGCAACATGGAAAGGTTATATAGCTTACGCTTCTCGACAACTGAAAACTTATGAACAAAACTACCCCACACATGATCTAGAGTTGGCAGCGGTGGTATTCGCACTCAAGATTTCGAGGCATTATCTATATGGGGAAAAGTGTGAAATCTACATAGATCATAAAAGTTTGAAATATTTCTTCACCCAGAAAGAATTAAACATGAGACAGAGAAGATGGCTCGTGTTAATAAATTATCACCGAGGCAAAGCGAATATTGTAGCTGATGCCTTAAGTAGGAAATCTTTGAGTCCAGCAGTTGTAACCCATACCACTCAGTCCCTGTTATTACCGGACTTGGAGAGGGCCGGTATTGAGGTTATTACTAACGATACAGGCACTTTCGTGGCCAGTTTAATAGTGCAACCATATTTGTTAGAGAGAATCAAAGCAGCTCAAAAAGTGGATTCAGCATTGATAAAGCTAGTTGAAGAAGTTAAAAACGGGAACAGAGCTAATTTTAGCATTTCTGAAGATGGAGTTTTGAGGTTTAGAGACAGATTGGGTGTGCCGGCAAATGATGCACTGAAGAAGATAATTCTTGAGGAGGCACACCGCTCTTTATACACAGTCCATCCAGGGAGTACCAAGATGTATCGGGACTTGAGAGAAACTTTTTGGTGGAACGGTATGAAGAGAGAAATTGCTAAGTTTGTAGAACAGTGCCTAACATGCCAACAGGTGAAGGCAGAGAGCATCAGAAACTGGCAGGGTTGTTACAGCCATTGCAGATTCCAGAATGGAAGTGGGAGCATATATCCATGGATTTTGTGACAGGTCTACCAAGGGCTTTAAATGGACAAGATGCAATACGGGTTATCGTGGATCGCTTAACGAAGACTGCGCATTTTGTGCCCATTAAAGTTTCTTATAAATTGGAGAAACTAGCTGAGCTGTACATACAAGAGATCGTGAGATTGCATGGGATACCAGTGTCCACTATATCAGATAGAGATCCTCGTTTCACTTCTAGATTTTGGAGAAGTTTACAAGAAGCAATTTGTACTAAGTTGAATTTCAGTACGGCTTATCACCCTCAGACAGATGGATAATCAGAAAGGACTATTCAGATTTTAGAAGACCAGTTGAGGGTATGTGTGATGGACTTTAAATGAACTTGAATACGACACTTACCATTAGTGGAATTTGCTTATAATAATAGCTTCCAAGCTAATATTGGGATGGCACCGTATGATGCATTGTATGGCAGAAGATGTAGGTCTCCTTTATTTTGGGATGAGGTTGGTGAAAGAAAAATACTGGGACCAGAGATCATTCAGAAAACCACAGAAAAGATTGACATCATTAGGGCTAGAATTAAAGCAGCTCAGGGTCGACAAAAGAGCTATGCTGATAACCGTCGCCGTCCACTAGAGTTTGAAGTTAGAAATGAGGTATTCTTAAATACAGCACCAATAAAAGGGGTTATGAGATTTGGAAGTAAGGGCAAGTTGAGCCCTAGATATATTGGACCCTTTGAGATTCTTCAACGAGTTGGACCATTGGCATATAAGTTAGCACTTCCTCCAAATCTTGCAGGAGTGCATAACGTATTTCATGTGTTTATGCTGAGAAAGTATATTCCAGATCCAACTCACATCATTCATTATGAGCCGCTGCGGATTCAGGAAGATATGACATATATTGAAGAACCAGTGCGGATCTTGGAAAAGAAAGCACACCCATTACGGACCTGTAGCATCCCCATGGTTAAGGTGTTGTGGAGTAATCGCACAAGTAGTGAAACTTCCTGGGAACTCGAGGAGGAAATGCGAGAGAAATGCCGACATCTATTCAATGAGGATTACGAGCTTTTGTAGCAATTTTCGAGAACGGAAATTTGTTTAAGGGGGGAAGGATATAAGACCCGTGCCCAAGCCCGCTAGCCAGGCCCATACCCGATTCAGCCAACCCAAAGACCACTGGGAAATGACGCCGTTTCACCCCCCGGTATGTTACTTCCATTCCTTTTCTTTTCTTTTCTTTTCCTTTCTGTTCTCTTCTTCTTCTTTCTCCTTCATCCCCTGACCCGACGGTTTACCCCTCTGTTTTCGCTGCCCCTTCTCGCGCCCACCCTTCAGGTTCTCGGCAGTTACCAGGGTCAACGGAAGATAAATTCTCTCCCTCTCTCCTTTCGGCATTTACGTTTTCGGTTTGGGTCTCTGCATTGCCGGCTTCCTCTGTTTTCGTTCGCCCCCAGTTCTTGCCGGTAAGTTCATCTAAATCTCTCCCTTCTTGTCTTGCGATTTATACCACCCATGTAAGGTGCGATTGTGGGATTTTATTCCCTGAAATTTTGATAGATACGCGTTGGTTGCAGCAGAGTATAGGGGAGGCAGGATTTCGATCCATTTGGCCACTGTCCGCGTGTTTTGTTGCCCAGTTTTCGTGCGATTTTTCCGCTTAAGGTAAGATTTATGGATTTCTCATGGATGCTCATCTTAAGTGAATTGTTTAAAGGATTTTTCTTTTAATTGATGGATCGGTTCGAAGAGAATTTTGATGGCTACCTAGGGATTTTGTTGACATTCCTTGCTGCCGTGTAATAATACTTCCTTACTTTTTGTTTGGTAGTGGTTTTGGGTTGATGCATAATAAATGAAGGTGATGATGAGTAGATGTTAGATTTTGTGCCTTGTGAATTTTTGTTGAAACGTTTATGGCAATGTCCCTGTTGGGTGCTGCTTATTATTTTAGAAATATTGGATTATTGGGAATTGTTGGATACGAGAAAAGTGGGCTGTTTAGTGAATGAAAATATGCTTTGGATCTTTTGTTTAGAAGACTCTTACAAGTTGTTGGTGGAGTATTTTTATTTTATTTCTTGGTTGTTCCTGAGCTTATGAGTTTTTTGTTGAGGGGATTATTGGTGGCTGATGGTGCGAAATAAAGAAATTATTTTCCAAGGTATTTTAGAGTTATTTGAGATAAATTCGTAATGAGCTGAAATAATGAATTTGTTGGGGACAAAATTCTTGCTAATAAATGATTTTGGGCGGCTGGTTGTTTGGTAAACGTTTTCTAGAAATTATGTATTTAGGCGGGCAACATAGTTAGCTTATAAATTTTCAGGAATAAGCTTTCGGAGTGGTCATTAACACAAAGGAAATTATTTTTATGAATAGGTGACGAAACTCTTCACGGTCAGACTCAAAATTTTGATATTTCGCTGCAGGAGTCAGGTAAGCGGGGTTCATATGCTTGATTTTTAAACTAGACGTAGACTGAGGCTGACTTTCAAAAAATTTGTGCATGTCTGGTTTTGAATTGAAAACTTGAGAAAAACCAACCTCAATGAATTATATTGCATTATTCATGAAATTTATATGAAAGAAAGAAAAATATTTCTGTCATGCATTGTGTAGACATGAGCCTAGTTTTTGTCATGTTATTTTTTGAAAAGTGGAAAAGAGCATTTTTATTTATTTGAGAAAAATTATGCCTTGATTGTGTTGACGATGTTTTATTTATATAAGCCTTATTCTGAAAATAGTTTGGAACTATGTGTCTTTAATAACTCTGAAAAACCTTTGGCATAGTATTCTGGTTGGTATTTGACTCTATCTCTGCTTGCTCTGCTCTGTCTTTGTTCTGCTTGGATTGGTACCAATTTCCTATCTCTGAGTGCACCCACTTTGTTTCCCAAACTGGGTTATTGTGGGCTTTCCTATGTGTACACTCGGGGCTTCGAGAACGAATAAGGGAAAATTTCACCTGTGTCTCTGCCTGGTTTGGCCACCGAGGTTAGAACAACCCTACCACGGGGGTTAAACATGGTCTTTGCTTTGTGAGATGCTCCGTTTGATATAGTGATAATGCTCAAGATTTGTTATGCCAAAGTACTTTATGATTTAATTGTTTTGAAAATCATTTATTTGTTCCTTTATGCATAAATATGTTTAGTTCCGTACTTTATTTCTTGGCAAATGCTCATATTTACACGTCTGTATAAGTTCTTCGCTTACTGAGTCGTGGAAAAACTCACCCCTTTATCTCATATATTTTTCATATGATTTGGATGTTCCAACAGAGGACCAAGAATAGAATTTTGATCGAGTTTAAGCAGTTAGACCCACAGACTAGATGGGGGAAAACAATTATTATTTATTTTAGATATTCGGTTTCTAGTTCATTGGATTTTAGAATATTAGTTATTCATTATTGTTAAGCTTATTGGGAATATGTGAACCCTCTCATTTATGATTTACTCATATTCTTTTAATTGTGACTTGGTGGACATTGTTATATGGATTGAGATGTAGAAAATATTTTTATTTGAACATGGTCGGAGACCAATTTTTTGTAGCTGAGGATGGATTATACCAAACAGGTTGGGCTTCTCGACCCCCCTACTACCACGGGGAGTTACAGTTGGTATCTGAGCCGAAGGTTTTAGATTCTGCAGACTTTATGCAATAAGGTTTTAGGAATTTGAGGTTCTAGAATTCGGCAACTTTAGGAATTATTTGAGATGTAAAATTATATAGGTTTGTGAGCTGATTTCGTATTGTTGGAGTGAAGAATTTTATTTTATTTTTTATTTTTAGTATTATATGACTTTGTTTATGGTGGGTACCCCAATTGTTTGGGGAGTATTATATACTATTGTTTTGACTACTAAGCTTATCTATAGATGTTTATTTTAGCTTACTAGTTATATGTTTTAGTGAACGATTTGTTTAATAGTCCAAGTGTTCTCAGGATGCCACCTCGACGTGAGCGAAGTGTGTCGGACTTGAATGCGGCCAGAAATGAAAGGGAAGCGAATCCAAAAGCTTCTGAAGTACTTCAAGCAGCAGCGTATCAGCTGATAGACGATCTCGCACAAAATCCATCTGGCCGTCACCGCACCACAAGTGAAAGGGGTTGCACTGTGGAAGATTTCGACAAGTTGTATCCCACGTCTTTTGATGGAAGAGGCAATCCGATACTGGCAGATGATTGGGTGCAGGATATTGAGGAGATATTTCGAGTCTTGCCTTGCACGGATGAACAAAAGGTGCGTTTGCTACATTCAAGCTAACCGGGGAGGCGAAAAAGTGGTGGATCTCTGAAAGGACTATCGGGGAAGCTGAAAAGACGGAAATAAAAAGTTGGTCGCTGTTCAAGGAAGTCTTCCTAGAGCGTTTCTTCCTAGTCTCAGTTAAGGAAGATAAAACTATGGAATTTGCCACCTTCGCTCAGGGGGCAACGTCAGTACACCAATATGCAGCCAAATTTACCGAGCTGGCACATTTTGTGGCATATTTGATTCCAGATGAAGAGAAGAAGTGTCGCAAATTTGAACAAGGGCTGAACGAGAAGCTTTTTGAGCGAGTAGTGGGCTTCCAAGTAAAAAAATTCACAGAATTGGTGATAAGGCTACAGTGTTTGAAAGAAGCATTCAAAGAAGTACAACTTTATCTGATCAAAGGAAGAGGTCTACCTCATCTGGATACCATACAAGCGTCAATCAAGGATCGTGGAAGAAGAAAAATGAAGGGGGGGTAGTTCAAGCAATAGGCCAGTCCAGAGTAATCGGCAGCCCTACCAGTGTAAGACATGTAACCAAGTGCATTCTGGAGAATGCAGAAGAGGGGCAGGACTATGTTTCCGTTGTGGCAAGTCAGGACACTACATCAGGAATTGCCCTCTGCAACCGGACAACAATAACTCGTGCATGTTGCCACCCCAGAGAAACGAAGTTACGGGATGAGGTAACAATCAGCGTCCTACTGCACCTGCTCGAGTCTTTGCATTGAGACCAGGAGTGGCTGAAGGCAGGGATGATGTGATCATAGGCATTCTTCCGTTGTTTTCTAATGATGCTACTATATTATTTGATTCTGGGGCAACACATTCGTTTATTTCTTTGAATTATTCTAAGTTTGGCACTTGGGAAGGTGAAAGGTTGGAGTATAGCCTAGTAGTCTCGACACCGACAAGGAGCTCAGTATCTTGTCATAAAATTCTCCGTGGCTGCCCCATATCTGTTGAAGGAAGATTGATGCCAGCTGATCTTATAAGTTTTGATATGTTTGGATTCGATGTAATTTTGGAGATGAACTGGCTGGCTTCATATCACCCCAGTATTGACTGCCTTAGAAAGGAGGTAATCTTCAAGCCTCCTGAGGGAGATGGAATTCGATTTGTGGGGTCAAAAGTGCGATCACTTCCATCAATCATATCAGCTGGTCAGGTTGGAAAATTATTACGAGATAGTTGTCAATGATTTTTTGCTTGTGTGATAGATGCACCAAAGAAAGAAAGAGTTGAGCTTAGAAGAGATTCCTGTTGTGTGAGAATACCCGGAAGTGTTTCCTAAAGATTTGTCTGGATTACCGCCCGACCGAGAAGTAGAATTTGCGATTGATCTTGGGCACGACACCATTGTCCAAGGCTCCTTATAGAATGGGTTCATCAGAGCTCATCGTACTCAAAGAGCAGTTACGAGACTTATTGGACAAAGGTTTTATCCGACCCAGTGTGTCCCCATGGGGTGCTCCAGTTTTATTTGTGAAAAAGAAAGACGGGACAATGAGAATGTGCATCGACTATAGAGAGCTTAATCGAGTAACTATCAAGAACAAATATCCCTTACCCGTATAGAGGACCTTTTTGATCAACTGCAAGGTGCACAAGTTTTCTCTAAGATTGATCTTCGGTCAGGGTATCATCGACTGAAGATCAAGACAGAAAACGTATCTAAGACTGCTTTCAGAACCAGATACGGTCACTATGAGTTTTTGGTCATGCCTTTTGGCTTGACTAATGCTCCTGCGGTATTCATGGATTTAATGAATAGAGTGTTTCGTGAATTCCTGGATAAATTTGTGGTCGTCTTCGTTGATGACATCTTGATCTATTCTAAAAGTAAGGAGGAGTATGATGAACACTTGAGACTAGTACTCGGAACACTTAGGGAGGAAAAGTTGTTTGCTAAACTTAAGAAGTGTGAGTTTTGGCTGGATTCAGTTATATTTTTGGGGCATGTGGTTTCAAAAGAGGGTATTTCAGGGCCCACGGAAAGTGGAAGTAGTAGTTAATAGGTTGGCACCGAACAATGTTCGTGAGGTTAGGAGTTTCTTGGGATTGGTGGGATACTATCGTCGATTCATTGAGAGTTTCTCAAAAGTAGCAGTTCCTCTCACCGCCCTTACCAGGAAGAATAACAAGTTTGAGTGGACAGAAAAATGTGAAGAAAGCTTCTAGACCTTGAAACAAAGACTTGTGACCGCCCCAGTTTTAACAGTTCCCACTACGAGAGGTGGTTTTGTGGTGTACAGTGATCCTTCAAGATTGGGTTTGGGGTGCGTGCCAATGCAACATGGAAAGGTTATATAGCTTACGCTTCTCGACAACTGAAAACTTATGAACAAAACTACCCCACACATGATCTAGAGTTGGCAGCGGTGGTATTCGCACTCAAGATTTCGAGGCATTATCTATATGGGGAAAAGTGTGAAATCTACATAGATCATAAAAGTTTGAAATATTTCTTCACCCAGAAAGAATTAAACATGAGACAGAGAAGATGGCTCGTGTTAATAAATTATCACCGAGGCAAAGCGAATATTGTAGCTGATGCCTTAAGTAGGAAATCTTTGAGTCCAGCAGTTGTAACCCATACCACTCAGTCCCTGTTATTACCGGACTTGGAGAGGGCCGGTATTGAGGTTATTACTAACGATACAGGCACTTTCGTGGCCAGTTTAATAGTGCAACCATATTTGTTAGAGAGAATCAAAGCAGCTCAAAAAGTGGATTCAGCATTGATAAAGCTAGTTGAAGAAGTTAAAAACGGGAACAGAGCTAATTTTAGCATTTCTGAAGATGGAGTTTTGAGGTTTAGAGACAGATTGGGTGTGCCGGCAAATGATGCACTGAAGAAGATAATTCTTGAGGAGGCACACCGCTCTTTATACACAGTCCATCCAGGGAGTACCAAGATGTATCGGGACTTGAGAGAAACTTTTTGGTGGAACGGTATGAAGAGAGAAATTGCTAAGTTTGTAGAACAGTGCCTAACATGCCAACAGGTGAAGGCAGAGAGCATCAGAAACTGGCAGGGTTGTTACAGCCATTGCAGATTCCAGAATGGAAGTGGGAGCATATATCCATGGATTTTGTGACAGGTCTACCAAGGGCTTTAAATGGACAAGATGCAATACGGGTTATCGTGGATCGCTTAACGAAGACTGCGCATTTTGTGCCCATTAAAGTTTCTTATAAATTGGAGAAACTAGCTGAGCTGTACATACAAGAGATCGTGAGATTGCATGGGATACCAGTGTCCACTATATCAGATAGAGATCCTCGTTTCACTTCTAGATTTTGGAGAAGTTTACAAGAAGCAATTTGTACTAAGTTGAATTTCAGTACGGCTTATCACCCTCAGACAGATGGATAATCAGAAAGGACTATTCAGATTTTAGAAGACCAGTTGAGGGTATGTGTGATGGACTTTAAATGAACTTGAATACGACACTTACCATTAGTGGAATTTGCTTATAATAATAGCTTCCAAGCTAGTATTGGGATGGCACCGTATGATGCATTGTATGGCAGAAGATGTAGGTCTCCTTTATTTTGGGATGAGGTTGGTGAAAGAAAAATACTGGGACCAGAGATCATTCAGAAAACCACAGAAAAGATTGACATCATTAGGGCTAGAATTAAAGCAGCTCAGGGTCGACAAAAGAGCTATGCTGATAACCGTCGCCGTCCACTAGAGTTTGAAGTTAGAAATGAGGTATTCTTAAATACAGCACCAATAAAAGGGGTTATGAGATTTGGAAGTAAGGGCAAGTTGAGCCCTAGATATATTGGACCCTTTGAGATTCTTGAACGAGTTGGACCATTGGCATATAAGTTAGCACTTCCTCCAAATCTTGCAGGAGTGCATAACGTATTTCATGTGTTTATGCTGAGAAAGTATATTCCAGATCCAACTCACATCATTCATTATGAGCCGCTGCGGATTCAGGAAGATATGACATATATTGAAGAACCAGTGCGGATCTTGGAAAAGAAAGCACACCCATTACGGACCTGTAGCATCCCCATGGTTAAGGTGTTGTGGAGTAATCGCACAAGCAGTGAAACTTCCTGGGAACTCGAGGAGGAAATGCGAGAGAAATGCCGACATCTATTCAATGAGGATTACGAGCTTTTGTAGCAATTTTCGAGAACAGAAATTTGTTTAAGGGGGGAAGGATATAAGACCCGTGCCCAAGCCCGCTAGCCAGGCCCATACCCGATTCAGCCAACCCAAAGACCACTGGGAAATGACGCCGTTTCACCCCCCGG
Source organism: Platycarya strobilacea (assembly GCA_036898215.1). Taxonomy (NCBI): domain Eukaryota; kingdom Viridiplantae; phylum Streptophyta; class Magnoliopsida; order Fagales; family Juglandaceae; genus Platycarya; species Platycarya strobilacea. The sequence continues at coordinate 12,556,605 of CM072552.1, forward strand.
TATGTTACTTCCATTCCTTTTCTTTTCTTTTCTTTTCCTTTCTGTTCTCTTCTTCTTCTTTCTCCTTCATCCCCTGACCCGACGGTTTACCCCTCTGTTTTCGCTGCCCCTTCTCGCGCCCACCCTTCAGGTTCTCGGCAGTTACCAGGGTCAACGGAAGATAAATTCTCTCCCTCTCTCCTTTCGGCATTTACGTTTTCGGTTTGGGTCTCTGCATTGCCGGCTTCCTCTGTTTTCGTTCGCCCCCAGTTCTTGCCGGTAAGTTCATCTAAATCTCTCCCTTCTTGTCTTGCGATTTATACCACCCATGTAAGGTGCGATTGTGGGATTTTATTCCCTGAAATTTTGATAGATACGCGTTGGTTGCAGCAGAGTATAGGGGAGGCAGGATTTCGATCCATTTGGCCACTGTCCGCGTGTTTTGTTGCCCAGTTTTCGTGCGATTTTTCCGCTTAAGGTAAGATTTATGGATTTCTCATGGATGCTCATCTTAAGTGAATTGTTTAAAGGATTTTTCTTTTAATTGATGGATCGGTTCGAAGAGAATTTTGATGGCTACCTAGGGATTTTGTTGACATTCCTTGCTGCCGTGTAATAATACTTCCTTACTTGTTGTTTGGTAGTGGTTTTGGGTTGATGCATAATAAATGAAGGTGATGATGAGTAGATGTTAGATTTTGTGCCTTGTGAATTTTTGTTGAAACGTTTATGGCAATGTCCCTGTTGGGTGCTGCTTATTATTTTAGAAATATTGGATTATTGGGAATTGTTGGATACGAGAAAAGTGGGCTGTTTAGTGAATGAAAATATGCTTTGGATCTTTTGTTTAGAAGACTCTTACAAGTTGTTGGTGGAGTATTTTTATTTTATTTCTTGGTTGTTCCTGAGCTTATGAGTTTTTTGTTGAGGGGATTATTGGTGGCTGATGGTGCGAAATAAAGAAATTATTTTCCAAGGTATTTTAGAGTTATTTGAGATAAATTCGTAATGAGCTGAAATAATGAATTTGTTGGGGACAAAATTCTTGCTAATAAATGATTTTGGGCGGCTGGTTGTTTGGTAAACGTTTTCTAGAAATTATGTATTTAGGCGGGCAACATAGTTAGCTTATAAATTTTCAGGAATAAGCTTTCGGAGTGGTCATTAACACAAAGGAAATTATTTTTATGAATAGGTGACGAAACTCTTCACGGTCAGACTCAAAATTTTGATATTTCGCTGCAGGAGTCAGGTAAGCGGGGTTCATATGCTTGATTTTTAAACTAGACGTAGACTGAGGCTGACTTTCAAAAAATTTGTGCATGTCTGGTTTTGAATTGAAAACTTGAGAAAAACCAACCTCAATGAATTATATTGCATTATTCATGAAATTTATATGAAAGAAAGAAAAATATTTCTGTCATGCATTGTGTAGACATGAGCCTAGTTTTTGTCATGTTATTTTTTGAAAAGTGGAAAAGAGCATTTTTATTTATTTGAGAAAAATTATGCCTTGATTGTGTTGACGATGTTTTATTTATATAAGCCTTATTCTGAAAATAGTTTGGAACTATGTGTCTTTAATAACTCTGAAAAACCTTTGGCATAGTATTCTGGTTGGTATTTGACTCTATCTCTGCTTGCTCTGCTCTGTCTTTGTTCTGCTTGGATTGGTACCAATTTCCTATCTCTGAGTGCACCCACTTTGTTTCCCAAACTGGGTTATTGTGGGCTTTCCTATGTGTACACTCGGGGCTTCGAGAACGAATAAGGGAAAATTTCACCTGTGTCTCTGCCTGGTTTGGCCACCGAGGTTAGAACAACCCTACCACGGGGGTTAAACATGGTCTTTGCTTTGTGAGATGCTCCGTTTGATATAGTGATAATGCTCAAGATTTGTTATGCCAAAGTACTTTATGATTTAATTGTTTTGAAAATCATTTATTTGTTCCTTTATGCATAAATATGTTTAGTTCCGTACTTTATTTCTTGGCAAATGCTCATATTTACACGTCTGTATAAGTTCTTCGCTTACTGAGTCGTGGAAAAACTCACCCCTTTATCTCATATATTTTTCATATGATTTGGATGTTCCAACAGAGGACCAAGAATAGAATTTTGATCGAGTTTAAGCAGTTAGACCCACAGACTAGATGGGGGAAAACAATTATTATTTATTTTAGATATTCGGTTTCTAGTTCATTGGATTTTAGAATATTAGTTATTCATTATTGTTAAGCTTATTGGGAATATGTGAACCCTCTCATTTATGATTTACTCATATTCTTTTAATTGTGACTTGGTGGACATTGTTATATGGATTGAGATGTAGAAAATATTTTTATTTGAACATGGTCGGAGACCAATTTTTTGTAGCTGAGGATGGATTATACCAAACAGGTTGGGCTTCTCGACCCCCCTACTACCACGGGGAGTTACAGTTGGTATCTGAGCCGAAGGTTTTAGATTCTGCAGACTTTATGCAATAAGGTTTTAGGAATTTGAGGTTCTAGAATTCGGCAACTTTAGGAATTATTTGAGATGTAAAATTATATAGGTTTGTGAGCTGATTTCGTATTGTTGGAGTGAAGAATTTTATTTTATTTTTTATTTTTAGTATTATATGACTTTGTTTATGGTGGGTACCCCAATTGTTTGGGGAGTATTATATACTATTGTTTTGACTACTAAGCTTATCTATAGATGTTTATTTTAGCTTACTAGTTATATGTTTTAGTGAACGATTTGTTTAATAGTCCAAGTGTTCTCAGGATGCCACCTCGACGTGAGCGAAGTGTGTCGGACTTGAATGCGGCCAGAAATGAAAGGGAAGCGAATCCAAAAGCTTCTGAAGTACTTCAAGCAGCAGCGTATCAGCTGATAGACGATCTCGCACAAAATCCATCTGGCCGTCACCGCACCACAAGTGAAAGGGGTTGCACTGTGGAAGATTTCGACAAGTTGTATCCCACGTCTTTTGATGGAAGAGGCAATCCGATACTGGCAGATGATTGGGTGCAGGATATTGAGGAGATATTTCGAGTCTTGCCTTGCACGGATGAACAAAAGGTGCGTTTGCTACATTCAAGCTAACCGGGGAGGCGAAAAAGTGGTGGATCTCTGAAAGGACTATCGGGGAAGCTGAAAAGACGGAAATAAAAAGTTGGTCGCTGTTCAAGGAAGTCTTCCTAGAGCGTTTCTTCCTAGTCTCAGTTAAGGAAGATAAAACTATGGAATTTGCCACCTTCGCTCAGGGGGCAACGTCAGTACACCAATATGCAGCCAAATTTACCGAGCTGGCACATTTTGTGGCATATTTGATTCCAGATGAAGAGAAGAAGTGTCGCAAATTTGAACAAGGGCTGAACGAGAAGCTTTTTGAGCGAGTAGTGGGCTTCCAAGTAAAAAAATTCACAGAATTGGTGATAAGGCTACAGTGTTTGAAAGAAGCATTCAAAGAAGTACAACTTTATCTGATCAAAGGAAGAGGTCTACCTCATCTGGATACCATACAAGCGTCAATCAAGGATCGTGGAAGAAGAAAAATGAAGGGGGGGTAGTTCAAGCAATAGGCCAGTCCAGAGTAATCGGCAGCCCTACCAGTGTAAGACATGTAACCAAGTGCATTCTGGAGAATGCAGAAGAGGGGCAGGACTATGTTTCCGTTGTGGCAAGTCAGGACACTACATCAGGAATTGCCCTCTGCAACCGGACAACAATAACTCGTGCATGTTGCCACCCCAGAGAAACGAAGTTACGGGATGAGGTAACAATCAGCGTCCTACTGCACCTGCTCGAGTCTTTGCATTGAGACCAGGAGTGGCTGAAGGCAGGGATGATGTGATCATAGGCATTCTTCCGTTGTTTTCTAATGATGCTACTATATTATTTGATTCTGGGGCAACACATTCGTTTATTTCTTTGAATTATTCTAAGTTTGGCACTTGGGAAGGTGAAAGGTTGGAGTATAGCCTAGTAGTCTCGACACCGACAAGGAGCTCAGTATCTTGTCATAAAATTCTCCGTGGCTGCCCCATATCTGTTGAAGGAAGATTGATGCCAGCTGATCTTATAAGTTTTGATATGTTTGGATTCGATGTAATTTTGGAGATGAACTGGCTGGCTTCATATCACCCCAGTATTGACTGCCTTAGAAAGGAGGTAATCTTCAAGCCTCCTGAGGGAGATGGAATTCGATTTGTGGGGTCAAAAGTGCGATCACTTCCATCAATCATATCAGCTGGTCAGGTTGGAAAATTATTACGAGATAGTTGTCAATGATTTTTTGCTTGTGTGATAGATGCACCAAAGAAAGAAAGAGTTGAGCTTAGAAGAGATTCCTGTTGTGTGAGAATACCCGGAAGTGTTTCCTAAAGATTTGTCTGGATTACCGCCCGACCGAGAAGTAGAATTTGCGATTGATCTTGGGCACGACACCATTGTCCAAGGCTCCTTATAGAATGGGTTCATCAGAGCTCATCGTACTCAAAGAGCAGTTACGAGACTTATTGGACAAAGGTTTTATCCGACCCAGTGTGTCCCCATGGGGTGCTCCAGTTTTATTTGTGAAAAAGAAAGACGGGACAATGAGAATGTGCATCGACTATAGAGAGCTTAATCGAGTAACTATCAAGAACAAATATCCCTTACCCGTATAGAGGACCTTTTTGATCAACTGCAAGGTGCACAAGTTTTCTCTAAGATTGATCTTCGGTCAGGGTATCATCGACTGAAGATCAAGACAGAAAACGTATCTAAGACTGCTTTCAGAACCAGATACGGTCACTATGAGTTTTTGGTCATGCCTTTTGGCTTGACTAATGCTCCTGCGGTATTCATGGATTTAATGAATAGAGTGTTTCGTGAATTCCTGGATAAATTTGTGGTCGTCTTCGTTGATGACATCTTGATCTATTCTAAAAGTAAGGAGGAGTATGAGGAACACTTGAGACTAGTACTCGGAACACTTAGGGAGGAAAAGTTGTTTGCTAAACTTAAGAAGTGTGAGTTTTGGCTGGATTCAGTTATATTTTTGGGGCATGTGGTTTCAAAAGAGGGTATTTCAGGGCCCACGGAAAGTGGAAGTAGTAGTTAAGAGGTTGGCACCGAAGAATGTTCGTGAGGTTAGGAGTTTCTTGGGATTGGTGGGATACTATCGTCGATTCATTGAGAGTTTCTCAAAAGTAGCAGTTCCTCTCACCGCCCTTACCAGGAAGAATAACAAGTTTGAGTGGACAGAAAAATGTGAAGAAAGCTTCTAGACCTTGAAACAAAGACTTGTGACCGCCCCAGTTTTAACAGTTCCCACTACGAGAGGTGGTTTTGTGGTGTACAGTGATCCTTCAAGATTGGGTTTGGGGTGCGTGCCAATGCAACACGGAAAGGTTATATAGCTTACGCTTCTCGACAACTGAAAACTTATGAACAAAACTACCCCACACATGATCTAGAGTTGGCAGCGGTGGTATTCGCACTCAAGATTTCGAGGCATTATCTATATGGGGAAAAGTGTGAAATCTACATAGATCATAAAAGTTTGAAATATTTCTTCACCCAGAAAGAATTAAACATGAGACAGAGAAGATGGCTCGTGTTAATAAATTATCACCGAGGCAAAGCGAATATTGTAGCTGATGCCTTAAGTAGGAAATCTTTGAGTCCAGCAGTTGTAACCCATACCACTCAGTCCCTGTTATTACCGGACTTGGAGAGGGCCGGTATTGAGGTTATTACTAACGATACAGGCACTTTCGTGGCCAGTTTAATAGTGCAACCATATTTGTTAGAGAGAATCAAAGCAGCTCAAAAAGTGGATTCAGCATTGATAAAGCTAGTTGAAGAAGTTAAAAACGGGAACAGAGCTAATTTTAGCATTTCTGAAGATGGAGTTTTGAGGTTTAGAGACAGATTGGGTGTGCCGGCAAATGATGCACTGAAGAAGATAATTCTTGAGGAGGCACACCGCTCTTTATACACAGTCCATCCAGGGAGCACCAAGATGTATCGGGACTTGAGAGAAACTTTTTGGTGGAACGGTATGAAGAGAGAAATTGCTAAGTTTGTAGAACAGTGCCTAACATGCCAACAGGTGAAGGCAGAGAGCATCAGAAACTGGCAGGGTTGTTACGGCCATTGCAGATTCCAGAATGGAAGTGGGAGCATATATCCATGGATTTTGTGACAGGTCTACCAAGGGCTTTAAATGGACAAGATGCAATACGGGTTATCGTGGATCGCTTAACGAAGACTGCGCATTTTGTGCCCATTAAAGTTTCTTATAAATTGGAGAAACTAGCTGAGCTGTACATACAAGAGATCGTGAGATTGCATGGGATACCAGTGTCCACTATATCAGATAGAGATCCTCGTTTCACTTCTAGATTTTGGAGAAGTTTACAAGAAGCAATTTGTACTAAGTTGAATTTCAGTACGGCTTATCACCCTCAGACAGATGGATAATCAGAAAGGACTATTCAGATTTTAGAAGACCAGTTGAGGGTATGTGTGATGGACTTTAAATGAACTTGAATACGACACTTACCATTAGTGGAATTTGCTTATAATAATAGCTTCCAAGCTAGTATTGGGATGGCACCGTATGATGCATTGTATGGCAGAAGATGTAGGTCTCCTTTATTTTGGGATGAGGTTGGTGAAAGAAAAATACTGGGACCAGAGATCATTCAGAAAACCACAGAAAAGATTGACATCATTAGGGCTAGAATTAAAGCAGCTCAGGGTCGACAAAAGAGCTATGCTGATAACCGTCGCCGTCCACTAGAGTTTGAAGTTAGAAATGAGGTATTCTTAAATACAGCACCAATAAAAGGGGTTATGAGATTTGGAAGTAAGGGCAAGTTGAGCCCTAGATATATTGGACCCTTTGAGATTCTTGAACGAGTTGGACCATTGGCATATAAGTTAGCACTTCCTCCAAATCTTGCAGGAGTGCATAACGTATTTCATGTGTTTATGCTGAGAAAGTATATTCCAGATCCAACTCACATCATTCATTATGAGCCGCTGCGGATTCAGGAAGATATGACATATATTGAAGAACCAGTGCGGATCTTGGAAAAGAAAGCACACCCATTACGGACCTGTAGCATCCCCATGGTTAAGGTGTTGTGGAGTAATCGCACAAGCAGTGAAACTTCCTGGGAACTCGAGGAGGAAATGCGAGAGAAATGCCGACATCTATTCAATGAGGATTACGAGCTTTTGTAGCAATTTTCGAGAACGGAAATTTGTTTAAGGGGGGAAGGATATAAGACCCGTGCCCAAGCCCGCTAGCCAGGCCCATACCCGATTCAGCCAACCCAAAGACCACTGGGAAATGACGCCGTTTCACCCCCCGGTATGTTACTTCCATTCCTTTTCTTTTCTTTTCTTTTCCTTTCTGTTCTCTTCTTCTTCTTTCTCCTTCATCCCCTGACCCGACGGTTTACCCCTCTGTTTTCGCTGCCCCTTCTCGCGCCCACCCTTCAGGTTCTCGGCAGTTACCAGGGTCAACGGAAGATAAATTCTCTCCCTCTCTCCTTTCGGCATTTACGTTTTCGGTTTGGGTCTCTGCATTGCCGGCTTCCTCTGTTTTCGTTCGCCCCCAGTTCTTGCCGGTAAGTTCATCTAAATCTCTCCCTTCTTGTCTTGCGATTTATACCACCCATGTAAGGTGCGATTGTGGGATTTTATTCCCTGAAATTTTGATAGATACGCGTTGGTTGCAGCAGAGTATAGGGGAGGCAGGATTTCGATCCATTTGGCCACTGTCCGCGTGTTTTGTTGCCCAGTTTTCGTGCGATTTTTCCGCTTAAGGTAAGATTTATGGATTTCTCATGGATGCTCATCTTAAGTGAATTGTTTAAAGGATTTTTCTTTTAATTGATGGATCGGTTCGAAGAGAATTTTGATGGCTACCTAGGGATTTTGTTGACATTCCTTGCTGCCGTGTAATAATACTTCCTTACTTGTTGTTTGGTAGTGGTTTTGGGTTGATGCATAATAAATGAAGGTGATGATGAGTAGATGTTAGATTTTGTGCCTTGTGAATTTTTGTTGAAACGTTTATGGCAATGTCCCTGTTGGGTGCTGCTTATTATTTTAGAAATATTGGATTATTGGGAATTGTTGGATACGAGAAAAGTGGGCTGTTTAGTGAATGAAAATATGCTTTGGATCTTTTGTTTAGAAGACTCTTACAAGTTGTTGGTGGAGTATTTTTATTTTATTTCTTGGTTGTTCCTGAGCTTATGAGTTTTTTGTTGAGGGGATTATTGGTGGCTGATGGTGCGAAATAAAGAAATTATTTTCCAAGGTATTTTAGAGTTATTTGAGATAAATTCGTAATGAGCTGAAATAATGAATTTGTTGGGGACAAAATTCTTGCTAATAAATGATTTTGGGCGGCTGGTTGTTTGGTAAACGTTTTCTAGAAATTATGTATTTAGGCGGGCAACATAGTTAGCTTATAAATTTTCAGGAATAAGCTTTCGGAGTGGTCATTAACACAAAGGAAATTATTTTTATGAATAGGTGACGAAACTCTTCACGGTCAGACTCAAAATTTTGATATTTCGCTGCAGGAGTCAGGTAAGCGGGGTTCATATGCTTGATTTTTAAACTAGACGTAGACTGAGGCTGACTTTCAAAAAATTTGTGCATGTCTGGTTTTGAATTGAAAACTTGAGAAAAACCAACCTCAATGAATTATATTGCATTATTCATGAAATTTATATGAAAGAAAGAAAAATATTTCTGTCATGCATTGTGTAGACATGAGCCTAGTTTTTGTCATGTTATTTTTTGAAAAGTGGAAAAGAGCATTTTTATTTATTTGAGAAAAATTATGCCTTGATTGTGTTGACGATGTTTTATTTATATAAGCCTTATTCTGAAAATAGTTTGGAACTATGTGTCTTTAATAACTCTGAAAAACCTTTGGCATAGTATTCTGGTTGGTATTTGACTCTATCTCTGCTTGCTCTGCTCTGTCTTTGTTCTGCTTGGATTGGTACCAATTTCCTATCTCTGAGTGCACCCACTTTGTTTCCCAAACTGGGTTATTGTGGGCTTTCCTATGTGTACACTCGGGGCTTCGAGAACGAATAAGGGAAAATTTCACCTGTGTCTCTGCCTGGTTTGGCCACCGAGGTTAGAACAACCCTACCACGGGGGTTAAACATGGTCTTTGCTTTGTGAGATGCTCCGTTTGATATAGTGATAATGCTCAAGATTTGTTATGCCAAAGTACTTTATGATTTAATTGTTTTGAAAATCATTTATTTGTTCCTTTATGCATAAATATGTTTAGTTCCGTACTTTATTTCTTGGCAAATGCTCATATTTACACGTCTGTATAAGTTCTTCGCTTACTGAGTCGTGGAAAAACTCACCCCTTTATCTCATATATTTTTCATATGATTTGGATGTTCCAACAGAGGACCAAGAATAGAATTTTGATCGAGTTTAAGCAGTTAGACCCACAGACTAGATGGGGGAAAACAATTATTATTTATTTTAGATATTCGGTTTCTAGTTCATTGGATTTTAGAATATTAGTTATTCATTATTGTTAAGCTTATTGGGAATATGTGAACCCTCTCATTTATGATTTACTCATATTCTTTTAATTGTGACTTGGTGGACATTGTTATATGGATTGAGATGTAGAAAATATTTTTATTTGAACATGGTCGGAGACCAATTTTTTGTAGCTGAGGATGGATTATACCAAACAGGTTGGGCTTCTCGACCCCCCTACTACCACGGGGAGTTACAGTTGGTATCTGAGCCGAAGGTTTTAGATTCTGCAGACTTTATGCAATAAGGTTTTAGGAATTTGAGGTTCTAGAATTCGGCAACTTTAGGAATTATTTGAGATGTAAAATTATATAGGTTTGTGAGCTGATTTCGTATTGTTGGAGTGAAGAATTTTATTTTATTTTTTATTTTTAGTATTATATGACTTTGTTTATGGTGGGTACCCCAATTGTTTGGGGAGTATTATATACTATTGTTTTGACTACTAAGCTTATCTATAGATGTTTATTTTAGCTTACTAGTTATATGTTTTAGTGAACGATTTGTTTAATAGTCCAAGTGTTCTCAGGATGCCACCTCGACGTGAGCGAAGTGTGTCGGACTTGAATGCGGCCAGAAATGAAAGGGAAGCGAATCCAAAAGCTTCTGAAGTACTTCAAGCAGCAGCGTATCAGCTGATAGACGATCTCGCACAAAATCCATCTGGCCGTCACCGCACCACAAGTGAAAGGGGTTGCACTGTGGAAGATTTCGACAAGTTGTATCCCACGTCTTTTGATGGAAGAGGCAATCCGATACTGGCAGATGATTGGGTGCAGGATATTGAGGAGATATTTCGAGTCTTGCCTTGCACGGATGAACAAAAGGTGCGTTTGCTACATTCAAGCTAACCGGGGAGGCGAAAAAGTGGTGGATCTCTGAAAGGACTATCGGGGAAGCTGAAAAGACGGAAATAAAAAGTTGGTCGCTGTTCAAGGAAGTCTTCCTAGAGCGTTTCTTCCTAGTCTCAGTTAAGGAAGATAAAACTATGGAATTTGCCACCTTCGCTCAGGGGGCAACGTCAGTACACCAATATGCAGCCAAATTTACCGAGCTGGCACATTTTGTGGCATATTTGATTCCAGATGAAGAGAAGAAGTGTCGCAAATTTGAACAAGGGCTGAACGAGAAGCTTTTTGAGCGAGTAGTGGGCTTCCAAGTAAAAAAATTCACAGAATTGGTGATAAGGCTACAGTGTTTGAAAGAAGCATTCAAAGAAGTACAACTTTATCTGATCAAAGGAAGAGGTCTACCTCATCTGGATACCATACAAGCGTCAATCAAGGATCGTGGAAGAAGAAAAATGAAGGGGGGGTAGTTCAAGCAATAGGCCAGTCCAGAGTAATCGGCAGCCCTACCAGTGTAAGACATGTAACCAAGTGCATTCTGGAGAATGCAGAAGAGGGGCAGGACTATGTTTCCGTTGTGGCAAGTCAGGACACTACATCAGGAATTGCCCTCTGCAACCGGACAACAATAACTCGTGCATGTTGCCACCCCAGAGAAACGAAGTTACGGGATGAGGTAACAATCAGCGTCCTACTGCACCTGCTCGAGTCTTTGCATTGAGACCAGGAGAGGCTGAAGGCAGGGATGATGTGATCATAGGCATTCTTCCGTTGTTTTCTAATGATGCTACTATATTATTTGATTCTGGGGCAACACATTCGTTTATTTCTTTGAATTATTCTAAGTTTGGCACTTGGGAAGGTGAAAGGTTGGAGTATAGCCTAGTAGTCTCGACACCGACAAGGAGCTCAGTATCTTGTCATAAAATTCTCCGTGGCTGCCCCATATCTGTTGAAGGAAGATTGATGCCAGCTGATCTTATAAGTTTTGATATGTTTGGATTCGATGTAATTTTGGAGATGAACTGGCTGGCTTCATATCACCCCAGTATTGACTGCCTTAGAAAGGAGGTAATCTTCAAGCCTCCTGAGGGAGATGGAATTCGATTTGTGGGGTCAAAAGTGCGATCACTTCCATCAATCATATCAGCTGGTCAGGTTGGAAAATTATTACGAGATAGTTGTCAATGATTTTTTGCTTGTGTGATAGATGCACCAAAGAAAGAAAGAGTTGAGCTTAGAAGAGATTCCTGTTGTGTGAGAATACCCGGAAGTGTTTCCTAAAGATTTGTCTGGATTACCGCCCGACCGAGAAGTAGAATTTGCGATTGATCTTGGGCACGACACCATTGTCCAAGGCTCCTTATAGAATGGGTTCATCAGAGCTCATCGTACTCAAAGAGCAGTTACGAGACTTATTGGACAAAGGTTTTATCCGACCCAGTGTGTCCCCATGGGGTGCTCCAGTTTTATTTGTGAAAAAGAAAGACGGGACAATGAGAATGTGCATCGACTATAGAGAGCTTAATCGAGTAACTATCAAGAACAAATATCCCTTACCCGTATAGAGGACCTTTTTGATCAACTGCAAGGTGCACAAGTTTTCTCTAAGATTGATCTTCGGTCAGGGTATCATCGACTGAAGATCAAGACAGAAAACGTATCTAAGACTGCTTTCAGAACCAGATACGGTCACTATGAGTTTTTGGTCATGCCTTTTGGCTTGACTAATGCTCCTGCGGTATTCATGGATTTAATGAATAGAGTGTTTCGTGAATTCCTGGATAAATTTGTGGTCGTCTTCGTTGATGACATCTTGATCTATTCTAAAAGTAAGGAGGAGTATGAGGAACACTTGAGACTAGTACTCGGAACACTTAGGGAGGAAAAGTTGTTTGCTAAACTTAAGAAGTGTGAGTTTTGGCTGGATTCAGTTATATTTTTGGGGCATGTGGTTTCAAAAGAGGGTATTTCAGGGCCCACGGAAAGTGGAAGTAGTAGTTAAGAGGTTGGCACCGAAGAATGTTCGTGAGGTTAGGAGTTTCTTGGGATTGGTGGGATACTATCGTCGATTCATTGAGAGTTTCTCAAAAGTAGCAGTTCCTCTCACCGCCCTTACCAGGAAGAATAACAAGTTTGAGTGGACAGAAAAATGTGAAGAAAGCTTCTAGACCTTGAAACAAAGACTTGTGACCGCCCCAGTTTTAACAGTTCCCACTACGAGAGGTGGTTTTGTGGTGTACAGTGATCCTTCAAGATTGGGTTTGGGGTGCGTGCCAATGCAACACGGAAAGGTTATATAGCTTACGCTTCTCGACAACTGAAAACTTATGAACAAAACTACCCCACACATGATCTAGAGTTGGCAGCGGTGGTATTCGCACTCAAGATTTCGAGGCATTATCTATATGGGGAAAAGTGTGAAATCTACATAGATCATAAAAGTTTGAAATATTTCTTCACCCAGAAAGAATTAAACATGAGACAGAGAAGATGGCTCGTGTTAATAAATTATCACCGAGGCAAAGCGAATATTGTAGCTGATGCCTTAAGTAGGAAATCTTTGAGTCCAGCAGTTGTAACCCATACCACTCAGTCCCTGTTATTACCGGACTTGGAGAGGGCCGGTATTGAGGTTATTACTAACGATACAGGCACTTTCGTGGCCAGTTTAATAGTGCAACCATATTTGTTAGAGAGAATCAAAGCAGCTCAAAAAGTGGATTCAGCATTGATAAAGCTAGTTGAAGAAGTTAAAAACGGGAACAGAGCTAATTTTAGCATTTCTGAAGATGGAGTTTTGAGGTTTAGAGACAGATTGGGTGTGCCGGCAAATGATGCACTGAAGAAGATAATTCTTGAGGAGGCACACCGCTCTTTATACACAGTCCATCCAGGGAGCACCAAGATGTATCGGGACTTGAGAGAAACTTTTTGGTGGAACGGTATGAAGAGAGAAATTGCTAAGTTTGTAGAACAGTGCCTAACATGCCAACAGGTGAAGGCAGAGAGCATCAGAAACTGGCAGGGTTGTTACGGCCATTGCAGATTCCAGAATGGAAGTGGGAGCATATATCCATGGATTTTGTGACAGGTCTACCAAGGGCTTTAAATGGACAAGATGCAATACGGGTTATCGTGGATCGCTTAACGAAGACTGCGCATTTTGTGCCCATTAAAGTTTCTTATAAATTGGAGAAACTAGCTGAGCTGTACATACAAGAGATCGTGAGATTGCATGGGATACCAGTGTCCACTATATCAGATAGAGATCCTCGTTTCACTTCTAGATTTTGGAGAAGTTTACAAGAAGCAATTTGTACTAAGTTGAATTTCAGTACGGCTTATCACCCTCAGACAGATGGATAATCAGAAAGGACTATTCAGATTTTAGAAGACCAGTTGAGGGTATGTGTGATGGACTTTAAATGAACTTGAATACGACACTTACCATTAGTGGAATTTGCTTATAATAATAGCTTCCAAGCTAGTATTGGGATGGCACCGTATGATGCATTGTATGGCAGAAGATGTAGGTCTCCTTTATTTTGGGATGAGGTTGGTGAAAGAAAAATACTGGGACCAGAGATCATTCAGAAAACCACAGAAAAGATTGACATCATTAGGGCTAGAATTAAAGCAGCTCAGGGTCGACAAAAGAGCTATGCTGATAACCGTCGCCGTCCACTAGAGTTTGAAGTTAGAAATGAGGTATTCTTAAATACAGCACCAATAAAAGGGGTTATGAGATTTGGAAGTAAGGGCAAGTTGAGCCCTAGATATATTGGACCCTTTGAGATTCTTGAACGAGTTGGACCATTGGCATATAAGTTAGCACTTCCTCCAAATCTTGCAGGAGTGCATAACGTATTTCATGTGTTTATGCTGAGAAAGTATATTCCAGATCCAACTCACATCATTCATTATGAGCCGCTGCGGATTCAGGAAGATATGACATATATTGAAGAACCAGTGCGGATCTTGGAAAAGAAAGCACACCCATTACGGACCTGTAGCATCCCCATGGTTAAGGTGTTGTGGAGTAATCGCACAAGCAGTGAAACTTCCTGGGAACTCGAGGAGGAAATGCGAGAGAAATGCCGACATCTATTCAATGAGGATTACGAGCTTTTGTAGCAATTTTCGAGAACGGAAATTTGTTTAAGGGGGGAAGGATATAAGACCCGTGCCCAAGCCCGCTAGCCAGGCCCATACCCGATTCAGCCAACCCAAAGACCACTGGGAAATGACGCCGTTTCACCCCCCGGTATGTTACTTCCATTCCTTTTCTTTTCTTTTCTTTTCCTTTCTGTTCTCTTCTTCTTCTTTCTCCTTCATCCCCTGACCCGACGGTTTACCCCTCTGTTTTCGCTGCCCCTTCTCGCGCCCACCCTTCAGGTTCTCGGCAGTTACCAGGGTCAACGGAAGATAAATTCTCTCCCTCTCTCCTTTCGGCATTTACGTTTTCGGTTTGGGTCTCTGCATTGCCGGCTTCCTCTGTTTTCGTTCGCCCCCAGTTCTTGCCGGTAAGTTCATCTAAATCTCTCCCTTCTTGTCTTGCGATTTATACCACCCATGTAAGGTGCGATTGTGGGATTTTATTCCCTGAAATTTTGATAGATACGCGTTGGTTGCAGCAGAGTATAGGGGAGGCAGGATTTCGATCCATTTGGCCACTGTCCGCGTGTTTTGTTGCCCAGTTTTCGTGCGATTTTTCCGCTTAAGGTAAGATTTATGGATTTCTCATGGATGCTCATCTTAAGTGAATTGTTTAAAGGATTTTTCTTTTAATTGATGGATCGGTTCGAAGAGAATTTTGATGGCTACCTAGGGATTTTGTTGACATTCCTTGCTGCCGTGTAATAATACTTCCTTACTTGTTGTTTGGTAGTGGTTTTGGGTTGATGCATAATAAATGAAGGTGATGATGAGTAGATGTTAGATTTTGTGCCTTGTGAATTTTTGTTGAAACGTTTATGGCAATGTCCCTGTTGGGTGCTGCTTATTATTTTAGAAATATTGGATTATTGGGAATTGTTGGATACGAGAAAAGTGGGCTGTTTAGTGAATGAAAATATGCTTTGGATCTTTTGTTTAGAAGACTCTTACAAGTTGTTGGTGGAGTATTTTTATTTTATTTCTTGGTTGTTCCTGAGCTTATGAGTTTTTTGTTGAGGGGATTATTGGTGGCTGATGGTGCGAAATAAAGAAATTATTTTCCAAGGTATTTTAGAGTTATTTGAGATAAATTCGTAATGAGCTGAAAGAATGAATTTGTTGGGGACAAAATTCTTGCTAATAAATGATTTTGGGCGGCTGGTTGTTTGGTAAACGTTTTCTAGAAATTATGTATTTAGGCGGGCAACATAGTTAGCTTATAAATTTTCAGGAATAAGCTTTCGGAGTGGTCATTAACACAAAGGAAATTATTTTTATGAATAGGTGACGAAACTCTTCACGGTCAGACTCAAAATTTTGATATTTCGCTGCAGGAGTCAGGTAAGCGGGGTTCATATGCTTGATTTTTAAACTAGACGTAGACTGAGGCTGACTTTCAAAAAATTTGTGCATGTCTGGTTTTGAATTGAAAACTTGAGAAAAACCAACCTCAATGAATTATATTGCATTATTCATGAAATTTATATGAAAGAAAGAAAAATATTTCTGTCATGCATTGTGTAGACATGAGCCTAGTTTTTGTCATGTTATTTTTTGAAAAGTGGAAAAGAGCATTTTTATTTATTTGAGAAAAATTATGCCTTGATTGTGTTGACGATGTTTTATTTATATAAGCCTTATTCTGAAAATAGTTTGGAACTATGTGTCTTTAATAACTCTGAAAAACCTTTGGCATAGTATTCTGGTTGGTATTTGACTCTATCTCTGCTTGCTCTGCTCTGTCTTTGTTCTGCTTGGATTGGTACCAATTTCCTATCTCTGAGTGCACCCACTTTGTTTCCCAAACTGGGTTATTGTGGGCTTTCCTATGTGTACACTCGGGGCTTCGAGAACGAATAAGGGAAAATTTCACCTGTGTCTCTGCCTGGTTTGGCCACCGAGGTTAGAACAACCCTACCACGGGGGTTAAACATGGTCTTTGCTTTGTGAGATGCTCCGTTTGATATAGTGATAATGCTCAAGATTTGTTATGCCAAAGTACTTTATGATTTAATTGTTTTGAAAATCATTTATTTGTTCCTTTATGCATAAATATGTTTAGTTCCGTACTTTATTTCTTGGCAAATGCTCATATTTACACGTCTGTATAAGTTCTTCGCTTACTGAGTCGTGGAAAAACTCACCCCTTTATCTCATATATTTTTCATATGATTTGGATGTTCCAACAGAGGACCAAGAATAGAATTTTGATCGAGTTTAAGCAGTTAGACCCACAGACTAGATGGGGGAAAACAATTATTATTTATTTTAGATATTCGGTTTCTAGTTCATTGGATTTTAGAATATTAGTTATTCATTATTGTTAAGCTTATTGGGAATATGTGAACCCTCTCATTTATGATTTACTCATATTCTTTTAATTGTGACTTGGTGGACATTGTTATATGGATTGAGATGTAGAAAATATTTTTATTTGAACATGGTCGGAGACCAATTTTTTGTAGCTGAGGATGGATTATACCAAACAGGTTGGGCTTCTCGACCCCCCTACTACCACGGGGAGTTACAGTTGGTATCTGAGCCGAAGGTTTTAGATTCTGCAGACTTTATGCAATAAGGTTTTAGGAATTTGAGGTTCTAGAATTCGGCAACTTTAGGAATTATTTGAGATGTAAAATTATATAGGTTTGTGAGCTGATTTCGTATTGTTGGAGTGAAGAATTTTATTTTATTTTTTATTTTTAGTATTATATGACTTTGTTTATGGTGGGTACCCCAATTGTTTGGGGAGTATTATATACTATTGTTTTGACTACTAAGCTTATCTATAGATGTTTATTTTAGCTTACTAGTTATATGTTTTAGTGAACGATTTGTTTAATAGTCCAAGTGTTCTCAGGATGCCACCTCGACGTGAGCGAAGTGTGTCGGACTTGAATGCGGCCAGAAATGAAAGGGAAGCGAATCCAAAAGCTTCTGAAGTACTTCAAGCAGCAGCGTATCAGCTGATAGACGATCTCGCACAAAATCCATCTGGCCGTCACCGCACCACAAGTGAAAGGGGTTGCACTGTGGAAGATTTCGACAAGTTGTATCCCACGTCTTTTGATGGAAGAGGCAATCCGATACTGGCAGATGATTGGGTGCAGGATATTGAGGAGATATTTCGAGTCTTGCCTTGCACGGATGAACAAAAGGTGCGTTTGCTACATTCAAGCTAACCGGGGAGGCGAAAAAGTGGTGGATCTCTGAAAGGACTATCGGGGAAGCTGAAAAGACGGAAATAAAAAGTTGGTCGCTGTTCAAGGAAGTCTTCCTAGAGCGTTTCTTCCTAGTCTCAGTTAAGGAAGATAAAACTATGGAATTTGCCACCTTCGCTCAGGGGGCAACGTCAGTACACCAATATGCAGCCAAATTTACCGAGCTGGCACATTTTGTGGCATATTTGATTCCAGATGAAGAGAAGAAGTGTCGCAAATTTGAACAAGGGCTGAACGAGAAGCTTTTTGAGCGAGTAGTGGGCTTCCAAGTAAAAAAATTCACAGAATTGGTGATAAGGCTACAGTGTTTGAAAGAAGCATTCAAAGAAGTACAACTTTATCTGATCAAAGGAAGAGGTCTACCTCATCTGGATACCATACAAGCGTCAATCAAGGATCGTGGAAGAAGAAAAATGAAGGGGGGGTAGTTCAAGCAATAGGCCAGTCCAGAGTAATCGGCAGCCCTACCAGTGTAAGACATGTAACCAAGTGCATTCTGGAGAATGCAGAAGAGGGGCAGGACTATGTTTCCGTTGTGGCAAGTCAGGACACTACATCAGGAATTGCCCTCTGCAACCGGACAACAATAACTCGTGCATGTTGCCACCCCAGAGAAACGAAGTTACGGGATGAGGTAACAATCAGCGTCCTACTGCACCTGCTCGAGTCTTTGCATTGAGACCAGGAGAGGCTGAAGGCAGGGATGATGTGATCATAGGCATTCTTCCGTTGTTTTCTAATGATGCTACTATATTATTTGATTCTGGGGCAACACATTCGTTTATTTCTTTGAATTATTCTAAGTTTGGCACTTGGGAAGGTGAAAGGTTGGAGTATAGCCTAGTAGTCTCGACACCGACAAGGAGCTCAGTATCTTGTCATAAAATTCTCCGTGGCTGCCCCATATCTGTTGAAGGAAGATTGATGCCAGCTGATCTTATAAGTTTTGATATGTTTGGATTCGATGTAATTTTGGAGATGAACTGGCTGGCTTCATATCACCCCAGTATTGACTGCCTTAGAAAGGAGGTAATCTTCAAGCCTCCTGAGGGAGATGGAATTCGATTTGTGGGGTCAAAAGTGCGATCACTTCCATCAATCATATCAGCTGGTCAGGTTGGAAAATTATTACGAGATAGTTGTCAATGATTTTTTGCTTGTGTGATAGATGCACCAAAGAAAGAAAGAGTTGAGCTTAGAAGAGATTCCTGTTGTGTGAGAATACCCGGAAGTGTTTCCTAAAGATTTGTCTGGATTACCGCCCGACCGAGAAGTAGAATTTGCGATTGATCTTGGGCACGACACCATTGTCCAAGGCTCCTTATAGAATGGGTTCATCAGAGCTCATCGTACTCAAAGAGCAGTTACGAGACTTATTGGACAAAGGTTTTATCCGACCCAGTGTGTCCCCATGGGGTGCTCCAGTTTTATTTGTGAAAAAGAAAGACGGGACAATGAGAATGTGCATCGACTATAGAGAGCTTAATCGAGTAACTATCAAGAACAAATATCCCTTACCCGTATAGAGGACCTTTTTGATCAACTGCAAGGTGCACAAGTTTTCTCTAAGATTGATCTTCGGTCAGGGTATCATCGACTGAAGATCAAGACAGAAAACGTATCTAAGACTGCTTTCAGAACCAGATACGGTCACTATGAGTTTTTGGTCATGCCTTTTGGCTTGACTAATGCTCCTGCGGTATTCATGGATTTAATGAATAGAGTGTTTCGTGAATTCCTGGATAAATTTGTGGTCGTCTTCGTTGATGACATCTTGATCTATTCTAAAAGTAAGGAGGAGTATGAGGAACACTTGAGACTAGTACTCGGAACACTTAGGGAGGAAAAGTTGTTTGCTAAACTTAAGAAGTGTGAGTTTTGGCTGGATTCAGTTATATTTTTGGGGCATGTGGTTTCAAAAGAGGGTATTTCAGGGCCCACGGAAAGTGGAAGTAGTAGTTAAGAGGTTGGCACCGAAGAATGTTCGTGAGGTTAGGAGTTTCTTGGGATTGGTGGGATACTATCGTCGATTCATTGAGAGTTTCTCAAAAGTAGCAGTTCCTCTCACCGCCCTTACCAGGAAGAATAACAAGTTTGAGTGGACAGAAAAATGTGAAGAAAGCTTCTAGACCTTGAAACAAAGACTTGTGACCGCCCCAGTTTTAACAGTTCCCACTACGAGAGGTGGTTTTGTGGTGTACAGTGATCCTTCAAGATTGGGTTTGGGGTGCGTGCCAATGCAACACGGAAAGGTTATATAGCTTACGCTTCTCGACAACTGAAAACTTATGAACAAAACTACCCCACACATGATCTAGAGTTGGCAGCGGTGGTATTCGCACTCAAGATTTCGAGGCATTATCTATATGGGGAAAAGTGTGAAATCTACATAGATCATAAAAGTTTGAAATATTTCTTCACCCAGAAAGAATTAAACATGAGACAGAGAAGATGGCTCGTGTTAATAAATTATCACCGAGGCAAAGCGAATATTGTAGCTGATGCCTTAAGTAGGAAATCTTTGAGTCCAGCAGTTGTAACCCATACCACTCAGTCCCTGTTATTACCGGACTTGGAGAGGGCCGGTATTGAGGTTATTACTAACGATACAGGCACTTTCGTGGCCAGTTTAATAGTGCAACCATATTTGTTAGAGAGAATCAAAGCAGCTCAAAAAGTGGATTCAGCATTGATAAAGCTAGTTGAAGAAGTTAAAAACGGGAACAGAGCTAATTTTAGCATTTCTGAAGATGGAGTTTTGAGGTTTAGAGACAGATTGGGTGTGCCGGCAAATGATGCACTGAAGAAGATAATTCTTGAGGAGGCACACCGCTCTTTATACACAGTCCATCCAGGGAGTACCAAGATGTATCGGGACTTGAGAGAAACTTTTTGGTGGAACGGTATGAAGAGAGAAATTGCTAAGTTTGTAGAACAGTGCCTAACATGCCAACAGGTGAAGGCAGAGAGCATCAGAAACTGGCAGGGTTGTTACGGCCATTGCAGATTCCAGAATGGAAGTGGGAGCATATATCCATGGATTTTGTGACAGGTCTACCAAGGGCTTTAAATGGACAAGATGCAATACGGGTTATCGTGGATCGCTTAACGAAGACTGCGCATTTTGTGCCCATTAAAGTTTCTTATAAATTGGAGAAACTAGCTGAGCTGTACATACAAGAGATCGTGAGATTGCATGGGATACCAGTGTCCACTATATCAGATAGAGATCCTCGTTTCACTTCTAGATTTTGGAGAAGTTTACAAGAAGCAATTTGTACTAAGTTGAATTTCAGTACGGCTTATCACCCTCAGACAGATGGATAATCAGAAAGGACTATTCAGATTTTAGAAGACCAGTTGAGGGTATGTGTGATGGACTTTAAATGAACTTGAATACGACACTTACCATTAGTGGAATTTGCTTATAATAATAGCTTCCAAGCTACTATTGGGATGGCACCGTATGATGCATTGTATGGCAGAAGATGTAGGTCTCCTTTATTTTGGGATGAGGTTGGTGAAAGAAAAATACTGGGACCAGAGATCATTCAGAAAACCACAGAAAAGATTGACATCATTAGGGCTAGAATTAAAGCAGCTCAGGGTCGACAAAAGAGCTATGCTGATAACCGTCGCCGTCCACTAGAGTTTGAAGTTAGAAATGAGGTATTCTTAAATACAGCACCAATAAAAGGGGTTATGAGATTTGGAAGTAAGGGCAAGTTGAGCCCTAGATATATTGGACCCTTTGAGATTCTTGAACGAGTTGGACCATTGGCATATAAGTTAGCACTTCCTCCAAATCTTGCAGGAGTGCATAACGTATTTCATGTGTTTATGCTGAGAAAGTATATTCCAGATCCAACTCACATCATTCATTATGAGCCGCTGCGGATTCAGGAAGATATGACATATATTGAAGAACCAGTGCGGATCTTGGAAAAGAAAGCACACCCATTACGGACCTGTAGCATCCCCATGGTTAAGGTGTTGTGGAGTAATCGCACAAGCAGTGAAACTTCCTGGGAACTCGAGGAGGAAATGCGAGAGAAATGCCGACATCTATTCAATGAGGATTACGAGCTTTTGTAGCAATTTTCGAGAACGGAAATTTGTTTAAGGGGGGAAGGATATAAGACCCGTGCCCAAGCCCGCTAGCCAGGCCCATACCCGATTCAGCCAACCCAAAGACCACTGGGAAATGACGCCGTTTCACCCCCCGGTATGTTACTTCCATTCCTTTTCTTTTCTTTTCTTTTCCTTTCTGTTCTCTTCTTCTTCTTTCTCCTTCATCCCCTGACCCGACGGTTTACCCCTCTGTTTTCGCTGCCCCTTCTCGCGCCCACCCTTCAGGTTCTCGGCAGTTACCAGGGTCAACGGAAGATAAATTCTCTCCCTCTCTCCTTTCGGCATTTACGTTTTCGGTTTGGGTCTCTGCATTGCCGGCTTCCTCTGTTTTCGTTCGCCCCCAGTTCTTGCCGGTAAGTTCATCTAAATCTCTCCCTTCTTGTCTTGCGATTTATACCACCCATGTAAGGTGCGATTGTGGGATTTTATTCCCTGAAATTTTGATAGATACGCGTTGGTTGCAGCAGAGTATAGGGGAGGCAGGATTTCGATCCATTTGGCCACTGTCCGCGTGTTTTGTTGCCCAGTTTTCGTGCGATTTTTCCGCTTAAGGTAAGATTTATGGATTTCTCATGGATGCTCATCTTAAGTGAATTGTTTAAAGGATTTTTCTTTTAATTGATGGATCGGTTCGAAGAGAATTTTGATGGCTACCTAGGGATTTTGTTGACATTCCTTGCTGCCGTGTAATAATACTTCCTTACTTGTTGTTTGGTAGTGGTTTTGGGTTGATGCATAATAAATGAAGGTGATGATGAGTAGATGTTAGATTTTGTGCCTTGTGAATTTTTGTTGAAACGTTTATGGCAATGTCCCTGTTGGGTGCTGCTTATTATTTTAGAAATATTGGATTATTGGGAATTGTTGGATACGAGAAAAGTGGGCTGTTTAGTGAATGAAAATATGCTTTGGATCTTTTGTTTAGAAGACTCTTACAAGTTGTTGGTGGAGTATTTTTATTTTATTTCTTGGTTGTTCCTGAGCTTATGAGTTTTTTGTTGAGGGGATTATTGGTGGCTGATGGTGCGAAATAAAGAAATTATTTTCCAAGGTATTTTAGAGTTATTTGAGATAAATTCGTAATGAGCTGAAAGAATGAATTTGTTGGGGACAAAATTCTTGCTAATAAATGATTTTGGGCGGCTGGTTGTTTGGTAAACGTTTTCTAGAAATTATGTATTTAGGCGGGCAACATAGTTAGCTTATAAATTTTCAGGAATAAGCTTTCGGAGTGGTCATTAACACAAAGGAAATTATTTTTATGAATAGGTGACGAAACTCTTCACGGTCAGACTCAAAATTTTGATATTTCGCTGCAGGAGTCAGGTAAGCGGGGTTCATATGCTTGATTTTTAAACTAGACGTAGACTGAGGCTGACTTTCAAAAAATTTGTGCATGTCTGGTTTTGAATTGAAAACTTGAGAAAAACCAACCTCAATGAATTATATTGCATTATTCATGAAATTTATATGAAAGAAAGAAAAATATTTCTGTCATGCATTGTGTAGACATGAGCCTAGTTTTTGTCATGTTATTTTTTGAAAAGTGGAAAAGAGCATTTTTATTTATTTGAGAAAAATTATGCCTTGATTGTGTTGACGATGTTTTATTTATATAAGCCTTATTCTGAAAATAGTTTGGAACTATGTGTCTTTAATAACTCTGAAAAACCTTTGGCATAGTATTCTGGTTGGTATTTGACTCTATCTCTGCTTGCTCTGCTCTGTCTTTGTTCTGCTTGGATTGGTACCAATTTCCTATCTCTGAGTGCACCCACTTTGTTTCCCAAACTGGGTTATTGTGGGCTTTCCTATGTGTACACTCGGGGCTTCGAGAACGAATAAGGGAAAATTTCACCTGTGTCTCTGCCTGGTTTGGCCACCGAGGTTAGAACAACCCTACCACGGGGGTTAAACATGGTCTTTGCTTTGTGAGATGCTCCGTTTGATATAGTGATAATGCTCAAGATTTGTTATGCCAAAGTACTTTATGATTTAATTGTTTTGAAAATCATTTATTTGTTCCTTTATGCATAAATATGTTTAGTTCCGTACTTTATTTCTTGGCAAATGCTCATATTTACACGTCTGTATAAGTTCTTCGCTTACTGAGTCGTGGAAAAACTCACCCCTTTATCTCATATATTTTTCATATGATTTGGATGTTCCAACAGAGGACCAAGAATAGAATTTTGATCGAGTTTAAGCAGTTAGACCCACAGACTAGATGGGGGAAAACAATTATTATTTATTTTAGATATTCGGTTTCTAGTTCATTGGATTTTAGAATATTAGTTATTCATTATTGTTAAGCTTATTGGGAATATGTGAACCCTCTCATTTATGATTTACTCATATTCTTTTAATTGTGACTTGGTGGACATTGTTATATGGATTGAGATGTAGAAAATATTTTTATTTGAACATGGTCGGAGACCAATTTTTTGTAGCTGAGGATGGATTATACCAAACAGGTTGGGCTTCTCGACCCCCCTACTACCACGGGGAGTTACAGTTGGTATCTGAGCCGAAGGTTTTAGATTCTGCAGACTTTATGCAATAAGGTTTTAGGAATTTGAGGTTCTAGAATTCGGCAACTTTAGGAATTATTTGAGATGTAAAATTATATAGGTTTGTGAGCTGATTTCGTATTGTTGGAGTGAAGAATTTTATTTTATTGTTTATTTTTAGTATTATATGACTTTGTTTATGGTGGGTACCCCAATTGTTTGGGGAGTATTATATACTATTGTTTTGACTACTAAGCTTATCTATAGATGTTTATTTTAGCTTACTAGTTATATGTTTTAGTGAACGATTTGTTTAATAGTCCAAGTGTTCTCAGGATGCCACCTCGACGTGAGCGAAGTGTGTCGGACTTGAATGCGGCCAGAAATGAAAGGGAAGCGAATC